>CM031236.1:471153751-471783751 GCA_018340775.1 Taxus wallichiana var. yunnanensis | reverse complement strand
ATGATCACCACATTTCTTATCCGTTTTCTAAAAATCATCAACATAAGACTCCACAATCTTATGAATAAGATCATGAAAAATATGTCATTTCCCATTGGTAGGTGGCTCTAACATTCTTCAGGCCAAAAGGCATGACATGTAATAAAGGTTCCCCCCAGGAGTAGTGAAAGTAGTTTTCATTTGGTCTTCCTCGAAATCCTTATCTGGTTGTAACCAAAAAATCCATCCATAAGAGACAACAACTCATACCATTTGTTGCATCAATGATGATGTCAATTGAAGGTAGTGGAAAATCATCTTTGGGAAAAGCTTTGTTAATATCCCTAAAATCAATACAAATACGTATCTTCCCATTATTTTTTAGAATCCAAGATGATGTTTGACACCCACATAGAATAATATACTAGTTTGATAAACCCTACTTGAAGGAGTTTCATTACCTCCTCCTTAACCATTAAAGCCAACTTTTGGCTTCATGGGTCTCAATTTTTTCTTTATGGGTTTAGCATCAGGATTTGTAACAAGTTTGTGTACTAACCACATCAAGAGTGATACCTATCATTTCCTTATAGCTAAAGGTGAAGGCTTTGGAATGCTCTTTAAGCACCTTCATGTGTGCTTCTATCTCTTCTAGTGACAATGAAGAACCAAGTTTCAGGATTTTGGGTTCCTCTTTTATCCCTATATTAATGTCTATCATTCCTTTGATCAAATAATTGTTACCTTCTTCAAAATCAGGTGGGGCTGGAGGTAGCTCCAACTCTTCTTCCTCGACTTTATAAGATTTCAAAATATTCAAACGAAGAAGAGTTCATCGTATAATCTCCAAAGTAAGAGGAAGGGTGAGGTATAAGGAAAATCCCTTCTTATGGTGCATGGGATGAAGGTCTATGTAAGAATTGAGGTATCCTAAGATTTCCTCATCATTTTCCATGAAATCCAACGTATAAGGGCTCATTTTCAGTCTCAACGTATGCTAAAATTACATTGGTTGGCATCTTTCAAACCAAAGGCTCGGCTCGGACTGAAATGGTGAATTTGGTTTCCTTTAAGTCCTCACTTGGAAAAAAATAAGAGGAGGAAGTGGCCATAGAATCAACTAGTTGGTTTTTTCTCTTGGAATGGATTCTATGGAGATAAATTCAAAACCCTTACAAAGCTCGAGAATGGTGGACTTGTAGAGTTGAAGGTGCTCTGCTCTAGTCTCATAGACTTCTGAGACTTGATTGGAAATGAGTTGTGAGTCACCCAAGACTCTAAATTGTTCACACCCATCCTCTTGGCCACAATAAGACCAAGAAGAAGAGATTCATACTCAGCTCCATTGTTCATACACTCAAAGTTCAACTTGAAGGTGAAAGGCATGACCCTCCCTTAGAGGAAGTGAGAATCACCCCTACCCCAACACCATAGTGGCACTTTCACACCATCATAGTTGAGGGTCCAACAATTTTCTAGGAAGATAGACATTTGATCATTCTTTGAATATTCTTCCTTAACTTCTGAGACCTCAACCATACAAACCTCTCCAATGCCATCGATGGAAGAGAGGTGATTCCAAGAGCATGACCTATGCCCAAGGAATCAAATGGGAGAATAATCGACAAATCATTCTCTAAAAGCTTAAATTTTCAGCTATAGTTTTTTTGACATAATTTCTACTACAACAACCTTGTTTTCATTAACATCCACCCCTTCATTTCCTTGGGTGGTTCTAACTCAATCGTTGGCACAAGCTTAGATGTGGGAATTGATCCTTGAGAAGAATTAGGCTTGTTTAACTAGTTATCAGGAGTTTGAATTAGTGTGAACCCTCGGGTTTCTTCTTAAGGTTGGATAAATGGATATTGAATGGCTTTGGGTCACCTTGAGCCACAAATACCTTCCCTAGATGCAAGAACCTAACTTCTTGGAATAACGTGGAAGGGATGGCCTTCATCCTATGAATCCAAGGTCTTTCAAGAATCATATTATAGTTGGTTTCCCAATCTATAATATAAAATTTAGTCAAAATGGTCTTGGGTCCAAGGGTGACTAGAAGCACTATGGTTCTAATGGATGTTGCCTTAAGGCTATCATAACCTCTCAGCATGTTTCAAGTTGAGGAACAATTTTTTCCCCATAGCCTAACTTTTGTAAAAATGAGAAAGGGACTATATTAACAACAACCCCATCATCTATCATAGCTTTTTAACGTAATTTTTAAATCCAAACTTGAAAATATAATGTGGGATCACCTCTCCATGCTAGCTCAATGTCAATAGGCATCTTGTTGATATCAAACACAAATTCAACATCTCTCTCTCAGTTGCCTCGGGGATAGACATCAAAGTCTATGTGATTGATTTGGGCCTCTGGAGGAGGGTGATGTGGATTAGATGGCCAATACCTAGCACTTATAATAAAGTAGATCAATGCATAGGGGAATTATTTAACAAATCCAAAAAGGAAATGTGGGAAAAGGTCTTAGTTAGATCTATGATCAAATCATAGGCATCCTACTACTTGAGAAGCTTAGAAGATCCCGGTGTGATTAAATATCATCTACATTGAGAGTAAATAGAATAGAGAGAGGTTAGGATGAATCAATAATCACATGTGTGAGTTTCCTCATGAGGACTTCCGGTTTGGTTTCTAACTCAACTAGGCCTACAATCTTAGGTTGATTTTAGTTTTCCAAAGGAGGAGCTACTCGAGGATCCACAGACGTAGAGGCTTTGTGATCATTGTTTTTATAGGATCCCCTTGTTGGTACCATGAGGATTAAGCTTCCCATTTTTAGGGCATGTTGGGAAGGGGTCTTTATAATCCAAGAGTAGCATTCTATGGAGCAATAGGCCCCATGTGAGTATTTTGCATAGGTGTCATGGGATTAGCCAAGAACATCTCAATGAAGAGTTGTCTTTGGTCTTTTTCAAAGTCATTGTATGAACTTATTACAATCACGACATGTCCGAGCATCATGTCCTATAACCCTATGGAAACCATAATATAAGTTGGGATCATAATCATGAGGTATTTGGTTCTGATTTTTTTGTGGCCATAGTTCCTATTATTATTTTGTTGTTGGTTATTATAGTTGAATTTTGGAGGCCTTTGGCCTTGGTTCTAATATTGATTTGGAAATTGGTTTGGATATTGGTTTGGGTATTGAACCGGGCCCTGGGCCTAAACCTATTGAGGAGGAAGGGGAGGGTGACTAAAATCAACCACATTAATAGGAGTGAAGTTGTTACTCCTTTGGTTGTTCATTGTTTATTGTTATTTTATTATTTTATTTTGTTGCTAGTGCTAATAACATTTGGATTTTTAGGTTGATCAGTTACACCATCCATTGTAGCACCATGGTTCTTGTTGAGGACCTTGGGTCCTTGATTGTTATTGTTTGAACCATTTGGGTAATTTGAATTACCTTGAGAGGGAGTGACCAATTTCCCATTTGACCATACGTCTTTCATCCATTGTCGATCACCACTTGGTCAATGTGGAGAGCACCCTCTAAGACCTCCTCATAGCTCCTAAGAGGAAAATTTTGTACTTCCTCCTTAGTTTCTTGATTGAGGGAGTGGAGGAATAGATCACAAATATCCATTTGATCCATGTTTGAGCACTTGGAAGAGGAGTAGAGGACTTTTCCCACCTCTTTGAATGAAGTGGGAAGTGGATTCATTATGCTCTTGTTTAATGTGTAGGAACTCTCTTGATTCTTATTCTCAAAATTTTTTCATGTCAAAATCCTTTATGAACTCTAAGAAATGAGTTGCTTAAATGAATGAATGGAGGCTTTCAGGATCCTATAATACTAGTCAAGAGAAATCCCTTCAAGGTTCTTGGGAATATCTTTACTACAACCACATCCTAGGGAAGTAACTCTCTAATGGTGGTCACATATGCCTTAATGTGGGAATTTGGTCTCCCTCCCCTTTGAACTTTGGGAGGTCAAGAAATGGTCATGGGAGAATGACACCTCGTATAGTAAATCCAGAGGCTCTTTCAAGTATTCAAAGTATGTCCCTAATGCATACAATTCAACCATTGATGACCCTTGATGGGGAGGTGGAGGTGGAATAGGTGTTTGGTACGACACAACATAGGCATTATTTAGGTCGGGCATAAGGAACCCCTTTTTTTGAGCGTATGGACCAGATAAGAAAACATGTCCCCTTGTGGTGATTTTGAATACATGTGAAGGTATGGGGGACATTATTTGATATGGATTGGTAGGTGTAAAACTAGGGAACATCACATTTCTAGTTGGAATGGCATTCAGAGATGCACTTTTGGCAGATAGCCCTTGTGATGGGTATCCATATGAAGAATGAGGGGGCATGCCTAGTGTGTCCTAATCCAGTAAGAGAGGTCTCTAGGGCTAGGAACACCCATGTAGACCTGAGAAGGTGATGGTGTAGAGGGAACATAATTATAGTTTTGAACATGGTGGGGAACTTTTCCTTGCCCTGAATGGTGTGTAGAATGTGAAGGTTGGGAAAGTTAATTCCCTAATTCTATCCACCAATGTTGAAATCACATCACCCAATGAAGGTGTTACATTTTTCTTAGGCATGTGTTGAGCCTTGTTAGGGGCAAAGGCATGTGATATCCTACTATGAATTGATCCTTTGTAGGCCACCCCTCTTTAGATGTATTTTCTATTGTAGGAGGAGGGGTAAAAACATTGTTCTAAAGAAGAAGATATCAATATACCCTTGCATCCTATCCAAGGATTGATCTATAAATTGAGACACTCACCACTTTGGGAGAGTCGTGCTAGAACTCATCATTTGGTAATAGATAGGAAGGGAGTGAATCAATTTGCATACTAATTTGAGGCCTAGATAAGACCCGAGGATAAAACCTTTGTTCTCCCATAAATGTCATGTTATTTGAGTTGAGAACTCTAGTTGTGCATTGTAGTTGGGTTGATCTATCTCCTCAATTCTAACTGATGAACCAATATTAAACCCTTGAGGAGGGGGTGTGTGAGGAGATAAGATATTTTTGAGTAATTATCATCCCACCCTGACAAAGAAGGTGATTGTTGCATACTCATTTGAGGTAATAAGCCTCAGACCCAAAATGGGCCTATCATATTCCTGACTTGACATATTCGGGGGTGTATAAACACCCACAGAATAATGGGAGAGGAGAAGGATGGATGAAAGAAAAGAAATAAAGGAGGAAATGAAAAGGAACTAGTCCTTCACGTCGGGTTCACCAATTTTGTATGCCTAAGAATCAACATGTGACTCTAGGGCACATGACCTCCTCTTGAGGTCATGTGTCGGGACAACCATTGAATGATGAAATGGATAGATGGCTATGGAATGGATAAATAGGAATATGGAATGGAATGGGTGGAAGAAATCAAGGAAATCTAATATTCTCAACTAGAACAATGGGTATCTTCTCATTGAGAGTAAATGAAAGTCTCTCTTACTTGTTCTGGGGTAATGGTATGGTCAAGTATGATTATGGTACATAATTCAGTATCAATGTCATTGAAACCAAACAAGAAATGAATTGGTTGTGGAACTCATGGAAAATCTATCCTTCATCATCTATGAATTCCTCTCTAAAGAGGGTCATGAATGTATGATGAACGATAAGGTGAGGAAAAATCTAGTCTCTACCAGGATGATTGTGCCAGAACTCATTAGTGTTATCCACTTCTTCATTCAAGGCTATCAACTATGAGATAATGCTTGGTGGAACTGAGTGGTTTGGAATATGAGTTTCCTAAGGCCTTGATCAATGTTGATCAATTGTGTAATGGTATTTGGTTGTGGTACTTCTTGGATCACACACTCTTTGTCTAGGTTGTCAGGGCCTTGGATGGTCATGTGGACATGCAAACAAAATAATCTAAGGAAACAAACAAAGCACGCAAAGAAACCAAAGAAACTAAGGTCAAGTTTAGGTAACCTAAGCCTCTAAGGTAACGTGGGGAGCTTGTGTTAATTCCCATCTAATTAAATCTATGTTCCTAAATTAACCAAAGAATGCAAACATATTTAAATTAAAAAAATTTGATTACTCTCCTTTAATTTAATTAAATCTACGTGTAACTAATTAATTAATTAAAGAAATGAAACTAATTAATTAAAACAATGAAGTAAATCTAATCTACTTGTTTTTGTATTTTCAAAGATTTTAAATGAAAGGGAATAAGACAAATAAACAAATTTAACTACTCTAATATATGTTTTTGAGGATTTTCTTGGTTTTATGGAATTAAATAAATGAAAAAACACACACAAAAATAAAATGCTTTCTAATTAAATAAACTACTTCTATTCTAAATAAAATAAACTAAACAATGAAATAGCCGGATGTGGTTATTTCCTGTTGTAGAATGAATTAAATCTAATCTAATTAAAATAGAGGATTTTCCTAATTTGTAATTGTGGATCTAATTTCCTCTGGTTCTACCTCAGAATCATGGGAAGATTGAAAAGCTTCTCAAAAGAAATTCTTCCCTAAGAAGCTTCCTCGGTAAAACACTAAATCTATAGAAGCTTTTTAAATATGAAGAAACTCAAATAAATGCACAAACACAAAATCTTCTTCAAACTCACTTCCCTTGCAAATCCATAGGATAGGTAGGAGGAAGCTTTCAAGAGAAGATTTTCTCATATGCTAATGAAATATAAATAATGAATGTAATGAAATATACTAGTAATTTGATAGTGAAGAATTAAAGGACTATGTGCACAAGAACTTCCTCTCGAATCCTTCCTAGAAAAATCCATAGGGATGAGATGAGAAGAAATTTCAATGGAAGCTACTTACATGTAATAAAACTAATTGTAAATTCTACCTCTCTTAAAACAAATGTTTGAATTGATTACAGATTAAAATCTAAACTAAAAAAAAGAAAGCTTCAAAGGAATTCAATTACACCCCCAACCTGGAAGTGTAGAATTGAGACAATTTCTAGTGTTGGTTGTGATTTTGTTGATCCCCTCATTATTTTCCAATGGTGAATCCAATATTGTCTAGGGAACTATGTTGGTTGGTATGAAAAGAAGATGTAGAAGTGTTAGAGCTAGTTGGTTTGTAGGTAGTCTAGTAGCAATGCATGCAAGAGAGTAACAAGGAAAATATTTGTGTTTTATTGTATGATTCTTGGAAATATTCCAATAACATAACAATGCAATTCCAATTCAAAAGACTCCAACCAATGCTTTGGGAAAAATCTTGGTTTTTATAGAAAGTTGGTAGGAAATGGTGCAACACACTTGGCAACCAAGAAGTGCCAAATCACCATGGGAAGGGGCAGTTAACTTACTAATAATATTAAGTGAAGAAGAAGAAAGTCTATATGCATCTAAAAGTTTGATGGAATCTGATTTGGTCAAGAAATGTGTGAAATACCAACTTGGGACAACACGCGTTCGGGACACGTTGGAAAATTCTTGGGTAAAAGCACATGAAACCTCCGGTCTGTCATGCATTGAAGGTTACACAACCACCATGGAAGTTTCATAACTTCCACTCAAGGTAGAGATTGATAGTTACAAAACCACTCGGTGGTTCTATAACATAAGCCTAGAAAGTTAAGGAAAATGTTGAAAAACAACTAAGAAGGCAAGAAAAACTAGGAAACAAGTGAGAAAGGTAAACTAAGCTATAAGAATAAATTGCAAAGCGAGAAAATTGGACTTGGATACACCATTTAATCTGGAATTTTTTTAATCATCATTATGGATTTTTAATGTTCCAAAAATATAGCACCATACAAATTTGGGTGTGTATATGTACCCATGTAAAACAAGGATATCAAGTAATGGAGGAAAATCCAATGGGAAAAACATCCACTTATAAGAGATGGAAGACTCCCCTAAAAACCTAAGAAATATGCGTAAAATGGGTCCCAAAAACTAAAGGCTTGATAAGGTACCCATGTATAAACTGCAATATTTCTAGAAGAAGAAGAAGAGAAGAGAGGAAGGAGACAAGAGAGGCAGAAGAATATGTGAATCCATAGTCAGATCTGAAATATGCAGCTCTATGAAGTCTCCAAGAAGAGATTCGATGATGTGGTATTTGGAATGTAGACTAAAGAAAATCCATCTGCATCAACATTATTCATGCCCTTAGGAAGGACATAAATGGAGTACTAGAAGTCCTCCCACTCTGTGAAGGAAGGAAAAGGAAGAAATACAAATAAACTATAGTCTAGTCCACTAAAATGTGACATAGGTCTAGAAAATGGGTGCACAATAAACGAAGGTCTTGCCTCAAACATGGAATTTTCATAGTATGAGACAAGAACATACGCCAAAAGGATTCCCAGTGAAGTAAATGAAAAATAAGAACCCTCATAATAGTAGAAAGAGGATCCACAAGAGGAGGTGGATCAGTGATGGTCTCTAAAAATTGGAAGTGATAAGAGTCCTATAAGGGGCACTCCTAACAAAGGATATGGACTCCTCTAAAACACCTGTAGCAGGATGAGAAATACCCTATACTCCAACAAAAGTAGGAACCACGAAGATACGATGAAGGTTTGGAAGATACTTGTCCCAAAAGGGTTTCTCAACAAATAGAAGAGTAATGTATGAAAGGAATGAATCATCAAAAGAAGGAGGAGGAGTGGAAGAATCCTCACACACTAGAAGTGGAATGGAGGTAGATGTAATGAAAGTATGAGGCTAGGAATAATACTTCCTGATGTATGATGGGAAGGGAGGAGTGTCAAAATTATCTTAAAGGTGTTCAGGAGAAGGAGGATAAAATTCCTCGGAGGTAATCTTTTCATTAGAACTAGAAGAAAAAACCTCATCATCAGGGATAGGAACAAGATAATCTATGTCGTGGAATTGTCATCATATGAAGAGGGAGAAGAGACAACATTATTAGTAGGAGAAGCAGCGGTGGTATTCTCTGAAGGGTCTCCAAATAAGAATTGAAGAATGCTCCAAATAGTGCAAGGAAAATATAAGTGCACCATATGAAGGTGGAGAGGCTTGGAGACATGTATCAACAAGTAACCAAGAACATGGTCACACTTATCAAGCCAGTCTTCAAGACAATAAGGATTAGTGAATGTAGGAACTAGCCTAGAAAAAAAGGAATAAAGGCCCTCATGAGTAAGGTAATATTCCATGAAAGCATGCCATGATTTATAATTCTCTCTACCAAGAAGAAGTGGTGGAGATTGGGAAGTGATCTTTGCAAATCTCAAGTCTAGAAATAACATCCTCTATGGTGCATCCACGAAAATATAAACAAGTTCGGAAGTGTCACAAATACAAATAGGCTCAACTGGATGTTAGACTCGACCCAAAATGCATATGGAATGTAAGAAAAGAAGGGTGCAAGAATACACACAAGGTTACAATATCGTCGGACTCAATTGATGATGTGTTTGAATGTAATACAACACCCAAGAAAAATTATAACCCCATATTTGCAGCACTTTATAAGTAGTGTGTTGATTACAATAAGGTGTATTCATGTGACGTGAGACAGTTGACCACTCACTTTAGAGTAGGCGATGGATCGCTTAAGTGTGGAGGCCATAATAAGTCTCGGTCAGTAGAGGAACAACACGTAAGTAGGCACAAAAGGTAGTAAACAATAAACAAGGGAAAAAATAGAGTTCAGTGTGAGAAAAAGCGTCTCATGTCACATAAGGGGCTCTCTTTCCGCAAGGATGTGACAGACTTGCACACTAGCCCGCAAGCAAAGAAGAGCACTACAATGTAAAAATGACTCAAAATGAATCAAAAGGGCCCAAATCACTAAATATGACTCCACAACATGATTAAACACCTAAAAACACCAAAAATAACTCTAAATGGGACCTAAACACTCTAAAAAAACTACAAACTCCCACAAAACACTCAATGGAAAAAAACATCTAATAACCCTAGCTTGAATAATTTACACCCAATTAATTTTATTTTTTGAAAATGAAAAATAAAATAAAATGGTTTAAATTAAAAAAACCAGACTTATCATTTAAATTAACCATCCTCCGATAAAATTAATTAATTTAACATCCAATTAAAAAAATATTAACTAGATCCTAATATAAAACATTAAGACCTAATTAAAACATAAACCTTACCTTTAATAATAAAATCCCTAATTAATTAGTTAAGGTTAGCTTTGAAATAAAAGAAAAGCTATGTAAAAAAATAAGGTCACTTTTTAATATACGCTTTCAAATTTAAAAAAACAAGCCAACATTTTAGGTTTAAAACTATGCAAATTAAAAAGGGTGGGATTTATTTGAAAGGGATGAAAGGAGGATCAATGGGAAAAGGAGGGCGCGACACATAGAGGGAGTGTAGGAGGTGGGAAGGTTGGTAGGCCTCAAGGTGGGAGCATTTGGATCAGAAAGGTAAGCGAGAAACCACTACACAATGAGGGTGAGGGGAAGAAAAATTCTCGGTCACGGGGTGAGGCACGGATAAAAATGAGGTACGTGGGAATGGAAATTACATGGCTTCAAATGGATCGAAAGGAGGTCAACATTGTAAAGTGGCCATGATGAGCATGATAGGTAGGGTTGCGAATGGAATGAGTAGGGCCGGATGAGCAGGAGACAACAAGGAGAATGAAAATGAGGCACACACAAAACGTAGAGGTTGAGCTCGGGATCACAACCGAGTAAGCCGACACAACAAGGATGTAAGAGTACGGAGGGATAAAAACACTCTAGGCCAACACATGAGTATGAGGCAAATATCATGAGTGGGGAACCCAAAAAAATTGATGCAAAAGAAATGGAACAACAAACTCAATGAGCAGAGAGGAGGCCAAGCATGCCGAGTCAAGATGGATGAGCCAATAACTAGGTTCTTTGAGTAGGGTAAACTCGAGATAACCAACACAAGGTATAAATCAATACAAAATAAACATGACTTAAATGAAAAGGAAAATAACCAGCATGAAAACCAAACAAAACAAATAACTCAACTCGCCACAAGGGTTGAGACAAACAAACCAAGCTAGCGGTAAACTCGGGGAGGAGCTCAGCCAGCCTGGAAGAGGGAGTGGGAAAGTAGGGGTCGATGAGAGGTAGAACATGGAGGATCTAGAGCTGAGCCCTAAAATTTTCAACCAAAAAATATTTTTAAAAAATGAAAATATCATATAAATCAACAATCATGAAAATAACCACTAAACCGTTTTCCTCCAACGTGAGATATAGACATCTAGATTTAGCTGGAAAAAAACTAAAACTTCAAGCCTCAAAAATACACATGCACATGCACCCAAAACACACACAAACCAACAAAACTCCATGAAAAAACAAGATAATCCAAATCGATGCAAGTAAAGTATGATGAAATAATTATTACAAGTCTTGCAGACATAACAATTAAGAACAAAAAATTGAGAGCATTAGGCAATGGAAAATGGAGAGTGGTGTGGATTCAAAAAATGTGATATAATACCATGTGAGAGAATGGAAGAATGAGGATCAAGCATGGTGACACACACATCAACCGAGTTGTATTTGAGTGACATCGTGACATAGTTCCTTGTAATAAGCAAGTATTCAACTATGAAATGTGCATACAAAAGAAAAGGGTCTACGTATCCTCATAGATCAGAAAAAATGAGTACAAATAGGAGTGTTGTGTAACTTCCAATGCAAGACCATCATACCTTCACAAGGGAGAAGATAATTTACATTCCAGAAATGAAAATTAACTCTTGTCATTTATGATGCACACTGACATGTATGATGGAATCTATGACGGAATTTGTCATACTCCCTACGACACCTAAGACGTATGATCTCAACTAAGTGAGATGACTCACGTGATGTGGAAAATGTTGGAAGATGATAAGGAAAGTACACACACCAACAATTTGTGCAACATATTGGCATCATGCTTGCATAAAAAGTTAACTATCAAACATAAAACAAAATGACATGAAATTGAAACAATCCATGATGTTATTTGCAATATATGTAGTAGTGCACCTTTGTGCGAGATGATTCCCTCATCTTGTGACTTTTTCCATCCTCATGTTGATGGATATGTGATGTAGACCTATCAAAAACCAAGTCATATTATAATTTTTCAATTAATAGATTTTTTTATATTGGCAAATAACTAGGAAATTTATACCTCCATGCACGCGACACCACGAGAGAATATTAAGTACATATGCTTGTTCTACCATTTTCATCCTCTTGTAGGTCTATATGGGAAGTATACCTATGATACATAAGTGGTATTAGAATTGTTCAGTGAAATTAAATAATTTTGTAATTAAAAATCAATTATAAATATATACCTCGTGTCGAGTCCCTAGAGGTTGAGGGATGTCCACTCATACAAATGTGGTGGTCTTCATTAGATGGCTCCTGTAGGTCTCTATAAGTAGTAGACCTATCATTATGAAGATGTATAATTATAATTTTAAATATTTTTAATTAAATTAAAAATATATATTATAAAATTATACATGTGGTGGGCATTTAGGTTGAATGAATGTTGAGGTGGCACATGGGTTTCATCTAAATCCTCATCCATGTCATACTCTTATAGACCCTAATCTCTAGATCTATCATAAGTGATGACATCAAATGTATTAATTAATTGAGTAAGGAAATATATACACTTAGTCCTAAAAAAATATGTCATTAAATAATTTGTATAATGTAATTTCTTATCTTTTTCAATATCACAATAGGGATAATTATATAAAGGTCATTTCAAGTGTTGAATGTTTTATTAGGTACTTTTAATTTACATTGTTTATTCATATTTTCACACACATATTGGGAGGTCTCTTTGGGGTAGTGTTATATCATGATTTAGGATAAAACATTTTTGTGATTACAAATTTACACAATTTTATCTAGGGTTTACAAAGTTTTTGATAGGGTTTCAAAATTTCCCCTAGGTTTTACATATTATACATTGGGTTTTGCATAATATTCTCTATACTTTACATAATTTACCTTGGGGTTTACACAATTTACGTTAGGGTTTACACAATTTACCCTAAGGTTTACAAAATTTACACTAGGATCTACACATTGTTCCTAATGGTTTACATAATTTATCCTTGGTTTATATATTTTATTTAGGATTTTAGTAATTTCATTTCAAATATATTATAGGTTTTACATAGTATCTCTTAAGATTTACATTTTACTTCTTGAAATTCACATACATTATTTATCAAATTTAAATGAAAATATGCATACATGTAATCTAGGATTTTTCATATAATATTCTTCTTTCAGTGGAGGGTTTTATTTCCTTGAACATTTTATTGATGTTTATGTCAATGGCCCATTTTTATCTATGTTTTCCTTTGTTCCACCTTTTTTCCCTTCTCCTCTTCTAATCTAATATATTTTTATGTTTTACTCTCCCTTCTTATTATCCTTTATTTTTCTTCCATTAGAGTTTTCTCTCCTCTCCATTTTCACTTTCTTTCCTCTTTTCACTATCAAATTGAAATGAAATAAATTAGGATTACCTTTTGGCTTCCTTCTTCATGTGTTTTTAATTTAAATGTGGTTGTGGCACACATGTGACACAAATTTGTGCCACATTTGTACCACCCTCAATATTTGTAAAGATAGAAATAAAAACCTTAATCAATACACCCTGATCCATATATACTATAGGAGTCTAGATATGCCCCCTCTTTATAGTTGAGCTACATTTCCCTCTAAATCTACCTATCTAGGGTTCATTGTGAGAAAGATATGATATATAGGGAAGTCTGGAGCTAAGACAATAGGTGAAAGAATCTATTTAAATCTATTATGAAAAGGCCATCTAGAGTTTAGAGAGAATGATCATATCTTTGATAAACTTAAGAACATGACAATCCCCTTACCCTATATATGTAGGGGAGAATCACCATATATCTCCCTCTCTTTCTCTACCATACCTTGATATGTAGGGGATGAGATGCCGATGACATAGACCTATATATAGTGGGGCTAGATCTATAGAGAGAAACCCCTATACTAGATAGGTTCCTTTAAGAATTTATATAGTTACCTGACCATTATCTATATATTAGGTGTGTGTAGTGTAATGTGTATATATGGAACTCAACCAAATATTTCCTATATAGGTAGAGGAGATTATAAATATATATTTTGGCTTCTCACGGGACCCTATCACTTCAATTCCTTTGATAAATAGGGATGAGAATGATTCCATATCCACCCTTATATAGAGAAGGGTAACAAATAATGGGCATCAAATGAAAATTTTAACCCACATATATAGATCCCTTATGATCGAGAAATAGGGATCTAGTATAGTAAAGGGTGTGGGAGTATTCATTTAGGTTCATTTAGTTTGTCCCATTGAGTTCATTACCTATGCCGGTGCCAGTGTGATATATGTGTTACCTTTTTCTTGGGAACTATATAGATATATAGTGTATATAGATATATTGTGTATAGTATAAATCATATGAAATGGAATATATAAAGAAGGGAGGGTTTGAAGCATGCATTGAAGCATGGGAGGAGGGAAAGGAATGAATTTGTAGAGAAATAGGGTCATCCATAGAGAAAGATATATGGGTAGGAGAAGGAGGTTTTGGAAGGTGTTTAGGGAGTATAGTAAAGAGGGAGGGTAGGTATCCTCCTTCTCTCTACATGTTATATCTATTAGAGACCAAAATTAGCATCATTGATTTGATCATGAAATATCAAATAATTCAACTAATTTGGTATTATCTTCATGGTTTGGGTCCTTGATCCTTGAGACAAACCTCTGGAGAAGGATGGGTTCTTCTATCATATCTCAACACAAACTAACCTAAACTACTCAAAATGCAACTAAATCTAAAAATAAATCTAAAAACACATAGGATCCAGGGTTGAGAGAAAGGGAAAAAGTTGTAAAATGAAAGAATGGTGATGTGCCAACACTAAGACAGGGTTCAAATCTGACCTTAAAAGACACATAACAATTTCATATGCAGAGACTTTAATGAAAACACAAAGTTCTGAAAGACATGAATGAATAAAAATTAAGGAAAATAAGAGGGAAAACATCCACAACGAACACAAGGAATTCAAAGGGAAAATACCATATATGTTTTGTATTCATTATATATCCATCATGTTTATAGAATATATGTTAGAAATATCTTGCAAAATATGAAGTTGCAGAGGTCGATAGCAAGAAAGTGTGTGGCTCCAAGGAATAACTTGAAAATTAAAAGAAGGGAACCCTTACAATTTTCCTTGAAATTTACATTTATAGAACATGAGAATGAGAGAGAGAGAGAGAGGGAAATTAAAATTTGAGTTTGAATTTACAATGAGTAAAGGCATATATACCACCCATAGATCTTGTTTCCAATAACTCTTTGATACAAATAGTCATTTTCCTTTGCAACACACCATAATAATTCACATGTGAGAGCATGGGTGTTGTTTGGGAATTTAAATCAGGTAGGTGAGAAATTTGAGTGCTTTGAAACAAGGGAGTTGCATTTTTCCTTTGTTCCTCCTGATATTTTATTACTCGGTGGCTTTTCCTTTAGTGTGGCTTTTAGATTTCACGTCCCAATCTGTAGTTTGCAAGACATGAATGATTGAAAACTACCTCTTTTTACTTTGATTTTATGGTATCCTTTTACAAGTTATTTACTTGACATGATCCCATGGATTTTATAATGTTCCACGACCTTTTGAATTTGAACATCTTTGCATATTTTAAAAATCCGTGAGACATTAACTCACACATATATGCGGAACATTTTACTAGCACTTTCATAGATTTCCAACTCTTCACACTTAGTTGATCACATATAAAAAAATTGTTCACACAAAATGTTTGAATGATTTTCTCCTTCTTCATTATTTAGACTTAGAAACTTGCGAGAACAATGTGTTTGGAAAACCCACGGAACATTGGGCTAGTGTTTCATGGTTTTTAGACTTAGCCAATTTTCAGCTGACCCCCTTTCTTTTGCGGTTTGGTGACATTATCCATTGCATTCTGGCCTCTACCAAATAAATATTACCTTTCATGGGGTTGCGAAACTCCATAAAACTACATTCTTCTCTATATTCATGGGAATTTTCAATGCTTTGTTCCACGAAACACCAACATTTTCTCCTCTGCTCCGATTTTCACCTATCTTAAACTTTGACTCACGATTCAGGATTTAGTTAAAAAAATTCTTTTACAAATGAGAACATCTCTATGGACTTCAAAATCTCCTTCTTACCTATAGCATACTTATCACATCATCCAAAAAGGACTAAGTGTTAAACCTTTGTTTCACGTGATTTTGAGAATCCGTGGAAAACTCAATTTTCCACAATTATACTACTGCAGACTTTATACTTAGATATTTTTAGACTTGATGAAAAGAAAGAATACACCTTAGAATTCAACTTGATGATTCATCCAAAATAGCTAAGGGGTTTTATTTTCGATAATAGTTTGGTGACTCAACAATGTTATCTTCTTATAGATAGATAATTAGTTTCCTTTCATGGAGTCAATAACATATCATGATATTTTATCCTTAACTTATCCTTCTCATGAATTCACTTTATTTCACATCAGATGAATCCACAGATGGCTAAAACTTCTTCAAAACTATGAGAATGCAAATTCCACCCGAGTAAACCAAAAAATGTGCAAATCACTTAGGGAAATGAAAATTACACTACCAACAAACAATGTGTTGAAAAAAACTTGGAGGAAAGTAAAACTATATAGTATGTACAAGGTGAATAGTTTATTTCAAAAGAAATGTTTGAGATAGATCCCATTGACTGGGATCATGAGATCTTCTCTGGAAAGTATTGTGAGGCTTGCATCCTTCAATAACATAGGGATGTTCCATATGGCATCATACTTTGAATTCATGCTTAGTTTGGATCTATCTTGGTCCCATTTGATGACAAGATATACTTATTAAAATATTCTAGCCATTATCTTCTTTTCAAAATACATCTTGACATGAGCCTGATTAATATCCATTGTCGATATCTTAGCTCTTTTAGCTCCATCATCTCTTCATTTATGACTTATATGGCCTTAACTTCAAACATCTCCAACTGATTTATGAGCTCCAAAGGTAGAAATTCAATAGATATTGGTAAATTTTCTTCCTTACTGTAAACAATCTTGAAAGGTGAACTATTAGTGGACCTTTTGGGAGTAATTCTATCAGCCCATAAGACCGATTTCAACTTTGTGTGCCAAGCTCTCTAATTCTCCTCCAAATTTCTTATGATAATCCTTAGGAGATTCTTGTTTGTTGATTCAACCTGCCCATTTCCTTGGGGATAATAGTTTAAAGATGTGCTCAATTATATCCCATTCTTCATAGCCCAATCACTAATTTTCATGCCTAGGAATGCTAATGCATTGTTATATATTATTGTGGAAAGAACACCAAACCTGGTCACAATACACTCATAGAAGTCTAGGATGCTAGCTTCATTTGCTTCCTTCAAAGTAACCTCCTCTATCCATTTGTATAAGTAATTTGTGCTTTTAAGGATTCAATTCAATTATGGCTTACTATTAAATGAAGATTGAATGCCCTGATAAAATCCAACCCCATTGTATGAATGGTTGATATATAGAGATGGGGTGGGGTGGAAGAGTTGTTATCCTTTCTTTACCTTTGAAAAATGAATACTTTTTACAATTTTTTACCCATGCATAATAGTCCTTAAAAATACTCAGCCAATAATAGCCTCCTTTCATTATTTTGATTTTTTTGTCCTTGGGGAAAATGTCCTCCAACCACAACATCATGAAATTCATGTAAGTCCTTATCAATATGATCCACCTTGATGCATCTCAAAATAATTCCATTGACATATTTCTAAAATAGGATGCCATCAATAAACACAAAGGGGATATATTGAAGTTTGAAATACCTTCTCTTGGCCTTGGTCAAGCCCTGAGGGTATTGGCCTAATTGGAGAAAGTGAACTATGTTGCAAGTCTAATAATGAGTAAGTGGATCACCGATGTGGGTTTTCTTGATTATATCGAGTACTAAGATAGACTCTTCCTCGTTCCATGACTATAAAAGTATTTATTCACAAAATATGTTAACTCGACTATATTAGTCACTTTTATGTCAACATCATGCCCCATTACTCTAGTTATCTAACCAGCTCTTTTCTCAATTAGATCCTTATTCAGGAGAAAATATTTCACACCTGAGTGTGACACCATGAGATGGATCTTGTTGTTGGATAGTATATGCCTAAAATTGTTCAAGCTCCTTACAATATCTAAGGTGTGCTTCTCAACAAATGAGTACCTAAATTCATATTATTCCATACTTTGGATGAAGAATGTAATAGGCTACTCTAAGCCTCCTTCGTTGAGTTACACCAAGATGGAAGATATTGTGGTCATGCCTCCAAAAGTATACAAAGTGAAATCCTTTGAGAAGTCAGGATTGATGAGAGTTGGGGATTTTGTAATTTATTGTTTGATGGATTTAAAAATATCATTCATTTCCTCATTCCATCAAAAAGACACGTTTTTATTGAGCATAGATATTAGTTTCTTGAAAAGATTGGAAAATTTTGGAAAAAAATGCTGCTCATTGAAGTTAATTCTTCCTAAGAAACTTTGGAGTGATTGTTTTTAATTGGGTAATGGAAATACAAGTATGCCACTTACTCTTTCTGGGTCTATTGTAATTCCTTTCTTAAAGACAATGTGGCCAAGGAGTTTGGACATTTGCACTAAAAGATACATTTTTGGGGATTTAGAGAAAATTTGTATTGTTTGCACCTCTCAAATACCTTCCTGACATGAAAAAGATGGTCATATTTTTCTTAGAAAACACTATGATATCATCCAGGTAAAAAACAATAATGTTGTTGATCAGTCCCTTGAATTTCATATCCATGGCTCTTTGGAAGGTTATTCCTACATTTGACAAACCAAATGACATTTTGTTGTAATCATAGGTTCCCCAATTGGTGGTAAAGGCTATCTTGAATTGGTCTTCTTCCTTTACCATGACTTGATTATACCCCGTGTGGCCATCTAAAAGAGAGAAATTCTTTGAGTCAACTACCATCTATAAAATTTTCTCTATAGAAGGCAACAAATAATGATTTTTCAAAGATGATTTGTAAAATCCTTGAAATCAACACATAGTCTGGTTTCCCCATTTATTTTCCACATTTTAACTAGGCTGGAAACCTAAGATGGATGATTGATGGGGAAAATAATGGTGGCCTCAATCAACTTATTTAATTATTTATTTATTAGAGGCTTTATCCTTGGATTGACATGCCTCTGTCTCTACGTGATGGTCTTGGTTGCTAGATCTAGTTCAACGGTGTGTTGAGATAGATCAAGATCAAAACCTCTAAGGTATTCATAGCTCCATGAAAATATATCAAAAAAATCTTGGAAAATTTATACAAAAGCATGCTTCTCTTATAGCGTACATACCTTGTTAATTTTAAGCTACTTATCTTTGCCAATTGAAATAGGTTCATAATCGTTGCATTTGAATATCATGTTTAATTTCTATTTCTTGAGCTAATCATTAGAATCAAAATGGATTTCAAATTCACTAAGCCTTTGGGTAACTTATTTGATATGAGTTGGAAAATTTGGTCTCCATATTATTGTTCCAATTTATCCTGGTTCCTTGATGAAAACTTAGCTTCTTCTTAGATGAAGTTGATGATCTATTGGTCATTTTCAAACACTTTCCAATTTGTGTCATTTATTGGGATGGTAGGTCTTACTACTACTTTGACATGCATTTGCAATCCATCATTCTTGATATTTTCAGCAATGTCAAACTTTTCTCCCACTATGGCTAATCTATATGTGGGTTCATTTTCCTTTCTTGGTATGGAATGGATGTTGAATGCTTCAAAATCTTCTAAGATATCACATAACCTATGGTTGTAGGATCTTAGCAAGTAATTATCAGCAATGTTCAGCCCTCTCACTTGGTTTACTATCATATGATTATCCCTAAAAATTTCGATTATCTAATATTTTTATTTCTTTCCAATTACATAACATGGATGAGAGATTCATACTCTGCTAGTTGTTAGAACAAATGAACTAAAATATGAACGTAGAGTACTACATAATGTCATTTGGAGATATAAACACTATAACCCCTGCACCTAGTATTCTCCTTGATTCATCAAAGAACAACTATCGATGTCATCATCCTAATTATTGTCCTTCAAAACACAAGGAATATGTTAATTTTCCTCACGTGAACAATAGATTCCCAAACTAGACTCTTCAACCTATTTGTATGGATCAAAACCATGGAAATCAGTTCCCCATTCATTAAGTAACCAATATGGGATATCTTCAATTTGAGTATCTACTTTTTGGACATTATGTTGATCCTCTTGATATAAAATGGTGCAATTTACATTGATGGGGTTGGGAACATAAGGCTATATGTGGTATGCAGTAATAGCTTCATACCTTATAGTATCCTTAATGCCATATATGGTTCTAAAAATCATATGGGACCATCCCACGAGATAAGCATCAACCAATCTTAGCAAAGTGAAATCCTTTAAGAGGAACAGAGAGAAGAAAAGTGGAACATTAATGATGAAAACATCCTAGGAAATTCATACAATGTGAGGCTTAAACCTCTAATAACTCTAATAGTTCATATTGTTGTTCAATCCATTTGGACTACACCTTAGGAGAGAGATTCATATTTTAAGCCAAGATGACTTGTTATCCTGTTTAGGCATCATTGAACTAATTTTCACCAAGTCAACCATGTAATTGTGCACCAAATGATTTCCTATGATCAGAGATACATATAATGGTGGTGATTTCATGTTTATACCTAGTTGTTCATCCTTTTTTTGAAGTGCATTAGTGATCACAATGTTTTTCTTCTCATTGGATGATTCACTTGGCATGGGAAGATCATCCATAGCGACTTTGTATAAGATCTCTCTATTCATAAATAGTTAGAGATTATCATAATGACATGTTCACATTGGTCCTTTTTATTTTCTCTAAGATGTTGAAAGGATGACCCATGGAATTTTTCAATAAAAGAGAAATATTTTCCTTTCTTGTCTATTCTATCTACAAAAATTATTTAGATAATGGGATTTATACATTCCATGGATTTCCTTTGAGCTACAGATTATGCTTGTCTTGTGGAAAATATTTATCCCACAAATTTTCTTTACCATGCAGTCCACAATAGTTTTTGGGCTTGTAGTGCATTTTCAATTTAATACATCCCACAAATTACTTATTAAAGCTTATAATCCATGCAAGTATGGATGTTATTTCTCTTGGGGATGCGAGATTAGTGAAGTAAGAGATGGAATGCTTTCCTTGATTTTCCTTCTTTCGGACTGATATTTTTGGATACACTCGAAAAAAGTACCTAATTACCCTTTGGTAGCTAGTTGATTTGACATAATTCCTTTTTTTTCCAATTTACAATTGAAGTATCACTCGACGGTTTTGAGCGGTCTCTTGTTGGGGATTCTCTTTTACATATGTATCTTGAGAGAAAGATGCATTTTGCAACATCAAAGATTGGTTTAGAACACCATTTGGACATGTTTTTGATTATAAGGTAACATACAAGGGAAACACCATTCATAATCTTGCACTAAGTTATTATGAACTGGGACCAAATAATTTGATGAACTAGCCGCATTAGGATTGTATCATTGAAAAGAATTCACACGGGAATTTGACTTTGGTTTTGAGGAGTAACTTGATATGGAAAATTATTTTGTGGAAAAGGGGATTATTGGATATGTATGGAGGTTAATAAGGTCTAAAAATTGAGCTTGTTGTCTCTTCAAGAATACCAACTCATTTCAAAAATTTTGCAATTGTTTCATGACTTCTTGCAACTCACTTGAAGGGATTATAGAGGTAGATGCTTGACTTGAAATTTAGCTTCTTGAGGGTAGGATGGGATCTAATTAGGAGTCTAGTAAGTAAAAAATTTCCCTACCTCTGGGAATATGGGAATTGGAGGTATAGGAGAAATCTTCCCAATCTGAAAAAGACTATTCTCTTATTTAATAGCAATATCATAGGCATTTGGTAAGGTTCTACACCCATGGATTGAATCATGACAAATATGTCATTATTTAAATCCCTTAAGTAATAGAGGAAAAATCATACTAGGGTGTAGGTATTACTGTTTATAGGAGTATATCCCATGTGCTCTTGAATTTGATGTTGAAATCATTCATTAGATAATGAGGTGCTCTCTTTTTTTGTGTCGGTTTCTCCACTAAAGATAAATTATCTGAATTGTCTTCAAATTGATTGCAAAAATATTCTCCCATATCATCTCAAGTAGATATGAAATTCACTCTTAAGCCTCTGTACCATTGCAAGGATTTTTGTTTGAAAGAAGATGATAAAAATTTGATGGCTACATTCTTTTTTTAGAGATGCTATATTGAGTAGATGTTTGCAACATATTTGGTATGTTTTATGGAATTTTTAGTGTTCCCTCCAGTCAAGAACGGAACACTCTTCAAAGATACAATAATAATGCCACCATATTAGGCTAAAATAAAAGGGTTTCCTCTACTAAATGTGATTTATTTTATTTCTTTCGCGAGCTATGGATGTGATGGGTCTTAGTACCCTAGAAGAAAATAAGAAAGGACTACCAAGAGGAGTAGAGAGAACTATATTTGGAGGTGATGGTGATCTCTGTAGGGATTTGCCTCTTTTTCTTCTCCTTGGTGATAATTGTAAGTAGTCTAAAGGATCTCTATATGCTATCATGTGTCTTGTTTGAATCTATCTCATGAGATAGAGAAACTTTTTTCTTGAACTAGTAGATGCAATATTTGGATTCATCGGATGTTTTTTTAGATCCCCAAAGGATGAATATCACTAAGATACACACTGAATTCTTAGTGAAATAACAACAAATTCTTCATTGGTACTATCAAGTGTGCAAGAACTGTTAGAGACTAAAAGTATCACCCTTGGTTTGATCATGAAATATCAAATACTTCATCTAACATGGGATTGTCTATAAGGTATGTGACCTTTCTCCTTGAGATGAACCTCTAAAGAAGGATGGTTACTTCTATCCTAGCTTAACACAAAATAACCTAAACTACTAAAAATGCAACCAAATCTAAAAACATAGGATCCGTGGTTAAGAGAAGGGAAAAAATATGTAAAATGAAAGAATGGTGATGTACCAACACTAAGACAGGTTCACATCTGATGTTGAAATACATATAAAAATTTCATAAGCATAGTCTTTAATAAAAACATAGTTTTGAAAGACATGAATGAATAAAAATTAAGGAAGACATCCAAAATGAACACAAGGTATTCGGAGGGAAAATACCACAGATGTATTGCATTCAAGATATATCCATCACATTCACAAAGTAGAGGTTAGAAATCTCTTACAAAATACGAAGTTGTAGAGGTCTAATGGTAAGAAAATGTGTGGCTCCAAGGAAGAGCTTGCAAATTTGATATAAGGGGACCCTTAAAATGTGGCTCTTAATTTACATTTATAGAACACGAGAATGGAAGAAAGAGATGAGAGGGAAATTCATGTTGGAATTTTAATTTGCATTGAGTGAGCACAAATTTACCGCCCACGATCCTATCGCCATTAACTCTTTGAGACAAGTAATTGTTTTCATATGTAACACACCATCAAAAGTAATAGGTGAGATCATCGACATCATTTAGGAATTTAAATTGGGTATGTGAGGTGGTTGAGTGATTTGACATAAAAAAGATGAATTTTTCCTTTATTCATCCTAAGATTTTGCTATGTGGCAACTTTTCCTTTTCGGGCTTTTAGATTTCACATCACAATTTATAAACTCAAAAAATTACAAGATCGTAAACTACCTCTTTCAATTTGTATTCTGTGGTATCCTTTTGTGGGTTCTTAACTTGACATATTTCCATAGATTTTATAATGTTTCGTGGCCTTTTGAATTTCAACGTCTTAGCAGATTTTAAAAATTTGCGAGACATTGACTCTCACATATCCACAAAACTCTTTACTCAAACTATCATGAATTTCCAACTCTTCACACTTGGCCACTCACACATGGCACTTTGTTGTTCACACAAAAGTATTGAATTATTTTCTCTTTTATTCTATGGACATAGAAACTCATCGAACACTACATTTGGAAAACATGTGGAACAGTAGGATAGTATTTTATGGTTTTTCGACTTAGCCAATTCTCATTTGAATCCCTCTATTTTGTAGTTTTAAGACATTCTCAATTTCATCGCGGCCTCCACCGAATACATATTCCCTTCTCGGGGTTGAGAAACTTCATGAAACCGCATTCCTCTCTATACATGTGGGACCTCGTAATCCTTTATTCCGTGAAAGTGAATTTTGTGAAATGCCAACATTTTCTCCTCCACTTTCCTATCTTCAACTTAGACTTGCAAATTTGGTACTTATTCAAATTTTGGTTTTGTGAGGTGGTTGAGTGCTTTGACATAAACAAGATGAATTTTTCCTTTATTCCTCCCAGTTGTGCTATGTGGCAACATTTTCTTTTCGTGGCTTTTAGATTTCACATCACAATTTATAAACTCAAAACTTACAAGATCGTAAACTACCTCTTTCAATTTGTATTTTGTGGTATCCTTTTGTGGGTTCTTAACTTGAAATATTTCCATGGATTTTATAACATTTCGCGGCCTTTTGAATTTCAACATCTTAGCAGATTTTAAAAAATTTATGAGACACCGACTCTCACATATCCACAAAACTCTTTACTCAAACTATCATGCATTTCCAACTCTTCACACTTGGCTACTCACACATGGCACTTTTTTGTTCACACAAAAGTATTGAAGTATTTTCTCTTTTATTCTATGGACATAGAAACTCATGGAACACTACATTTGGAAAACATGTGGAATAGTAGGATAGTAGTTTATGGTTTTTCAAACTTAGCCGATTCTCATTTGACTCCCTCTATTTTGTAGTTTTAAGACATTCTCAATTTCATCTTGGTCTCCACCGAATACATATTCCCTTTTGCGGGGTTGAGAAACTCCATGAAACCACATTCCTCTCTATACCTGTGGGACCTCGCAATCCTTTATTCCATGAAAGTGAATTTTGTGAAATGCCAACATTTTCTCCTCCACTTTCCTATCTTCAACTTAGACTCGCAGATTTGGTACTTATTAAAATTTTGGTTCTCTTATGAATGCAAACATCTATGCATCCTTCAAAACCTCCTTCACCCCCATGGATGACTATTATCAACATTAGCGGAAGACCTAAAGTGTTAGTTCTTTGTTCCGCAGATTTTGAGAATCCACAGAAAACTCAATTTTCTACAATTACACTACATGGATTTTATACTTAGCCATTTTTGGACCCTAATTCCAAGAAATAAGCAACCTTATCCTTCAACTTGATGAGTCATCTAAAATATCAAAGGGTTTTATTTTAGATAACAATATCCCCCTATCTAATGGGTTTTAGAGATTGAAGATTTTCTCTTTGGGTCCCCTGAGCCTATTATAACTACTATAACAACAGATTCCCTCTACCCTCTATAGGGCTTCAATAAATATATAAAGTTAGATCCTCAAGTACTTCTAGTGAAGAGTGAACCTTAGGCTTATGTCTACATTTCCCATGTAACTTCCACCCCTATATATATATATATATATATATATATATATATATAGATATATATATAGATATATATATCTATATGGGGGGTGGGGTGAAGTGGGGTGGAGTGTATCTATCTACCCCGTATACCTTGGTAGCTGAGAAAATATAGATAAAGGAAGGACCCTATCTTACATGCCTGTTAAATCCTTTAATTTTCAACTCGTTCTTCACTTCCTCTTTGAGATGTTTGACCCATACCCTTGCATATTTGAAAAATATCTCATATTCAAAAGTTAGAGACAATTACGATCTTTGGCCTAGCTACCAACCAATGGGGCAAGACTAACATTCAACTATGGAAAATAGGGTATACATCCATCCTATTTATTATATATTCTTTTAGAGGAGTATATTTCTCCAAGGATAAGTGTTTATAAAATTCTTTCTAGCGTTATGTTTATCGATATTATTTCAAAATGAATAATATTACATTAGTAATTTGAAAATTATATCATTTTATCATGTTGTAACAATTTTTACCATTTATGTTAAGAATCATATCACCAAATTTTAAAAAGAATTGATACCATTAATAATCAAATCATCCACTTACCACTCATAATAAAAAAAAGTGTCAAAAGAGATAAAATATATTTAACCGTATAATGTTACATTTCCAATATCAAAATCTATTTTAATCACATAGTGTACTTTCACACAAATTTGTAAGAGAGATAACCAATCATAGAAGGATATCACAATAATTTCAACCATCATGCTCTTATGGAATGTAATGAAAATGTTCAAGTAAGCACAATGTACTAAATTCAAAGTAAAAAGAAAAATAGGGTATCTATATATTTATAGTCACAAACATTAGTGGTGGAAAACCCATGTGTGACAACTAACATAGTGAATATATTAAATATTTATACTTCATTGTATAGAATAATATTACAAAGAAATTAATTTCTTGAGGTGGAGGTAGTGGTATTCCTTGCTTAATTTCTTTACAAAACTCATATCATGATTATCCTTGTTTAGGCATACATTTTTGTAAAGGATATGGAATATATAGGTAGTGTACAAGGTACATATGAACACCTTACAAAGTAATGTATCAAAGGATTGGGGATATACGCTTAAACATTGTCATATGTTCCAATGGATCTTCTACAAAGTTGATGTAATGCAACATCTAGTGATGGTTGGAGGTGACACTAAAGGCGACTATGAAAAGTGAATTTGGAGGTGAAGTTGAAGGTGGTCTAGGAGATGGAGGAGGATCCTCATCTGAATGTAAAGGTAGTGATGTCCCACAACCAATGTTTTTTTCAATTTTTTTAAAATCATCTTGTTCATCAAATTTATATACAAATCATTAAACAAAATATCATCTAATTATTCATTTTTATAAAATCATATACTACAAAAGAAGCAACATTATACATAACATAAAAATATAATATTATATTTTTCTCAAAATAGTACATGAAATTCAATTGTGATAAAAATTAGGTTTCAAATAACCAATACATACACATCAATCATCAATGTCAAATTTTTTTCCTCAATCTCATTGGTGTTGTTTTTCCTTTAAAAATATAGTTAATTAGAAGCTCTTCACCATATTTGATATTTGTTATCGCTTCCGTCATAACATAAAGAGGTAATAATGGTCCTTCATTTCATCTTCTTTTCCATTTGTACACTCTATAAATTGGGAGATATAAGACATGAATGCCTATGAGTATTATTGATAAAACCATAAATATTATTACATGCATAATGAATTCCATCAATGTACATATGATCATGCATACATCGAGTTTTCTTTGGGGATATAAATATTTTGTCTTCCATTGAATTTGCATTACAACACATACCATATCTAGACATATTAAATTTTTATCTCACTACATAAGTCCAATCTGCAAATTGGTACATTGGGCCATAAAAGGTAATATTGGTAGGAAAGTTAAACATTGAGTGGTAGACCCAACATTAATTATTGTAAAGGTGAATAACCAAAGAAATACATTAGGAATAGTAGAAGGTCATATCATGTAGCTTTCCTTCCAAAAGATTAATTCTTCATAAGGAATTGGAAATGGTTTAATCATTAGCCAAGCCGCATAATGTTTCCAATTGGGAAAATATATTGATATTTCTTCATTTCCTTAGGCAGAAGTTTGAAATCATATTTGGACTCTTCTTCAAGGTGTAATATGATTTTCCCTCCTTTTTCATGTAAATTAGCTATAATTTATGATAACCAATTATTTATTTGTGCACTAGTGAAACTAATTTCAACCTCTTCCTCTTCAACACATTTTCCCAAATTTTCCTCTGTCAAATCCATATTGTCTTTATAATTTCCCACAATTTCCATACTATCTACATATGAGTATGTAGATAATTTTAGATGTGGTGAAAATAATATTGAATTTTAGAGGTTGATATATATACAACAATAATGATAACTTCATTATTTTACAAATATTAGCTAAAATTGAATACTAATAATAAAATTACAATAATATCATTATTTTACAAAAACTTTCCAAATATTTTTGGTTTACATATTTATGTAATGTTCACTATTTTCCTAATTTCTCTTATTTGTCTTCAATTTTCTATATTTTGTAATTTTGACATAAATATGAAATTATTACCAAGTTTCATCAAGTTTGGTATTCAAACATGGTATGAACATCATGGAGAAGGGACTATTATTAGATGTTGTACTTGTAATTTCCTTTAGATATGTATGCAAAATGTGGTAGAATTAACAAGGCATGAGGATTCTTAGAAAAATGTTTGAAAGGAATGCGGTGAAGTGATTTTTTCAAATGTTGTTTTTGTAGTTGTTTGATAGATAAAAATGCTATAATACTATATTAATAAAATTTCTAGGTTACAAATTTTCATATTTCCATTTTGAGATAATGTAGTTTCCTAGTATAAATGTATGTACAATGTGGAAGCATATTGAAGGCATGTGTATTGTTGCAAAATGTAAATAAATCTACTATCTCAACACTGGGTGAGAATCTTTTTGTATTCCCTCTCTTTTATGTTGGAAAATTCTACTTTCCCTCTAAAGGGAAGCATGAGTTTGCAAGAGCTAGAGATATGTAGAAGGTTTACAAGGGGTTTGTGTGTTGCAAATAGAATAATAAGTGCATACTTTAACCCACCCTCTCGTATCATGTTGTGTGTTTGAGATTGATATTGGAATTGGAATTGTATGATTAAGTGAAGCATTGGAAATGTGTGTGTTATTTAATCTACTTTGACCTCAATGCCACTTGGAAAAATGTTATTGAGATCCATTAGAAAAAATTTGAAAGTGTATTTTGTCAGTTATTATAGTTACAAATGTTGAAATATGCATATATTTGAAATATGGAAGCATACATAAGGCACATGCTTTTTTAACTAAATTCCTTGAGGAATTTTATTCTCAAATAATGCAATGGTTATAGATATTCACAAATTTTTTTATTCTAGGATGATTTCAAACTCTTTGAATTTATGAAGAACTCTAAAACACACCTCGAAAGTATTTAATTGATGCAGAGCATAACATAATATACCTTATATATTCAATCCACAAGATGATTTCAAACAACTAATTCCTACATACTTTTCCTAGAGGATCATTGGCTAGCCTAAAAATGGCTTAAAAGGTTACAAAATTGAAAAAATATCACCATTAATGAAACCTTGGCTATCATACCCCGCAAACATGAATTATTCCATACTATCACTACCTTCATAAATGGTTCATGACTAAAAAGAATCATCAAGCTTACTTGTTTAGGCCCAAACTACCCTATGTTATTCTTTGTTGACCTCTAGACTAAACATGAACTTTTTATTCCGTTAGCCCACTTCAGTGCTCTCACCTCTTTTTCACCATTCATACACCTAAAAAAACTTGGAACCAACAAATAATTACTCAAAATAACCTAGACATCAAACGTCCTTGCTTTGTCAACATAACCCACTAGGTACCCTTAAGACTATGAATTTTGAATCACCAATGGTTTAGAACTCCTAGAGAAATCCAAAAATATCTCTCAACTCTTTCCAAGTCTCTTATTCATGCCCAAGATGTACCCTAAACTTCATCTCTTGAATTCTTAAGCTCCCCTTGCAAACCTACTTCTCTTCTTTGTTGTTTACTAGCCCCAACCAGCCCTATAACACCCTACTATCATTCATATCTTCATTTGTAAGAGGTACCAAGACAAAAGATGCATTTTTAAAGAACCCTTTAAGCTCTTTATCATTCCATATAAGTTTCACTATCTAACTCTAAGTTAATAATATAATTACTTTGTAAAGGATCTTCTCAAACTAGGTCTTGGGTTGGATTGTGCAACTGTCCCAAGCACAATAATGCCATTAAAATATCAAAGTTTGACCACTGAAATCCCAAAATTATTTTTGAATCTCTTTCTCCACTTGGACACATTTATTAATTTCAAATTACAAGTGTGAAATCAAGGAGTAAGATCCTTAACCACGAACCTCCTAAATGTGCACTATAAAGGATCCCGAGAGGTAGTCAATTCTTATAAAAATGGGAGATTCTTATGTTTCATGGTCTAAGACTTGGTCTTGAGGGTTACTTCATCATCATTCATCTGATTTACTTCACAGTGAAAAGATACACCTTGTTAAACCTCCAAAATGTGTGGATTATCCATTATTTAGACTGTGTAAGGTTGTAACATATCAAGAAATAGAGTTATCTCCTAGTAACAAAATCCATCCACATATTTCTTCTAGAAAAATTTCTCTTCTTTTCCTTTACAAAGTTTTTATCATGTTTTCCTTATGGATAACTGGGTGTCTTCTCATAGTTGCATATATACTAATCCAAGATGACAAGAAATAGGCACCAAATAGATCTTTCAATGTTAGATCACTATCTTGTCAATACATAAACCCTTGCACCATAACTCAAAAATGAAGTACCTTCCCCAAAATTATCACACATTAAAGGTCTCAACTATCTTGTCACCACTCACCAATTTATTGAATAAGTAGACCCACATCACTATTACAAAATTCACAGCTTTCCAACATGCACTTAGCACACAAACAAAGAAGTAAAAAAACTCACCAAGAATACTCTACAAAAACCTTTACCAAGCTTGATCTCTCTCTTATATCTACATACATATTCTTCCAATGTTATACCATCATGCATAAGATGCTCCAACAATCACAAGATTAATAACACACACAAAAATCATTGAATCGATATTCTAGAGTTAAATACTCATAACCAAGATTTAAGATTACCTTACCTTCACCCCGAGAGAAAGAATCACTTGTATGCATAATTACAAAACACAAGAATCATATGAGAAGCTATTACAAGTTGAGTTAACACAACATTCATGTTAGAATTTTACAAAACCTAAGTTTTCTCCTTGTTTTCCTTTCTTGAAACTTACACCTTGATTCATACCTAGGTATAATGAGTGAGAAACAATTGTATTGTTGTTTTCATCTCTTCTCCATCACCCTCATCTGAGATTCTCCTCATTTGGTTAGTTGAAAACAGGATCATGATGAGATTCTATTCAAAAGGGGGGTTACTTTTACCTAAGAATGACTTAAGTTTAGCATGAATTAGCTCCCTGCATTACATGTGACCCTATATGACTTTATTTCACCACATTTTCCTCATTCCACCCTCTTGCATAGTTCTAAGGTTTAAGAATACATTACAATTTCAAAATCAAGCCAAAATGGTGAAATATTCAAATATTACAAAATGAAGGGAAATGTTCCATTTGGAATTTAAAAGGCCTAAAAATAGACTAGCTACACACACTGACACCTAATGACTCCTAGGACTCATGAACACATCTAGAAAACCTCTAATTGGTGTCTTCATGGTTTATTCAGATAGATAGGGTGATGTTCCTACATCATATGCCAGGGGTAGGAAAAGATTTGACCTCATAGGTCTGGTTTCTTCTTCTTTTTCCAATTTCTTTAGTTCTTCATCTCCACTCTAACCATGTCTTCTCCTTCAACTGGTCCATCCTCTTTGTCTTCATTCATGTACCTTTCTTGGTATTCATCCTGCATGTAATCTTCATAACGAAAATATGTTCCTCTATAGGTTTCTTCTTCTTCATTTTCTTCTTCGATCATCAAATATACCTCTTGAACATGTTGTTGCTACTCTTCCTTGATTACATATGATTCTTCATAACCCTTGTAGTCTTCGCCATCCTTTTGGTAATCATTCCTTACTAAGAATAATGTATTTTGATGTAAATATTCATGTTATTTCTTGTTTTCTTCACCTTGAACCTTCATTTCACTTTCATCTTCATTGTCTTCTTCACTTGTTCTTGTTTCTCTAACATTTTTCTTGTTCTCCAACTCATATTCTCCACTTATCCAGCTCCACATGTTTGTGAGATCTCTCCATGACCTCATCATCAAACTAACTGTTGCATTTTCACCCTTACTTAATTCATAATGAGCTTGAGCTTTTCGACAATTTTAATCTTCTATCTTTTCTTCACTCTTGTTCTTTGTTTCTTCATCCAAGGCATCATTTCTTACCTCTTCTTCTTATCTTTGTGTACCTACATTCACACATTCAAAGACATAGTCGATTTAAAAATTTGAGGATTTTTAGCGCCTTGAGAAGACCCCTCAATGATCTCTACTCCTTCATCACCTTATTTCTTCACTTCATCACTCTCCTCTTCAAAGATTATATCTTTTTCCACTTATTTTCCTTTCTTTCTCATGCTCTTCTCTTCTTGTTTCAGCTTCCTTTCTTCTTGTCTTAGTTCTTTTCTCATCTTTTCTCTCTTCGTCTTCCTCATAAGTAGCTCTAATGGCCACTTAACTCTCTTATTCCTCTCAAAGAAAAGTATACTTACTCATTTATCTATTCTTGTAGCTTCTATCAACTCCCTAACCTCTTCACATCCTCCTTAAGCTCCTTGAGCTCTTGTTTAAACCACAACTCTTGCTTTCTTTCCATCTCTCTCCTTTTTTCTTCTTTTCTTTATTTTTCATCTCTCGTCTTCTCATGTACTTGCCTTGGCTTAGCCTCTACTCTCTTAGCTACCAAACTCTTCATCCATTGTGGCATCTTGTATCCATGATCAAAGACTATTTTTAATCTTTTCTCTTCACTCATCTTCACTATCACTTTTCACTTGTAGGCATAACAAAAACTATTCATTCAATATCAATGCCATGCTCTTATACTAAATGATGCAAATAATAAAATAATATATTACATATATTCAATCCAAAATATGATTTCAAACAACGAACTTCTACCTACTATGCCCGGAGGATCATTAGCAAGCCTAAAAATGGCTTTAAAAGTTGCAAAATTAACAAAATATCAATATTAATGGCACCTTAGCTATTATACCCTACAAACATGAATTACTCCATACTATCACTACCTTCATAAATGGTTCATGACCAAAGAATCATCAAGCTTACTTGTTTAGGCCCAAACGCCCGATGCTCTTCTTTGTTGACCTCTAGACCAAACATGCACCTTTTGTTCCTTTAGCCCACTTCAATTCTCTCACCTCATTTTTCACCATTTATAAACCTAAAACAAACTTAGATCCAACACACAATTACTCAAAACAACCTAAGACATCAAAATTCCTTGTTTTTTCAATATAACCCATTTTGAATCACACATGGTTGATAAATCCTAGAGAAATCCACAAATATATCTTAACTCTTTCCAAGTCTCTTAGTCATGCCCAAGATGTACCCTAAATTTCATCTCTTTAATTCTTAAGCTCCCCTTGCAAACATACTTCTCTTCTTTGTTACTTACTAGCCCCAACTAGCCCTATAACAACCTATTGTCATTTATAGCTTCATTTTAAAGAGGTAAAAAGGAAAAATATAGATTTTTATAAGCACCCTTTAATCTCTTTATCATTCCATAAAATTTTCACTATCTAACTCCAAGTTAATAATATAATTACTTTGTAAAGGATCTTCTCAAACTAGGTTAAAATCTCTAAGATTAACCACTAAAATCCCAAAATTATTTTTGATTCTCTTTACCCACTTGGCCATAATGATTAATTTGAAATTATAAGTGCGAACTTGAGGTGTAAGGGCCTTAACCACTAAGCCCCCTATAAACCTTAGTTGTGCACTTTGTAAAGGAGCCCGAGAGGTAAACAATTCTTATAAAAATGGGAGATTCTTATTTGCCACAATATAAGAATTGTTCCTAAGGGTTAATTCATCATCATGCATGTGATTTACTTCACAATGAAAAGATACACCTTGTTAAACCTCTAAAATACATTGATTCTCCATTATTTAGATTGTGTCAAGTTTGTAACATATTAAGAAATAAAGTTATCTCCTAGTAACAAAATCCATCCACATATTTCTTCTAGAAAAAATTATCTTCTTTTCCTTTATGAGGTTTTGAGTATGCTTTCCTATGGATAATTGGATGTCTTCTCACATTACATATATACTAATCCAAGCTGACTAGAAGGAGGCACCAAACATAGCTTTCATTATTAGATCACTATCTTGTAAATACATGAACCCTTGCACCATAACTCACACATGAAGGACCTTCTCCAAAATTATCACACATTAAAGTTATTAACTATCTTGTCACCACTCACTGATTTCTTGACTAAGTAGACCCACATCACGATTCAAGGTTCACAGTCTTTCCAACATGCACTTAACACATAAATAGAGAATTCAAAAAAAATCACCAAGAATACTCTACACATACATTTACCTGGCTTGATCTTTCTCTTATATATATACATAGTCTTCTAATGTTCTACCATCATGCATAAGATGCTCCAATAATCATAAGAGTAATAACACACACAAACATCATCAAATCAATCTTATAGAGTTTGATACTCATAACCAAGCTTTAAGATCACCTTACCTTCACCCCGAGAGAAAGAATTACTTGTATGCATAATGACCAAAAATAATAATCATACAAGAATATATTACAAGATGAGTTAACAAAGCATTCATGCCAAGTTTACAAAACCTGAATTTTCTCCTAGTTTTCCTTTCTTGAAACTTACATCGTGATTCATGCCCGGGTAGAATGAGTGAGAAACAGTTACATTATTATTTTTATCTCTTATCCATAACCCTCATTCAATACTCTCCTCATTTGGTCAGTTACAAATAGGCTCATGATGAGATTCCATTTAAAAGGGGGTTACTTATATCTAAGAATGACTTAAGTTTAGCATGGCTTAGCTCCCATAATGACATGTGACCATAGAGGACTTGATTTCACCACATTTTCCTCATTCCACCCTCTTACATAGTTCCAAGGTTCAAGAATACATTAAAACTTCAAAATCAAGCCAAAATGGCCAAATATTCAAATATTGCAAAATGGAGGGAAATGCTCCATTTGAAATTTGAAAGGCCTAAAACTAGACTAGCCACACACACTGACACCTAATGACTCCTAAGACTCATGAACACACCTAGAAAACCTCTAATTGATGTCTTCATGGTTTATTTAGATAGATAGGGTGATGCTCTTGAATCATATACTTTTATTGTATTTATGTGCATGAAACCATGAAAATTAAGTGGATGAGGAATATAAATACATCAATGACATGAGTTTTTTTATTACTTTACACCCACAATGAATCATTTTTTATGCATGGTTAACCTTCTTGGCCATCTTGGCTATCTTGAGGAATCTCTAAAATTTATAATATAAAATAATTCCCATTTAAATATGGTTGATAAATTTTGAGTTCATGTTATATGAGAATAGTTTTTGACGAAATTTTAAAAAAATCACAAGTTTGTTGTAAAGCTAAACTCCACAACCTTTTTCACATACTTGAATACCATGTGAAAGTTGGAGTTTTAGTTTAGGGTATGGACTTTATCAAAGTATACTACATTTTTGTTGTTAATGTTATATTTTTGGCATACACACAATAAAAATTGTTTGAAAAACTGACTCCGTGATATGCAAACATGTCATGGAATGCATTTTTAAATTTATTTTATCAAAAAAGTTACTCAATTATATGTGGCCTCATGGAATAATTTTTTTAATAACATTTTTATTGACACTAAAATAAAATAAGTAACTTACATGAACCTAGTATCAATTATTTACATAATATACATATATACATATATATATATATATATATATATATGTATATGTATGTATATATATGTATATGTATGTATATATATGTATGTATATATATATATATATATCTATATACACATATATATATACATATATATATATATATATATATATATATACATACATATATATGTATATACATACATACATACATATATATGTATGTGTATATATACATATGTGTGTGTGTGTGTGTAGATGTAGATATATATATACATATACGAGATACATATATACATATACATATACAGATACATATATACATATACATATACAGTATACATATATACATATACATATATATATACACATACACATACACATACATATACATATACAGATACATATATACATATACATATACATATACATATAGATATGTGTGTGTGTGTGTGTGTGTGTGTGTGTGTGTGTGTGTGTGTGTGTGTGTGTGTGTGTGTGTGTGTGTGTGTGTGTGTGTGTGTGTGTGTGTGTGTGTGTGTGTGTGTGTGTGTGTGTGTGTGTGTGTGTGTGTGTGTATAGTTTACCTTTCTTTTTATGCTAAAAAAACTTGGTTGTTTGAGCTCCTTCTCCTTCTTTGCAAGAGTGAAAATTATAGGTGTAGTGAAAATAACATCCACTTGGGATTAAATAAGAAATGTGGGGTCACGTGGTCAAAATTAAAGTGGAGTAAATTTGGCGCAAATATAGCACAAATGTGATGCAAATTGTTTCACATTTGTGCCACATTTGAGGAGCTATTATCACATCATATTTGAGTTAGATATCCATTCAAAAATAAAATAATCCTAAATATGAATCGACAAAAAGTCAACCAAAATTTTAACATTTTAAACACTATATGTAGTAGTGTTTTATATGCTTCTTACAACTTCTTACAATTCATTTAATTTTTTTAATTATATGAAATGAATAATGAAATGGGTACTTTTGTGTACATGTGTTATCCATCTCAAGAAAGGGTATCATCAAAGAGAGGTGGAAAGATGTAGAAAATGGGTATGAATAAATAATTTTACCTTGTATATTAAAGTTCATGGAAAAATGTGTTAAACCTTAATTATAAGTCATTAGTTTTCCTTGTTAATTAGTTCCCTTATTTAGTGTCACCTTGTGTAATGCAATAATATTTTGAGTCACATCATGATAGTCGAAGAGGTCGTATAACTGGATGTGAAAAGGAGAAAAACATCACATTACATCCTTATCAAGTACTACATTTTCATTTTACAAAATAGACTGTTAACATTACATCATTATTTCATTTTCTTATGTTGTACATTTTTTCATTTTGATTGGAATGTTAAAAATATTGTGCTATTAGGAAAAAATATGTTGTTGATGGTTTAAGTAAAAAGAGTGTTACTATGGGGGTAACTTGGTTTTCCATTCATAAGTAGCCATGTATATATTTACTTCATATTTCATATCACCTTATACCTATTAACACCTTATTTCTCCACCATAGCCTTATAATTTCCTCTTGGGTTATACTACACCATTGAGGAAGTCCTATGCTCATATACCTACCATCTCAAATTGGCCTAGGGTGGTGTGGCATATAAGCCACAACTTCCTAATTGCTTATGAAAGTTACCTTTTGTGTGTGTGTGTGTGTGTGTGTGTGTGTGTGTGTGTGTGTGTGTGTGTGTGTGTGTGTGTGTGTGTGTACACCTTATGTCATTATAGCATGAGGAATTTGGTATTAAATCCCAAGTATGGTAAATGGGTTAAGATCATCAAGCTCATCAAAAATCCAACCAAATATTCATTGCATCAACCTAACAACTGCCGATTTATTTTGGAGCTATACTAAACAAACTCCCATCTCAACCAAGCCACATAGCTCACACTACCTTCCATTATGAATGAGATTTCTTCAAATTTATCTCACATGCCAATCAATCTCGTATCAATTTGAAACTAACCAACTCATGTTTCATTTCCTTAAAAACCACAATTTATTTACAAATAATTCACACATATTCCACATAGCTTGATGAACTAAAGAAAGAGTAACATATGGAAATTATAAAACATGAAGATAAAGAGTAAATCTAACACATACATGAATGCAAATAGATCATGGGAGAGATTAGATCCACAAAGAGAAAATTAAAAGGACAACCCATAAAGCATATACAATATAGACTAGTGGTGAAGGAGAGAGTACACACACAATATAAGAAGAATAATGAAATAAGAATGCAATTGATTGAATTATTTATAAAAATAGGTTTTCCTCATTTACCACTACAAAAATATATTTCTTCATGTCTTGAGTGAAGTGGTGTACTAGAAAAGGTTTAATAATTTTAGTGATCTAGATTGAGGTGCAACCCAATGGAAAACACACTAAAAATGGTGTTTAATGTGTTATAAAAATTAATTCAAAATGAAATATCTGAAAACACAACCTAATTCTATTACAACTCAAATTGTATACAAATTGGCAAACTCTATAAGAGAGATGTATGCCCAAAGATCTATCTCTTTATTCAAAACAAGCTGCTTTATAGCTATACAATGGAGAATATGAAAAACTACTAAAAATAGAATATGAAGGGTTCCAAAGGGGAACTAAAATTTCATCCTACAAGGATAAAATCCATATCCACCTTAAGGATAGACTTGAAACTACATAATTAAAAAAAATATAGATCTATCTTTATTGTTACTTGTTGGGGCCATATCTCCTAGCCCATTGACCTATTTGACAAACAATAGGATCCGTTAGAAAGGTGAAAAAAATAACTTGAGAAAATATCACTACAACTATAAAAATTGGTTATGGTTGTACATTCTAAAGCCTAGAAATGCTTTGAAAACCACCAAAAATGTAAAATACTAAAAGTTGCTGAAAATTGCTAAAATAGATTTTTCAAGGATTTCCAAAAATAAAATTTCATAAATCTTATTCTACATCATTCATCCCTCCTTAAGATTAAATGATCCCCATTTTTCCTAGATATTTTATCACATTCTAAAATATTTTCTCAATCCTACTCTTGGTAAAAATTTCCCTTTGAGTGTCATCTTCCTTGCTTTTATTGTGTGATAGAGTGTGATTTTTTTATGTTTCATGTCCTTGACCACACTATCAATGCTTTCATCGCAGTAGTGTCGCAAATTTTGGGTTTAGCTATGTACTTTAAAACTATTCACCAATGTTTTATGTATCCAAGAGTGGAGGATAATGTGGGTGGAGCACCTCAACATTGAAAATTGGATGCAACTCGAGGTAGGATAGAAGATTGAGCTCAAGTGCAATCTAGCCAATTTTCTTGGTTATTGGGTATGGTCCATATCACGAGGTATGAGTTTCTTGTATAGACCATGAAGTCTCTCTTTTTAGATATATAGCTAAACCTTATCCCCCACTTGGAATTGATGGGTAAACCAATGGGCATCTTGACATTTCTTGTACTTCTCGATGGTTTTCTCCAAGATCTCATGAACTTGTTGCTGAATGTGTAAAATTCCATCTCCTTATCCACTTCTTTTAATGGGAAAACTATTCTTATAACATAAAGGGAAATGTTACATAAATGACAGCTAATGGATGGAATCTAAGACATAACTAAAATGGGATATGTCCTATGGCACTAAAAGATCTTAGTTGTGGCTATGTTGGACATACAAAATACTTTCATTCCATGTTCGTGTATGTTTAGAGTGATATATTTGAAGAAGATGAAAATCATATTATTAAATGCCACTTTTTTCCCATTGTTGTAAGGGTGGAGTGCAATGGACTTTTTAAGCTTTGTGTCCATCATGGACCATAATTTAGACCAAAACATCCCCATAAACCTAGAATATTGATTTAGCACAATAATTTTTAGAAGACCAAAATGAACCAAAATATGTTCAAAGAAAATATTTGTATCTCGTTATCCATATTTTGCCCCCAGGAAAAATATTGGATTAGAACGCCCCCGCACTGAAGGAACCTGAGAAATCACATTCGATTCACGCAAGCATATTGCAAGAGGACTCTGTAATGGAAGTGGCAAAGGCCTGCAAGGATCAAACAACCCTATGTAGGATAAATTTAGAAAACAGATTTGTCGAGTGAACCTGGGATTTAAATCCATTCTACGGGTTACATGTGGGCTCAAAAATAGAGTAGTAGGGTCAAAGGAGAAGAAGCAATGTCACGGAGAGGCCAAGGGCAAGAAAAAGAAGAAACTGCAAAGATCTGAAGTCTTTGGGCTCAAAACAGTTCAGAACGAGTCCAAAAATTGGCTAAGTATGGAGGAGGTAGCGGAGAGAGCCACATGTCAAAACGGTGCTTCTCCAAAGTTGAATCCAAGAAAGGAAGTTCAAATGAGCGCCAGGCTTCCACGCGTCTAGAGCCCCAAAATTGTGCGGCCGTTGAAAAGTCTTCGGCTAGGCAGGAAGAAGCTAGGTGTCGGCTCGACACAAATCCAAGATGGGAGTCAAAAGAAAGACTCAAACTCACGCCAGCCACCACGTAGCCCGGCCCAAAAATAAAGGCCTTAAAAATTCCAAATACCTATGGAGGCTTCCAAGTGTCAACTCGACGCTCCTCCAAGGGAAAAATTTTGATCGGGAGTTTCAGCAAGCGCAGAGCCTCCATGCGTCCAGTCTCGAAAAGGGGATAGAGTCAAGTTGAATAGTCATCTCATAATAGAGTCATGGTGGTAGGCATGGTGGCGGGGAGCGCTAAGTATCCGAACGATGCTAATTCAAGGATCAATTGAGAGAGGGTTTTCAAACAAGCACCAGACCGCCGTGTGTCCCGGTCAAGGAATATGACCCCGCCAAGCAAAGAGCTTAGCCGAGAAATAAAGAAATTGAGTGAGCCGACGGAGGAAGCCACATGTCACCCCACGCTATTCCAAGAGAAAATATAGAGGCCGCCTTTAGACAAGCACTAGCCCTCCACATGTCCCAGAGGTCAAAAGGGGCCCATTTTTAAAACTATTTTCCCCCTTTTGTACGGACCCGATACAAACTTCGAAGGGGCATATCTTTCGACTCAGGGCTCAAATATTACAAATTTGACACCGTTGGAAAGATCTCAGCTTTGCCCATGCCATGGAGATCTGAAACTTTAAGTTTGGGGAGGTTAGGTAAAGAAAAATGGAGAAAATGTCTTTAGGGCCATTAATGCGGATCTATTTGCCTCAACAACTAGATCAGATTCGATCTATTCTATTGTTTCCTCTTCCTTTAAGGCACCAAACCAAAGATTGATACAACCGAGGTAGATTTGGGGGTAGATTTTGTAGGAGGCATTAATAGTAGTGGTTGAGCTTCAACCTACTTTTCCCGTTTCTCTCTCTTTCTTTCTTCTCTCTGATTGAGTCTATAAATACCGGGTTAGGACTCATTGTAAGGGTTGGACATTCTTCTATTTTGCAGGCTCCCCTTTTCTTTTGGCAAAGGAACTCATGGAGTTTTTAGACCTTCCACTAGACTGTAATACGTTTCTACCTTTTGGCCACTTTGTAATGCATTGTATCAATCTGCAGAGCAACAAAACATGTCTGTGATCAATTTTAGATCCTTTCTTGTCTCTTTTGCTTTCATCTGGTCTTTCATTATAAATCTGGTTATCTGTGCTTGGTTATTGTATGCATTTTGTTGGTTTGTGTCTATTAGCAAAACAAATGTTCATCATTCCTTTGGTGCATCACCTTATAGCTTAGTTTGATTTCTGCATTCCTTTTACCCCTGTCTCCTTGGTAAAACTTAGATTAGGTTTAGGAATAGGCCCTCTGCAAGTTTTCACGCATGCACTTAAACAGAGGAATAGGAACCAACCTTTAACCTGGAGAGTTTTCTCATTTTCTAAGTCCCACACTTTGGAGAAAACTCAATGTTATGTGGATCACACCAAATGACTCTACCTTAGAAAAGTATATCTGATGATTCATTTGGGGGTGCTATGATTTTTGCACTAATAGTTTTGGCACGCCCAATGGGACAGAAGTCTCCATCTTTATTACAGTAAGGTTGATGTGCACTTGTTGTGATTCTAGATTTTAAGAAGCTCTTAAAAACTGCACATCTGGTGACTCTAAAAGGGATAGAATCCACTGGTTCCAGTAGTCCAAGTTTCCCAAGTTCATGAGAAGGATACAAACAAGGTCTAGAACAAGAGAGGAAGGATAGTTTGTACACATACACTTGTCTCTAGATAGAAGGAAAAGAAGAAGAGCCCAAAGGTCTCCATCTCCTCCAAACAGAGCCTTATCAACACCTCCTCCTAGTAGGCCATTCTTTCAATCAAGAAGGGTACTCAGGCTGATCAGGATGGCACACCAACAACCAAATCCTTATGTCAACTTCACTGGTAGTAGCCCACTTGCTCTAAATGCACAAAACCCAGTCCCGGTGGCAGCATTGAAGAGCATCCCATATTTCACTGGAGAGAACTAGACTTGTCCTGGTGACCACGTTCAAGACATTGCAAATGTCTGTACAATCCATGAGATCAATGAGATGGATATTGCAGTCAAGTTGCTAGCCTCTTCACTCAAAGGTAAAGCTTCACAATGGTTCAGGAGCCTTGAAGCAGGCTCTATTCAAAATTGGGACCAGATTGTGCACAACTCTTCACAACTAATTTGGAGAAAAGGGAGATAACCTATCCTTGTTGGAGTAGCTAACAACAATCAAGAGAGCTCTGAATGAGCAACTGACGGATTTCAACCTCATATTTCAATGACTTGGATAGGATTCCAACAGTAGTAAAGCCCACTAATGAAGGTTCCTTCTTATACTTTCTTAGGGCTTTAAATTTTGATATTTCTTTGATGATTCAGTCAATGGGGGAAAAACCTTACCTGCAGCCTATAACCTTTCCATAGGAGCTGAGAATCATTTGATTTAGGCTGGAAAACTTGCTCCTAGGCCATCCATGCCTCTATACCCCAAGTTAGGAAACCCAAGTACTAGCCAAACACCCACATTAGCTCCTATACCCACCCCTGGAGTCAAAGTTTAGTTGAAGCCTCCACTTCATCATCTAACACCTCAAAGGAGCTTCAGGAAGTTATGAAACAACTGCAAAACCTAGGAAATGAGCTAGTAACCATCAAAAGACAACAGGTTCAGAGTTCTAGGCCATATCAGCCCCAGGCTCAATATCAAGCCAAACCCCCATATCAGCAAAATAGACCACCAGCCCAGGTTGTAAATCAGAGTCAACACCAAGGGAAACCTCAAGCTGCTAGACCTTTCAGGTCATATGACCCAAACACAGTTTCAACATCAAGGGGATTGGTTCCAACATAGAATAACATGGCACAAGAGTATGAATGGTGTTTCCCATGTAATCAGCCACATAATCAGTTGATGTGCTTTAATGGTGCATTAAATCAGGCTCTAATGGTGTAAATTGTTGGTGTGTCACAAGAACCTAGCCATGAAGAAAGTCATCGTAAGGAGATTAGCAAGAGGGGCACCCAAATGAAACTATGCTTATTAATTGGTAGGCTGAAGACTTCTTTGGAATGAATCAAACTCCTTCTCAAAGTATAGCTGATAATACATGGTCTAAGAGGAGAAATATTTGGAGAACTTTCACAAAGCTTAGGTGATCCTTAACCCTCCATTTCTCGTAAGGTATTTCCATTCAAAATACAACTCCCAATGTGCAAAGTCAATCCAAGCCACCTTCCAGACCTACTCAGGCACCGGTTGTAACAACCCATGTGCAAGAGAAAAATGTGCCAGGGAAGGGGCAGCAGAAGAAAATTTATTTAATATCATTGAACAAATGAAGAGGACAAGTGTAAACATTTCACTATGGGAGTCACTAGCCATTCCAGGGTAGAGGGATCTATTGCAGACTATCATGGCCAATTGGTCAAGCTCAAGTCAACCCCCTAACCAACAAGAGAAAGTGCTTACCAATGCGGCTCAACCTGAGAGAAACCATGAAGAACAATGAGGTAAGAATCTGAAGCCTCCTCCATTTTATGTTTCATTAATCATTGGAGATAAATTGGTGCACAACTGCATGATTGATTCGGGGGCAAGTAGTTTTGTAATGCCCAAATAAATAGCTGATCAACTGGGTCTCCAGTATGAAGTCATCTCTAGAGGAGTAGTACAATTGGATGGGACAATAGTGACCACTATTGGAGTCATCAAGGATTTGAGTCTCACTCTACATGCCTGCCCTAATGTGATTGTATTGCAGAATGTGTCAGTCATAGACTTGCCACCACATTTTGCGTTGTGTTTGTCCAGGGACTTCACTACCAAAATTGGAGGCTACTTGTCTACTGATTGGTCACATATGCTCTTTAGAAAAAGGTATGGAGTGAAGGCCACAATCAGATCTCGAGCCCATAATGAGACTATCACATTGAGTCTTATGTACCAAGCCCAATCAATGTAAATTGTTTGGCTTTTGATCAGGAGGACCTCCTAAGCACTTCTGAAGCAGATACCAAGGTGGGGTGTATCCCGGACCTGACCCTCAACGAATGGTGGTCAAAAGACATGCTTTTGATCCCTATAAGGAGATGGAAGAATCTGAACTAGGAGTCTACTACCTGCATGAGGAGAATCATCCTCTTCTTGACATCATTAAGCCAGAGCACAAGAATGAAAATGAAGTTTGGCAATTGTTCTTTGATGGCTCTAGGAGTAGACAAGGAGCCGGAGGTGGAGCTATGATTGTGTCCCCCAAGGTATGAAGTATTATTCAATTTTAGATTTCAGTTTGCCTGCTCAAATAACACTGCAGAATATGAGGCTTTGGTCCATGGACTGCATTGGGCCAGAAGACGAGGAATCAAGAACTTGCAAGTGTTTGGTGACAGTGAACTGGTTTCCAATCAAGTCAAAGGAAAAAATGTTATCAAGAATGACCTACTCAAAGGTTACAAGAATAGGGTGTGGGACCTCATTGAGGATTTTGAAGCCTTCAACATCATGTCCATACCCAGAAAGGAGAATGAAGCTGCTGACAAGCTTGCAGCAGTTGGAGCAACATTTGATGTAGTTGACAACATAAAAAGGGACAAAGAACAACCACATATCCATGTGATTGTGAGACCAAATAGTACCAGATAACAACACATGTTGGCAGGTGTTCGAGAATGATCAACAAATCATCAACTTTTTGCAAGAGGAAGCTGAATTCTTAGCTAGAAACCAAAGCAGACTAGAGCAACAATATGGAAATCAAGTAGTACAACTGCATACAAACAGGCTTCCCAAAGGCCTAGTGACATTGGAGTCTATCTTCAATCCCAATGATCAATTTCAAAAGAGAAGGCCAACATACAGATCAAAGGGGAAGATTCGAGCCAATTCTAGTTGGAGAAGGCAAAACACTACAAGTTGGCAAGGTGGCCACCGAGCAAGAAAGGTATGAATTCATACGCCTTTGCCAAGAGTTTCCAGATATATTTTCTTGGAGCTATGAAGACCTAAGAGGGTTCAATCCAAAGTTATCCCAACACACAATTGAGCTAGATCCAACTGCTAAGCCCATCAGGTAGAAGTAGAGACCAATCAACCCACATGTTGAGCCTCTGATGAAGAAAGAACTGAACAAGTTGATAGAGGCAAGTATCATTTTTCCAATCAAACACTCAAGCTGGGTCACAAACTTGGTCCCAGTTAGGAAGAAGAATGGGGAGATTAGGTTGTGTGTTGACTTTCATGACTTGAACAGAGCCTCCCTCAAAGATCACTACCCACTTCCCTCAATGGAGTAGATCTTGCAGGTAGTGTCTGGTTCAGAGAGATTCTCTCTCCTAGATGGATACTCAGGGTACAACCAGATCATGGTGAAAGAAGATGATCAGTTCAAAATGGATTTCACCACCAAATGGGGCACCTATGCCTATAGAAAAATGCCATTTGGATTGTCTAATGCCGGAGCCACTTTCCAAAGGGAAATGGATATGGCATTCAAAGGGCAATCAACAAAATAGTGCTGATCTACCTAGATGACATTATTGTATTCTCCAAAAATGTAGCAGACCATATTTTTCACCTAAGGCAGGTGTTCCAAAGGTGTAGGAGATTTGGGGTATCATTGAACCCTAAAAATGCATATTCTTGGCCCATGAGGGTAAGGCTTCTAGGCCACATTGTGTCAAAGGAAGGTTTGGAAATTGACCCAGAAAGAGTTGAAGCTATAAGATTATTGTCATTACCAAGCCACAAGAGGGCTCTTCAAAGATTCTTAGGAAAAATGAATTTTGTCCACAGTTTGTACCAAACTTTGTTGCCCTTGTCAAGCCAATAACATTGATGTTGAAGAAAAGTTTGGCATTTAGGTGGACAACTAAAGGAAAATCAAGTTTTGAGGCCATCAAAGAAGCTATATCACAAGCCCCAACTCTCGTGAATCTAGATTTTTCAAAGGATTTTATACTATATGCCTTTGGTGGCAGTGACACGATTTTGCAATCCTAGTACAATAGAATAAAGAAGATACAGAGTCAGCCAATTGCTTTCTTCAGCTAGGGTCTGGAAGATTATGAAGTGAAATACTCTTTCATCAAAAAGTAGGTCCTGACAGTGATCAGAGGATTGAATAAGTTTAAGCATTTGGTTTCAAACAACAAAATCTAACTATTGGTCTCCCATGTAGGAGTTAAAGACTTCCTTCTCAGCAAGGACTTGAATGAAAAGCGTGCAGGGTGGATCACTCGTGTCATGGAGTATGACATTGAGATCAAGGTCACTAAGCTGGTCCGTGGGAAGGGATTGTGTGAGCAGCTGGCCTCAAGTCAACAAGAAGAAGCAAGTGATGAAAAATAAGTTATTTTGGTCCTACAAGATAGTCAAGACAAAGAAAATGAGGATGTGCCCTCCTTGTTGGACTCAAAACATGGTGCACTTCCTTCAAATAGGCCTGTGTCCTCTAAAAATGAATAAAACAAAAAGGAGGCACTTCAGACTACAGGCCATCCCATATGTACTTATTGACGACGTCTTGTTCAAAAGGGATATCAATGGCATCCTGTTAAGGTGCATTGGGACAAATCAGGTTGAGAAAGTGCTACAAGAGTTCCATGATGAAGCAATTGGAGGCCATTTTTCTCCATGGGTGACAACACTCAAGATCATGAAGGCGGGTTATTATTGGCCCAAGGTGTTTAGTGACTACTATGCATGGATCAAAAAGTGCAAGAACTGTGCATTCTTCAGAGGCAAAGAGAGGCTAGCAGCACTCCCATTGCACCCCAATTTCAGTTGACCAACCATTCATGCAATGGGGGTTGGATTTCATCAAGGTCATCAATCCAAATTTGAGCCAAGGCCACAAGTGGATTCTAATAGCAACAAACTATTTTACCAAGTGGACCGAGGCAGTGGCACTCAAAGAAGCTAATGAGTCCAACATATTAGACTTCTACGAAGGGATAATGACTAGATTTGGAGTGCCAGCCACCATTATATCAGACAATGCATTGGCATTCATAGGTTCCAAAATCACAGGATGGGCCATTAGGAACAGAATTTACCTGAGCACTTCATCAAACTATTACCCTTAGGGTAATGGCCAAGCTGAGTCCATGAATAAGAATCTGTTGAAGATTGTCAGAAGAACTCGGATGAAAATTAGAGGACTTGGCACATGAAACTCAAATCAGCCTTATGGGCTGATAGGACAACACCCAAGAGGTCTACAGGGTAACTCTCCATTCAAACTCATCTATGGGAAAGAGGTAGTGTTTCCTATATCACTTGAGTTACCAACATTGGAACTCATGAAGCAGCTGGAGATGTATGAGTTCAAACCAATGGAGGCCAGGTATGCAGAGCTGATGGAGTTGGAAGAAACCAAAGAACATGCACTTCAGACAATAGAGAAGGATCAGGCCTCAATTAAGAGATGCTTCGATAAGAAGGAAAGAACTAGGACCTTCTAGGAAGGAGACCTAGTCTTGAAATGGGATGCAAATCGAGAAAAACCAGGAAGACATTCCAAGTTTGATGCCATTTGGAGTGGCCCTTACATGGTCATAAAATGTAAAAGTAGCAATGCCTTCCAATTGTCTACATTGGATGGTGAAGAGTTACAGATTCCAGTGAACGGAATCTATCTTAAACACATTGCTAAAAGGAAGGTTCTCACCCTATACATATTAGTTTAGTTTCTCATTCCTCTAAGTGCTTGTGCACATCATATTGTTGTAGTTTAGGTTTCTTTTCTCCTAAGTGCTTTGCACACTCTGCATGCTCTACTTGGAGCATGTATGATTTCAATTTTGTATATAGTTGTGGTGTTGTTTTGTTGCTCTTGCACAACTCATTCAGAAATAGATGAAGCCCCGGGTCAAAACAATTTTCTACTCTCAGAAACCATCGTTTCAAGATTTCTTATGAATATTGAGAGTGCAATAGTTCGGGCTTGTGAGTCAGAGGTAGAATCAATTCTAGACCATCGTTCTCAACTCCATGCCCAACGGATACGACAATGCACTGATTGTTTCAAAATCCATAGCCCTTGGTCATATGGTATGGTCATATGAGGGCTTAAAGCTTGTGATTCCTACTAGTAGGTGCTTAACTTCAACCCCTTTAATTTTATTTGTGCGGTGAAGGCAACAACAATTTGTTTGTTTTAGTGACAACTAAAATAAATAGAATATCAAAAAGCTTGTATCTTTTAATCGGTAACTTGGTTTTGAGTGCCATGTTTTGCAAAAGTGCTTTTTTTTGTGCTCTTTCCATTGGAGTTATTTATTTTGAGACTTGCACTATAATTATAAAGTGTCAAATATGGAGGAGTGTTGTAATCAATTGTGGATGCAATTTCAGCTAAGCCCAACGTCCTAAATTTTTGGGAGTTATAGTTTGTACCTATAATGGATTCTGAGAATGATATGCTTTTCTTTGAAGTATGTGGACTTCAAGAGGATATTGTAAAATTTTTAGAATAAAATAGATCACTTAAGAAGTGATATTCTCTTCTACAATCACTCATTCACGATAAGGATATAATAATCCACTCCCTACAAAGAACAACTTGTTAGCCTACAACATCACCATGATATTGTGGACAGTCATATCCATGCTCCTAGTCCACTTGCAGCTATTGCTCTTGTACCCATTGACATTGATATGTTAGTCTTTGAGCATGTTCCTGCTCTTGATGCTTCTAAAACTGTGAGGCTTGTTACTACATGCTCTTCCACATATGTGCCTATTACAGTACCACATGTTGTGTATCCTACTTCTTCTCAGCTGCATGGATTTTTTTAGAAGCATACCACTACATTTCATTCTCGCATGCTTCGTTCTATGGGTCTCACTAGAAGAGTCATTGGTAGACATTCACAAGGTATTGTTTTCTCTATTCCACATGTTAAGTGGAATTCTCATCATGACATTAGTTTTCGAGCAGATACTTCATTGGGATCACACATTGACAGAGATTCTTTTTTTGTTCGTTCGACTCTTTCTGAGGATCATGAGCAACACATGAGTTCTACACCTTCACTCAGGATTGAGAAACCTAAGATTTTAGTTGTTAGACATGATCAACCTGACACACATTCTGATGTTCTTTTACATGAACCCATTGTGCATTTTGCACCAAGTCATATGCAGGCATCTTCTTCATCCATCCATGTTGATTTGGGGTGGATATCTGATCACTCGTGGTGGCGACATAGGCATTTGTTGAGAGGACTCTACAGGCATGGCTCCTCCACCATTCAGCCTCTTGCTCCACTTTCTATACCTTCTGCATTGTGATGCTTCTTGTTTTGAGCATTTTTCTTTAGCAGGTGTAGTGTATCTCTCTTGTTTGTTGAGAGATTTTATATCTGTATTTTTGACACTTTTGGCATGTTGACATTATCGCTTATGGGGATCTATTTCGTGCATTCCAGTGTTAGTTTTTTAGTGTTTGAGTAGTTGTTTTGGGCAACTCATATAGATTTGTAGCATCACTCCACCCATTTAGCAGTATGGGAGGGTGTGGTGTTGATCCTGCTTCTTTGGGTTTCGTGTCCTTGCCTTATTACCTTAGCTTTTCTTGGATTGTGACACTCTGATTTTGTGTCCTTTCCTTATTGCTTTGGTTTTTATTCTTAGATCATGGCACACCTATTTTTAGTAGTTGATCGAATTATGTTTGGTATTTTTTTACACTTTCAACATCACTCGGTTAATAGTCTCCTTGTATGGAGCTATTCTGGTGAAACCCAGTGTCAATTGTTTTTGAGTTTTGTGATCAAGAAATGGATTTAGACCACAGTGCACACCAAAATTCTTCAACATTGTATGAGTTTTTTTGAGCCAAGATTCTTGGGATGCCTTGGAGTATGTTTTTACTCTCTTTACTTTGTTGTTATTGGTTTTGGGTACCTTGCAGTGTCCCTTTTTCCCAGTTATTGTACATGAGTACCTCATCAAGCCTAGTTGTCGGGACTCATACTATGGACATGCCACATCTATTTTGGCCCCTAGCTTCACTTGAGGGGGTGTTAGAGTAGGTATTTACCTTAGCTCATGTTCACCTAGATACTTTATTTACCTTTATTGTATTTATCCTCACCCACTTATGTGTGTGGATATTTCTTTTATCTTATTTAGATATTAGGAGATATTATCTAGTTGTCGGTATAGTTCTTTCCTTGATCCATGGTATTGAATAGTTATTTCCTTGATCTATGGTATTGACTAGATCTTTGATGTCTAGTTCTCTCCTAAATCTATGGTCTTGACAGTTTTTGATGACTAGTTATTTCCTTGATTTATGGCTTGATCTACGACACTGATGGTTCTTAGATTGTTATTCCTTACCTATTTAAGTAAGGCCCATTCTCAATGTATTGCATTGAGTTCCATAATAATATATGATATTGCTTCTCATTTATTTGCAAAGGTTTTATGTAAAGTTATTCTGGCGAATTGCTTTCATCTTATAGATCGTGGTGTTTGATTAGCATCTTTGTTCTTGGCTTGGTATGATCTAGTTATCGTTCCTTTCACTATCGAGTAAACCCAGTGTTTAAATCCATTCTACAGGTTACAGGTGGGCTCGAAAATAGAATAAGGGGTCAAAGGAAAGAAACAAAGTGTCATGGAGAGGCCAGGGGCAAGAAAAAGAAGAAACTGCAAAGATCTAAAGTCTTCGGGCTCAAAGCAGTTCAGAACGAGTCCAAAAATTGGCTAAGTATGGAGGAGGTAGCAGAGAGAGCCACATGTCGGAATGGCACTTCTCCAAAGTTGAATCCAAGAAAGGAAGTTCAAATGAGCGCCAAGCTTCCATGCGTCCAGAGCCCCAAAAGTTGTGTGGCCGCTAAAAATTCTTTGGCTAGGCAGGAAGAAGCCAGGTGTCAGCTCGATGCAAATCCAAGATGGGAGTCAAAAGCAGAGACTCAAACTCATGCCAGTTCACCACATAGCCCTGGGCCCAAAAATTAAGGGAGATATCGTTGAAAATTCCAAAGACTCGCGGAGAATTCCAAGTGTCAACTCGATGCTCCTCTAAGGGAAAAATTTTGATCGGGAGTTTCAACAAGCGCAGAGCCTCCACGCGTCTAGTCTCAAAAAGGGGACAAAGTTGAGTTGAATAGTCAATGCATGGTGGTAGACCGACAGAGAGTGCCAAGTGTCCGAATGGCGCTAATTCAAGGATCGAATTGAGAGAGGGTTTTCAAACAAGCGCCAAACCACCGCATGTCCCCGGTCAAGGAATATGACCCCACCAAGAAAAGAGCTTAGCCAAGAAACAAAGAAATTGAGCAAGCTAGTGGAGGAAGCCACGTGTTAGCCCCACGCTATTCCAAGAGAAAAATACATGCCACCTTCAAACAAGTGCTAGTTGTCTATGTGTCCTAGAGGTCAAAAGGGGCCCATTTTTTAAACTTTCTTTTCCCCACCGACATGGACCCGATACAAACTTTGAAGGGGCATATCTTTCGACTCAGGGATTGAAATATTACAAATCTAACACCATTGGAAATATCTCGGCTTCACCCACGCCATGGAGATATGAAACTTTAAGTTTGGGGAGGTTAGGTAAAGAAAAATGAAGAAAACGTCTTCAAGGCCATTAATGTGGATCTATCTGCCTCAACAACCATATCAGATTCAATCTGTTCTGTCATTTCCTCTTCCTTCAAGGCACCGACCCGAGAGATTGATACAGATGAGAAAATTTGGTGTAGATTTTTTAGGAGGCATTAATAGTAGTGGTTGAGCTTCAACCTTCTTTTCACATTTCTCTCTCTTTCTTTCTTCTCTCTGATTGAGTCTATAAATACCGGCTCGGACTCATTGAAAGGGTTTACATTCTTCTTTTTACAGCTCCCCTTTTCTTCTAAATTTAGGAACTCATGGATTTTTCAGACCTTCCACTAGAATGTAATACGTTTCTACCTTTTGGCCACTTTGTAATGCATTGTATCAATCTGCAGTTCAATAAAACACGTTTGTGATCGATTTTAGATCCTTTCTTGTATCTTTGCTTTCATCTCATCTTTCATTATAAATCTAGTTATCTGTGCTTGGTTATTGTATGCATTTTTTTAGTTTGTGTCTATTAGTAAAAAAAAATCATCATTCCTTTGGTGCATCACCTTATAGCTTAGTTTTATTTCCTGCATTCCTTTTACCCTTGTCTCCTTGGTAAAACTTAGATTAGGTTTAGGAATAGGCCCTCTGCAAGTTTTCATGTATGCACTTAAACAGAGGAATAGGAACCAACCTTTAACCTGGAGATTTTTCTCATTTTCTAAGTCCCACACTTTGGAGAAAACTCAATGTTATGCAGATCACACCAAATGACTCTGCCTTAGAAAAGTAGATCTGGTGATTCATTTGGAGGTGTTGTGATTTTGCACTAACATTAGCTTCATCTATTGATATTGTCTTCCAGCAAGGTGCTAAGATTTCCATTTTGGAGAAACCACAAAACAAAATCATGGCCATGCTTGGGGAAGGGAGGCTTGATATGAAATCCATTTATACATACTCCCACAATTGTTTGGAATTGGTAAATAAGTATAAAGAGATTGATTTTAATTTACTAGCTTGGAAATCACACAAGTTGATAGACTTGATGTATATGATAACATCATGAAATTTTTTTGTCTAGTATAAATACTTCTCTAAGAATGCCATTATTTTCTCTACTCCAAAATGACGTGTAACCCAATTGTAGTTAGCCTCCTAATCAATTTTCAATGCTACCCTACAAAAATACAAAGGTGTCCCATGTGGCATAGAACCCCTTCCTATAAATGATATTTTGTAACATTTTTCCCATCCCTTATCCTTTGATATATGTATAAAAACTCAGTTCATGTGCTTACATTTTAGGCCACTCTAATGTCTCAAGCTCACATGAGTTAAGGATTTTTGTTGAAGAGTGATCGGGGCGACTCAAAAAAATAAAAACTTGGTTGACACTCCCTTTTGTGATACATGTTGAGATGGAACTTGTATGTTATGCTTAAATTAATCTAAGTTAATGAAATGAACCTAACACCAAGTAGATTCTAACTTAGTCTAATCTAAGAAAAAACATCATGATAAAGCATGAAAGGAAAGCTTAACTAACTATGCATAAAACATTAAATGCAAACCTCATTTTATTGTTGGATGTTATTTTGAATTGTATATATTTCCTTTGTGAACCAAATGCAACCATGCACGATCAAGGAATTTCTCCAAGGAAGAGGAAGATATCTCACCAATATGGCTTGATTTCCATTTTTGGTTCTTCTCTTACTACTCTTTTCCAAGTAGAAAAGGGGATATTTAAACAAAGCTTTCCAATAACATGAAAATTCTCTTATCAAGTGCAAATGTCTTACAAGGACATGGTGTAAATTGAAACATGGTGTACTAGGTTCTTTATATAGCTTTCCAGTTTTGGAGAAGCTTGTATCCTAGTGAATGTGGGATAAAGGTAAAGTAGAATTAGAAAGGGATAAGTATGATTAGAAGATATTAATTAGATATTAGCAACTCATGGGAGTTGGGGGTGATTTAATTAATCAACTAGGATTAATTAATAAACCAAGTTAAGCTTATAAAATCCATTTGGAGATTATTTAAAGGAAATTAGTATAATTTGAAGGATTTGAGAGGGGGATTTAACTAATAAGAGGGTTTATTAATTAAATAATAGATTAAAAAGGCTTAATTAAATCATGAAAAGAGGATTATAACTAACGAAGTGTCGTTAATTCGCATCTAGGATGGGGGGAAGGCTAATTAATTAACGAAGTTTCATTAATTGACCGAAATGAAGGAAAATGTTAGATAATTATTGGGAAATCACTAATTATTATGAAATGACAAGAAAGAGGTTAATTAGATAAATTTTAGTATTAAAATTGTATAGTCGATTTAGGTGTCTACATTTTCCCCTCTTTGATGTGGTGTAACACAAGTGATGCCACTTCAAAGATAGTAGAAACTTTAGATAATTTGAAGGAGTAGAAGAAAAAATATTAGCATGAATGATGCCCCCTTGAGTGTTTATGGGGTGATATAAGAGGTCAATTTACGCTCGAAAAGAAGATAATAATGATCATGCTCAAAGATAAGCTGATCTCACCAGATGAGATGCTTTTCTTAATAGATCCTGGGAAAAAAAACTCATGTAAGGTATGTCTTGTAGCATGGAAGGAAGGGATTTGAACTTGGATTGGTTGGCCATTTTTAAATTGATTGATTGAGTAGAGCCAATGTCTCAAGTGGAAGAAGCAAGGGATGGAGGAGAATTGGAAAATGATAGGTAAAAAGTTAGTGATAATGGAAGATAAGATAGATGATGGATGGGAAGATTGTGACATAGTATATGTACCATCTTGGTTTAGAAATACCTTTTTATTTGATATAAGCATAGAAAAAGGGTAAAATGACATGAAGAGCCATAATACCAATTTTATTCATTGTTAAAGGACTGACTCAAAGAAAAATGCATAAAGCAATATAGTACGAAAAAGAAATTAAACAAGTAGGAATGCAAACAAGAAATTTTTCAGACCAATGTTTTTGTTATCTAGCTTTAGTTCCCAAATGTTCGAGTTATATGAAAAGGATTAAAATGATGCCCAAGAAAGGATACATGCAAAGAAATAGATGGAGGACATAAAAGTCTCATGAAAAGAAATGTGCACTATGAAACTGCCTTAAGCAATGATATATGTCGGGAAGACAAACACAACAAGAAAACAAACTTTGTTAATGAAAGAAGATCACAATATGATCCACATGTCATGTGTAAGAACTATTAAGCATTGAAGTAATATGTTTTTAGTATATTTTTCTTTTTTTTTTTTTTTGAGTTTTATGGATGTTTTACTAATGTTTTGGATTTTTGATGTTTTACTAATTTTTTTTGATTTTCAAGGATTTTGTGAATTTTAGGTTTTACCAATGTTTTTGGATTTTGAAACTTTTCTGAAATTATGTATATGAAAAAAAAGATGCAAATATGCCCCTAAAAAGCGAAATGTTGAGAATATACAAGGGAAAAATTGGATAATATACAAGAATAAGAAAAGCAAGATTAAGGCCAAGATGGATAGGTTCAACATGATGATGAACTCAAACCAATGAAGTGCTAGGAAGGAACGAGCATGCCCCTAGTGCAATTTGGCCAAGAAATAAATGATAGAAAGAATTAGAAGATTGTTTATTGAAAGGAGACAAATTTTCCCTCAAACATGGTAAAAAGGCAATCTTATACACATTGATTTTCTTAAAAAGCAAAAGAATAGTGTGAATGTTATGGATGGATATGGAAAATGTAGCTAGATGATGAAAAAAATGACAAAAAAGGCACAAATCATGAGACAAAACATAGACTAAAGAAAGATTCTGAACAAGGTCCAAACAACACCTGGTAACATACTAGTCATGTTTTCTCATTGAGATCCAGTGTGTGCACATGGAAATTAATTACCTCTTGAAGTGAAGATTTGATAGGAAATAAGTGAAGAAAACTAGTCAATGTGTAGGAATGATTGATTTGGAAAGTTGATTGGTGAATGGAGGGTGGAAGGAGAGATGTACATTTCTCCACTGTCAACTAGGCATCCATAGCCCCAACAGAGATGTATATGGTTCCAGTTGCAACATTTATTTACTATCATCTAGGCATCCATAGCCCTAATAGAGATACTGGAAATACCCTAGAGAGAGTTTATTGCTTTTCTTTTTACTTTTGATATTTGATTGTTATTAATTTTTTTTTCTAAAAAAATTTTTTTTTCTTGATTGTTTTGATAAGGGGTTAAGAACCATTGATGGCTTGATGGAAGGATATTGAAGTGATTGTGATGATGAACATTGGCTAGTGTCAACAAATACACCCAAAGGTATTTGGAAAACATTTATTAGATGTATGATAGAGATAAGATCTATTAAAGGTCAATTTTCTTTAATTTACTAAGGTGATGAAAGGCCAAGTCAAATGGATATCATAGAGATAAATGTCGCACAAGGAGCGTGAATAGAATAACTAAAATACCATGGAAGGGATGAAAATGGTGGGTGATTTATAGAGGAATGGAAGGAAAGGAAAGAACATCCATGTGTATGCAAAACCTAATTGCAATGTCTAATGTTTGTACCTTTTATTTTTTTAATGTTTTAATGTTTTCTCATTTTTTTTTAAAAAAAATTGACAATTTTGTGAAGGGGAAAATCACATATAAAAAGACGCTAATGTGGATAGTTAGAAATAAAAAAATATCCATGATATGGTAGGAAGAATATGATAGGATGGATAGGAAATTTGGGACCAACAATGTCACTTTGTGTGATAGGATCCAACAACAATGTTTGATTTATTTGATGAGGGAGACTAGGAGATTTTTCTTATCAAGAGTGATATTATCTCCAATATCGATGATCATGGTGAGATCATACTCGATAAGTGATTGTGACTTATCTTGAAACATGGATTTTGTATGGGGGAGATTGAGTTCCCTATCCATAGATTTTGCACTTTTCTCCATACTTTGCATTGACATTGGTGTGCATTTTTTAATCACATTTGTGAATTGGATTTGTGAGTGTTGGATTTTTGTGGAGCTTTAGAGATCTTAGGATTTTTATTTTATATTGGTAAAGAAATTTTTGATTTTTTATACAAGCTAATGTGTGATTTTTTTGATCCCAATAAGTGGGAGAAGAAAGTGGATGTTTGGGATTAATTATAGGAATATTAGGAAAGATGGTGGGCTTGCTAGAGTTGTTGATACATGGATGTTATGATGGATTAATAGGATGTATTCCAAATATTGAAGAGAATGGGATAGGAGGTGGCCCGATAATAGATGGTAATGGGCTAGGATGTGGCCCAAGAATATAAGATGAAGGGATACCTAGAGGTGTCCCATAAATAGAAGACGATGGACTACTTGGAGGTTTCCCATAGATAGAATATGAAAGACTACCTGAAGGTGTTCTATAAATAGAGGATGATGGGATACTCGAGAGGGATATCCCATAGATAAAAGAGGATGGAATACCAAACTAGGTGTCCCATATATAAGATAACAGGGTACTAGGAGGTGGCCCAAGGATATAAGATGAAGGGCTACTAGAAGGTGGCCCAAGGATAGAAGATGAAGGGTTACTTAGAACGTGGACCCATGATAGAAGAAAAAAGGATACTAGAACATGGATCTATGATAAAAGATGAAGGGCTACTAGGACGTGGCCCAAGTATAGAATATAATGGTCTACAAGAGGTAACCCACATATATAAGATATTGGGCTACTAGGGAGAGGTGGCCAAAGGATAAAAGAGGATGGGATACTAGAAGAAGGTGACCCAAGGAGAGAGATTGTGATTGAGTAACTATAATATGTAAGGAATTATTGGGTGATGAGAAGATAGGTCAAGGATCAATGACATACCTAGGCATTTCACCATGTAATGGGGAATGTGTTGAAGATGGAAGAACAAGAGGAGGTTCTTGATGGACAATTTTAGGCTCTTCCTCTATTTTCTCACCAAAAGACTAAACCTATTCCCCACAAGATGAAAATGCATTGAGGTCAAAATGGAATCCTTGTTTTTGATCCTCTAGAGAAATTTCATTGTGTATCCACATGAATTCTATGATGGCTTCTTCATCCCGAAAGAAATTGATTGGTATGGGTCATTCTTGGTTGATGATAGTAGGTTGATTGGAATAAAGGGGTCCAAAAAGTGATGAAGATTAAGAAGATGTCCTGATGGAGATGATGGGATGGTTTGACCTTATTTATCCGGAAAAGGAATTGGATTGTACTTTTAAAATATATCTTAGCACCTCATTTCTTGTGACTGGTTTGACGTGAATGAAAACATTGGTCTTTAGAAGATTGATAAGGATGATAGTGTAAAACATGGTTGAAAGGGCTCGAGGGCCGAAAATGGATTGGATTTTGATTGATAGAATAATATGACTCAAGATATGAAGTAGATTTTGATATGAATGTCTCAGGAGTAGATTTAGGTGTGATTTTAAGATGTGGCGGTTTTGATTTGTTTAGAAGATGGCATAGTGTAGGAAGAAAAAGAGGAGATAGTGTATCAAGTCGGCGATTGTGACCTAGGGTTTGACGTGGATGATTGATTAGAGGAATTTGGAGTCAAACAGATATTTAAAGGAGGAAGACTTTGTTGAGGAAACTGATAAAGGGGTTCTTGTGGGAAAAGAGAGGACCACGACTCATGTACTGATTTGTATGTTGGATTAGAGGAATTTGATGTTGTACGAAACTCAAAGGAGGAAAATTTAGTTTAGGTAATTGATTATTCCTTAGAATTAATTTTATTGGATGACACTCAAGAGTCTAAGGAGAATCCAAAGAATAGAATGGATTGGGAGAATCGGAAGAATAGTACTAACTACGAGACTCTAAAGCATATGATTGATTAGGAGAATCGAAGCATATGATTGATTAGGATAATTAGAATCATACCACGAGGACTAGAATGTTTGAATCATACCATGGACTAGAAGAATCTAAATCATAACATTGACTAGGAGATGAATGTGGGGAAGTGGAAAATAGTACATGTTCATTAGTGTGAAGAAAAAATCGGGCTCTAATTATGATTGGCATTATTTAATGTGAATGATCAGACCTAGGTTATATGACTACATTCTTTCATGGTGAAGGAAGTTCCATGTCAATTTAAGTAGTGTAAGAATAACCAACTATACATTTTGTAAATATATGGATGATCGTGTGATGTTATAAAGTGAATCTAAGGAAGATAGGAATCATAATGATGCAATTTTGACAATCGAGATAAGGTTTGGAAATCAAGTTGCAAGTGTGAAATTAAAAATGGTTAGTTAAAATTTAGTAGTGTAACTTGTTAAAAAGGAAGCTTTTCCAAGAGTGTGAAATGTGTAATTAAAGTAACCAAGGAAAAGTTGTGAAATTTGGACAAAGTAATGAATACAAAAGGATTATTTTCCTACATGTAAATGCTTACAAAGTTGTTTGATAATACAACAACACAATTTTAATATTTAAATCAAGTTTTGAACAAACAAGATTTAAGTATTAAAAAGGGGTTGATATGATTTTGATAGCGTAACAATGTAGATTTCCACACTTAAATCAAGTTTAATAAAAACAAGGCTTAAGTATCAAAAATGGTTGATACAATGCAAGAAACGTAACAACACAATTTTCAACACTTAAATAAAGTTTAATAAAACAATATTTAAGTATAAAAAGGGATTAACATAATGCAGGTAGTGTAACAACACACTTTCAACACTCAAATCAAGTTTTAAGAAAAAAAAGGTTTAAGTATAAAAATGGTTGATATAATGTGAGAAGATCAAGTTTAAGAAAACAAGATTTAAGTATCAAAAAGGGATTGATACAATGTAGGCAGCGTAACAATGCACTTTCAACACTCAAATCAAGGTTTAATGAAAATAAGGTTTAAGTATCCAAAAATGGTTGGTACAATTTTGGTAACACTTTAGATAGTGCTCTTTTGATAAAGGGGGAGCCAAAATTGTGAAGGGGAATGTTAAAATGTTTCCTAACCAAGAATACACAATGAAACTTTGGAATATTTTCTCCTTATTTTAAAGTAAGGTAGAAACTAAGACGAATTTTTACTTAGTAAATGTTTGATATCAATGATAACGGATATGGAAAATTTAGACCCAATGCCAAATGGTTCCCTAGGATTTTGTTCTTAACACTCGCTAATATGTTGTCTAAGAGAGGTAAACATTTTAGAATAAATTATAAACAAATTACCATTACCCCACAATCAAATTAATGAAATATGCCTCATACGGACAAATTTTAGCATGCCTCACGGGTTTTTCTAGTCAAGTAGGTGATGGGGCACTTCCGTTTCATCAGCCAGTTCCTTCAATGTGTCGACTACTTTGGGGTTCATGTGGTACTCCTCATAATGAGTTTTATTGCTTAAGCTAAATCACTTCCCATAGTTTAAAGTGGATGGGTTTTAACCCTTATCCGAACTTAGAAATACAGTGTGAGTTGTTCTTTCTTATCTTGATTTAAAATGTGTTTGTCTTAAATGTCGTTCTTTGACCAAGACAACCTACACACAAAGCGTTAGTTATTCATTTTGATTTGTCTTTGAAAAACATAATGGTCCTACAAGAAAAAAAATAGTGAGTTTCCATATGAACATAATGTTAGAAAAATATCAAAGATCACAACCATTTATGTTTCTCAAGATCGCTCGAAAGCGCAAGAGAAGATCATACATGGTGTTTGATCGTATTAAACTAACATGAAATTTTTAAACCCAAAATATCAAGTGTTATCCATATTTCCAAATGATAATAAAAATGTTAGAAATCATCTTAAATCATTTCCATTTTTGATTCTCAAGATTGCTTGAAAGTGCAAGAGAAGAGCATATGTGCTTTCGATCAAATTATAGCAAAAAAGAGATTTCCAAAAATATTTAAAATTTTAGCACCATGTATAAACAAATGAAAACTATAATGTTAGAAAAGTATCCATAATCATGGCCATTTTTAATTCTCAAGGTCACAAAAATGCAAGAGAAGATCATACGTGGTGTTGATAAAATTAAAATGAATCTAATATGTAAAGAAAATAACAAGTTTTATAAGAAAGGAAACCCTAAATTTTTTGTACAGTTAAATCCAACATTTATGTTTTCATTTCATGATTGACCCAAATACCTTTCCGTCACAAAAAAATGATTCATTTCAATTTTAGGAGAAAAACTTATGGCATCTGAAAGATAGGTTACGCATATGCTCTTACGGGAATGCACTTAACATGTACTCAAAAACGTCAAAAAAATCCCAAAAAAAAACAAAAAGCTTTAAAAATTCACCAAGATCCAATTTTGACAACAAATCACCTTTTTTATACCTACAAAGAAGACTCAACACTATCAAACACTAACATACATGCTCAAAAACTTAATATTTTCAACAAATTGAATGAACTAACATGTAAAATGATGAAAATGAAGCTTTTAAAATGAAAACATGAAGAAAGCTTGAATTTTTTTCATCAAGATCCAATTTTGACAACAACCCACCTCCTTTATACCTACAAAGAAGACTCAATGCTACCAAACACTAACATACATGCTCAAAAAATAAGAAATTTTAACAATTTGAAAGAATTAGCATGTAAAATGATGAAAAATGAAGCTTTTAAAATGAAAACATGAAGAAATCTTGAATTTTTCCCATCAAGATCCAATTTTGATAGAACTTCACCTCCTTTATACCTACAAAGAAGACTCAACACTACCAAACACTAACATACATGCTCAAAAAACAAGAAATTCTAACAAATTGAAAGAACTTTACATTTTAGAAATGGAAAAAATCAAGCTTTAAAGTAAACATAAATGAATGCACGTGAGACAAAGGAGTCTCCCACCAGGATTGCCATATGTATGCTATTATTAAATTAATCTAAGTTAATTAAACTAACCTAACACTAAGTAGATTATAACTTAGTCTAATCTAAGCAAAACATCATGATAAAGCATGAAAGGAAAGCTTAATTAACTATGCATAAAACATTAAATGAAAACCCCTTTGATTGTTAGATGTGGTTTTGAATTTTAGATATTTTCTTTATGAACCAAATGTAACCATGCATGATTAAGTAATTTCTCCAAGAAAGAGGAAGAGATCTCATCAATATGGCTTGCTTGTTTTTTTCTTCTTCTTTTACTACTCTTTGCCAAGTAGAAAAGGGGAGATTTGAACAAAAATTTACAATAATATGAAAATTCTCTTATCAAGTGTAAATGTCTTACAAGGACATGGTGTAAATTGAAACATGGCGCACTACATTCTCGTATATAGATTTCCACTATTGGAGAATTTTGTATCCTAGTGAATGTGAGATAAAGATAAAGTAAAATTAGAAAGGGATAAGTATGATTAGAAGAGATTAATTAGAGATTAGAAACTCATGGGAGTTGTAGAGTGATTTAATTAATCAACTAGGATTAATTAATAGACCAAGTTAATCTTATAAAATTCATTTACAGATTATTTAGAGGGAAATTAGTAGAATTTGAAGGATTTGAGAGGGTATTTAACCAATAAGAGGGTTTATTGATTAAATATGAGATTAAAAGGATTAATTAATTAATAATGGTTAATTAATTAATTAAAAGAGGATTATAACTAACAAAATGTCATTAATTTGAATCTAGGATGGGTGGAAGGCTAATTAATTAACGAAGTGTCGTTAATTGACTGAAATGAAGGGGAATATTAGCTAATTAGCGAGAAATCACTAATTATAATGAAATGACGGGAAAGAGGATAATTAGTGAAATTTTAGCATTAAAACCACGTAGTCAAATTTAGGTTTCTACATAACTATTATAGATACGTGGATGACCTCTAATGATGATCATTTTGTAACTTTCTCGATCTGCATGAATTGCAAAGGCTTATGATCTATGTGTATAACAATTTATTTTCCCAAAATGTAGTGCTTTCCACTATTTTTCAGCTTGCACAATGGCATATAACTCCTTGTCGATGTTGGGTACTTGTGTACCGTGTTAGAGAAATTCTTACTATAGTATGACACCAAATGCCCATGTTGGGTGAGGCCTACTCCAAGTGTGTATTCCAAGCATCTATTTGTATCTCAAATGACTATTGTAGATCTCGAATACCAAAACTAGTACAACGTAGAGTCTCTCCTTCATTCATATAAATGTCTTCTGGTTTTCCTTTGTACATACAAAGTTTTCTTTCACTCCTCTGTGTGTTACTTGATTCAAATTCCATGTAATGTGAGGAAAACCAAGTAAAAACTTGTGATAAAATTTGGCTAGTCCCAAAAACATTGGAGTATAGTGAAAGTCTTTGGTGTTGGCTAGTCTTAGATGACCTAGATCTTCTTTGGGTCCACATGCATGTCATCTATGTTAATGATGTATCCAAAGTACTAAATACCTTCCATGCCAAAGGATCACTTCTCCATATTGACATGGAGCTTGTTCTAACGCAGGGTTTGAAGAACCTATTGGACATTTAAAACATGTTCCTCCCATGTATTGCTAAATAAAATAATGTCATTGAAGTAAAAAAACATGAATGAATCAATGTAAGGTCATGGGATATCTTTCATCATCCTCATGAATTTTTAGGTGCATATGTGATCACAAAAGGCACGAAAAACCATTTTAAAATCCTTCCTTCGATTTGAATGCATTTTTATAAATATCTATGGAATCGATGGGAACTTGGTGGTACCCTAACTTCAAATAAATCTTTGTGAAGAACTTAGATCCCCTAATCTGGTTCAGGAGGTCATCTATTCATGAAAGTAGGTATTAGTTATTTACTATGATTTCAATCTAGGATCGATAGTCAATGTAAAGCCACCATGTCTCGATCTTTCTTTTGTGTAAGAAAAATCACGCTTCAATAAAGTGCTGTAATCAGTTTAATTTGCCCCTTATAAATCAATTCCTAAATCTAACACTTGATCTCTTCATTCTCAATTACTAAGTTCCTATACAAGGACCCATTTTTGAGAGGTGTTATAGATGCTAATTCAATTATATGCTTCACTTGACAATGTAAAGGTACACTAGTTAGAGATATAAATACATATACATATTCAAATATAATCAAATACATCCACTTCCATTTCACGCTTTGTCTTAGTTGGATTTCTCTTATGGTCACTACAAATTTTTTCTTGTCCTTAGACTAAATCATGAGTAGGAAAAAATTCTTAATTCGAGCGATCAATTTATGACATTTCTTTGCATTGATTTAGCATGGCTTACCATTGTTATGTGGTACTGCTTATGACCTAGAGTAATTATTGAAATTTTAGGCCTTTCCTCATAGATACCATGATAGTCCCACATGTATGGTTACCCAAGAAGTAAATCACAGACAACTAGTGGTGTTACATCATATACCACCATATCTTTGAACATTTTGATTGAATAGGGAAGACAACATTGTCGATTTACATGGATGTCTCTTCCTTGACTGACCCAACCAATCGAGTATGGTTGCAGATAAGGAGTGGTTATTAGATTCAGTATATTTATTATTTATACAAATATTAGATTATTTTTACTACCACTGTTTATAATAAAAGTGAATATATTTATCACTTACCCACATCTATGATTAGAATAGATGTTTTGGATCCTCTTTTAGTGGGGAAATTATTCGTGCGGTGAAAATGGTGTTATATGGATCTACATCCATGATTAGATCCTCTTCTTCATGTTTACCTTGGTTCTCTGTAGATGTTTCTCCTACATTTGGATCCCATGAATCTATTAGTAGTGTTTTTGACAACTTGAAAGTGATTCGTGTCATGACACCTTCTCTGTTTTTTTTCACACCACATCCCTATGTATTTCCATGGATTTTATTTCCATTCCTACTTATTTTCCCACTTATGTGGTGGTACATCCCTTCCTTTCTACTTGGTGTCATCTTTTAGTATCTTAGGATATGAAGTATCTCTATTTCCCTAAGTTTGGACCTTTCTTTGATCTTGAGTACATATCGGTAGGATTCCCGAGTATTAATGTCTACAAAATCCATCTATTCTTAGATGTAATATCTCAATATGCTATAATATTTGATATTTCTATGCTTATTGGTGTCATGTGTACCTATTTTTACCGATATAGGGTATGAAACTCATCGGTGTATTCATACATTGTTTGATCACAACCTTGACACAACTAGTGTAGTTTCTAGAATTGTCCCTCTTAGGTATTCAAATGATAATATTATTCTCTTATGGCCTCTACAAAACCATCCCATGTTTCTAGAGGTTTCATATTGACTGTTATATAATAATTATCATAATCTTGCATGGATTATTATTGCCACATTTTTTTACATAAAGAATTTCTTTCAAAATTCCAAGTGTTATCTTCTCACAATCATAAAAATTATTGATAGAGAAACATAATTCTAGTTAATCGAGCCATTTATCCAATTCATCAACATCAATTTTTCCTTCAAACTATAGAATGTCAAAATTTACTTGTACCTTGAATGGTGTTAGGCCCTTGAAAATTATAATTGATGTAGGTGCAATTGTAGAGGTGGGGTAAGTTACAAGCATGGCCCAAGAGATGACATCAATAAATTATACCATCATCTCCCTCATCCACTTCTCAATAATTTATTTGAAGGGATCTCCCATTTCCTCTTGTGTTGCTTGAGGTCATTTTAAGTGACATGGAAGGTAATCTGAAGGGTAATGGTCCAACACCATACATTTGTTATTTTGACACCACGTTTTCTAACATGCATGAGTGGAAATAACCTAGCTCCGATACCACGCATTTTGATTGAGGAGCAACCTAGTGGACAACACACTAATGATGGTGCTTAATGTGTTATAACAATAAATTAAAAATGAAAGAATTGAAAATGAAACCTAATTATATTGCAACTCAAAGTGTATACAAATTGGAAAACTTTATAAGACAGATGTATTCCATGAGATCTATCTCTTTATTTAAAACAATTTGTTTTATAGCTATATAATGGAGAATATGAAAACGACTAAAAAAAGAATATGAGGGATTCTTAAGGGGAAAAAGGTCATCCTATATGGAGACCATTTGTATCCACCTTAGGGATGGATTTGAAAAGACATAAGTAAAAAAATTAAATCTATCTTATTATTACTATTATTTTATTTATCGATACATATTGGGGCCATATCTCCTAGCCCATTGAACCATTTGACGAACAATGTAATGCCCACACATGCAAGACCAAAACACAAGACAAAATAAACCAGGGTAATTTTATTTATTTATTTTCTTATTTTTCAACATCACTTGAACTTAATAAGTACTCCTCATCATCACATCACATGCTTACGTAAACATGGAGCCACTCATACAATAGGATGATAAAATGGTTGAATCCAAAAGTAGAAATGAATCACACTACTAAGAATACTTATGAGTATCACAATGGGGGAGAGATCATGATTGCAACTATCATTAATATCTCCACTAAGGAATACTCTAAAACATCAATACACAATACTCATTATTCCTCCCTTCACTAACAACACCTTATTCCTCCAATAACAATGATTTCATATCACCCTAGAATGAAATGAATCTTACAGAAAATCATGATGATGAAAGATTCACATTTAATCCAAGGAAATATAAAAAATAAACTAGTAAAACCATTAAAAAGATAGAAGAAAGGAAATCATCCACAATGTACATAGATCCCATAATTTGCATCATCATTATAATTAGGTTTCTTTGTTTTAACTAATTTGTTTATACAACATATAAACTATATTAGAAGTATAAGTTCTCATTTACAAATTACAAGTTTCTTCTTTCATTATAACATTTAATCACCAAGAGTACAACTCATTTACTTTCATTTTTATTACAACTACATTATATATTTCAATAATTTTTGACATCCTTGAAGGCACGTACGAGTCACTTAACATTAATTTCAAAGTAGGGGATTCATTTTCTCAAGAGACATGTCCTTACATGGGAATAATTCATTTTATTGTTATTAAGCAGCCCAATCTTAAACCACATGTTATAAATGAGGACTCAAATTCACTTTATGCATCCAAAATGTCTTCTTAGCACCATCTTAATCTTTAGTTTGCAATACAATTTTTGTCCATTGATAAGCACTTAGGAGGTCTTAGGATTGAATCATTTATTATAAAAAAATTATGTGCATTAGGATCACATATTCTCATTTCTAATGTACAATAACTCATACTGATGCCTCCTCCTATAGAGGTCCAAGGACAAGTTTCCTTCCATCTCCATGAGGAGTACAAACTATCATTGATATGATCATTGCTAAGTTCATTCATAAATAGTTAAGAAGAAAATAACCCAATTAGTTTAATCTCACATGACTTCATAGTTTGTTACAATTAGGGCTACATTTTAACCCAAGGTTCATAAGAAGCTATCTCCACACAATGCTCAACTTACAACCTGCAGGACACAAAGAGTACTAATTGATTGACTCAAAGTTACGAAGAGTCAACACACAAGGTTGATTCCAAAGGGTCATTATACTATAGGAATGTCACTTAGGTAAAGTCCTTTCCATGAGATCACACTAATAAGTGGCAATAGATCCCATTAATCAACTAGACTAGGATAATGGGTTCATAAATGGAATTCATCCCATCTTTTAATATGTAATATGAAATACCCCATGTGGGCCCATAGGATTCCTTTACCACCTGATTCAAGGTCTCACTATATTGATACAATTCATCCAAAGGAGAGACATGATGATACATATTTGGGAGATTTTCCAGTCCCATGAAACTTGTTTTTCCATTCATTACACCTTAAGTTTGCTCACCATATAAGATTTGAAATATAGCAATGATTTCCTTAACAGTTTGAGACATGGATAGGGTTAGAATGCTAAGCTCTTTAGGAGATAATATTGCTTTAAGTTACATCACCCAATCATGGGTTTACATGAGGAGTTTTACAAGAGGTCACTTTCACAAGTGCAAATAATGTCATAATTTCCATGTATAGGATTAGGAAGTATAAAACCATCATACTTTCACTAGTTGCATTTTACATGATTTAAATTTTTAACAAGTGTTTTCATTCCTAGGAAAATTCAAGCTCAACCAACATATAATATGATCGAAATAAACCTCTCCTACTTAGATATTTTTTATGACTAACTTGTTTCAATCCCAATACAATTTCCATTAAAATCATTATTGTTATCATATTTTTTTTTATTAAGGGTAAAGGTTTTTTGGTAGGGATCCTACCTGTATAAAAAGGGTCCAACCACCCAAGTAAAGAAATGAAAGAAAAAACATGAACCCAAACAAGAACAAGCTGAAAAGTCAACAAACCAACAACAAAAATTAGCAAAACTACAACAAAAAGTAGTAGTCTTACAACACCACCCAAAAAAGAAGTGAAAATCACCGCTGTGTTCCACCCTTCATTCACCTCTTCAACAACACCATCCCCAAATGTAGAAGTGATAAAATCTTGATATCCCTCTCCTTCCCAAAATTCGATAACATTGAGTGAGTCAAGATCAATGTGTCATGATTTTGAGGTATCTTTGTATTAGCAACCTTTGGGGCTGAGCCATTATCATTCTTCACCCAATGGATTTCAGATTATTTACGCTTGAATAGCCAATGCTCTAGTTTTTTTCAAAATAATTTCCATCTTTCTTCTTCGAATGAAGTTACTGTTCCCTTTAAAACAAGGGATCCAAAACTATTTTTAGATCATTTGATTCAAAATATTCGGTTTCCAAATCCCTTGGTTCTTCAAAATGTAAAAATATTTCAATGTTACAGGATGTGGGCAAGCCACTAGTCCTTCATTGACGTCTCTACCCACATACTCAACCGTCTTTATCTTTCCTTCCCAAATCATTGCCTTCGAGTTACTCCCACCATTCGGTGATTGTAGCTCCACCTCTAATGACCGCTCACAAGGGAATTGGTTTGAGTCAATAGTGGGTGGATCCAAGGTAAGGGGTTCCATGATCTACACTAAAATAGGCCATTTTTCCTCCACCTACACCGCTAAAGGTACCAAACTAGACTTAGCCAACTATTCACCCTTATCCTCAAATATCAAAGCAGAGCCGGGTTCAAACCCATAACCGAAATGATGTGAAAATTATCTCCTCCCATGAGCCGATATATCATCTCACTTAGTTTTTAACCCAATCCCTTCGTGCCTTACAAGCATTGGCTCTATGTCCTAAATGTCGATAGTTGACACAAAAGATGTAGGTATCCTCAAAGACAAGATCTTGAAACCAAACCTCATGCCTAGTTTTAAGGAAGGAGTAGGTTTATCACCACCATACTAGTGAAAAATATAACAACTACAATTCTAGTGCAAGCCCTTGTAGTTGGGTCAATGGAAATTGGAATCCCCGAAACCTTGGCAATACCTAGAATCACTTTAGGCTCCCAAAATTCTATCAAAAGAGCCAACAACCTCACCCACACTAGAAAGGAACTGGGAAGATATTTTCTAGAGAAGTTTCTAGGGAACCATTTATCCAAGTTCAATACCATCTTCCCAAAGAACCAGGGCCTATCCTATAAAATCTTCTTCCAACAAAAAGTTAAATAAAAAGGAATCATGAGCCAAATCCACAATCTCTAGATTTCCTTTTTGGCTTCCATTTCCATTGAGCCCATCCTCTAATAGAATCAATATTTGGTTGATACCCACAAAATTTCCTTGAAAATCATATTTAAATTTGGTTTCAGCTCTAGAAATTAAAGAATCTGGGATTTCTAAAGTAGGGTACTCACATTCCCAAGTGACAGGGATGCAAGATAATTTCTCGCCCTCAAAACCAACCCATGTTTCAGCCCTCCCTGAAACTAGCTCAGCCCATGTCATCTTATCCCTCGTCTCTCCATTCCCTATTCCATTTGGATACCCAATAGACCCAATATCATGCCCAAGACCTACAGCCGCATCCTTCTAAGGAAGGAATGTGCCAGAGCCAACCAATTCAAAAATTATTGTTATCATATATCAAAAACACTAAACATGTATTAAACATGAATACGTAATTACATTTTGATTACATTTTTAAATCCAAATTCACAATTTTTTTCAGTTGATGCAATTATAAATCATATTTCAATCATGAATTAATTTCAATAACATTTAACCCAGTTTCTCTTTTCAAATACAATATATACACTTTTAGAGGTCTAATTGTATATTAAACATCATGTACGGAACCATTTCATTTCTGCCACACTACATACAACCTATAATATCATGTAATTAATGGGTCAACAAAAAAATGGAATGAATCCTACCCCCTCCCATCAATCAAAACTTATAAAGCTTTCAATTCCAGTTTAGAGATAGAGATATAAATCATTTTACTATTTTCCATGATCTATCAATTCTTAACTTCATTTCTGAGTGTAGGAGAGATAGGTAGAGAGAAATTTCATTATTTTCTTTAATACAAGAAACATCATATTTGTCTAACAAAAATTTATGACAAAGATAGAAGACAAGATTTCCACACCAAATTTGAAGTTCAATCAACTTCAAGAGTTTAGGAGAGTGTTTGACTTCCGTGTCATCCTCATTTTCACCGTTGGAAAGAGATTAAAGTAGGAGGTGTTTTGTTTCATGTAAATTGATGTTTTTACGTTATCATGTTATGATAATATCCAAAATGACTCGAGTGGTTATAAAATATGTTTATATACATTTTTTTCACCTAGTAAAGGTGTCTCGAAGGTTCAAATTGGGCAATAGGGCCTATTTTCCCTATTGTATGAACTAGGCCAAATGGCTATGGAAAGTCCCAAAAAAGGCTCGATAAGTACCCAAATAGAAAATTCACACATCTAAACTATTTCATGATATACAGAGAATCCAACGAGAATGAAAGAGTTTGAAACTAGCAACTGGAGCTCAAATTGAAAGCATCTCTCCGATCTAGTTGGTGAAAATGTTGTTACACTTCAGTAGTATAAGCCAATATGGATTTGAAATGGTTACAAAAATGGAATTATACCAAATAAAATGTTCTTCACTATTCTCTATACTACAAGGAAGAGGTTTATAGTGCTTTATTTTATTTTCAAGAATCAAATGCATTTAAAATAATATGATTCCAAAGGAGTTTCCCAGTGTTGAGTGGATGCCCCTAGCATTCACTCACAAAAGCACTCATGAAACACACTTTGTAAACACATCCAATAAATTTCTTGACGAATTCTATGGATTTAAAATTGGTATTAATATAATAAGGAATAGGTTATAATAGTCAAAAAGTGGGAATCGATCCGGAGATACTTCTTGCACATTTATTTTGAGAGATGTTTGGCACATTTGAAAGGTTAGTTTAACACTTTGTATTTTTACATTTTTATCACATTTATCTTTCTTTTTTGAATACTCACTTCACAAAAGCATTTTTAACACATTTTTGGTTTATTTTTAAGCAAGATCAATAATTAGTATGTTTCGCTCAAGTCGATGATTGCTTTTTTAGCAATGGTATAACTCAAGATGAGAACTATTTACAAATCTACTTTGATATTGAGATAATGATTGGCCATTTTAAAAATAAATTTAATGTTTCCTTCTCTATTCAAATTGGAACTAAAAATTTGAAGAAAGTTAGGAGATGGAAGATAGTTTATTCCCGTGATTGACGAGGTAGTGCACAAAGTGCTACAAGTGGTTCTACACACATTCCATGAAACCAAATTTTTCCCAGGAATTTTGTTAAGAAGTTCACACATATTTCCTTCATACTACTTCAATCATAAAATTCTATGAGAGGAAATCTCATTCAGTCCTTTGATCAAACACTATGGAAGATTCCTTTTAGTTTTACCTTTTTAACCATGTGTGGAAGGTTATCTCGTAAAAGTTTTTTTATGTGTGGTAACCAAACTTTCCTAATGCATAAATGTGGGAGTGGATGTGTTTACCTTTTGAAAGCAATTTTTAGAGATGCAAGTTTGTAATAGCTAGAGATATGTAGGATAATAAATAGGTGAGATGTGTGAAGAGAAGTGAAGCACATCCTTTAGGAAACCTCCTCAACTAAAACCGAGAGATTGAGATTAGTAGTGGATGGACATGTGTAATATCCCCTTTTGGGATATTATCCAAATATGCAATTTAATTTATTGAATCGACTCTAGAAGGACTAAACCCTCCTAGTTCGACCTCAAATAATCCAATGTTAGCTTCAATACAACCCAAATAGGGTTGGAGTGAGCCAAGGTGGTGGATTAGATAGGAGAACCAATTAGAAATTAATCACTTCAAATCTAAAATTAATTACAGCAGTAATTAATTAATAAATGCACTAGACTGCTACAAACTTCAAAAATTAATAACTCCTTCACCACCCAATATTTTTCTATCAAACCAATGCCAAAATATTCTTCATATTTTTAGCTTTCCAACAAGCTATAGATCACAATTTTTGGATAAGTAGAAGGCATGCAAATCAACCCACAAAATTTGAAACTGTGTAGATAAAACCCTGACACAGATAGCTGAAACTTGGAAAATTCATAACTTGCTCAATACTTCATCTTTTGTCGTGAAATAAAGTGCAGACTAATCTATAATTCAAGAGCTTTCCAAAGATATTAAAATATGAATTTTTAGACCACCGAAAACCCTCCAAAACAGCCCCCAAAATCCCCAAACTAGTCGCTAGGGTTAGCATAAAACATGTAAATTATTTCCAGCTCTTAGAACCCTTCAAAAACATCCCAAAATGGCTACTCACACTTAGAAAAATAAGCCAACTCAGATCAGATTACAAATATAGCTTGTTCACCCTTAAAACATGCCAAAAGATGCTCAATTCAAGTCGCCATAATTGGAATAAAACCAACAATAACCAGCATATCTAAACATCACCATAAACCTACCACTTCATAATATTCAATAACATGCAGATTTTAATGCAATTCAATAAAATGCGCCAATAATGCTAGACTCTAGAACAAGTCGCCAAAGCTAGCAAGCATAAATCATGCACAAAGACACTTCAACACAATGAAACACAATGAATGGAACAAGAGATTCTTCAATGGCTTCCAAATGAGAGAGAGAGCAAAATGCAAGAACTAGGGCATACATCCCATGGGCATACATCCCAATACTCCAAGCATGGAGTGAAATCAAATGATCATCCAACATAACCCTCTAAGGAAATGCGACCTCCCTTTTTATAGAACTAAGGGGTGCAATATCCAATAAAGACCGACCTTTCCCTTTTGGAGGGAAAACATAAACCCTCATTAAAATATTTAATACTAAGACTATGTGTTTATTTATTTTTAATTAAATAAATAAAAGTAACTAACCTATGTGCAATTAAACTAACTAAAAGACTCCCACTTGTAGCTATGTACACATTAAAAATAAATATTAATAATGTCTCGAAAAAGGGGACATTACCCACTTCTAGCGTTAGGCATGTCAAGTGGAAATAGATCCATGGAAAGAAAAAAAGATGTGGGACTCTCCCTCAAGAGTGTGGAAACCCTCATGTCAACCCAAAAGATGGGTCATCAACTCCATAACATGTGCTCCAAGAGATGGTGTCCTCAACATGGCATAGAGAGTCATCAAAAGGATGAGATTTGTTAAGCTCCAAGGCTGCCCACTCAAAAATGCCCTCATGAAATGAATAGGATAGTATTCTTCCATCACATGTCTTCAATCCCACATGAAGCAAACTCATTAGAAAAACAAGTGTTGAGAAACACTTTTCTTGTTTCTTCTTCATGTCTCAAAGGCATGCAGAGCTCCCAAATCTTTCTCATGTATGGGTTGTCCCCAAAATCTGTTATGTGGCTCCCAACACTACTGTAATCATGCATTATTCCTTCAAAAATCAGAATTAGGATGGCTGGTTTCCACCCCCAAATAGTCACCCATGAGCCAAAATCAAGCACCAACAACCATGTCACCAAATGTATGTAAAAAATCTAAATTTTGGAAGTGATAGTGGAGCTGGTCCTAATAGTATTATCCATAAAAATGAGAGGACAAGCTAGCATAATTCAGAATTTTTTTCCCAACATGAATGATCATCAAGCTAGTGAACAAAAATGGCTCCCATGTAACCAAAATTTCATCCTCAACCATAACAAACTGAAAATTATCCAAAAACACAGTTGAAAATGAAGTGTCTTGAGAAAAGTTCATACCATGTTCCTTCACTTTTTCCAAACTTTCCATTGAAGCCCAAATGCAAGCAACAACAACCAAACATTCCCAACACATAACCTTTGGAAGCACATCAATCAAACACCCAAGTGGAAGACATAACTGTTGTTCAAAATCTGAAAATGGACTTCTTACCATGCAAGGTGTAGTCCATGTGATCCATCCTTCCTTCAAGGCTTCCAAGGAGATAGGAGTTAGCATTATTTGAAAAAGAAAGGAGATGATATCCATGTATCCAAATAAAGCTTGTAAAACTCAAATCCTTTCATCCCCTTATTACATGAAGCAACATATGCAAGATGACACCACAAATTTCCTCTTCTTCTATACTCAAAAAGAAAGGAGAGAGCTGAAATATAATGCATGCTTTTATGAATATCATCATAGAGAAACCAAGGAGCCTTGTACCTTACTTTGTGCCAATGACTTTCCTTTATGAAAGGGAGCAAAACACTTGAAGCCTTCATACCTTTGTGCCTTCCAATGATGAATTCCTCATACGGACCAGCTAGCTTATTGTTATGACTTCCATCATTGGGAAGAGTGATAATCACTCTTTCTCTTTTTCCATCATGCACCCAATTGTTAGGAGCAAAAGTACCAACAAGAATGTGACCATTATACCCCATGTTACACACCATATCCATCTCCCTATCATGCTCAAAATCATACCCATCAAAACTCAATATGGAAGGAGAAATAAAATATAAAATATCATACCTTGGGCTGCTCCCAACATCTACAAAACTCAAATTTCTAAGTTTGGAACAACGCTCTTTCCTTCACCATTTTCTTCATCCAAAGCCCCTTTTTCTTCCTCACAAGCCTTCATACTTGGTGGGTGATGACTTGGGACATTCATAAGACTCATGCTTGGGTGAAAACCTCATCCATTTCCCATTAGGCCATGTTGTTTAGAAAATTACAGTGAACTACAAATTACCATAAGCATTCCATGATGTCCTTCCTTCATAAACATACCTCTTCACAAGCCCATCTTCATAGTCCTCTTGAAAACCTGCTCCTTTTGCACTTATGTTCAACTTGATGCAATTAGAAGGCACTAATAATTTTTCAAACATCAAAATATTATTACCATGCAATGAATGCTTCAAGATTTCTTCTTTTTGCCACATAGAAGTAGACACAAATGATGTATTATATGAATGAGTATACCCTTCTATGGTGAGGTCATTGACCATGCCTTCTCCTTGCCCTTCAAATGGCTCATGGTGGGGTTGAACAATTCCCTCAAATCTGATTTTTCCATCACATGTTCCCTTGCCATCATTTCTCCTTGATCATGCATATGCTTGACACTAATATCCTCTTCATGCCCATCAACCAAATCTGATTTCTCCTTGCACCCACTCAAACCCATGCAATCATTAGATGCCAAAAATTTATCATCAAAAACAAAAGGACTCATACCTTGGATGCATGTCTTCACTTTGCTTGAACATTGATTCACAACTCTTCTTGCTAAGGAGTGAGCAATGCATGACTCCTCTTGTCCCAATCCTTCCACAAGTATGGATAGCAAAGATTGTGGAGGTTCCTCATACTCATTCAACATTAGGGACATTATAGTTTGCATAGCATCCATTATTTCATGTGAATGATCCTTATGTATAACATCAAAGAAAACCTCAAACATGTGTAAAATGAGGTCATTACAATCAAGATCTAACATTGGAATGCAAGACCTTACCTTAGCCATGTTCTTCAAGACCTTAACCCTCTTATCAAAGTGAGGGTTTGTGATGTCCCAAAGCTTTTGAAAGCTTCCAATCATGAGCTCATAGACCTCCTCCATAATAGTGTCATCATATGGCAAACTTGGGGTTACTATCCGTGTGATCTCACTAATGCATGTGATGACCAAAAGTCTCACATCCACCTCCTCATGTCTCAACAAGCTAGATCTAGCCAAGTGTGTCACCAAAGGAGCTACAACTGAAAACATAGAGCTATAATCAGATTGCTCTATCAAACATAAACAACTCACTACCTCTTCAAGAGTGTGGAGCAATACACTCTTCTCAAATGAAGGCTTCTTGAGCCTTTTCCCAATCTTATAGAGCTTGGTTCTCAAACCTCCATCACTAGCAAGCTCCATGATTTATTCTACAAACAAACCCACAAGGATGGAAGAAATTTTATTTGATACCACTGTAATATCCCCTTTTGGGATATTATCCAAATATGTAATTTAATTTATTGAATCAACTCTAGAAGGACTAAAAATTCCTAGTTCGACCTCAAATAATCCAATGTTAGCTTCAATACAACCCAAATAGGGTTGAAGTGAGCCAAGGTGGTGGATTAGATGGGAGAACCAGTTAATAAATTAATCACTTCAAATATGAAATTAATTACAGTAGTAATTAATTAATAAATGCACTAGACTGCTGAAAACTTCAAAAATTAATAACTCCTTCACCACCCAATATTTTTCTATCAAACCAATGCCAAAATATTCTTCATATTTTTAGCTTTCCAACAAGCTATAGAACACAATTTTTGATAAGTAGAAGGCATGCAAATCAACCCATGAAATCTGAAACTATGTAGATAAAACCCTGACACATAATAATTAAATATTGCTCACAGACAATGAAACTTGGAAAATTCATAACTTGCTCAATACTTCATCTTTTGCCATGTGAAATAAAGTGCAGACTAATCTATAATTCAAGAGATTTCCAAAGATATTAAAATCTGAATTTTTAGACCACCGAAAACCCTCCAAAACAGCCCCCAAAATCCCCAAACCAGTCGCTAGGGTTAGCATAAAACATGTAAATTATTTCCAGCTCTTAGAACCCTTCAAAAACATCCCAAAATGGCTACTCACACTCAGAAAAATAAGCCAACTCAGATCAGATTACAAATATAGCTTGTTCACCCTTAAAACATGTCAAAAGATGCTCAATTCAAGTCGCCATAATTAGAATAAAACCAACAATAACCAACAGATCTAAAGCACCATAAAACCCTTCACAATATTCAATAACATGCATATTTTACTTTCAATAAAATTTTCAATACTTAACAATTAACCAGCAAAGCTAGAAATCATAAATCATGCACAAACATCAAATTTTACTCCTCAAATAAATGAAACATATCAATGAATGTCACCAACAAGAGATAAATTGCAAAAGTCTTCAACAATGACTTCAATGAATGGAACAAAGAGTCTTCAATGCTTCAAGAACTAGGAGAGATACATCCCATGGGCACACTAGGGCATCCCAATACTCCAAGCATGGAGTGAAATCAAATGATCATCCAACATAACCCTCTAAGGAAATGTGACCTCCCTTTTATAGAACTAAGGGGTGCAATATCCAATAAAGACCAACCTTTCCCTTTTGGAGGGAAAACATAAACTCTCATTAAAATATTTAATACTAAGACTATGTGCACTTTATTTATTTTTTAATTAAATAAATAAATGTAACTAACCTATGTGCACATTAACTAACTAAAGAGAATCCCACTTGTAGCACTAGGCATGCGAGGGTTACAATGCAAATGAAAAATAAATATTATTTTTCTCAACAGCTTTTTACAAGAAATGTTCCCATGCTCCCATTTCATGACAATTAGAGATGTGCTTGAATTATTGTGGTTTTTCTTTACACCTGTGAATGAATTTTCTCAAACCCAAAGACCATTTACAATGAATACATTTGAGAATAAGTCGCAATCAATTGACATTCTATGCTCCCAATGCTATCCAAAACTCTCTCTATATTTTTTTTGCATGGCCCGGGTAGTATGCTAGCCAAGGTTGTGGAGTTATCTTTGCACATGCAAAATTGCATTTGCATGTATTTTTCAAAATTGTTCTCCTTAGCATCCACCCAAGAACACCCTACATCAAAATAACACACAAATATTTAAAAAACCTAATCATTTCCCCTATCAATTCATTTTTCCCTAAACGTTCTCTCTCTCTTTTGACATTTTATTTTATTATTTTATTTAAATTTCATTTATGTGTTATTATTTTCATTGATTTTAATTTCATTTCATTTTGTTTATATTATTTTGATCATTCCATTTCATTATTTTTGTTTTTTTATTTTATCCTTTAAAAAAAATTACTATTATAATCCATAAATATAATTATTTTTATTATTTTCACAATCACAAATTGAATGCCATAACAGTTTGAGTGCATGTTCTTGCATGATGACACCCAAATTTGACACAAAGTTCCCAAAGCCCTACTAATGATTTTCAAAGGCTCTCTTTGTTGAATATTTATACCTTCCCAATATTCCATTTTTAATGGAATTTGATCTCGAGTCAACTAAATTATTTATCATCATCATTATTTCTATCATTATTTAATATTCATCACTCATTCCAATATGAAAATCTTGGAAAGATACTTATACACCATCAACATAAGCAAGCGGCTAAGAGATCCTTCCTAGGCTTGAATTTGTGACCATGAATTAAACTGGGGTTCACAACACATATCAACAAGGATTGATTGGATAATTCACGAAACGTTTTCAATACAAACATTAACAAATTTGGTGACCTTCGAATGGAATTATCGACCAAGTGCGATGTGAAGAACACTACATCGATGAGGACTTACACATTTGATCATTTTTTTATGAGAACCTTCATTACTTCATGTCAACCACTTGTGAATGCTCCCATAATGAGACACACTACCCACTTTGAAGTTAGATGTGATATGTCATTTTGTAAAATAGGGCCCACACCCTCATTGACCAGTGTAATGGAGTGGGTCATTACAAACATGATCCGTATAAAAGGTGATAAAGAAACTTGAAAAAATCACTAAAATGATAACACTTATACTATCACCATACAATCTAAAGCCTAGAAATGCTCCAAAGACACCCAAAAATGCCAAATACTAAAAGTTACTAAAAAGTGATAAAAATATATTTTTAGGACTTTCCAAATATAGAATTATGGAAATCTTATTCTATATCATCTATCTAGAGGTCATGGGTTTGACCCACATGACACTGGACCATAATAATTTATTTGTAATTGATTTAAATACCCCTACTAAATAGTTAACATAGAATAAAAAATAATGGGACTGATTATTTGCCAAATCCATAGGCTTGGACAAGCAACAATGAGTAAATCCTTGTGGGAAATTGCATTCTAGGATAAAGCAATGAATCTATTTAAAGTGGCTCATTTTGTAGGGGAAAATCCTATGTATTAACACTTGGATTTATTTTACTTACCCATTTAGGTACTTTAGGATGGGCATTCATTCCTAGTGGGGAAATTGTGGACACTTTCCCCTATTTTGTATATAGGGTACTTTACTTAATTTATTCTATAGTTTTAGGTTTCAACGGTGTTTATCACACACTAATTAGACCTAAAACTTTATAAGAATCTTTTCCATTTTTGGTATACCATATATACGAGATGGGTTAAAGCATCGAGGTTCCCCATCAATAAATATTGTTATCATTAAAAATACTTTATAGAAATATGACATATACGTATTTAAATTATGTTCATCAACCGATTGGTTAATTACATTAGTAAAAAGGAGTCAAGTAGTTGAATCCATCTCCCGCCACATAATTTTTACCAAATGGAAAACATGGAGTAAAAAATATTTTAATTTTGATTTATAAATAAAAATTGTGAGGATAATCAATAAACCCAAGCATTTTTATGGGATTAGAAACCACTCCAAACATTCCATAAAAGAAATAGGGAGTAATATCAAGATTTATAAGAACACCTAAAATTAGGATGTGTATACCTATAAGTTATAAAGGAATATAAATTTTAAATCATAGTATTACTATTTTATGAAGTGTTTTATTATACAAGATGAGATTTTAAACATAAATCATGAAGTTATAATCATGATATGAAGTTAAACATGAAGTATGAAGTTATAGCCATGATATGACTCAAGCGGATAATGATAACAAACAACTCTTGACTAGAAGAACTTGACCATTTTGTAGACTTTGAATACATTACTTGGGTATATTGAAAACATTATGGGTCATAAATCTTGTAATACCATAGATAAAATGCTTATGAATTTTTAAGATCTAAACAAGGATGGTGAGAACTTCGTGACATATACATGGAAACAATATTTTGTAAACTTATATTAATCATGAAAATGATAATGAGTAAAACTATGTTTGTTTAACATTTTATTTTACTACCAAATATTGAACCATCTAAAACTTAAAACCACATATTGAAATATTTACAAGATATCATAACTCTTTTAATGTTTTGGATAACTAGGATTAGGATTCTCATAGTAACAAAATTCTTGGATGGTATGGGACATCCAAGAAGGTTTTAATTGTTTGTCTTATTCATGGATTTTCGTGTGATGTTTTGGGGATCAAAAATATGATTATAGTCCTTAAAATAATAATGTGAATAGGTGGTATTGGGAATTTGATAAGTTTTTTTTTGTTTGTGTCATAGTTCTAGTTTGTGTTACTTGAATATGGTAAAGGGTAAGTCAAAGCTCACTTTATGGGAGATGCATAGGAATCAATAAGGCTCTTGTTTGGAGTTAAAATGCTTTGCTGATACTATTTCTCTAGAAGATGTATTTGAGCATTAGGGTGGATCTTTGGAAAAAGGTAATGCATTTGTCACAATTTAGTTCATTATATCTATTGTACTATATATCGAGAAAAAATTTGTAAACATTGTATATTAAATTATGAAAACCATTATGTATTGGAAACTATGTAAATTAAATAACTTATTCATATGGAATAAAATGTGGCATGAAAATTGAGGTGTAAACCTATGTATTTTTGTAACACATGGAATTTGAGAATGAATGTAATCATACATTGTTGTAATTCTTACATTACCAATATGGATGTTTTTTTATTATGGAAATAAATGAAGATAATCAATGAAATTATACTTATGATGTTCTTGTTCACAATAATAGAATGAATGGAACATATTCACTTGTTTAATTGGATTAATCAGTAATGCCTTAGTTAATTGGGTGAACAATTATATCAAGAAATGTGTAGGTAGTCATACCTAATGTTATATGCATAGTTAATTCATAAAGAGAACTCGTAAGTTAAATTGATTAACACAAATTACTTTACCATATGCGATAAAATTTGAATTCTCGTGTATTACTTTTATATTTCTTCTTGCATGTGTTTGATTATTATTTTTTTATTATTGGCAAATAGTGTTTTGAAAGCTATACCTTGTACACAAAGGCTCGAATTGAAAGTTAAAGCACAAGAGAAGGATCAAAATCCCGATAGAACAATTAAGCCCAACTGTAGAAAACAGACTGCAAAGCAACGACAAAACAACAACAAAAAAACAACTGATGCACAACAAACAAACAACAATGGCCTGTCAACACCATTGGAAGCAATCTGCTATCTGGCTAAGAAAAATGAGACCAATAAAACCCAGCCAGCCAATAGCAGAAATGAGAATCATCAAGGCGAAGTGTTACCCTTCAGAGTGGTAGATTTTTTCTTTTTGTTGACCGTAATCCACCCTGATGGAGCCTTCGTGGTTGGAGAAGCAGACAAGGGAGGTGAATTTTCCTTAGTCGCATTTGTCCCATTTGTCGCATGTGTTTGATTATTATGTGGGTTGTGTAAGGGTGATTTTCAATTTTGGTTCAAAAAAATTTACGGTTTGTTTTCTAATCACCAATCAGGGTCACTACATTGCTAACATGATGGAATTAATTCCCCCTTGATTATTGGATTTTTTCAATTTATGTAGTTTTTTTATATTTCACCTAAGGCACCCCACCTTCCAACTTTAATATTTTTCAAAACTATTAAGTTGTTTTCCTTAGTATGAAAATATACCCTTTTGAAAAAATATCCCTCTCAAGATTCTTGTATGAAAAAACCCTTTACATAAAAAATTAAGGTGAGTGGAGTGGGTTTCAAGCCCTGGATCTATCACTACACCTATATGTTATCCTTTTCCCTTAACCACTAAAGAAATATAGGCTATTAAAATCATATAGGAGTGAAATTTTAGTTTTAAGTTTTAAACACAAGGGGAGGGGGAGGGGAATTAGCTCAAACCTATGACAACCTTTCTTTGCAATGCTCGACTTGACTAATCTACTTGGTGATACAAGATTACACTATGATTCATAAAGGGAGAGATATAGGTTTTAGCTAAGTAAATTTTTCAATTTTATTCTAAATATTTTACTCACCTTTGCAAAGTGAGATTGGGATTCGAGGGGGCAGTATAGTTTGTACTGAATTGATATACTTTTGTGTTTAAAATTTGATTTTTTTCATTACCTTGTTCTTATATGTAACACCTACTTATATTTGGTTATCATGATGTTGTTGAAGATATACCATTATAGAAATTTACAGCATTCCTACAATATTGGAGGGTTGAATTGAATGGTGAGAGTGACTTGTGTCATGCTAGGAATGGGGAGAGATGCTTCCACTATGCGAGATACCATGAGCAAGGTGAAAGAAAAGTGCATTGGTATCAAGGTTAGACTTGGTTGGAATATCTCATTCTATAGATTGGTAATAATAATGTAGTATGTAGCTTGCAAGGCATCTTAAGGAAGGTGGGGTCGCTTGGAATATGTGATTCATATTTGTCTTAGAGTGTTGTTCGTGTCGGGGAAGAAAAGGATCTCAGTTTGTGATGTAAAGAGTAGATCAAATGATCTTGGGTGATAGAAATCCTAGCTACGAGAGCTCACTTGAGAGCTTGAAAGATTCAATTTGGCTTGAATATAGAGTACAATTTTGGATTGACTTCATGACCTAATGTACCAACTAACCTACACAACTCGGGGATTTCTTCATGAGATCAAGGACCTGATTTGGTCTATAATTCACCATTTATAATTTAATGTAAAAAAATTGAGTGGGTTGAAATATATGAAATCGAGGAATAAATGGATGAGTTGATTCAAGATTTCATGTATATGGAGTTAACTAATATGAGGAAAGATATAAAAGGTATCTATGTTAGGAAATTAATATTAATGTTTACTATGATTAAGAATTAATGAGTGATTTGTAATAACAAATCACGTATATATTTTGTTAGTATATAAGTTGTTATTAACAACTTATATTTATGGATATATTGTTTGGTGATATATTGTTATAACAATATATCACGAATAGATTATTGTTTTATAAGAAGTTGCGGGAGATTTTGTAGGAGATATTTGAGGAATTAGAGTTCCTCATATTTAGGAGTAATATCTCCTATACATATGCATTGTATGTAGAATGAAAGGTATTGAGTCTATTGAATGATTAAAAACTATCTCTGTGTTTTATTTTTCATGATTTGTATTTAAATAAGTTGTTGCAGTATTTTGGATTCTACAATACCAACCAGTGGTATCAGAGAAAAATATATCCCCATGAGAGTCTTTTGAGAGGGAATATCATCCAGTGCAAAGGCGTTATTCAAAGAACAATCTGTCTTATCTAAGTATCAAGATTCATCCGACATAACTCAACAAGCATTCATTCTCCTTGGCGTCAATCCATGTCATCTTATTTGTTGTTATTTCCATGCATCACATATTTCTATCATATAGCATCTCCATCTCCCAACGCATGCATGTTTTGTTTTTAACAACTATGTGGTTGTCGTTGTAACTAAATCATTCTGATTTGCACTTCTGTGAGTAGCTTCTTGTTATTTGTGGATTGTGCTGACTGTAAATTGGCTTCAAAATAATTTTAATAACTTTTGAGCTTAGGAGGTGGATGACTTTAGAGGATTGGATCCGCCTTATCAGGAAGGCAAGTCAGCTCAGAGACGGATTTTTTTGGATATTTCTGTAAATCTCTTTTGTGCTCTGATTCTCTTGGTGTGCACAGTACCAGAATTGTATTCTACGTTGATGCTCCACATGATAATTTTTTGACAAGCTACTGCATTAGTCAAATTTTAGCCTCGAGCCTTGAGGAGTCGGGCCTTTGTGTTGATCTGCAGGTCATATCGCTTCTTCATGTGTAACGTGGCGAGACATGTACATTATTCACCGATTGATAGAAGACATCCCACTTTCCTCCAAAGAAATGCTTGATAGTGTTGTCACAAGACTGTCCATAACTCAATAGTGTCATTGTATCAGATTGTGATTTTAGGATATTTGATTATTTTCTAGTCAAAATAGTCAAGAGTCAAAAATTGTGCAAATAAAAAAGTTTCCTCACGAACGCATTTTCGGTGTTACCCAACATCTGAAAAATAAAGTGTTTCACATTGTGGGAGGGAAGAAAAGAATAAGCTCAATGTGGAAATAAATGTGCTTCATGTTCACATCTTGCTTTGAGTTAGCGGCATGACACTAGAGGATGGAGGCATCGGAGGTCGGAGGTCGAGATAGCGACCTCTCGTCAATCACCAATGACGGGGCTGCATAAAAGGATTTGGTGGCATAGGTGTGTAGTGTGAGTACTTGTTTTTGAGTTTTGTAGTGTTCCGATTCATTGTGTTGTGTGAATTTCAGTTTGGTGTGATTTTCATCGTGGTATGAAAAATAAGAACAGACATGGTTCATTCCTATTCACTGGTATGTGGTTGTTCCTATTTCCCAAATGAAATAAAAACATAGTGCGTAACAAGTAACACAAAGAAATGCAACATTATGAGACTTGATGAGGTATAACAATCGGGTGTGTTCTGTTTGTACCTAGGTTTGTGGTTATCCTCCTAAAAACTATTGAAGGCATTTAGATGTGTTCTGCTTGAGTTCCCACACTTTGCTAGGTTAGATGTGTTCCCTAGAGTGACTAGTTGATAAGCGAGATGATTCCTAAGCATGTTCCCATCCTCGTCCATCGAGATGTGTTTCCAACGGTGCTTGGTCGATAATAAGTTGATGTGTTCCTTCTTCTACCTTCGGTTCGAGTGTGTGCAAGATCATGAGTGTGCAGAGAGGCAGCAGTGCAAAGGAAGTGTGAAATTTCTAATGTTACCATATAAACATTAAGGGGGAATGTTAGGAAATTAATATTAATGTTTACTATGATTAAGAATTAATGAGTGATTTGTAATAACAAATCACGTATATATTTTAGTAAGTATATAAGTTGTTATTAACAACTTATATTTATGGATATATTGTTTGGTGATATATTGTTATAACAATATATCACGAATAGATTATTGTTTTATAAGAAGTTGCAGGGAGATGTTGTAGGAGATATTTGAGGAATTGGAGTTCCTCATATTTAGAGCAATCTCTCCTATACATATGCATTGTATGTAGAATGAAAGGTATTGAGTCTATTGAATGATTAAAAACTATCTCTGTGTTTTATTTTTCATGATTTGTATTTAAATAAGTTGTTGCGGTATTTTGGATTCTACAATACCAAACAATGGTATCGAGAAAAATCTATCCCCATGAGAGTCTTTTGAGAGGGAATATCATCCGTGCAGTGCGCGTTATTCAAAGAACAATCTGTCTTATCTAAGTATCAAGATTCATCCGACATAACTCAACAAGCATTCATTCTCCTTGGCGTCAATCCATGTCATCTTATTTGTTGTTATTTCCATGCATCACATCTTTCACATATAGCATCTCCATCTCCCAACGCATGCATGTTTTGTTTTTAACAACTATGTGGTTGTCATTGTAACTAAATCACTCGATTTGCACTTCTGTGAGTAGCTTCTTGTTATTTGTGGATTGTGTTGACTGTAAACTGGCTTCAAAATAATTTTAATAACTTTTGAGCTTAGGAGGTGGATGACTTTAGAGGATTGGATCCGCCTTATCAGGAAGGCAAGTCACTCGAGACGGATTTTTTTGGATATTTCGTAGAATCTCTTTTGTGCTCGATTCTCTGGCGTGCACGGTACGGAATTGTATTCACTGCATTGATGCTCCACGTGATAATTTTTGAAAAGCTACTACATTAGTCAAATTTTAGCCTCGAGCCTTGAGGAGTCGGGCCTTTGTGTTGACTGCATCATATCGCTTCTACATGTGTAACGTGGCGAGAGACATGTACATTGTTCACCGATTGATAGAAGATATCCCACTTTCCTCCAAATAAATGCTTCATGAGTGTTGTCAAGACTGTCCATAACTCAATAGTGTCATTGTATCGGAGTGATTTTAGGATATTTGATTATTTTCTAGTAAAAATAGTCAAGAGTCAAAAATTGTGCAAATAAAAAAAAGTTTCCTCACGAACGCATTTTCAAAGTGTTACCCGACGTCGAAAAATAAAGTGTTTCACATTGTGGGAGGGAAGAAAAGAATAAGATCAATGTGGAAATAAATGTGCTTCATGTTCACATCTTGCTTTGAGTTAGCAAAGATGACACTGGAGGATGGAGGCATCGGAGGTCGGAGGTCGGATAGCGACCTCTCGTCAGTCACCAATGACGGGGCTGCATAAAATGATTTGGTGGCATAGGTGTGTAGTGTGAGTACTTGTTTTTGAGTTTTGTAGTGTTCAGTTCGGTTGTGTTGTGTGAATTTCAGTTTGGTGTGATTTTCATTGTGGTATGAAAAATAAGAACAGGACGTGGTTCATTCCTATTCACCGGTATGTGGTTGTTCCTATTTCCCAAATGAAATAAAAAACATAGTGCGAGAACAAGTAACACAAAGGTGAAATGCAACATCATGAGACTTGATGAGGTATAACAATCAGATGTGTTCCTGTTTGTACCTAGGTTTGTGGTTATCCTCCTAAAAACTATTGAAGGCTGTTTAGATGTGTTCCTGCTTGAGTTCCCACACTGCTAGGTCAGATGTGTTCCCTAGAGTAACTAGTTGATAAGCGAGATGATTCCTAAGCGTGTTCCCATCCTCGTCCATCGATGTGTTTCCAACAAAGTGCTTGGTCGATAATAAGTTGAGTTGTTCCTTCTTCTACCTTCGATTGTGCAAGATCATGAGCGTCGGAGGCGCAGCGAGGCCTTAAAGGAAGTGTGAAATTTCTAATGTTACCATATAAACATTAAGGGGGAATGTTAGGAAATTAATATTAATGTTTACTATGATTAAGAATTAATGAGTGATTTGTAATAACAAATCACGTATATATTTTAGTATATAAGTTGTTATTAACAACTTATATTTATGGATATATTGTTTGGTGATATATTGTTATATCAATATATCACGAATAGATTATTGTTTTAGAAGAAGTTGTAGGAGATGTTGTAGGAGATATTTGAGGAATTGGAGTTCCTCATATTTAGGAGCAATCTCTCCTATACATATGCATTGTATGTAGAATGAAAGGTATTGAGTCTATTGAATGATTAAAAACTATCTCGTGTGTTTTATTTTTCATGATTTGTATTTAAATAAGTTGTTGCAGTATTTTGGATCCTACAATACCAAACAATGGTATCAGAGCAAAATATATCCCCATGAGAGTCTTTTGAGAGGGAATATCATCTGGTGCAGCGGCGTTATTCAACAACAATCTGTCTTATCTAAGTATCAAGATTCATCCGACATAACTCAACAAGCATTCATTCTCCTTGGCGTCCAATCCATGTCATCTTATTTGTTGTTATTTCCATGCATCACATCTTTCTCATCATATAGCATCTCCATCTCCCAACGCATGCATGTTTTGTTTTTAACAACTATGTGGTTGTCGTTGTAACTAAATCACTCGATTTGCACTTCGTGAGTAGCTTCTTGTTATTTTTGGATTGTGTTGATATAAACTGGATTCAAAATAATTTTAATAACTTTTGAGCTTAGGAGGTGGATGACTTTAGAGGATTGGATCCACCTTATCGGAAGGCAAGTCAGGCTCGTAGACGGATTTTTTTGGATATTTCGTAAATCTCTTTTGTGCTCGATTCTCTGGCGTGCACGGTGCAGTAATGTATTCTGCGTTGATGCTCCACGTGATAATTTTTGAAAAGCTACTACATTAGTCAAATTTTAGCCTCGAGCCTTGAGGAGTCGGGCCTTTGTGTTGACTGCAGGTCATATCGCTTCTACATGTGTAACGTGGCGGTAGACATGTACATTGTTCACCGATTGATAGAAGATATCCCACTTTCCTCCAAATAAATGCTTCATGAGTGTTGTCAAGACTTGTCCATAACTCAATAGTGTCATTGTATCGGGTGATTTTAGGATATTTGATTATTTTCTAGTCAAAATAGTCAAGAGTCAAAAATTGTGCAAATAAAAAAGTTTCCTCACGAACGCATTTTCAAGTGTTACCCGACGTCTCGAAAAAATAAAGTGTTTCACATTGTGGGAGGGAAGAAAAGAATAAGATCAATGTGGAAACAAATGAGCTTCATGTTCACATCTTGCTTGAGTTAGCAAAGATGACACTTTGGAGGATGGAGGCATCGGAGGTGGAGGTCGAGATAGCGACCTCTCTCAAATCGACCAATGACGGGGCTGCATAAAATGATTTGGTGGCATAGGTGTGTAGTGTGAGTACTTGTTTTTGAGTTTTGTAGTGTTCCAGTTCAGGTTGTGTTGTGTGAATTTCAGTTTGGTGTGATTTTCATCGTGGTATGAAAAATAAGAACAGACGTGGTTCATTCCTATTCACCGGTATGTGGTTGTTCCTATTTCCCCAAATGAAATAAAAACATAGTGCGAACAAGTAACACAAATGAAATGCAACATCATGAGACTTGATGAGGTATAACAATCGATGTGTTCTGTTTGTACCTAGGTTTGTGGTTATCCTCCTAAAAACTATTGAAGGTTTTTTAGATGTGTTCTGCTTGAGTTCCCACACCGCTAGGTCGATGATGTTCCCTAGAGTGACTAGTTGATAAGCGAGATGATTCCTAAGCGTGTTCCCATCCTCGTCCATCGAGATGTGTTTCCAACGGCTTGGTCGATAATAAGTTGATGTGTTCCTTCTTCTACCTTCGCCCGAGTCAGTGTGCCAAGATCATGAGCGTGCGGAGGCAAAGCAGTGCAAAGGAAGTGTGAAATTTCTAATGTTACCATATAAACATTAAGGGGGAAATGTTAGGAAATTAATATTAATGTTTACTATGATTAAGAATTAATGAGTGATTTGTAATAACAAATCACCTATATATTTTGTTAGTATATAAGTTGTTATTAACAACTTATATTTATGGATATATTGTTTGGTGATATATTGTTATAACAATATATCACGAATAGATTATTGTTTTATAAGAAGTTGTAGGAGATGTTGTAGGAGATATTTGAGGAATTGAGTTCCTCATATTTAGGAGCAATCTCTCCTATACATATGCATTGTATGTAGAATGAAAGGTATTGAGTCTATTGAATGATTAAAAACTATCTCTGTGTTTTATTTTTCATGATTTGTATTTAAATAAGTTGTTGCGGTATTTTGGATTCTACAATACCAAACAAAGTGGTATCGAGAAAAATATATCCCCATGAGAGTCTTTTGAGAGGGAATATCATCCAGTGCAATGCGTTATTCAAAGAACAATCTGTCTTATCTAAGTATCAAGATTCATCCGACATAACTCAACAAGCATTCATTCTCCTTGGCGTCAATCCATGTCATCTTATTTGTTGTTATTTCCATGCATCACATCTTTCTCATATATAGCATCTCCATCTCCCAACGCATGCATGTTTTGTTTTTAACAACTATGTGGTTGTCGTTGTAACTAAATCACTCGATTTGCACTTCGTGAGTAGCTTCTTGTTATTTTTGGATTGTGTTGATCAAACGGCTTCAAAATAATTTTAATAACTTTTGAGCTTAGGAGGTGGATGACTTTAGAGGATTGGATCCGCCTTATCGGAAGGCAAGTCACCTCGAGACGGATTTTTTTGGATATTTCTGTAAATCTCTTTTGTGCTCGATTCTCTGGCGTGCACGTACAGACCGTATTCAGCGTTGATGCTCCACGTGATAATTTTTTGAAAAGCTACTACATTAGTCAAATTTTAGCCTCGAGCCTTGAGGAGTCGAGGCCTTTGTGTTGACTGCAGTCATATCGCTTCTACATGTGTAACGTGGCGAGACATGTACATTGTTCAAATGATTGATAGAAGATATCCCACTTTCCTCCAAATAAATGCTTGATAGTGTTGTCAAGACTGCCCATAACTCAATAGTGTCATTGTATCGTGATTTTAGGATACTTTGATTATTTTCTAGTCAAAATAGTCAAGAGTCAAAAATTGTGCAAATAAAAAAAAGTTTCCTCACGAACGCATTTTCGGTGTTACCCGACGTCCGAAAAATAAAGTGTTTCACATTGTGGGAGGAAGAAAAGAATAAGATCAATGTGGAAATAAATGTGCTTCATGTTCACATCTTGCTTGAGTTAGCAAACATGACACTGAGGATGGAGGCATCGGAGGTGGAGGTCGAGATAGCGACCTCTCGTCGATCCACCAATGACAATGGGCTGCATAAAATGATTTGGTGGCATAGGTGTGTAGTGTGAGTACTTGTTTTTGAGTTTTGTAGTGTTCCGATTCGGTTGTGTTGTGTGAATTTCAGTTTGGTGTGATTTTCATCGTGGTATGAAAAATAAGAACAGGCGTGGTTCATTCCTATTCACCGGTATGTGGTTGTTCCTATTTCCCCAAATGAAATAAAAAACATAGTGCGTAACAAGTAACACAAAGTGAAATGCAACATCATGAGACTTGATGAGGTATAACAATCGATGTGTTCTGTTTGTACCTAGGTTTGTGGTTATCCTCCTAAAAACTATTGAAGGTCATTTTAGATGTGTTCTGCTTGAGTTCCCACACTTTGCTAGGTCGATGTGTTCCCTAGAGTGACTAGTTGATAAGCGAGATGATTCCTAAGCGTGTTCCCATCCTCGTCCATCGATGTGTTTCCAACAAAGTGCTTGGTCGATAATAAGTTGATGTGTTCCTTCTTCTACCTTCGCCCGAGTGTGTGCCAAGATCATGAGCGTGCAGAGGGCAGCAGGCTGCAAAGGAAGTGTGAAATTTCTAATGTTACCATATAAACATTAAGGGGGAATGTTAGGAAATTAATATTAATGTTTACTATGATTAAGAATTAATGAGTGATTTGCAATAACAAATCACGTATATATTTTGTTAGTATATAAGTTGTTATTAACAACTTATATTTATGGATATATTGTTTGGTGATATATTGTTATAACAATATATCACGAATAGATTATTGTTTTAGAAGAAGTTGTAGGAGATGTTGTAGGAGATATTTGAGGAATTGGAGTTCCTCATATTTAGGAGCAATCTCTCTATACATATGCATTGTATGTAGAATGAAAGGTATTGAGTCTATTGAATGATTAAAAACTATCTCTCGTGTTTTATTTTTCATGATTTGTATTTAAATAAGTTGTTGCGTATATTTTGGATTCTACAATACCAAACAAAGTGGTATCGAGAGAAAAATATATCCCCATGAGAGTCTTTTGAGAGGGAATATCATCTCGTGCGCGGCGTTATTCAAAGAACAACTGCATCTTATCTAAGTATCAAGATTCATCCGACATAAACTCAACAAGCATTCATTCTCCTTGGCGTCAATCCATGTCATCTTATTTGTTGTTATTTCCATGCATCACATCTTTCTCACATATAGCATCTCCATCTCCCAACGCATGCATGTTTTGTTTTTAACAACTATGTGGTTGTCGTTGTAACTAAATCACTCTGATTTGCACTTCTGTGAGTAGCTTCTTGTTATTTTTGGATTGTGTTGATCAGTAAACGGCTTCAAAATAATTTTAATAACTTTTGAGCTTAGGAGGTGGATGACTTTAGAGGATTGGATCCGCCTTATCGGGAAGGCAAGTCACTCGAGACGGATTTTTTTGGATATTTCTGTAAATCTCTTTTGTGCTCTGATTCTCCTGGCGTGCACGGTACCAGAATTGTATTCTGCGTTGATGCTCCACGTGATAATTTTTTGAAAAGCTACTACATTAGTCAAATTTTAGCCTCGAGCCTTGAGGAGTCGTGCCTTTGTGTTGGCTGCAGTCATATCGCTTCTACATGTGTAACGTGGCGGTGAGACATGTACATTGTTCAAATTGATTGATAGAAGATATCCCACTTTCCTCCAAATAAATGCTTGATGAGTGTTGTCAAGACTTGTCCATAACTCAATAGTGTCATTGTATCAGATGTGATTTTAGGATATTTGATTATTTTCTAGTCAAAATAGTCAAGAGTCAAAAATTGTGCAAATAAAAAAGTTTCCTCACGAACGCATTTTCGGTGTTACCCGACGTCGAAAAATAAAGTGTTTCACATTGTGGGAGGGAAGAAAAGAATAAGATCAATGTGGAAATAAATGTGCTTCATGTTCACATCTTGCTTGAGTTAGCGGCATGACACTTTGGAGGATGGAGGCATCGGAGGTCGGAGGTCGATAGCGACCTCTCGTCGATCACCACCAATGACGGGGCTGCATAAAATGATTTGGTGGCATAGGTGTGTAGTGTGAGTACTTGTTTTTGAGTTTTGTAGTGTTCCATTCGGTTGTGTTGTGTGAATTTCAGTTTGGTGTGATTTTCATCGTGGTATGAAAAATAAGAAAGGGCGTGGTTCATTCCTATTCACTGGTATGTGGTTGTTCCTATTTCCCCAAATGAAATAAAAACATAGTGCGTAACAAGTAACACAAAGGTGAAATTCAACATCATGAGACTTGATGAGGTATAACAATCGAGATGTGTTCTGTTTGTACCTAGGTTTGTGGTTATCCTCCTAAAAACTATTGAAGGTCATTTAGATGTGTTCTGCTTGAGTTCCCACACTTTGCTAGGTCGAGATGTGTTCCCTGGAGTGACTAGTTGATAAGCAGATGATTCCTAAGCGTGTTCCCATCCCCGTCCATCGATGTGTTTCCAACGGTGCTTGGTCGATAATAAGTTGATGTGTTCCTTCTTCTACCTTCGATTCGAGTGTGTGCAAGATCATGAGCGTGCGAGGCGGCGGCTGCAAAGGAAGTGTGAAATTTCTAATGTTACCATATAAACATTAAGGGGGAATGTTAGGAAATTAATATTAATGTTTACTATGATTAAGAATTAATGAGTGATTTGTAATAACAAATCACGTATATATTTTGTTAGTATATAAGTTGTTATTAACAACTTATATTTATGGATATATTGTTTGGTGATATATTGTTATAACAATATATCACGAATAGATTATTGTTTTAGGAGAAGTTGCAGGAGATGTTGTAGGAGATATTTGAGGAATTGGAGTTCCTCATATTTAGGAGCAATCTCTCCTATACATATGCATTGTATGTAGAATGAAAGGTATGGAGTCTATTGAATGATTAAAAACTATCTCTGTGTTTTATTTTTCATGATTTGTATTTAAATAAGTTGTTGCGATATTTTGGATTCTACAATACCAAACAAAGGGTATCGAGAAAATATATCCCCATGAGAGTCTTTTGAGAGGGAATATCATCTCGTGCAAGGCGTTTATTCAAAGAACAATCTGTCTTATCTAAGTATCAAGATTCATCCGACATAACTCAACAAGCATTCATTCTCCTTGGCGTCAATCCATGTCATCTTATTTGTTGTTATTTCCATGCATCACATCTTTCTGTCATATAGCATCTCCATCTCCCAACGCATGCATGTTTTGTTTTTAACAACTATGTGGTTGTCGTTGTAACTAAATCACTCTGATTTGCACTTCTGTGAGTAGCTTCTTGTTATTTTTGGATTGTGTTGATCAGTAAAGCGGCTTCAAAATAATTTTAATAACTTTTGAGCTTAGGAGGTGGATGACTTTAGAGGATTGGATCCGCCTTATCGGAAGGCAAGTCACTCGAGACGGATTTTTTTGGATATTTCGTAAATCTCTTTTGTGCTCGATTCTCTGGCGTGCAAGCACGGCACTGTATTGTATTCTGCGTTGATGCTCCACGTGATAATTTTTGAAAAGCTACTACATTAGTCAAATTTTAGCCTCGAGCCTTGAGGAGTCGTGCCTTTGTGTTGATCGCAGTCATATCGCTTCTACATGTGTAACGTGGCAGACATGTACATTGTTCACCGATTGATAGAAGATATCCCACTTTCCTCCAAATAAATGCTTCAAAAGAGTGTTGTCAAGACTGTCCCATAACTCAATAGTGTCATTGTATCGTGATTTTAGGATATTTGATTATTTTCTAGTCAAAATAGTCAAGAGTCAAAAATTGTGCAAATAAAAAAAATTCCTCACGGACGCATTTTCGGTGTTACCCGACGTCGAAAAATAAATTGTTTCACATTGTGGGGGGAAGAAAAGAATAAGATCAATGTGGAAAAAAATGTGCTTCATGTTCACATCTTGCTTGAGTTAGCAACATGACACTGGAGGATGGAGGCATCGGAGGCTGGAGGTCAGATAGCGACCTCTCGTCAGTCACCAATGACGGGGCTGCATAAAATGATTTGGTGGCATAGGTGTGTAGTGTGAGTACTTGTTTTTGAGTTTTGTAGTGTTCCAGATTCAGTTGTGTTGTGTGAATTTCAGTTTGGTGTGATTTTCATCGTGGTATGAAAAATAAGAACAGACGTGGTTCATTCCTATTCACTGGTATGTGGTTGTTCCTATTTCCCCAAATGAAATAAAAACATAGTGCAGAACAAGTAACACAGTGAAATTCAACATCATGAGACTTGATGAGGTATAACAATCGATGTGTTCTGTTTGTACCTAGGTTTGTGGTTATCCTCCTAAAAACTATTGAAGGTCATTTTTTAGATGTGTTCTGCTTGAGTTCCCACACCGCTAGGTCGATGTGTTCCCTGGAGTGACTAGTTGATAAGCGAGATGATTCCTAAGCGTGTTCCCATCCCCGTCCATCGATGTGTTTCCAACAAAGGTTGGTCGATAATAAGTTGATGTGTTCCTTCTTCTACCTTCATTCGAGTGTGTGCCAAGATCATGAGCGTGCAAGAGGGCAAAGAGCGCTGCAAAGGAAGTGTGAAATTTCTAATGTTACCATATAAACATTAAGGGGGAATGTTAGGAAATTAATATTAATGTTTACTATGATTAAGAATTAATGAGTGATTTGCAATAACAAATCACGTATATATTTTGTTAGTATATAAGTTGTTATTAACAACTTATATTTATGGATATATTGTTTGGTGATATATTGTTATAACAATATATCACGAATAGATTATTGTTTTAGAAGAAGTTGTAGGAGATGTTGTAGGAGATATTTGAGGAATTGGAGTTCCTCATATTTAGGAGCAATCTCTCCTATACATATGCATTGTATGTAGAATGAAAGGTATTGAGTCTATTGAATGATTAAAAACTATCTCTGTGTTTTATTTTTCATGATTTGTATTTAAATAAGTTGTTGCAGTATTTTGGATTCTACAATACCAAACAAGTGGTATCGAGAGAAAAATATATCCCCATGAGAGTCTTTTGAGAGGGAATATCATCCAGTGCAAATGCGGCGTTATTCAAAGAACAATCTGTCTTATCTAAGTATCAAGATTCATCCGACATAACTCAACAAGCATTCATTCTCCTTGGCGTCAATCCATGTCATCTTATTTGTTGTTATTTCCATGCATCACATCTTTCTCATATATAGCATCTCCATCTCCCAACGCATGCATGTTTTGTTTTTAACAACTATGTGGTTGTCGTTGTAACTAAATCACTCGATTTGCACTTCGTGAGTAGCTTCTTGTTATTTTTGGATTGTGTTGATTTATAAACGCTTCAAAATAATTTTAATAACTTTTGAGCTTAGGAGGTGGATGACTTTAGAGGATTGGATCCGCCTTATCGGAAGGCAAGTCACTCGAGACGGATTTTTTTGGATATTTCGTAAATCTCTTTTGTGCTCGATTCTCTGGCGTGCACGGCACTGTGTATTCTGCGTTGATGCTCCACGTGATAATTTTTTGAAAAGCTACTACATTAGTCAAATTTTAGCCTCGAGCCTTGAGGAGTCGAGGCCTTTGTGTTGATCGCAGTCATATCACTTCTACATGTGTAACGTGGCGAGACATGTACATTGTTCAATTGATTGATAGAAGATATCCCACTTTCCTCCAAATAAATGCTTCATGAGTGTTGTCAACACTGTCCATAACTCAATAGTGTCATTGTATCGTGTGATTTTAGGATATTTGATTATTTTCTAGTCAAAATAGTCAAGAGTCAAAAATTGTGCAAATAAAAAAGTTTCCTCACGAACGCATTTTCGGTGTTACCCGACGTCTGGAAAAATAAAGTGTTTCACATTGTGGGAGGGAAGAAAAGAATAAGATCAATGTGGAAATAAATGTGCTTCATGTTCACATCTTGCTGAGTTAGCAGCATGACACTGGAGGATGGAGGCATCGGAGGCTGGAGGTCAGATAGCGACCTCTCGTCAGTCACCAATGACGGGGCTGCATAAAATGATTTGGTGGCATAGGTGTGTAGTGTGAGTACTTGTTTTTGAGTTTTGTAGTGTTCCAGATTCAGTTGTGTTGTGTGAATTTCAGTTTGGTGTGATTTTCATCGTGGTATGAAAAATAAGAACAGACGTGGTTCATTCCTATTCACTGGTATGTGGTTGTTCCTATTTCCCCAAATGAAATAAAAAACATAGTGCAGAACAAGTAACACAGTGAAATGCAACATCATGAGACTTGATGAGGTATAACAATCAGATGTGTTCCTGTTTGTACCTAGGTTTGTGGTTATCCTCCTAAAAACTATTGAAGGTCAAGTTTAGATGTGTTCTGCTTGAGTTCCCACACTTTCTAGTCGATGTGTTCCCTAGAGTGACTAGTTGATAAGCAGATGATTCCTAAGCGTGTTCCCATCCTCGTCCATCGATGTGTTTCCAACGCAGTGCTTGGTCGATAATAAGTTGATGTGTTCCTTCTTCTACCTTCGGTTCCCGAGTGTGTGCCAAGATCATGAGCGTGCGAGAGCAAAGCAGCTGCAAAGGAAGTGTGAAATTTCTAATGTTACCATATAAACATTAAGGGGGAATGTTAGGAAATTAATATTAATGTTTACTATGATTAAGAATTAATGAGTGATTTGTAATAACAAATCACGTATATATTTTGTTAGTATATAAGTTGTTATTAACAACTTATATTTATGGATATATTGTTTGGTGATATATTGTTATAACAATATATCACGAATAGATTATTGTTTTATAAGAAGTTGTAGGAGATGTTGTAGGAGATATTTGAGGAATTGGAGTTCCTCATATTTAGGAGCAATCTCTCCTATACATATGCATCAGATGTAGAATGAAAGGTATTGAGTCTATTGAATGATTAAAAACTATCTCTGTGTTTTATTTTTCATGATTTGTATTTAAATAAGTTGTTGCAGTATTTTGGATTCTACAATACCAAACAGTGGTATCAGAGAAAAATATATCCCCATGAGAGTCTTTTGAGAGGGAATATCATCTGGTGCAGCGGCGTTATTCAGCAACAATCTGTCTTATCTAAGTATCAAGATTCATCCGACATAACTCAACAAGCATTCATTCTCCTTGGCGTCAATCCATGTCATCTTATTTGTTGTTATTTCCATGCATCACATCTTTCTGTCATATAGCATCTCCATCTCCCAACGCATGCATGTTTTGTTTTTAACAACTATGTGGTTGTCGTTGTAACTAAATCACTCTGATTTGCACTTCTGTGAGTAGCTTCTTGTTATTTTTGGATTGTGTTGACTGTAAACTGGCTTCAAAATAATTTTAATAACTTTTGAGCTTAGGAGGTGGATGACTTTAGAGGATTGGATCCGCCTTATCAGGAAGGCAAGTCAGCTCAGAGACGGATTTTTTTTGGATATTTCTGTAAATCTCTTTTGTGCTCTGATTCTCCTGGCGTGCACGGTACCAGAATTGTATTCTGCGTTGATGCTCCACGTGATAATTTTTTGAAAAGCTACTACATTAGTCAAATTTTAGCCTCGAGCCTTGAGGAGTCGGGCCTTTGTGTTGACTGCAGTCATATCGCTTCTACATGTGTAACGTGGCAGAGACATGTACATTGTTCAGCTGATTGATAGAAGATATCCCACTTTCCTCCAAATAAATGCTTCAGTAGTGTTGTCAGCACTGTCCATAACTCAATAGTGTCATTGTATCAGGTGATTTTAGGATATTTGATTATTTTCTAGTCAAAATAGTCAAGAGTCAAAAATTGTGCAAATAAAAAAAAGTTTCCTCACGAACGCATTTTCGGTGTTACCCGACGTCCGAAAAATAAAGTGTTTCACATTGTGGGAGGGAAGAAAAGAATAAGATCAATGTGGAAATAAATGTGCTTCATGTTCACATCTTGCTGAGTTAGCAGCATGACACTGGAGGATGGAGGCATCGGAGGCTGGAGGTCAGATAGCGACCTCTCGTCAGTCACCAATGACGGGGCTGCATAAAATGATTTGGTGGCATAGGTGTGTAGTGTGAGTACTTGTTTTTGAGTTTTGTAGTGTTCCGTAGATTCAAATGTGTTGTGTGAATTTCAGTTTGGTGTGATTTTCATCGTGGTATGAAAAATAAGAACAGACGTGGTTCATTCCTATTCACCGGTATGTGGTTGTTCCTATTTCCCCAAATGAAATAAAAATACATAGTGCGAACAAGTAACACAGTGAAATGCAACATCATGAGACTTGATGAGGTATAACAATCGATGTGTTCTGTTTGTACCTAGGTTTGTGGTTATCCTCCTAAAAACTATTGAAGGTCATTTTTTAGATGTGTTCTGCTTGAGTTCCCACACTTTGCTAGGTCGATGTGTTCCCTAGAGTGACTAGTTGATAAGCGAGATGATTCCTAAGCGTGATCCCATCCTCGTCCATCGATGTGTTTCCAACAGGTTGCTTGGTCGATAATAAGTTGATGTGTTCCTTCTTCTACCTTGATTCAGTGTGTGTGCCAAGATCATGAGCGTGCGGCAGAGCGGCGAGCAGTGCAAAGGAAGTGTGAAATTTCTAATGTTACCATGTAAACATTAAGGGGGAATGTTAGGAAATTAATATTAATGTTTACTATGATTAAGAATTAATGAGTGATTTGTAATAACAAATCACGTATATATTTTGTTAGTATATAAGTTGTTATTAACAACTTATATTTATGGATATATTGTTTGGTGATATATTGTTATAACAATATATCACGAATAGATTATTGTTTTAGGAGAAGTTGTAGGAGATGTTGTAGGAGATATTTGAGGAATTGGAGTTCCTCATATTTAGGAGCAATCTCTCCTATACATATGCATCAGTATGTAGAATGAAAGGTATTGAGTCTATTGAATGATTAAAAACTATCTCTCGTAGTGTTTTATTTTTCATGATTTGTATTTAAATAAGTTGTTGCGTATTTTGGATTCTACAATACCAAACAAAGTGGTATCGTAGAAAAAATATATCCCCATGAGAGTCTTTTGAGAGGGAATATCATCCGGTGCAATGGCGTTATTCAAAGAACAACTGTCTTATCTAAGTATCAAGATTCATCCGACATAACTCAACAAGCATTCATTCTCCTTGGCGTCAATCCATGTCATCTTATTTGTTGTTATTTCCATGCATCACATCTTTCGTCATATAGCATCTCCATCTCCCAACGCATGCATGTTTTGTTTTTAACAACTATGTGGTTGTCGTTGTAACTAAATCACTCGATTTGCACTTCGTGAGTAGCTTCTTGTTATTTTTGGATTGTGTTGATCAGTAAACCGGCTTCAAAATAATTTTAATAACTTTTGAGCTTAGGAGGTGGATGACTTTAGAGGATTGGATCCGCCTTATCGGAAGGCAAGTCACTCGTAGAGACGGATTTTTTTGGATATTTCGTAAATCTCTTTTGTGCTCGATTCTCCCGGCGTGCACGGTGCACTGCACTGTATTCTGCGTTGATGCTCCACGTGATAATTTTTTGAAAAGCTACTACATTAGTCAAATTTTAGCCTCGAGCCTTGAGGAGTCGTGGCCTTTGTGTTGACTGCAGATCATATCGCTTCTACATGTGTAACGTGGCGAGACATGTACATTGTTCAAATGATTGATAGAAGATATCCCACTTTCCTCCAAATAAATGCTTGAAAGAGTGTTGTCAAGACTGTCCATAACTCAATAGTGTCATTGTATCGTGATTTTAGGATATTTGATTATTTTCTAGTCAAAATAGTCAAGAGTCAAAAATTGTGCAAATAAAAAAGTTTCCTCACGAACGCATTTTCAAAGTGTTACCCAACGTCCCGAAAATAAAGTGTTTCACATTGTGGGACGGAAGAAAAGAATAAGATCAATGTGGAAATAAATGTGCTTCATGTTCACATCTTGCTTGAGTTAGCGGCATGACACTCGGAGGATGGAGGCATCGGAGGCTGGAGGTCGATAGCGACCTCTCTCGTCGATCACCAATGACGGGGCTGCATAAAATGATTTGGTGGCATAGGTGTGTAGTGTGAGTACTTGTTTTTGAGTTTTGTAGTGTTCCGATTCAGTTGTGTTGTGTGAATTTCAGTTTGGTGTGATTTTCATCGTGGTATGAAAAATAAGAACAGACGTGGTTCATTCCTATTCACCTGGTATGTGGTTGTTCCTATTTCCCAAATGAAATAAAAACATAGTGCGAGAACAAGTAACACAAAGTGAAATGCAACATCATGAGACTTGATGAGGTATAACAATCAGATGTGTTCCTGTTTGTACCTAGGTTTGTGGTTATCCTCCTAAAAACTATTGAAGGCTGTTTAGATGTGTTCCTGCTTGAGTTCCCACACTGCTAGGTCAGATGTGTTCCCTAGAGTGACTAGTTGATAAGCAGATGATTCCTAAGCGTGTTCCCATCCTCGTCCATCAGATGTGTTTCCAACAGTGCTTGGTCGATAATAAGTTGATGTGTTCCTTCTTCTACCTTCAGTTCGAGTGTGTGCCAAGATCATGAGCGTGCAGAGGCAGCAGGCTGCAAAGGAAGTGTGAAATTTCTAATGTTACCATATAAACATTAAGGGGGGGAATGTTAGGAAATTAATATTAATGTTTACTATGATTAAGAATTAATGAGTGATTTGTAATAACAAATCACGTATATATTTTGTTAGTATATAAGTTGTTATTAACAACTTATATTTATGGATATATTGTTTGGTGATATATTGTTATAACAATATATCACGAATAGATTATTGTTTTATAAGAAGTTGCAGGAGATGTTGTAGGAGATATTTGAGGAATTGGAGTTCCTCATATTTAGGAGCAATCTCTCCTATACATATGCATTGTATGTAGAATGAAAGGTATTGAGTCTATTGAATGATTAAAAACTATCTCTCGTGTTTTATTTTTCATGATTTGTATTTAAATAAGTTGTTGCATATTTTTGGATTCTACAATACCAAACAAGTGGTATCGAGAAAAATATATCCCCATGAGAGTCTTTTGAGAGGGAATATCATCCGTGCAGCGGCGTTATTCAAAGACAATCTGTCTTATCTAAGTATCAAGATTCATCCGACATAACTCAACAAGCATTCATTCTCCTTGGCGTCAATCCATGTCATCTTATTTGTTGTTATTTCCATGCATCACATCTTTCACATATAGCATCTCCATCTCCCAACGCATGCATGTTTTGTTTTTAACAACTATGTGGTTGTCGTTGTAACTAAATCACTCGATTTGCACTTCGTGAGTAGCTTCTTGTTATTTTTGGATTGTGTTGATAAGAACTCGGCTTCAAAATAATTTTAATAACTTTTGAGCTTAGGAGGTGGATGACTTTAGAGGATTGGATCCGCCTTATCAGAAGGCAAGTCACTCGAGACGGATTTTTTTGGATATTTCGTAAATCTCTTTTGTGCTCGATTCTCTGGCGTGCACGGTACTGCACTGTATTCTGCGCTGATGCTCCACGTGATAATTTTTGAAAAGCTACTACATTAGTCAAATTTTAGCCTCGAGCCTTGAGGAGTCGAGCCTTTGTGTTGTCTGCGATCATGTCATATCGCTTCTACATGTGTAACGTGGCGAGACATGTACATTGTTCAAATGATTGATAGAAGATATCCCACTTTCCTCCAAATAAATGCTTCAAAGAGTGTTGTCAAGACTGTCCATAACTCAATAGTGTCATTGTATCGGGTGATTTTAGGATATTTGATTATTTTCTAGTCAAAATAGTCAAGAGTCAAAAATTGTGCAAATAAAAAAGTTTCCTCACGAACGCATTTTCGGTGTTACCCGACGTCCGAAAAATAAAGTGTTTCACATTGTGGGAGGGAAGAAAAGAATAAGTTCAATGTGGAAATAAATGTGCTTCATGTTCACATCTTCTTGAGTTAGCAAAGATGACACTTTGAGGATGGAGGCATCGGAGGTCGGAGGTCGATAGCGACCTCTCGTCGACCAATGACGGGGCTGCATAAAATGATTTGGTGGCATAGGTGTGTAGTGTGAGTACTTGTTTTTGAGTTTTGTAGTGTTCCGATTCAGCTTGTGTTGTGTGAATTTCAGTTTGGTGTGATTTTCATCGTGGTATGAAAAATAAGAACAGACGTGGTTCATTCCTATTCACTGGTATGTGGTTGTTCCTATTTCCCCAAATGAAAATAAAAACATAGTGCGAACAAGTAACACAAAGTGAAATGCAACATCATGAGACTTGATGAGGTATAACAATCGATGTGTTCTGTTTGTACCTAGGTTTGTGGTTATCCTCCTAAAAACTATTGAAGGTCATTTAGATGTGTTCTGCTTGAGTTCCCACACTTTCTAGGTCGATGTGTTCCCTAGAGTGACTAGTTGATAAGCGAGATGATTCCTAAGCGTGTTCCCATCCTCGTCCATCGATGTGTTTCCAACAAAGGTTTGTCGATAATAAGTTGATGTGTTCCTTCTTCTACCTTCGTTCGAGTGTGTGCCAAGATCATGAGCGTGCAGAGGCAGCAGGCTGCAAAGGAAGTGTGAAATTTCTAATGTTACCATATAAACATTAAGGGGGGGAATGTTAGGAAATTAATATTAATGTTTACTATGATTAAGAATTAATGAGTGATTTGTAATAACAAATCACGTATATATTTTGTTAGTATATAAGTTGTTATTAACAACTTATATTTATGGATATATTGTTTGGTGATATATTGTTATAACAATATATCACGAATAGATTATTGTTTTATAAGAAGTTGCAGGAGATGTTGTAGGAGATATTTGAGGAATTGGAGTTCCTCATATTTAGAGCAATCTCTCCTATACATATGCATTGTATGTAGAATGAAAGGTATTGAGTCTATTGAATGATTAAAAACTATCTCTCGTGTTTTATTTTTCATGATTTGTATTTAAATAAGTTGTTTCAAAGATTTTGGATTCTACAATACCAAACGGTGGTATCGAGAAAAATATATCCCCATGAGAGTCTTTTGAGAGGGAATATCATCCAGTGCAATGCGGCGTTATTCAAAGAACAATCATTCTTATCTAAGTATCAAGATTCATCCGACATAACTCAACAAGCATTCATTCTCCTTGGCGTCAATCCATGTCATCTTATTTGTTGTTATTTCCATGCATCACATCTTTCGTCATATAGCATCTCCATCTCCCAACGCATGCATGTTTTGTTTTTAACAACTATGTGGTTGTCGTTGTAACTAAATCACTCGATTTGCACTTACTGTGAGTAGCTTCTTGTTATTTTTGGATTGTGTTGATCAGTAAATCGCTTCAAAATAATTTTAATAACTTTTGAGCTTAGGAGGTGGATGACTTTAGAGGATTGGATCCGCCTTATCGGAAGGCAAGTCACTCGAGACGGATTTTTGGATATTTCGTAAATCTCTTTGTGCTCGATTCTCCCGGCGTGCACGGCACTGCACTGTATTCGCGTTGATGCTCCACGTGATAATTTTTGAAAAGCTACTACATTAGTCAAATTTTAGCCTCGAGCCTTGAGGAGTCGGGCCTTTGTGTTGATCTGCAGGTCATATCGCTTCTACATGTGTAACGTGGCGTAGAGACATGTACATTGTTCAAATTGATTGATAGAAGATATCCCACTTTCCTCCAAATAAATGCTTCAAAGAGTGTTGTCAAGACTGTCCATAACTCAATAGTGTCATTGATCGGTGATTTTAGGATATTTGATTATTTTCTAGTCAAAATAGTCAAGAGTCAAAAATTGTGCAAATAAAAAAAGTTTCCTCACGAACGCATTTTCGGTGTTACCCGACGTCTGAAAAATAAAGTGTTTCACATTGTGGGAGGGAAGAAAAGAATAAGCTCAATGTGGAAACAAATGTGCTTCATGTTCACATCTTGCTTGAGTTAGCAGCATGACACTCGGAGGATGGAGGCATCGGAGGTCCGGAGGTCGATATAGCGACCTCTCGTCACCACCAATGACGGGGCTGCATAAAATGATTTGGTGGCATAGGTGTGTAGTGTGAGTACTTGTTTTTGAGTTTTGTAGTGTTCCGTATTCAGTTGTGTTGTGTGAATTTTAGTTTGGTGTGATTTTCATCGTGGTATGAAAAATAAGAATGACGTGGTTCATTCCTATTCACCGGTATGTGGTTGTTCCTATTTCCCAAATGAAATAAAAACATAGTGCGTAAACAAGTAACACGGTGAAATGCAACATCATGAGACTTGATGAGGTATAACAATTAGATGTGTTCTGTTTGTACCTAGGTTTGTGGTTATCCTCCTAAAAACTATTGAAGGTCATTAGATGTGTTCTGCTTGAGTTCCCACACCGCTAGGTCGATGTGTTCCCTAGAGTGACTAGTTGATAAGCGAGATGATTCCTAAGCGTGTTCCCATCCTCGTCCATCGATGTGTTTCCAAAGGTGCTTGGTCGATAATAAGTTGATGTGTTCCTTCTTCTACCTTCGGTTCAAGTGTGTGCCAAGATCATGAGCGTGCGAGAGGCAAGCAGGTCTGCAAAGGAAGTGTGAAATTTCTAATGTTACCATATAAACATTAAGGGGGAATGTTAGGAAATTAATATTAATGTTTACTATGATTAAGAATTAATGAGTGATTTGTAATAACAAATCACCTATATATTTTGTTAGTATATAAGTTGTTATTAACAACTTATATTTATGGATATATTGTTTGGTGATATATTGTTATAACAATATATCACGAATAGATTATTGTTTTATAAGAAGTTGCAGGAGATTTTGTAGGAGATATTTGAGGAATTGGAGTTCCTCATATTTAGGAGCAATCTCTCCTATACATATGCATTGTATGTAGAATGAAAGGTATTGAGTCTATCAATGATTAAAAACTATCTCTCGTGTTTTATTTTTCATGATTTGTATTTAAATAAGTTGTTTCAAGATTTTGGATTCTACAATACCAAACAATCTATGCATATGGATCTCAATACAAATATAAGATCCTATAACATGCCGAGATCTGCAACACAACAACAAACTACAACCTTAAAAATAATTGACACCACTAGATATAACCCGTAAAAACTAAAACTAGCTCAAAATGGTTTGTGTGGTGGGTAGTTTCTTATGCTTCTATACCATTTCATTTATCCCCCAAAAAATCAAATATACATAAAATGGCATAATTTTTTTTGATGACACCACAACCTTTATCTCCCCTCTTTATCTCTCCTCACTCAATCAACATCTTGCATATGTAGCTCTAATACCAAATGTTGACAACCAAACTATAGATGTAAGACTCAAATATGATCATTATATTAAATAAAATGAGTTGTAATATTTATAGGCATCAAGAACCTTTTTACATTTAGTTCCATTAAATGATCATTTGAGATCAATCTTCATGATAAAAGGAGATAACTAGATACCTAACTAGTCTACTGGACTAAACTAAGTAGTTTACTCTAATGAATTGAAAACCTAATTAAATCAAAACAATGAAAGAACTAAGAGTAACGTTTTTCTACATCAACATTTCAAGAGGTGAATTATTATCAACATAATTATCTAATAAATATATATTAATATCATAAAATGTTTATATTATCATGTAGTTCAATCAAATAAGCTATGTGCTCATGATGTAACATCAATTAGTTATTCAAATATGTCAAAAAGTACATAATTTCTCAAGACCTATATAAAATGGGTATGATGGTAGTATCAAGGCAGGAAAATTTTGAGAGAATATAGGAAAGAATAAGATGAAATAAATATTCCCTTTAAATGAGATCATATATGGAGTCCTTGTAGGGAGACATGCTACAATGTGGGCCACAATATTGGGAGTATAAGTTAGGTCATATTTGCATGTTAGTATCAAATGAAATTCATGTATACCTTGTTATTCTAAAAATGAAAAACATGTTTAAGAGTATTGGTAGGGTGGTTTCCCACAAATACTATGATTTAAAAATAAGAAAATTCATAAATAATTATAGGAGCATGTGCAAAAGATGATTTTTAAGGAAAATATTAAAAATGCAGCCTTGAATCCAAGATGTAGGATGCCTTGAAAGAGGGTATGTGTTCTATGAATTTTTTTGAAAGAAGTGGTATAGGAAAAATGCAAAAATGTCATCATCTCTCTATGTCTTGTGGATGAGCATGGGTGAGAGTAGGAACATATATATTTGTAATTTTTTTAATTTTATATCTAATTTTAATATTATTTCAATCTTCCCACATCAAAACAAAGAAGTAAAGCTAGTATGTTAGCATGTCCATCAATATTTTCTCCTTGGGAAATTTCAATTAGTTTTTCAATTTAAATTCCCTTAATTATTTATTCTCAAAATTGTACATAGTAAATAAAAAATCAAGGAGATTATTCAAGAACGCATTTATTCATAGAAACGTATGTATGTGGTTTATTCAATTTATAAGTCATTTTTTTATAAAAAAATATGTACCATTTATTTTCTAGGAGCAAAAACATAATAAATCACCTATATATTATGGCTTGTACCATACAAAATAAATTGATTAGATGAGGTTAGTTATGTAAATGTTTTTAAAAATGGATGCATTATAATATAAGATGAATAAAAAAATGAAATAGTCTTCTCCTCGGTTGCACCAATTTTCGTGACATGGAGTCCAACAACTAAAGAGAATACATATATACTTTTATTGAAAATAGAAAGTTTATATATTTTTGTTCTTAAATTTTATTTCATTTAACTTAAAATTTGAATAATTTTATTTCATCTCGTGTTTATAGAAAACAATGAAAACCTCTCATAATATGTGAAAATAAGACAAATATCACAACAAGACATGTATCATCCTCGACAATGATAAGAGGAAGAATTTTGCCGAAAAAATACGGCATGCGATATAGCTAAATGTGAATGTTAAAAAAATTATTTAAAAATAGTAATTTTACTCATCTATTGATTTGTAAACTCTTAATTTTCTACTCTAAAATGCACATAATCAAAACGTTTATTTTTCTACTCTAAAGAATTTTTTTAATGAAAAAAAAATCTCTTAGAGAACTAGAAATAGTGATTTACATTGTTAGTACAACACTAGAAGCAATGAAAATGAAAAAACACAACAATCTACTCAAAACACAAACATTTGCACACAATATTATATCCTAGATTCAGCCCTAGTTCCTCGAGTGTGCTTCAATAGATCCCACGTATGTTATATGTGGATCTTGAATATGCTATAGGAGGCTCACTCGTAAGCTACATGAAGATCCTAAATATGGTACATGAGTCTCCTAATTTTCTATTGGAAGCTATCAATTGTGCTATAGGACTAATTTTATAGTTATATGCCAACCTTTGAAAGGCCACCTACTTGAACATTTAGTTCTCTGTACAAATAATGAAACATTATAGAATTAACTTTAGATTTGAACACTTAAATTATATATCAACATGTGAATGTTATCATACTATGCCAAATTTTATTTATTTCTTATAGACCTCTTTAGAAAAAAACCATGCCAAATTTTACAGAGAAATCAAGAAGTTGAAATCTTATGTGAAAGATGACATGGTAAGTATATTGAATTTAATCTCAAGTATGTGAGTTTTTGTTTTTCACTTATTATTTACTTTAAATATATTAATATAAAAACATTTTTGTAATAGTGTTTGAAGAAAAAAATTAATGGTGGGTGATCAAGTGGAGTTGATAGATTCATTCACATCAATAGTTGTAGTGCATGGAAGAATACACTCTCTTGATTCATGTCATGAAGAGAGGCATGGTCTAGAGAATGTCAATTCTTTTATGATGAAAGTGTTGAAATATGTACCTCTCCCTTATGAGGACAAGATATATGATTACACAAATTTATCTCAAAAATGGAATTCCTTTGTAAAATGTCTAATAGGGATAATACACAAATCTATGAAACAAGGCATGTGAAAAATGGCTCATGATAGAAAAGGTTATTTTTTAGGATAATATTTAAAATAATGAATTAAAACCAAATTTTCAATAGATTTTATTTATTTATTTCTTTGATAAAGTAATGTTATTTGAATCAAAGATTTCGAATCCCATAAGTATACAAATACATGCAATTTGTTTTACTTAATTATTTATGTGGTAGTAATATATGTGTGCGTGTACACATACACACACGCAATAACATGTACGCACACACACATACGCACTCACACACATGCACGCACGTGAACGCAGCGCATGCGCACAAAGATTTGCACACAAAATATTTTGTTCACACACACACACACACACACACACACACACACACACACACACACACACACACACACACACACACCAAATTTGTGACATAACATCGAATTGTGAAACACTAAAAATTTAGGCATACAATACATATTTGTGTTTTACTACCAAGGTGTTAGCAAGGGTACTAGATTTGTTATGGTTGTTTAGTACTACTAAAATATACTACCAAAAGTGGTTATGACATACATTACTAATGTTTGGTAGTATATTTTTTTGTAACTTACTTTGGTTTTAATCAATAACCACCACAACTATAGTACTTCTAGTATTTTATCACAAATTGGTAGTATATGACCAAATTTTAGTGTTTTATTTAGTATCTAATTGGTTGTATTGTTGAAGTGTTTGGATTTATGGTTCATATGAGAATTATTTGAAGAAATTATCTATTGTAATATTTCATTACCACATGTGTCCACTAGAGAGTATGATGTGGTTTATTGTAACATTAAGATAGAAGCTTAAAGGAATGCTTAACTAGTATGAAAACAATGCAAAATCTAACTAAACATGCCTACTAATATGCTTTAATTACCTAACATGGGCCTAAATAGACCTAAGAGGGAAATCAAATGGTTATGGTTGCTACTCCAAACAATGGTGAAATGACCTCTCCAAATGACTTGTTAAGTCACTTTAGATATTCATCTACTAACCTTGTTGAAGGTTTTAGGCAAGGATTGAACTTGGCTATAAATCATATGTATTATATGAGATGCAAATCAAAGCATGGTGTAAAGTATAAAGGAATGAGGTGCACTCTTTTTATAGTTTTCCTTTTGGGAGAAACTTGTATTTTGGTGCATGTGGGACTAAAATCCCCAAATTAGATTAGAATTGCTAATCATGATTAGGCCTTGCTAATCACAATTAGTGAATTACCAAGTGATTAAGAGGTATGGAGCCTTAATCAACCGCTTAGGGTCAACTAGAGGCTAGGATAAGCTTTTGAAGCTTGTTGAGATGTTGTGGAGGTGAATGGGGTGATTTTGAGTGGTTGGAAGAGGGGTTTGAGTCAATATTAGGGCATATTGACCAAATCAAGGGCAAAATAGGCTTAATTAGCTTATAATCACTAATTGTTTGTTTTGAAGAGGATTTTGGCTTACGATTCATCGTAAAGTGGCATCCTAAATGTGAAAGGGGTTTGGTGATCAACAAAGTGTTAATTGGCCAAAGTGGTAAGAAACATTAGTTAATTAGTAAAAATCACTAATTATAATGGAATTGGGAAAATAAGAGAGTGATTTGTGTGTGTTTTGGCAATAAGATTGCAAAAGTGGAATTTAGGTGTCTACATTTTCCCTGTTTGAGGTGAAGTTAGTGACTTCACTTCAAATATAGTAGACAAGCATAAACAAGTAAATTTTTGAAGAAAAATTAGTGGAATGAAGGATGCCCCTCGAGTGTCGATGGGGTGATAGAAGAAGTCAATCGACGATCAAAAATATGATTGAAATGGATAGAAGAAAATAGGTTAGAACGGGCGTGAAACCCTTAGGTATTGAGAAGGAATAAGGATAGGGATAAACATGGTTGTTTATTGCCCTAGTGATTTTTAGAAGAAAAATTAGTAATGGTAATAAATGATAATGGAGAAGAAATGATTAATGGAGAAATATAGGACAAGCCCAATATTTGCATCCAACCTTTCAATAAGCAACCTATTTATATCATTTTTCCCCTAGGTCTACATCATCGGCCTTTATTGAAATGAACAAAAATGTAAGATAACATGAAAAGCTAAATTACTAACATTTTTTATTACTAAAAATGTTTATAATAAAAGTCCATAACTCCATGCAACATACATAATGCAATGCAATACGAGAAAGTAAAATGATATTTAACTCAATGCAACATACAAAATGCAATGCAATACGAGAAAGTAAACCAACTAACCTAACAGAGAAACCATAATACAATCACACACACTCAAACAAACAACATTTAAGATAATTGCACCAATGTTTTTGTTATCAAGTTGCATAGTTCCTCCCAAATGTTCATGTTGTAACGACAAGGGTTAAAAATGGTGCCCCAAGCAAATAACACATGCAAGGGGAATAACGAGGACACAAGTAGTCCCATGGAAAAATTTCATGCACTATGACACAAGTCTCTCTGAAAACTCATTGCATGCACGGAGTACCGACATAGCATGCAACCGAGCTTTTGTTAATGGAGGTAGATCACATGATCCACAAGTCATTTGAGACTAGAACAAGCAAGAACCATAGAAAGATGCTTTTGTAAGACATATTTTGATGTTCGAGGATAATGCAATTGACACAGGCTTTTTATATATATGTTTTTTACATTTTTTTGAAAATTTTTAATTTTTAAATTTTTTTTGATTTTTAATGATTTTATTAATTTTTTTTTTTTTTTTTTTTTTTTTTTTTTTTTTTTTTATAAATTAAAAATTATTAAAGAAATAAAATCATTTGAGACAACGTTAAAAGTGACCAAAAATGCAAAAATATGCCCCAGGTAGTAGAAAAAAGGTTGTCATAGGAAGCAAAAACATGCCCCAACGTAAAAAAACAAAAAAAATAATTATTTATTAAAAATAATCATCATGAAAAGTTAAAGAATTTTAGAAGAAATACGGAATAATTTTTAGGCACTTTTGGGTGAAAACACATTTAGGAAAAAGGCACATGGAAAAGCTGACACAAGACTTTGAAAAGAGCTATTGAGGGAAATGCAAAAATCAAAGGGCTGCCCTGGGGTGCAAATAAGGGAATGCACAAGAGGGATCAGGATGGACAGCGCTTTTATGGTGCACTTTGGTAGGAATTTTGCATTTTTTAATTTTTCAAAAATGGCACTGTGTATGTGGTAATTTTTTTTTTTATTTTTTTTTATTTTTGCAAATGCATGGCTTGCATTTTGCATGCATGTTTGTTTTTGGCATTTTTTTTTTTTTTGCAGATGCAAGGGCACTTGTGTTGTTTTGTTATTTTTATTTTTTTTTTGAATTTTTTTTTTTTTTTTTGGGCACATTAGGTTTTTTTTGATTTTTGTTTTAGCATTTTGCAATGCAATGCATTTTGGGCATTTGCATGTTTTTTGAGTTGCATGGGCATTATGCTATTTGCAACATTAGCACTACTTTTTCTTCCTGAGGCCATAAATTTTTCTAATCAAATGAATTTTTTTTTTTTGTGAAAAGGTATCAAAGTTTATTTTGAGCAAATACACATGGTAATGGTAAGATAAATTTGGATTTTTTTTTTTTTTTGAAATTTGGACCAATTGAATCAATATCAATTTGTGATAAGGAGCTCATGTGGAGAAAAGGCTTATGCGGAGAAAAAGAGCTGGCATGCAAAAGGTAAAAATTTGATTTTTTTTTTTTGGCATGGCAAGGGCAACTTGGGTGCTTGATATGTTGCAAGTGGGCTGCATGCATTTTTTGACATGCATTATGCAAGGGGTGCTGCTGCATGTTTTTGAATCATGGGCACCTGGGCACTTTGGCAATCGGGGCACATGTGCAACACTCGAGTGCACTACCTATCTTCCAGAGGCCATAACTTTTTCTCCCCCACCTTGAAAAACGACTCTTTTTTTTTTTGTTGAAAGGTATCAAAGTGAACTACACAATGGTAAGATAAATTTGGGTTTTTGAATTTTTTTACTAATTTTTTTGGGTTTTTAATTTTTTTTTTTTGTTTTTATTTGGTTTGGGTTTTTGATGTTTATTTGATGTTTTGACTTTTTCGACTAACATATTTGAATGTTTTTTTTTTTGAAACATATTTGAATGTTTTTTATTTTTAGAAGTTTTTCTAAAGCTATGTATAGGAAACGAAGAAATGTGGATGCCCCCCATGATGGGATGTACAAGGGCAGAATGCCACACGTATGCAAGAAAGTGAAGATGTGAAATTGCCCCCAACGTTAGATGGGAATATTCAAAGGAAAAATCTTCACGCACAAAAGTTGGATCAAGGCCAATATGGATAGGTTCAATCATGATGATGAACGTAACCCAATGACATGCTAGGAAGGAGCAAGGATGCCCCCAACATAAGTTGGCCAAGAAGCACATGATAGAAAGAAGTGGAAGATTGTTTTTGTGAAGGGGACAAAGGTGCCCAAAATGGAAAAAAGGAAATCTTATACACATGGATGTTTTGAATGAAGTAGAAGAACAATGTGAATGTTGTGAATGTAGCTTAGAAGCCTCACATGATGAAGAAGTGATTAGCCAAAGGCACAATCATGAGACAAGATACAAACTAGAGTAAGAGTCTGAACAAGGTCCAAAAAAAGACACTTGGTAACATACTAATCTTGTTTTCTCATAGAGATCTAGTGTGTGCACGTGGAAATTTATTACCTCTTGAGGGAAGATTTGATAGACAACAAGTGAAGACACCCTAGCCAATGTGTAGGAATGATTTATTTTTCAAAGTTGATTTTTTTTGAATGGATTGTGGAAGGAGAGTCGTACATTGCTCCACTTTGCTACACCAGTCAAGCGTCCATAGCCCCGATGGAGATGCATTTGATTCTAATCACAACATTTCTCTACTACTACATCAGTCCATAGCCCCAGTAGAGATTATTGGAAATACCCCAAGAGAGAGTTATATATCAATTTGCTTTTTTTTTAGCTTTTTCTTTCAGCTTTGTGATTTTTGATTTGATTGATTTTTTTTTTTTCTAAAACTTATTTCAGCTCTCTTGTTTGACAAGGGGTTAAGAACCACTGATGGCTTGATGGAAGGAGGTGGAAGTGATTGTGATGATGACATTGGCTAGTGTCAACAAATATATCCAAAATTTCTTCGCAACAAGTTTTTTAGATGTTGATTGTGATAGATCTCTAAGAGGTCATCATTCTTTTTTAATTTACCAAGGTGATAAAAGACCAAGGCCAAATGGATACCATAGAGATAAATGTCACAAAATGCATGTGAATAGGCTAACCAAAATATCACCAAAGGGATGAAAATGGTAGGAAGACTTGCAAAAGAAGAAGAAAGAAAGGGAAGAAAGAACATCCATGTGTATGCAATACCTATTGCAATGTTTGATCTTTACCTTTGATTTTTTTTTGAAATGTTTTCTCATTTTTTTTTTTATTTTTTTTTTTTTTTTTTGAAAGGTGGGACCGACAAGGTCACTTGGCATGATAAGATCCAACAACAATGTTAGTGAATTTCCTTGATAAGGAAGACTAGGCATGTGTTTTCTTATCAAGAGTCATATTATCCCCGATCTCAATGATCGTGGTGAGCTCATACTCAATAGATGACTGTGTTTTATCATGAAACATGGATTTTGGTGGGAGCTTGAGGTCCCTATCCAGAGGTTTCTTGCACTTTTACGCCATACTTGATGGGTGCGTTGATGTGCATTTTTGAATCATGTTTGATTCTAAACTTTAAGATTGTTTAAATTGTTGTGAGCTTTGGAGCTCTTGGAATTTTTGATCTTAGTTTGATGAAGGAACCATTTTGGTTTCTTATAAGCTATTACATGACTTGTCTGATCCCGAGAAGTGGGAGAAGAAAGTGGATGAATAGAATTGATGTGAGAAATGATGGTGGGTTTGCCACAATCATTGATAGAAGAAAATATGATGGATGTGAAGGATACGGTCCAAGAATTGAAGAGGATGGGCTACCAGAGGTGTCCCATAGACTGAAGATAAAGGACTACAAGGATGTGGCCCTAAGATTGATGAAGGACTACCTGGTGGCATGTCCCATAGATAGAAGATGAAGGACTACCTAGAGGTGTCCCATATATAGAAGATGATGGGCTACTAGGACGTGGCCCAAGAATCAAAGATGAGGGACTTCTAGAGATGGGCCTACTAGAGGTGCCCCAATATAGATATGAGCTACTGGAGATGGGCCCAAGATAGATGATGATGGCTGGGCTACTGAGGTGAGCCACATATAGATGATGTGGGGCTACTTGGAGGTGGCCCACATATAGAAGAAGATGATGGGCTACTAGGTGGTGACCCAAGGTAAGATTGCGATGGAGGAATCTTGATAGATAAAGAATGATTAGGTAATGAGAAGATAGGTCATGGATCAATGCTAGACCCAAGATTTCATCACCCAATGAAGAATGTGAAGATGGAAGAATAAGAGGAGGATCATGTTCGATGATCTTAGGGTCTTCCTCTTTTTTGAAAAAAGGCATCAATCTCTTCCTCCCAATATGTGAACATGATCTTAGGGTCTTCCTCTATTTTTTCTAAAAAGGCATCAATCTCTTCCTCCCAATATGTGAACGTATCGAGGTCTAAAGAGGTTTCTTGCTCAAAAATTCTAGAGGAATGTCTTCATGTACCCTCATAAATTCTCTAATGGCTTCTTCATTCTTGAAATGAATCAATCGGTGGGTAGTTTTTCTACCACAAGAGGTTGATTGGATGAATGTGACATGGGAGTCAACTTGGATGATTGATTAGAAGGACTTTGAGTCGAGAGCTCTTTCGACGGAAGAAGGGGTCATTGAGGTGACTGAGAAATGGGGTCCTATGAAAGACAGGGAGGACCATGACTTAGGAGTCATATTAGAGGAATAATTTGATTGGAATCTTCAGAAGAATCAGAAGACTTAGAATCATTGGGATTGGAATCTTTGGAAGAATCAAAGAATCAAGAATCATACCACTTACCATGAGTTGAAGATGGGGGAAGAGGTAAGTGAACGGGTTCTTTAGCATGAAGAATCAAACGAGGTCTAGTTGTGATAGGCATCCTTTGATGGGAATGTTGAAACCTAGGTTCCTTACTATCATAAGTATGCGAACTACGTGATGATAATCAATCTTTTTTGGCACATGCCTAGACATAGATAGTCCAGGGGATATCACAGGGGTTATTGTGTTGACATGTTCAACAAGTGTATCTACACAACCAATGAGAGCATCAAAATGATTCTCCTCATTAGACACATAATTAGCATTCTTGTCCTGATTATGTTTAGGAAAAGTCTTCATATTGGGGGATTTGTTAGGAGTGGATGAATCCATCTCCACATCACCACTTTCGATTAAGTCCTGGATGTAGTGTTGCAACTTCAAACACTTATCTGTTTTGTGACCTTTAACGTGGTGGAATTGGAAATATTCATTATCTCTAAACCATGATGGTTTAGGCACGTCATCCTCATAAGGCATAGTTTCAGGATATCTAACCATATTAACCACCTCTAGTTGTTTTAGTATTGATGACATTGAGTTAGATAGAGGAGTGAAAGTATGATGCTTATACTCCATAGGTGGAGCTCCCTTTGCAAGCTTCAAAGGAGTGTTGTTTTGAATGGATTGTACTCACTTAGAGTCTACTATCCCATCACTAACAATTTTTTTTTTATTAGGAAAAAAATTTGTTTTTTCATTAGATTTAGAATCATTATGATCATGGGAGAAAGGTTTTAGAGTCCCCTAGCTAACAATGCTTTTTTTAATTTGACTCCCTTTTTCGATTACCTCTTCAAATGTGTTGCCACAATGCATTTGCAAGTGGAACGTAATGTCTGGATGGAGGTTGGGAAAAATATATATTAACTACTTTTTTTTCGGGTATGGAGCAAGGAAAGTGGCTAGCTAATCCTCTCCATCATTGTAAAAATGCAACAAATTTTTTATTATTTCGTTGTTTTGCATTGCAGAGATCTAACATGGTGACATCATTTTCTATATTAAAAGAGAAGTGTCATACAAAAATTTCTACTAGTTCTAGCCATGTTGATATGGATCCCTTAGGGATGTGTACAAACCATTCTAGCATGCATTGCTCCTAAACTTCATGGAAAGAGGCACATAAGATAATTGTCATTGAATGCCACCTCTTGACATGCCATATAAAAATATTTAATATGGTCACGAGGGTCACCTTTTCCCTTATACTTGTCAAATTTTGGAAAATCAAAGTGTCTTGGGAAAGGTACCTATGTAGCATGGCTTTGTCAAATGGGTAGGGACATAACTCATCAACCGGTATTTCTTGTTATTATTACTACGGTTTGGCCCTCTTGTAATGCTTGAAGGGTGTTCTTCATAGTTGACCACTCTTGATTGAAAAGTGGATCTTGTGTGGGTGGTGTAGGTCTATACATAGGATTAAATCTAGGTGTATTCCCACCCCTATTTTTTGTGAGAATCTCTTCATAAGGATCTCTTTGTGCCTCCCATCGAGGAGTGTTTATTGGGAACTCATGAAACGAAGCTTTAGGTTTTGCCTTTGGTATGGCTTGTTTCAAAACTTTGGGTTGTTCCTTTTGTATGTGAAGCCAAACTTTCCAATTGGTGAGTGAGGGCTTGGACCTGTTGTTCTAACGTCACCTCTTGAATAGGTATTTCATGATGATTTTCATTAGGGGGAGGTTGTGCATGATGAACATGTTCCTCATTGTCTTCACAATGTATTTTAACAACATGGTATCTGATAATCTCCATCATTTTCAAAAGGTTCCTCATTATTTTGTCATGTAAAAGTAGAGGCATGACATGACTTGGTTTAAAATTTCATTATATGATGATGAGGTTGGTCTACTTCCTCTTCTCCATGAATCATTCCAGTGATGATGAGAGAAGGGTCCACTATGGAAGGTAACTTAGCTCCTAGTTCCATAACACGCATAAGAACCTCATGTTTGTTTTGAAAATGTAATCATCAAAATTGGTGGGAGGATGTTCTATATTCATACGAGGAGAATCTTCCTCTCCACCACTATGGTCAACCATGAGATTATCCTCTAAAAGAGGGTTGTCACCTCCAAATATATCGGCTTCTAATCTTTGGGATCCCATTCTCATAGTAGGCATACTCGAGATAGGAGGTACAACAACAAAAAATTTCCACTAAGGTTTACTAAAAAGGGACCTTAGTCAAATTTTTGACAAAAGTAATAACGTAAATTTCTCAAAAATGGGTGACTATAGAATAGCCACAAAAATCCATAGGTCAAAGAAACCTAAAACTAAAGAATAATAAACAATAATTCAACCCTAAGCAAAGGTAATATATGACACAAGTTTTCCTTAGAATAATACAATGATGTATAATGCTCAAAATTTAGTCACACCAAATAGTTTACTCCCTAAGATTTTCTAGATAGGTTTGCAAACCAAATAGTGACAACACAATATCACCAGTTAGGTCAAGTTTGCAACAAACAAGGCCTAAATGATAAGAGAAATGTTGACGTGATCTTCTAACAAGATATACTAAAAACCAGTTTCTAAACACTAACAAAGTCTAAGTCTTGTAAAATGGATGATAACAATGTGAGCAACATAATAATACTATTTGGACACGTGAACCAAGATTTCGAGAAAAGCAAGATTTTTAGTGTCAAAATGATGTTATCGCGATGCTAACAAAGTAACCTCAACACTCACAAAACTCAAGACAAAGCTAGGATGTAAAAACTACGTCTAAGTATAACAAGAAATTGTTATGCGTGCGAACAACATAACTCTACAATATAGAGATTTAGGCCTAATTTCACAATGGAAACAAGACGTAAATATCTCAATTGTATGGCTATAATGTGGGCAACGTAACAACTCAAAAGAAGACAAGGATGAAATCACCTAACTACGATGATAATAAGTCTCAAATATGGGTTTTGAGACAAGGGGGCCTACTAGATCATGAGTACGTACCATGCACACTTTCAACACTTGCACTCTACATTGCAACCTAGTCACACAAGTAGAATACAAAAGTGGTGGACACACGATATCTAGTGGTATCCATATATGTTGTTTCCTTTTTCCAAAAATGGGCAACAAGAAAACAAGGGTGTAGACCAAATGGTGTTGAAATAAACTTGGTGTTATTTTGTAGAGTTTCACCTTGTCTTAGGACAAGTGAAAAACTAGGACAAAATGACACTAAGTAGATTTCATGATGAAAATCATCATGCGTTTCAACTTTAAGAGATTCTTTCCCTTGTTCAAAAAACAAGAGTTTGAATCTAACAAAGTTTTCACTTTGTGAGAGCTCTCAAGTATAACAACTAAGACAAAAACAATGGCTCCAAGCCGAAAGCTTCCTAGGTGGTTCTCTCTCTAGGTGTCACAAGATATCTATGAGTGAGCTCGATTTACCCAAAAATTTCCAAGGAGTATCTCGGCTTTACTTTACCCCCTTCAATATAATGAGCACCAAAGTGTGTTCAGTTATACTTTCACTAGGGTCACAATATGAATATCTTTGACTCTAATCTCACCAAGGCATACTAATCAAGTCGGTAGTGTGGAGCACTTTCCTGTTTCATTCACAAGGTTCCCTCTTGTGAACTACTTTAGGGTTCCTAGGACCACCCCCATTGTTGTAGCTTAAGGCTTATGCCAAAGGGGTTATGTCCTAGTTAAGCGGATGAGCCATAGCTCTTAACCAAACCTACAATACAATGTTTTGAATGGTGTGTTGGTGTATTTTTTATCTTTTGGATTAAGTAATTTGGTTTAGACCACCAATGAAACCTACAACACACATGAATGTTAGAATTTTTTTTAAGAGAGCCCTTCTTTCTTTGACAAGCATTTTAGGTCCTTCACACAAATGGTTAGTAGTTCAAAAAGATTCACAATATCATAAAAATATGGCAATGAAAAATGCTTGCAAATCAACTAACTACCATCAAAATTTGCAAAAAAAAGGTTTATTCCCAATTAATCCAAGTGCTTCTTAATGAAAGACTAAAATTGCTTTTGATTCCCAAGATCACACTAGGTGCAAGGGAAGAGCATACACAAATTTTAGCCTTGGTTATTTATCAAATGAAAAATCTCTTAAACTAAAAGATCAAGCATATGTCAAAACATGAAAGTTTGTTCCCTTAAGCAAAAATGAAGGATGATTGTTCCTACTTACTCCCAAGAAGCAAAAAGTGGTTTAGGGGTGTTTTTGATTCTCAAGATCACACTAGGTGCAAGAGAAGAGCATACACAACCCTATTCCAAACTCAAAACAAAGTATGAAAACATATCATCTATCAAACCCTAAGCCAATTTTGTTAGGAATATTGCTCTAAAATCAATAAATTGACAAAAACAACATCTAAAAACCCTTAAAAATTGATAGAATCATAAAATTGAAATTATGAATTTGAAAAAAAAAAATTTTACCTTGATGCATAGGCACCCCTCTTAGTGCATGCATCAGGCGCTCACACTCATGCAAAGCACCTCATAGTTTTCACATGCACACAATGATGCATGTGCACACTGCTCACACATGCATGCATTCACTCTGCATGCATGCAAATCATTTTTTTTCACATGACAATTCAATGATGCATGGGCACTTCCAATGAGGCACATGCACTATGCACAAGTGCTCATGCACATGCACTTTTTTTCACTCAACCAAAAATCAAAAATGCAGGGCACTCACAGTGCATGCAAATGAATATTTTCATTGAAAGCATTGAAGTGATATATGCACAACATGCAAAATTTGGAGCAAAAAAAATTTACAAGAATTTAGGGTATTCATTTTTGCAAATAGTCCTTTTTCCTATATCTAAATGGTCAAAAATGAATGTTTTTTGAGAAGATTTCTTGAAAAAAGGTCCAATCTTTGGGATTTTGGGGAATTTTGATAGGGCTTCACCTCCTTATATCCTAAAAACATGAAAACACAACTTCTACCACTAATCTAGTTGAAACAACTTTCAAAAATGGAAATTGATCTATAAAACTTTGAAAATTACTCTAAAACTTTGAAATTAATCTAAAAATCTTGAGAAACTAATCTAAAAAGCTTGAAAGTACTCTAGAAATCTTGAAGTAAACTAGAAAACTTGAAATTAATCTAGGAAACTTGAAACTAATCTATAAACTTGAAATGAAAAACTTTGAAACTAAGTTAAAAAGCTTTAAAATTGAATGCAATGGGGTATTGTCCCACCGGCATGCCAAATGAAAGCACCCTAAACTTTACAAAGAAAATAACAAAGCTAAACAAGGAAGGCTAACACCATTTCCACCTAATAGCTAAGGATTCTAAGTCTAGGAATGTAACATTAAGATAGAAGCTAAAAGGAATGCTTAACTAGTATGAAAACAATGCAAAATCTAATTAAACATGCCTACTAATATGCTTTAATTACCTAACATGGGCCTAAATAGACCTAAGAGGGAAATCAAATGGTTATGGTTGCTACTCCAAACAATGGTGAAATGACCTCTCCAAATGACTTGTTAAGTCACTTTAGATATTCATCTACTAACCTTGTTGAAGGTTTTAGCAAGGATTGAACTTGGCTATGAATCATATGTATTATATGAGATGTAAATCAAAGCATGGTGTAAAGTATAAAGGAAAGAGGTGCACCTTTTTATAGTTTTCCTTTTGGGAGAAACTTGTATTTTGGTGCATGTGGGACTAAAAGCCCCAAATTAGATTAGAATTTCTAATCATGATTAGGCCTTGCTAATCATAATTAGTGAATTACCAAGTGATTAAGAGGTATGGAGCCTTAATCAACTTAGGGTCAACTAGAGGCTAGGATAAGCTTTTTTGAAGCTTGTTGAGACATTGTGAGGTGAATGGGGTGATTTTGAGTGGTTGGAAGAGGGGTTTGAGTCAATACTAGGGCATATTGACCAAATCAAGGGCAAAATAGGCTTAATTAGCTTATAAAAGTATGCAAGAGAGTCACATAATGTGTGCAAGGTAACATATAAATATTTCCTAAGAACTATCATTATTGTCATTTGTTTTATTCAATAGTGTGCATCCACCCATGTAATTTTAGAGACATTAGATCTATATTGAGATAGCATGCACAAATTTATTTCAATTATTTCATATTGATAGTCGGTTCGGAAGATCAAAGCATATAACTATGTCCCATATTTTTCCTTTTTTACACACTAGGAAAATATTCCCCACAAAAAAACTTAAAGAAACACATAAAATAACAAAATATGTCTATTTTTAAGAGATTAAATTACAAAGAGGAAGTCCATCTAATTTTTTTCTAAAATTTAAAAATTTGTTGAGCATATTTTAGGATTTATTTAGTAGTTAGTTTTGAAAATATTTTATGGCCACTTAGTGGGACACATTATTACTCTTTGACAAAGCATATTCTTATGTATTATGACACAAACATGGAACGCAACTTTCAAAGTTTCAAATAGAAAATTTAATGTGAGACAAAATGGATTTCATATAATCCAATAACTTTAACCATTGATCCAACCCAAATTTTCATCAAGTTTTGTTTGGACCTTATCTTGCATAGAGGATTATGACATATGGTAATGTAATATGGATCAATTGTAGCTTTAAGGTAATTTAAGTAGGTGGATCTTGAATTATATTAGCATATAAATTCTCTTTTTGTAGGGATGACTCCCAACTAATTGATAATGTAACTTGGAATAGTGAGTTGAATGTGTGATTTATGTTATAATATTACGCTTGCAAAAGATTGTGAGTTAGTGAGAAGAGATCTTAAGATCTATAATTTATTGAGCATATCACTTTTGAGATCACTATTTTATTTCCATGTTAAGATTTTTGAATTGAATAAATATTACTCGGTTTCAAAGTTTGAAACTTGTGTTTAATTCTATGTTTTTGTGCATTTTTGGCATAAATAGTACCTTAAGTATTATGAGTGTTGTGTGGTCTAATGCATCCCATTACAGAGACCCCTAATGACCACTACATCAATTTTTACACTAATAAATACACTAAATTAACCAAAAAATTACAATCTAGTTTAATTTAGATTTAATCAACAACTCGTAGACCTTGTTGCATTAAAAAATATCCAAACAATAAAAAAATTGAAGCAATTGAGAAATTGAAGCAATAGGTCTAGAAAGTGATACAAACTACACCCACAAAAACATGGCCAAAACATTATTCTAACAAGTTTTATCAAGATGTGACCGATATCATTGAGATCCAAAATATTTTAAAATGGTATGATGTCTATGAAAAGTCCTTTTCCTATGCAAGGGTCAATATAATGGTGTAAATGAACTTACATGTTCTCTAATATACAAAAATTCTCTCTTAGTTTACCTAGTTATGTAGTGAATCACAACAAATATAGTTTCCTTTCCCAAAATCTTAATATGCACTCAGCTCCTTATAAACCCTATAAACTCTAAGGGATGTTAGTGAGGGCTTGTGTTATCCATTCATTATTACAAAGCCCTTATGATTTGACAAAATTGTAAGAAATAATTGATGCAATTTAGTGGTTAATGTGTGTCCTGTAAGTATCACAACCCTTATCTTTCAATACATGCAATATCTAGTATAGGATAAAATGAATCTCTAGATGTTTTTATTTAAATCTTAGCATGTATATTCCTAAAAATGAAGAGATTCTTTTCTTACAACTTCAATATGACTCACAACCAATTTTATATGATTGAATATTCCTTTTCCTAAATGGGCTAATGCATTTTCATATTCAAAGAATTGTTGAATTCAAATTAGGTACAATATTGGTATGCAAGTTGACACATAATAGTCAAGAACACATTAACATTTCTAGGTATAAGAAAAATTAGGGTATTGAATAAAACTAAAGGGAATGGAGGAACACAAGTTAAATGGAAGTAGACATGGTAAAAGAGAAGAACAAAAAGTCAATAAGAAAACGATAGAGTCACAAGAGGCAAAACAAAGTAGAAAGGTTTGAAATTCAAACCCAACACTAAGGAAACATGTTTAAAGTGAAAATGCAAGGAATACACGTTAATAAAAGTATAAATTAGGATAATAATCTACAATGTGTTGATGCAGATCCAAGTTCAAGAAAATAAAGTGGCCCTCAAAGTGGAACATCTTCAGATTGTACTCTGTCATTGGGGCAACGCTCCATGCGCAACGTGGCTCGAGAGCCACGCTCTCTTACCCGGTGCTCTTTGCCCCATGTCGGTCATCCCCGAGGTGGTCGTCAAAATTTCTCACAACACCTCTCATTCAAAGGCTTGCCACTCCCCTCACAATCACCTCCGAGATGGAGCTTTTCTCCCCTATTGCACGGCTCATCAACATGGTTGGTGATCCCCCTGCTAGCTCACTAGCTCGGTTGGGGCTCGTTGGCTCCCTCTAAGCCACACACTCATGACGGGTGGAGTCTTCTGCTCCCGCTGGATAAATTCTCGCATATGACCTTAGCCATCTCGCCTACTCACAAAGCATTGTTGAAGAAAACGAAGAGAAGGGTCATGCTAGTTTTGGTTGGGAGGTGCCTGACGAGTGGTAAAGACCTTCCTAGCTCTGCTGCCTTGATGATCATGATTCACCCGCAATCGGTCAACTCTTTGCAGGCGGTTGCTTAGTTTATGTCCCAAGTGACTATGTATTAGTTGTTTTACCTAGGCTTGACCTAGTTTGTTCGTGGCTTTGGGGCGTGCTCTCATACCACCCACTTTTTTGTTGAATTATCTTGTATCATTTTACTTGTTATTTTAATATAAGATCTTATTCATAAAAAAATAGGCTAATAATCATTGAACATATAAATACATTAACATCAAAGCTTTTAACTAGTCTCATACTAAAATTAGGTGTTTGCACAAAGATACACTTAGAATTTATAATTTATCTCAACTATTTTCTAGTGGAAGTTATTAGCACCAACAAATTTTTATGGAAGAAATATTTTTATGAACTATAAAATAATTTTATTTCAAAATAATAATGTTAAGAAAGAGATATTTCATAAAGCAAGGTATATGTAAATAGTCCAATTGACTTGTTTTGTGGATTATATTCAGCTATTGTCATTTTTGTTAACAAATGTGTATGTTGAGTGTATTGTAAGATCTCCATGACATGTGATTACTAATAAAAATATACAAGGAGACAACGTCACTCTTCGTGGTGATTATCTTGAAATGACTTAAAACACAAAATTAATCCTATTAAATTTTGAGTTAAAGACTTGAACTTAACATAAAAAAATATGCTAGGGTTATAATTAAGTTAATCCCGAGTTGATAATAATATAACATAAAAATAATTTATAAAAACTACACTCAAAGTGAAAACTTTGCGAATGAAAAAGAAGCTAAAAGATGAGAATCCTAAATCAAAATGCTTATTGAGAACTAAAAACAATTTTTTAATGTAATTTTTTTCCTTTTCTTACGCTTTTAATATGGGGAGCATAAAATATTACATCAAAATACAGCTTAACTAATGGCATAAATTTTGTTAGTCTTATAAGTTAAGAAGTATACCATAACATATATTATGAGAGAGAATTAAAATGAAATCTAGCTTTCCAAATGGAAATGAGGACTTAGATTTTGGCAAGTTTTACTACAGTAAATAATTTACACTTACTCTATAATTATCATGGAAGAAGACAACCAACTTCTTTGCAAAATCAAGATTATAATAGTTCTTGTTGCTAGATGGAACAAATTCCAGTGTCTCTAGCCATTTCATTCACTATGTTGTGTCTTGTATCTTGTTTCCTCCTCTTGAAATATGGGTGTCTTGTATCTTCACTACTATCAAGAAGCTTTTGTAAATGTTTTAGTCTCAATTCAAATATAATTATTGAGTTTTAGACTATTTTTGACTATACAATCATCATATCATATCCTCTAAACTAAGATATGTACCTATTTCAAAGGTTTTCTTATTACTTTGTTATGACTTTACAATCGCCATATTTATAAGAGAGAATTTCCCACAGTTCATAAGATTTTAAAATGTTTGAAAAGAAAGTGTCAGATTTTTTTAAAAAAATTATCAACCTTTACTGAGTGATCCATCATGAGAATCGGTGAACATTTTATTGTCATCCAGAAGCATTTTTCTGATCCTCACATCATATCCTTGAAACTAAGGGGATTGGTGTAGACATTATTCAAGGCGTTCACCATAGGTTTGGCTTCTGGTGCTGGACGTAACCATTAATTTGCCTCTTCCAGGTATTATCAATGAATGGATCGTTGGTTTATCTGTCTAGTTTTGAGCATGAAGAATTTAAAAATATTAAAGGAATATAAGAGAAACACGTAGATACACATTTGTATTGACGTAAGTAGAAACAATCCAAGTTGTTATGTAATTGATTCACACTTGATCAAGATACTTGATTGATTCAGAGTTCAAAGAGTATCTGCAACTTATGGAAAGAAAAGAAAAAAATTAAGTGGTTCTACGTGCAGTGCAGCTGAGTTAAAGATAAAACATCAACTCGCCTATAGCAGATTTAAATGCTTCTTCGCAGCTTGTTGTGGATTCCAAGTACTCCTCGCCGCAATTTACCTGCTCCAATCATCCAAACAATTTACAATATATACTATTTTACTTTACTTCTGGTAGCGATTAAGTTAGTGATAATGAAGACTTACGTGGGCGTGAATCATATACATGCTTCTGCAATTATGAGAGGAGATATGCGCGGTGACGACGTCCAGCTTATGCTTCTCCAGGATGTAAATAATGGCGGAGAGCAGGCCTTGTTTGGGTGGCGTGCTCATTACTGCTATGTGTGCGTCCTCTCCACACACACTCAACACCACGTTTGGAGACGCCCATGTTTGGAAATGATAACTTCCGCCCGCAGGACACAGAGTCGGTTGGGAGGTCCAGGGTTCGACTCCCATGCCCTCCAAATTCACATGACCCTGCTCGTGACTCTGGTTGAAAATGGCGGCTCCTGATCCCACTATTGGCTCGAATTCTAAATTCGCACAACCAGAAGCAGAAGCAGAAGCAGAAGCGGCAGATGCTCCTCGAGCCTCCTTGTCTATTTTACGGGTTTGCAGCAGGTGTAAGGACCGCTGGAGTGATCTTATGTAGCTGATCGCCTCGTCTACTATTGTCGATTTGTCTGCCTGCACGACACCAATTTATTCAACTCCATCGCTGCAATTCATTTTCAAATCCAAAAACAACCTAATTCAAGCTAACAAAATGTGATTTTTAGCAAACCTTCCAACCTAAAAATGTGATTTTTAAATTTAAAAATATCTAGCAAAAATTGTTTCCACAAACCTTCCAACATGTTCAATAACCTAATTTTATGTAACATACGCAGATTTGAAAACCGCCTTTGATTTTATAAATTTCGAGACATTCTGCGCGGTTTTCGAGAACTCGTTATTCGAAACTGGTTACGGCAGGTGAACCAAAAGAGCAACTTCGATTCTTGAAAAGCAAGATTAGAGGTGCACTGGTTTCATTTAGCGTTATGTACTGACCTTAGGCGGTAAGTGAGGCAGAAGTGAATGAAGATTTGAGAACATATTACGCATCTTCTTGCGCCTCTCGCGTTCCGTCCAGATGTGAATCTCATGCTCCGGCTGAGTTTGATGTTGATCCGTGTTGCCCTTTTCATTCTTAGTTTTACCCGCGGCCTTACCAGACCCCGATTCGAGCTTGTGCCTGCTCATGTCTTCCGCTGTAAGATGTGAAATATTAGGGTCCTCGCCCGCAGCAAGGCATTGGCTAGGGATTGCAGTGGCATGGGCGCGGTTGGAAGAAGAAGAAATGGAAGTAGGGCATTTGGCCATGAAGGGTTTGTTAAGGTAATGATGAAGGGCCTGCGCCACAAAACTACAAGACGCGCGCATGCAAAGATCAATCATAATGGGGTTTTTGTCCACCGCAGGAAAAGGGAATGCTTCGATTCCTCGCTATTTTTAAAGCGCATGCGCTACCAAATTCTTCACTCCTCACAAACGCGGCATTCGCACTTTCCTTTCAATAACAAGAACGTTAACACGCATTCTTTTTCCTTTTTCAGATTCTTTCATCCTTGTTTTTCTTGGTTTCTAACGAAATCATGGGACTGACTTCAAACTTCAAATTCGATTAATAATCATGATTCTCATTCCCACTTATTAATAATCATGCCAAACTAAATTCATGTTTTCATATATCATATCTCCAACAAATTATAAATTTGTCGTGTCCCTATTTTAGCAAGACCACGAATTTGCTCTCAAAAGTGGACAAACAATATACAAAAGTCAACCCTTTTCTACACATTCTCTCTCTTACGAATGCTCTCCTTTTTAAGTCTTTAATGATTTTTACGAGTAGTCCTTACTTTAATGATATTCTCATAAGTTTTATATTCTATCAACACTTAGCACCTAGTGAAAATTAGGGCATTTGTTTGTTAAGCGTGCATGTTTAGTCGCCCTATGATCTTCTTTATCACTTGTTCACTACTATTTATACCATTTTGCATGTTAAAAGGGCCTAAATTTAAATTTTGTTTTGGTTATAAATATACAAACACACTAATTTATCTAAACATTTAGAATCTTTATGTAAAAATTAAAAGTTATTTAATTATTGTGAAACAAATGTAGCAAAGTATTCTAGAAAATCAAAAAATATCAAGCATTCATTATGATCTGTGAGATTCATATCAAAGATATATTGCATTATTATTAGTATTTTTAGTTAAAGAAATGTTCCATTTATTCGTGTTATTCTCAATATTATACAACATGTATTGTACTCAAACGTCAAGATTAAAAAATCTACATAGTAAATCCAAAAAAATATCATCAAATGGTATGTCAAATATCAAGATACCTAAGTTATTTCATGGTATAACACCTACCTCAAAAGAATACTTTCCTCATAATTTCGAAATTGACAACCCAATTAGTGTTAGAAGTAAAAAGATTGGTTTCCTAGTGATCAAATAAAAGTTTTAGAAAATTGACTGAGATTTTCGGAATGCAAAACTATGTCACTCCTATTATAAAAGAAAGCGTGAATTATGAAAAAAATCTAGAACATGGAGTGTATGTCCTGTAGTGGATAGTTTTTTGAGAGTGCACGATTTGGATCACTATGCATTGTTTCCTCTAAGTTTCTCTTTTTTCTAACATAGAACATCTATCCACACTATCATAATCTAATGATTGTATTATCATCATTTCTAGGAATAGTATATTCCTAAATCCTCTCATTTATTTATCTCTATAGTATTTAAATGATTAATTAATTATAATTTAGTGTTTTACATATTTTAAAACCTAATTACATGTATCTTTTATCTACACATGATTTTCACACATTTTACTTCAGAGTGCCAGGATTTTGATCTTCGCAAGTGTTACAAGGAAACGGGAGTGCACGCAAGCGGGACAACCTAAACGAAGTCCAAAGGGGACCACGAGGTTTTACCTCTCTTGAAAGGAGACATGCAAGGGCTTGTGTGGGTTTCCCTAAGGTTAACTCTCATCGTGTCTTAGTGGCCAAAGGATAAATATTGAGATATAGCTTATAGGTCTAATAGTTGTTATTTATTTGAGAGAATTTGTTGGTTCATATAAAGTAGGAAACTATGGATTAAGAATCATTTGAAGGAATCAATTTTTGGGATTCTACAAAAGAAAAAAACTAATTAGAATATATTTCATACCCTATTCATTGCACCCAATCCATACGTAAATATTCAACCACGAATTCAACTTATAATAACTTTTAAGATTAGTTTTATAAACAAATCGCAACCTTTATTCCCTGAAACGTGACCTTTTCCTAGATTAAAATCTGGATTTGACTAACTGAAATATAATTTTTAACTCGACACAATCAATAATTCTTAACAATATATCTTATTGCGGAAGATTGATATGTTTTTACATTAATGATTTTATTTTAATTGAGCAAGCTAGATCAGTTACAATCGTAGTTGATTAACATTTATACAACAATATATAAACCTAAGATGAATTTTCAAATCCACGAGGTGAAAAACATAACCACACAACAAAGAAAAATATGCGGAAGGAAGACAATACCCGCGTAATAAATAAAATCCCACATAAAGAAGAAAAACATCCATAGAACAAACATAGTATAATACAAGCCGCGAAACACTAAATAAAACAATAGGAGGAAGAAAAACCATGAAATAAACCAAAGACTAAATAAATTTGGGTCTTGTTGTCGCCTCAAAATCCCCTCATTTTCCAAGTCAAGTTTCAAAATTTTTGAGTTGGTGCCTTTGAGGAATGTTTAGAACAGAGTAAGAAGTCTGGAGAGATGGAGAAATTCATGCTTTGAAGTTGTTGGTGCTTGGTTTTTAATCTCGCCCCTTTCATTTAAAATTCTCCAGTCTGTGTGGTTTGATAAACTTTCTGTCTTCCCGTCTAGATGCTTAAAAAATTGTTTCCTTCATTTGAATGTTGTTGTCAATCCTTCTCTTTGGCTGAGGATCATGTCGAGCCTTGTGTCATTTGCAGTTTTCTTCCTGTGAAAAGCAATTTGTAATCTGGGCATGAATGGTGGAGTTTTTCCCCTTCGTTTTATCTTTTACGGGCGTATCTTCCCTGTCAATTTTTTCCCCAACATCCACGGGTACGTGGACATCTCTAATTGGATGCGGTAGGATGGGTTCTTGAAGAGGATCGTCAATCCTCGCCATTAATAATGTCAATCCAGGTTGGTGTCTGAAGGTTGTATGCATTAAGAGAAGAAGATCTTGGAAATCAGCTCCCTTAAACACAATCCAAACTTGCATAAATTGAAAGCACACATGCAAAAATTTAATGCACACTTGCAGAAATTGAAACACACTTGCATAAATGAAATCACACTTGCAGGAATAAAACACACTTGCATAAATTGAAATCACACTTGCAGGAATAAAACACACTTGCATAAATTGAAATTGCTGAATTGAAAATAAAGGAAAGAGGAAAAGACACTTGTAGGTTCACAAAAGAAATTACATAACATAAAAAAATAGAAATTTACAACAAAAGGAAAACTGTAGAAATAAAGAAATAAACATTAACACATTGATCCATCTTCCTTGGAATGAGTGGCTAGCTCATTCCTTGGAAGAGGATTTAATTCATACTTTTAATTCAGAACTTGTAGAAAAACTTTACTTCCAAAGATTGGAAAGAAAGAACAGATCTTGATTACTTGGGGAAAAGAATTACATATCTAAGTGTGGAAGGTTGCATTTATAATTTATGCGTCCAACCAACTCCTTATTTTGGGAGATACAATCTGATCTTATATTTATTCTAATCCTAACAACTAAGATCTCCATCTCCACAAAATATGGAGAGAGATATATTATTGAAGTCAAATCTTATCTTGCTTATTTTAGGAAGATTTGCTCCCAAATCTTCTCCTTGCTTTTTGGTAATAAGAATCATAATGATTTTATTCTTCTACATTATTGGAAGGAGGTTTTTCCTCAAAATATGATTTTGACCAAATACCTTTCCCAGATTTTCCATTTGACTTTGTTGTTTTTTATTGTGGAACTTTTGACGCTTGTCTGATACGCTTTTTCCTCGTGATCGTAGTTCACTAAAAGTTAGATTTATCTTCATTGGTAAAACATGTAGCAAATCTGAATGAGGTTTTTGTTAAACACATTGCTATGAACAAAAACCTCTCTCAGATTTTCTATTTGAATTTTTGTTTTTGTTTATGGAACTTTTAGTGCTCATCTAATACACGTTTCCTCGGACTACAGCTCACTAAAAGTTAGATATCTCTTCATTGGTAAAAATGTAACAAATCTGAATGATTTTTTTGTTAAACACATTTCTATGAACAAAAACCTCTCTCATATTTTCCATTTGACTTTTCTGTTTCTGTTTATGGAACTTTTAGTGCTCGTCTGATACACTTTTCCTTGACTACAACTCACTAAAAGTTAGATCTCTCTTCATTGGTAAAACTTGTAGCAAATCTGATGATAATTTGGTTAAAAACATTTCTATGAACAAAAACCTCTCTCATATTTTCCATTTGACTTTTTTGTTTCTGTTTATGGAACTTTTAGTGCTCGTCTAATACACTTTTCCTCGGACTACAACTCACTAAAAGTTAGATCTCTCTTCATTGGTAAAACTCAGTAGCAAATCTGAATGAATTTTTGTTAAAAGCATTTCTATGAACAAAAACCTCTATCATATTTCCCATTGGAATATCTGAGTTTTCACAATCCCTCAAAAATTGTCATTCCGTTAATGCAAGTTTCGGAACTAAATCTGATTTGTCCACGAATTGAAAGTTCTGAAAATAACTTTCATTCAATTGATACAAGTTCTAGAACCAAAATTTTGAGTTCCGGAATTAACTCTGTGAGTTCCGAAACTAACTCTGCAAGTTCCGTAGCTAACTTAAAACAGTTATAACTTTTGCATGTGACCTCGTTTGAAATGATTCTCTTTTGAACATGCATAATTTTTCAAGAGGAATCTGAATATGAAATCATATTTGATTTTAAATATACTATTCATGATCAATTCCACTTTTCCAAAGATCTATCATTATCTTTCATTTATGGCCTCGTATACACAAGACTTTGCATATTTTCCCAAATAATCAATAGGATAAGTCATCAAGATAGATAACAAAAGATTTATAAAGAATGAACAAGATATATATCCTATACTCTATCTTAAGCAAGCTATAAGTTCCTATATTACATTTAAATCCACTTTCAAAGGTAACTTGGAAGGACAAAATAATGGTAATTTATGGCCAATTTATGTCCTCATCAATTCTTTTTTGCGAACTTGTCATTTTTGGTTTTTTTAGCAAAAGTGTCAAATTGGCCCAAAGGGTCCAAGAATCTGATTGGCTATTTGGTGGAAATGCCTAAAGTTATAAAGTGAAGTGCAAACCCGCTAACGCCTGGTGAAGCCACCTGTGTATTCCTACATTGAATGCAGTCTAAAGCGGGAAGGTAGATTGTCGAGTAATTTGAATATTTTGGCTTTGTTTGAAAAAATTAAAAAGTATAAAGTAAGCCATGACTCCGCCATTGAAAATTCAAAGTGCGAAGGCGGGCCATCGGAGCAATTTGGGAATTTTGGTTTTATTTCCAAAAAGAGAGTTAAAAGTTATAAAATGATCCACGACTCCACTGGGGTCTTGAGCCCACGTTGAAAAGTCAAAGTAGAGAGGCAGGTTGGTGGAGAACTTTGAGTTTTTGAGCTTTTCTTTGAAAAGAGTTAAAATTGTAAAAGTGAGCCGCGACTCCGTCCCCACTCAAGTAAAGCCACGTGTCAAGCCCATATCAAAAGCAGATGGGCGGGCCAAAATGTAAAAATGTAAAATCTCTACAAAGTCACAAAATACAAAAGGCACCCTCAGGCCCGCTTCAGTTTAGATATTTTCCACGTGGATGACTCATATTTGAAGTTACAAAACAGGTTTAATGGTTGCATTACATAGAGCATCATTTTTTCCGCCATTAACGCTTCTGCAAGAACCAAGAAACCGAATGTAACCATTTTTTAGGATTATTTAATGGCTTCTCCATGTCATTATAGGGTTGGATCCTGGTACTCTGTAGATGTAATAGATTTGAAAGTAATCAATACATAAGTTTTTCCCTTTCTTCCTCTGTTATTCCTTCTTTCCTTGTTCAAATTTGTGAATCATCCATCTTTGCATGATAATAAACTTTGTGTTCTTGTTAATATGATTTCAGGAACTTTGTGTCTATGAAATTATATCTGATTATAAATGCAAATGATTCCATTTTGCATCTCCTTTGCTCAATATGCATAAGGTTATACTCTTCTATCTATATTACCTAAAAGTATTGTTATGTTCTTCCTCTCTCATCTCCTTAGTTCTTCTATTCTTTCGTATTGATAATCTTTTGGGCATAAAACACTTCAAAATATCAGGAATCCCCACTTTGAAAGTTTTACATTTGTATATAAGTTTTGCTTCTTGCTTTCAATAAGGGAACCTCTCCCATTAAAGAGGAGGGAATTGTTGTCCCCTAACTATGGTTTTTTAAAGTACCATTTTAAAACCCAATAGTTTTTGGCGACTCCATTGGGGATTTCACTTCAAACGGATCCCTTCCTAAAAAAAAAACTTCAAAATCATTTTTTTTATGGTGACTCTACGATATACACGTGGGAAGAAAGCTCTCGAGGTAGAAGACTCCCATTTCAACTTCTAGAGCAGCAAAACTTTCTCTCTTCTTCCAAAGTAAGAAGGAATAGAGGAACTTGTTCTACAAGCACACCTCCTATCAAAGACAGAAATTCCAAGAATAGCATTCCTTTAGAACAACTCAGTCCTAATCTTCATGCTTTGATACTTCTTGGTGTTTCAACTCCCCTTCAGACAATCTTCCCATAGATGGCAGCACCTTTGCCTTGGGGATGATAGGTTGGGCCTCTTGCTCTTCCTCAGCCATTGCATGAGTTACCTAGGGGTAACAAAAAAATTTTCCTAAATTCCGTGGTGATGGGAAAGTGCACCCAGATGAACACATTGCAGCCTTCATTATTGCATGTGGGGTTCTTGGGGTTAAACATGAAGATGTCTCTGTCAGATCTTCCCGAAATGTTGTAGAAAAATGCTACTGATTGGTTCTATCATCTTCCTACTAGGTCGATTACTAATTAGAATACCATGACAACTTAGTTTGAGCAACGTTTCAAACCTATGAAGATGTGCATGCTCTATTAGCTCAAATATCTCATATCAAGAAGGAACCATTCGAGCCCATGAGAGAGTTCATGGCCAAATTCAACAAGATGATTCATAAAATTCCACAAAACACTCATCCTATGAATCAAATCTAAAAGTGCTTCTTCCTCAATGCCCAGTTACCTGAAGTGAGTTATGCACTAAGGAGAGCTAACCTTGCAACTTTAGATGCTAATCAGCGATTGGCCATTAGTGTTGAAGATGATATGACCATGTCTGTAAATTGAAAAGAGAACCTTCCAAATTTAAAACATCTTCTTCTTCCTCTCCTAGAGCCAACTCAGATCAGTTAGTGCAGAAGTTGGCAAATGATCTCATTGCTATCAAGAAACAATTGGCTCAACATACTCCTTACCAAGATATTCCAAGGAAGAATTTTCAGCCTATGAACTAGTTACCTCCTTCTTAGACTAGATTGGCTATTAAAGGCCCACCCATCAAGGTTCCAATCAATGTAACTTATGAAGTTCAAGAACCTGATGATGAGGAGTTTAATGAACTCTATGAAGAACTATAAGAAGAGGTTGATGAAGAACTGGAGGAGCTTGGTGGATCTCAAGTTCATTTCCTCACCACTGAAGGTATGGATGATGAAGATGAATATGATGAAAGAGTGGCAGATATGAATAGTGAGTCATATGTTGTCATGACTCGGGAGCAAGCGAACAGAAAAGAAAAAGTGGTGCAGCCTGCTAAGAAATCCAAAGAGTATCCTATAACTATTCCAGTAGTTGCGAGAAGAGGAGCTCATATTCCCACTGCCTCCACACAAAAGGTGAGTAATGCTAATCCTCCTTCTTCTACTTCTGTTTCCAAAACTTCTTGTCCTTCAAATCCTAAAACTGATAAATCAAAATCTCTCAAGTTCCTAGTAATGATTCCCCATCCACCTCTAGATATTTTGATATCATTGATCACCTCAAAAAGACCAAAATCCAAATCTCAGAGGCAGAATTTTACCAAGACCCATCCAAAATCCTTTGCTAAAATGGTAAACTTTGTCAATTCCAAATCCAAAGCTTCATCCAATACTTCTAAAGGTCTTTTTCCCACTCCCTCTTCCTCACCTCAACCAAGCCTTGTGGCTGCAGTCACTTCCCCTAATGAGAAAATTAAACCATTCTATGTGACTCTCCTCATAGCTGGCCATAAACTCAATAATTGTGTTATAGACTCAGGAGCATCAAACAATGTAATGCCTACAAAAGTAGCTCATGCTTTGGGCCTGACTCTAACACATACCTTTGGTTCCTACTATTCCATGGAGAGTAGAGAAGTGCCTTTGGTTGGGAGGATTAAAGATGCACAAGTAGCCTTCGTTGCTTTTCTAGAGAAAAGGGTTAAAGCCACTATTTTGGTTGTTGATATTCCTCCCTCATATGGTATGTTGCTTGAGTAGAAATTTCTGTAAGGAGGTAGGAGGTGAAATTCAAATGGATTGGTCGCATGCTTTGATCTCGGTCAATGGAAAAATAAATAAGTTACTACCAAAGAGAAATAGACTGAGTATATTGTGCAAAAGACTGATGATCCAAAAGCACAAATACTCTATGAAGATATAGGCATGGTAACTACATGATCATGTCACAGATGAGGAAAACTTCCTAAGGGAGTGATTCATGATCCCAATGGCATTTGGACTTTGGAGTTTGATGGAAGTTGTTCTTCAGTTGGTTTTAGAGCTGGTGTGGTGTTGATCTCTCCAAAAGGGAAGATTCATCCATTCTCTTTCAGCTTTATTTTGAAAATACAAATAATACAACTAAATATGAGGCTCTCATCCTTGGGTTGAACATGGCAAAATAAATGGGAGTGAAGAATATTTTTGCTCATGGTGATGCAAAGTTGATTGTGAAACAAGTAAGGGATCTTTTTCAAGTGAAGAATAGGAGATTGAAACATTATAGAAATCTTGTCTGGGATTCCATTGAGTTTCTTGATGCTTTCTCCATTGAAGTTATGCCAAGAGAGAAGAATACTAGAGTTGATTCTCTAGTTGTCTCATGATCTTCTGTTGATTCCTCACCCAGATTTCTCTCAAGAGAAATTTACCATTGAAATGATTCATAGGCCTAGTGTACTAGATAATGCAAGAAATTGGTAGGTTTTCAATGATGATCAACACTTTCTCTCTTTCTTAGAGCTTAAAGATAACTTCAATAATTTTTTTTTTTTTTTGAAGGAAGTGAAACTTTTCTAGAGAGTATGTGCCCTCTAATGAAGATGATATCAAGGAAGAGATGGATCAAGATGGTTGTATCAAGTTGAAAGGTAACAAGATCCCTAAAGGGCTGGTGAGTCTAGAAGATCTATTTGATAAGCATGATAGGTTCATCAAATCTAAAACTTCTCAAGGGCTTGACAGTCTACTAAATTTGAAAAGGTTAATATTAGAAGTCATGAGGAACCCAAGATGGTGAATATTGGAAAATATGCACTCACGAAAAGAAGAATAAAGCAATAAACCTATTTAAAAATTATGCTTGATGTTCTTGCCTATTCATATGATGATCTCAAGGATTTTCAACCAAAGGAGATGCAACATTATATCCCTCTGAGACCTGGGATCAAAACTTTCAAGCATAAACAAAGGCAATATAATCCTAAGGTTGCTAATACCATTTTTCAGGAGATCCAGAAGTTGTTGAAAGCAAAGATCATTTTCTCTATACATCATTCAACATGGATTGCCAACATTGTGCCTGTCAGAAAAAAGAATGGTGAGATTCACATTTGTGTGGATTTCAGAATTTAAATCAGGCCTCTCTAAAAGACAACTATCCTCTCCCCATGATGGATCAAGGTTTCTAAGTTGTCTTAGGCTCTGAAATGTTGTCTATGCTAGATGGATTCTCTGGATACAATCAGATGGAAGTAAGTACTCCAGATCAGTATAAAATTGCTTTTATTACTCCTTGGGGCACCTTTTCCTATAAGAGGATGCCATTTGGCCTTATCAATGTTGGTGCCACTTTCTAGAGGGAAATGGACTTAGCTTTTTGTATTCTAAAGGGAAAGTGTATTGTTGTATACCTTGATGATTTGACTATTTTTTCCAAAACAAGGGCAAATCACTTTCAGCATCTGGAAATAGTTTTTCAAAAATGTAGAGAACATGGAGTTTCTCTCAATCCTAAGAAGTCTGTCTTTTGTGTTACTAAAGGTAAGTTGTTGGGCATATTATCTCCAAAGAAGGAATCAAGATAGATCCAGAGAGAGTTCAAGCAATCCAAAAGATTCCTCTTCCCACAAGCAAAAAGGGTGTTCACTCTTTCTTTGGTAAGATAAACTTCTTAAGGAGATTCATTCTAGATTTTATAGAACTAGACTATGAGCATTTCTCACATGATGAAAGGAAAGAAAACTTTGGTTGGAATTCCAAAGGTAAAGAAGAATTTGAAGATATTAAGAAATCCCTTGCTAAAACTCCCATCTTAGCATGTCCTGATTTCAGCAAGGATTTTATCATCTATTGCTATGCTACAGAGAGTACCTTGGCTACTGCTAACTCAGAGAAATTCTGAGGATCATGAACTTCCAATTTCCTTCATGAGCTATGTTATAAAGCTCATGAATTTAAATATACTATGATGGAGAAACATGATTTTGTAGTGGTCAAAGTTGTTAAATAGTTTCACTTTTATATCCTCAATTCTCACTCTGTTGTGCTTGTACCTGATACAACCATCAAATCTATTCTTACACAACATGAGTTTGGAACTAAGAGAGGCAATTGGGTAGCTAAATTCCAAGAATATGACCTTGATATCAAGCCAACTAAGCTAGTCTAGGGTAAAGGCTTATGTGAGCTTATTGTTGAAGGAGCTAATGTAGAATTTCCCAAAGAAGTAGTTGATGTTCATGTTGTCCTCTTCCTCAGTTCAAAAGATGAATGGTATGTTGATATTGCACATTTTCTTACTTATGGAGAGTTTCCATCCCACTTGAGTGCCAAGGAAAAGAGATCTATTAAGTTAAGGTCTACACAATATGTATTATGGGAAAATGCTTTGTTCAAGTGAGGCATAGATGGAAGATTCCTTAAATGTGTGGACAAAGAGAAATAAAGAAGTTGTTTTCAATTTTCATGATCATGCTTGTGGAGGGAATTTCTCTTCTACTATCACTTCCCATAAAATCCTTTGTGCTAGGTACTATTGGCCTACATTGTTTAGAGATGCATCAAAATGGGTAGGTAAGTGTGAAGCCTGTCAAAATTTTGTTGGGAGACCTAAGTTGGTTGCTTTACCACTCAAACTAGTAGTGATTGATGATCCTTTTCAATAGTGGGGATTGGATTTCATTGAACTCTTAACCCACCTTCCAAAGTGTGGGCATACTCATGTGTTAATTGCTACATTACTTCACAAAGTGGGTAGAGGCTATTCCAGTCAAAATCACTACTTCTAGGTGGTGTGTAATTTCATCAAAGAGAACATCTTGATAAGGTTTGGGGTACCAAACAAGATTGTGACTGATAATGCTTCAAATTTTTATTCTTCTGAGATGATGGATTTTTTCTATGGCTATGGAATTTCCCTTGCTCATTCTTCAAATTATTATCCTCAAGGGAATGGACAAGCAGAATCAACAAATAAGAATCAGTAACCATCATTCGGAAGCTTTTTAATGAATCTCAAAGGAATTGGCACAAGAAACTCTATGATGCTCTCTGGGTAGATAGAATTACACCCAAAAGAGCAATTGGGATGTCTCCATTTCAAGTGGTGTATGGTGTTGAAGCTCAACTACTAATAATAATGGAATTACTAGCCTTGCACTTAATGAAGGCTATTAAAGATTCAAGCTTTATTAGTTCCTTAGACAAGAGGATCATGTATCTCCAGAAGCTAGATGAAGACAGATGCAAGTTTTTGATAGAATCTCAGCTCATCAACTGAAGGTGAAAGCTTTGTTTGATAAGAAGGCTAGACCCAGAGATTTTCAAGTGGGAGACATTATTCTGCTGTGGGACAAAAGACATGAACCTCAAGGAAGCCATGGTAAGTTTGATTCTCTTTGGCTTGGTCCTTTCAAAATCAGGCACTTTGCTAGAGAAAATTATTTCTACTTGGATTATATGGATGGATCTTCTCTCCCACTTCCTTATAGTGGGAAATATTTGAAGTTGTTCAAGTCCTAGGTGATTAGGCAATCCTTCATATATTGTGTATAGTGTTTTGTTTTTTGGTCGTTCCTTTTGTGTTTTGTTTTTGGTCTTTCCTTTTTGGTTTTTTCTTTTCCATTGTGTGTGTGTTGTCTTCTGTATTGGTTTTTCCTTTGAATCTATTTGCCCAATGGATAAGGCACTAGTCTTCTTTCCCAAATTTTTCTATGGTTCTTGATCTTTCCTTGTTTCTTTGTTCCAAGCCAAGCCATCCCCAAAAAGAGCCAATTGTTGTCACCCTCAAAATTCCCCTCATTTTCCAAGTCAAGTTTTGAAAATTTTGAGTTGGTGCCTTTGAGGAATGTTTAAAACAGAGTAAGAAGTTTGGAGAGATGGAGAAATTCATGATTTGAAGTTGTTGGTGCTCGTTTTTAATCTCACCCTTTCATTTAAAATTCTCTAGTCTGCGTGGTTTGATAAACTTTTTGTCTTCCTGTCTGGATGCTTAAAAAAATTTCTTCATTCGAATGTTGTTGTCAATCCTTATCTTTGGCTGAGGATCATGTCAAGCCTTGTGTCATTTGTAGTTTTCTTCCTGTGAAAAGAAATTTGTAATCTGAGAATGAATGGTGGAGTTTTCCCCTTCGTTTTATCTTTTACGGTGTATCTTCCCTATCAATTTTTGCACAACATCCATGAGTACGTGGACATCTCTAATTGGATGTGGCAGGACGGGTTCTTTTTGTGAACTTGTTATTTTTTTTTTTTAGCAAAAGTGTCAAATTGGCGTCCCATGGCCTGATTGGATCCTGATTGACTTTCGAGGCATTATGGAAAAGGCGTAAAGTTATAAAGTGAAGCACAACCATAGTAGCGCTTCTAGGTGAAGCCACATGTTGATGCCTTGCATTGAAAATTCAAAGCGGGAAGGTGGATTGTTGAGCAATTTGAAGATTTCAGCTATGTTTGAAAAAGTATAAAGTATAAAGTAAGCCCCGACTCCAAATTTGAAAATTCAAAGCACGAAGGCAAGGCGGGGCCATTAGAGCAATTTGGGAATTTTGGTTTTATTTCCAAAAAGAGAGTTAAAATTTATAAAATGATCCATGACTCCACTGGGGTCTTGAGCCCGTTGAAAATTCAAAGTGGAGAGGTGGGTCAATAGAGAACTTTGAGTTTTTGAGCTTTTCTTTGAAAAGAGTTAAAATTGTAAAAGTGAGCCACGACTCATCCCCACTCAAGTAAAGCCACGTGTCAAGCCCGTATCAAAAGTGGATGGGTGGGCCAAAATGTAAAAAAATGCAAAATCTCTACAAAGTCACAAAATACAAAAGGCACCCTCAGGCCCACTTCAGTTTAGATATTTTCCACATGGACAGATCATATTTGAAGTTACAAAATAGGTTTAATGGTTGCATTATAGAGCATCATTTTTTCCACCATTAACACTTTTGCAAGAACCAAGAAACCAATGTAACCATTTTTTAGGATTATTTAATGGCTTCTCCATGTCATTATGGGGTTGGATCCTAGTACTTTGTAGATGTAATAGATTCAAAAGTAATCAATACAAAAGTTTTTCCCTTTCTTCCTCTGCTATTCCTTCTTTCCTTGTTCAATTTGTGAATCATCCATCTTTGCATGATAAGAAACTTTGTGTTCTTGTTAATATGATTTTGGGAACTTTGTGTCTGTGAAATTATATTTGTTATAAACGCGAATGATTCCATTCTGCATCTCCTTTTCTCAATATGCATAAGGTTATACTCTGCTATCTATATTACCTGAAAGTATTGTTATGTTCTTCCTCTCTCATCTCCTTAGTTCTTCTATTCTTTCATATTGATAATATTTTGGGCATAAAACACTTCAAAATATCAGGAATCCCCACTTTGAAAGTTGTACATTTGTATATAAGTTTTTTTCTTTCTTTCAATAAGGGAACCTCTCCCATTAAAGAGGAGGGACTTGTTGTCCCTTGACTGTGGTTTGTTAAAGTACCATCTTTTCATTAGTTCACATTTTGCGTAAACCCAATAAAGGCTTATCAAGGGTATACCACTGCGAGGTCCATATATACGTGGCTCTTACTATACATTCACACTTCGCAATGCAAGATAACTAAAAAAATAACATTTAATAACAAAAAAAAAGTTCAAAAATCGTACGCATGTAACTTTATCAATGGTTCGCTTTTCTCACACTAAAAAGGTACTTATAAGGAAAACCAAAATGTGAAGGAAACATGGACAGTTTATATTGGCTCACATTCTGACAACCTAACAAGAGATTGACACCTTGAAATCGGTGGCTAAATCTCATTGGTTTGGGTTTCACATTTTTCATAAGACAAATTACTAAAGTCTGAATTTGTGAAGAACGTGGAGTGTTATCATTGGTTCTCACTTCGCAATGCTTAAAAAACACTAACAAAATCCTGACAAGAAAATAACACATGGACTTCTCTAATTGGCTAAGGCTTCACATAGGCATTAAATAATATAGAAAACTCGACAATAGTGAATGACACATGGAGCATTTTAGTTGGCTCGATGTTTATAATTATATATTGCATTGTGTCGGGTGGACTTACAACATAGGATTAACATTTTCTCGAGGGAAATTTTAGGTTAAAAGTCTACAAAAATACATAAGACACATCGACAAAATAGAGACATATAAACTAAATAAAAGGTGATACTTTGCGATGATCTAACAAATGAGGATCGACACATGGCAACATTCTACCAATTTTTACAAGAGACGGCTCTGGGTGGAAGTAAGTCTCCGGAATAAGAAATAATTAACTAAGTTTTGGGTCCAAAACATACCAACAGGTAATACAACTGTGAAAAGACTGAAAATATAATAGAGACTACCAAAAATACAAGTATATAGATATTTTATCCCAAACACCATTAAATTACAAGAATATATTGTAAAATATTGTCAATTTCATATATCAGTTCATGTTTTGCATTAAAACATACAATTCATCTTAATTTAACAGACATTCATATCTAAATTAACGTATTTCATTAATTTATTACCGTAATGTGTTGTTTTTCATAAACAATTACTTATTTTTAACAGAATTTACATAATTACATAGTTTTATACAGTTTATAGAGAAATAATTATCTGAATCAATGGATATAAAATCCCAATGTCAAGAGAGAACAAGGGTCCATAATTCTAATACCAAATTCCAACAGAAAGAGAACATTAATCTGGAATTCTCAATACAAAATTCCAATGCATCCACAAGTTAATAGACACAAGACTATGGTTGATTATGAGAGGAAAATACTATACACCCTATGTATATTCACCTTGCCATGGCCAGGAACCATCCGAGGTTGTACTTTGTACCCTAGTTAGGAAACATTTGGTGCCCCTCTCTCTGCCCACCACCTGCCTATAACCTAGACAACCTTGGAATTATTTCCATAGACTAAAATCACAAAGTCTTTAAGACTCTTTTCACAATTGTTCTCTTTCTCATAATCACAAGTATAATTCCTTGTCTCTCATTCATTCTATTATTTCATGTATTCATTGTTCTCTATTTTGACATTTACATCTCTTGTATAAGACCTCACCAAAGTGGTTACAAGCTAACACAATGGTACTCACACATTCTCATAAGTCAAATTATTAAAGCATCTTTAATCAAATGCTTGGGATATTCATCCCTTTATTAAGATAATATCTTTATAAAGAATCTTAACTCAAACTTGTATTAAGAAGTCTTACACTAAACTTGTCTTTAATAATCTAACAAGTCTTTTAATGTTTTACAACTTCAAGGATTTTTTCACCTAACATTTCTCCCCCCTTGAATCAGCTACTATCCTCATTGGTGCTAAGTGTATTTTAAAAATCGCAGAGAAAAACACAATTCATTAGTTAAACAGTTTAGGATATTGCTCTTTCAGGAAATCTTCTCTTTCCCGTAGCAATTTCAATATCACATGTAGGCTAAATAACTATATTTTTCTAATCAATAACATGATTAGCATCATACACATATTTCTTTAACAAGCTTACATGAAATACATTATGAATTCTAGACAATTCAAAAGGTAAAGCAAGTCTATAAGCAAGATTTCATATCCTTTCTAAAATTTCAAAAGGTCCACAAAAACAAGGAGCTAACTTAGCATATTTTCCTAACTTCAAATAACTAAAGGAAGATATGACTAGAAATTGATCTCGAATGCCTTGCCTTGAAATAATATTCAATGAACATGCAAATAAATACATTGTAGGGACAAATTGAAAGGAGAGTGAAGACGGTAAGAAAGAGAGAACCGTCGAATTACCTAGCATAATCGACCAAGTCGGGTTTACAACCGCAATGTATTAAATTTTACTAACATTCCCCCTTAATATATTTCCAAATAGTGGACCCCCTAATTCAAAACATAGTAAAAAGTGTATTACACTCTCTGTGTAGCCTGCTCACCTTTGAGGTGGCATGTCATATTTCTGGATTCTTAGTCTTGGTGACACCTTGGTTTTTCCTTACAGGATTACCACAAACCTAGAAGTGACCTGAGTACATCCATCTTTGAGAACACCTCAGTGGTTTCCAGTTTCCTGGATTACCACAAACCCATATGGTTTTCTGACTATAGGTTCACCATGAACCTGGAGGTGACCTGATGTCTCAATTGTACACTTCGGTGGTTTCTCGATTTCCACAAACCCTTTACACAAGAACCAAGCACTAATTTAGTGTTTTTTCTCCTCACAATGTCCTTCATTTAGGAGGTACCAAATTGGAAAACTCTTTGCATCTTTATTGAAAAACACACACCAAAAACACACTACGCAAAAGAACATCAGAAACAAAACACAAACAAAAACAAAATTGTCACCAAAGAAATGGTGTGACCCCGTCATAGGCGACTCACGAGAGGATGCCAATTGTCCTCCAACCTCTGTGTATCCTCCATCCTCCAAAGATTTTACTACATAATTAGCAAATATGGCTTTGAGGCTCATTATATTCCACACATCGCATCACTCACCAATGTCTTCCTTGATCTTTTTCTCCTTACTTAGAAACAAGCTTGACTTGACAACTAGATGGGAAGGTAATTACCCTTTTCCCAAAACCTTAAAATATTGATGATGTGTAATATTCAGGAGTGGATTTTTCCTTAACATCTTAATGGACAAGTGACCAGAGCTTGTTGATATTAATAATGGGGTTGAAATAATGATTTTTGAGCTTGTGGAAATGACACATATTGACCTTGCCAAAATATCCTGGATGGTACTTGTCAAAGAGAATACAAAGGTGGTGATGTATACCTCAAAGAACTTTTGTTTGTGAATATACTAGTGTTGGCTCATTAGTTCCCTAAGTTAGATGGTGTTCCCTCACAATTTTCCTTTCAAGGTTTGCTTTGTTCTTTGCACATCCTACTTCAAACTGATCAAAAAGATTCTTTTCGTTGGATTTTTTGTGTTATACTTATGAATACTCTCCATCAAGAATCATTTTTTCTTGAAAACAATAAAGAATTCATTCTCTCAGGGTATTTCTCATGACCAAGAGAGAACCAATGCTACCTCGTAGGTATGGGCTTCCTCGCAGGAAATGTTATGTGTTTCGACGCTGACAAATGAACAACTACATGCTACCAAAAATAGATTACACTCTATGCCAAATCAATGAAAATGTATGCGTAAAACATAAATATAGCCATATCTTCTCCCATTTGCTAAAATAAAAATGCACATCTCCAAGAAAGAAAATTACAATATGCCTACTTTATCTTGTTATGATCTTTCGGTATGACTACAGTTTGTCTCGAACAACACACCAAGAAAAAACAACAAAAATATGCTAAGAAAGACAAAACAGGATCCCACACCACAAACAGCCATGTTGGAGAATGTAGTATCTTCTACACGTTGCTCTTTGAATCTCTAGACCTCCATTTAGGAAGAGGATGAGTGATCATGTCTCTTCCATGTTCTTTTCCCTTGATCGCATTCGCCACGTCTAGGTCTCTAGGTCACTTAAATCTGATACCAATGAAGGAAGATATAACTAGAAATTGATCTAAATTCCTTTCCTTGAAATAATATTCAACGAAAAAGCAAATAAATACAAAGTGTAGGTATGGTTGAAATGAGGGGAAGATGGTTAGAAGGAGAACTGTCCGAACTACCTCATAACTTATCAAGTCGGTTTATTACTACAATGTATTAAATTTTGATAACAATAACTCTTCTTAAGTTTTACTCTAAGACATACTTAATCACCTACTTTAAATTCTCTAACCATTCTTTTAGAATCATCCCAATGCTTATATCTGTCTTGGGCAGCTTTCATGTTCTGTTTAGATTTGTTTATGATTTCTTTCATTTCTTTTAAATTATCATTAGCACACCAATATCTATGTTCAGGATTAGACCATGAAATAGGAGTAGTACAATTCCTACCATATATAGCTTCAAAAGGTATCATTTTGTTTGTAGTATGATAACCTTGGTTATAAGAAAATTCAATTAAATACAAATATTGTTCCCAATTTCCAAGTTTTTCACCTGTATACATCCTAAGCATATCTTCTAAGATTTTATTTATTCTTTCATTTTTCCCATCTGACTCAGAATGATACACAATACTAAATCTCAAACTAATACCCAATTCATCAAACAAAGACCTCCAAAAAGAAGAAGTGAATTTAGGATCTCTATCAGTCACTAAATCTTTAGGAATGCCATGCAAATGAAATATTTCCTTATAATACAAATGTGTTATATCCGGCAGCGAGGGTTTTGATCTTGGTTGGTAGAAAATGAGCCATTTTTGTCAATCTATCAACCACAACAAGAATAACATCATGACCATTCTTGGTCTTAGGTAAACATGTAATAAAGTCCATACTAATTGATTCCCATTTCCAATTAGGAATAGAAAAAGGTTGCAATTGACCAGGTTTACTACATTGTTCGATTTAACCTTTTGACAAGTCGACAACTGTTGCACATACTTCCTAATGTCTTGTTTCATCCTAGGCTAGAAATAATTCTTTTTAACTGAAAAGTAAGTCTTTTGAAAACTAGGATGTCCAACAATAGGAATGTCATGAGAATCTATCAACAAAAATACAAACTAGGAAGACTAGGAATACACAATCTACCTTTATAGTACAACATTCCATTCACACCAAGAAAATAAGAAATAAGCCTATATTTTAAATGTACATTAGATGTTCCATTTTGCAAACCAACATATAATTCAGTAAAATAGCTATTAGTAGGCAATGCATCTCTTCTTTTTGATCAAATTGACTTCTTTCTAAGTACAAAGCATTTGCAAATATTCTTTTCCTACTTAAAGCGTCAACAACCAAAATTTCTTTACCAAGAACATATTGTATTTCAAAATCATATTGACTTAGCAATTATACCCATTTTCTTTGTCTTGTATTTATCAAGGGTTGAGTAAAAATATACTACAGACCTCTATGATCAGTTTTTAAGAAAAAAATTCGACCAAGAAAATAATGTATCCAAATTTTAAAGGCATGAATTATCCCTAACAATTCCAAATCATGAGTAGGATAATTATTTTCAGCATGTAGTAATTTTCTAGACCCAAAGCATACAACTCTACCATCTTACATTAATACACAACCAATACTAGAACCACAAGCATCAGTAGCAACAATAAAATGAAGGCAAAACAAGAATACAATTATTCATTTCCTTGGTTAAAACCAAATACAAACATCGAATATATACAAGAGATAAACATTTCGACAAAACTATCAAGCAACTAACTAACTAAGACGTTATAGGAGGGTAACCAACTAGTTCAATTTACATCATAAACAAATGTATTAGCTAATATGCTAACATTTCCCCCTTAATACATTGTTTCTAAACATCATATTTCCATATGGTTGTCCCCCTTATTTCAAACATTGTAACAAGTTTTTACACTCTCTGTAGCCTACTCACCTTTAAGGTGGCATGCCATATTTTTGGCTTCTTGGTCTTGGTGACACCTTGGATTTTCCCTACGAACTTACCACAAACTTGAAAGTGACCTAAATACATCTCCCTGAGAATACCTCGGTGGTTTCCGATTTCCCTGGATTACCACGAACCCATATGGTTTTCCGACTACAGGTTCACCATGAACTTGGAGGTGACTTGATGTCTCAACTGTACACTTCGGTGGTTTCTCGATTTCCACAAACCCTTTACACAAGAACCAAGTACTACTTTAGTTCTTTTTCTCCTCACAATGTCCTTCATTCATGAGGTACCAAACTAGAAAATGCCATGCATTTTATTGAAAAACACTAACAAAAACGTCACCAAAGCAATGATGCAACCCCATTGTAGGTGACTAACAAGAGGACACCAATTATCCTCCAACCTTTATGTATCCTCCAGCCTCTAGTATGTTGCTACTTATTTAGGAGATATAGCTTCGAGGCTCATTATTCTTCAATCATTCATCCCATGTTGCTCAAATAAATTTCAGAAATTAACATATTGGATGTCATCGGCGACGTGATTGATCCTAAAAAGTTGAAATTGCCTAATGATGGATCATTTGTAGTCATGGAAAGAATAACAGTTTTATTCAAACAGTAATGGGTTGTTCCTTCATCTTGAATTACTACCTCAACAACATGGATAACATCCCATACCCATTTATGTAAGCAACCTCTTCAACCTTGTCCCAGGTTGTGAACCATCCTTCTTTATCAAAAAAAATGTAGCAAAATTTTCTCCTTCATCTAGTTCCCACATGTAAACTAAAGATATTCCACCTTCATAATATTGGTCACGATAAATGGTAAAAATATCATTTTCTTCTACTTCCATCTTTTGTAATTCGTTTAATGGTTGTTCCCATCTTCCAATGATGAGTAGTATTCATTTGACCAAGATGACCTATATGAATCACCATCTCGATTGTAATCTCACAACAAAAACTCATTCCTTGAGTTTACATCAATTTCAACCTGAGGGGTTGATCGACATGAGATAGCAGTTTGGCGGAGTGCTCAGGAAAGAAAACCAGCAAGTTATTAAGTGTGTTGTGTGACTATGTAAGTGTCATTCTTCGAAATAGATCCATCGTTGTCTCCATTCAAAATGGAACCCTTGACCTCTAAATGCAACAAATTTACAAAACCAATGCTTGACAAGGTGTTATGTATCTTCGAAATGTATACTTTGGAAGCATGAAACGTAATGATTAGTAGGAAAATGCTAGAAGAAACCAAATATAACCACGTCTAAGTAGGTCTACCTAATTTCCATGCAATATGTCTCTCATATGTCCACTCTAATGCAGTCTCAGTAAATTTATTGTTTTTTCTACGCTAATGATGATGCAAAAAAAAATTGCGGGTTTCTAAGCGACAATGCCAAAGTTGTCCACATTTTAAAACAAAGGAACATGAACAAAATTTCCACGCATGTCGCAGGTCTTCCATATTTTTGTTGCACCGAGAAATTGGTTCTCGATACAATGAAGTAAAAAGAAGAATGAAATTATTCAATGCTTTGAGTAAAACCAAATACAAACATCAAATATATACAAGAGATAAATAGTTTGTGAATCAAGAAGGTAACCAACTAAGTAGTTATAGGAGGGTAACTAACTATTTTGGTTTACATCACAAAAAATGAATTAACTAATATGCTAACATAAAAGGCTTAGAAAAATCAAGAATACATAACATTGGTGTAGTGGTTAAAGCTTCCTTCAATTCATTTAAGGTAATTTCACATTCCTCATACCAATGATATGATTTATTTTTCTTTGTTAAGTCTATGAGAGGACTAGCTATTTTAGAATAGTTCTTAATAAATCTTCTATAAAAACCAAACAACCTAAGAAAACTCCTAATTTCTTGTACATATTTGGGTGTATCCCAATATTGTACTACTTTTACTTTATAAGGGTCTGGTGTAATTCATTTTTCAAATATAATATGGCCTAGGTAAGAGACTTTAGTTTTAAATAATTCACATTTTCTTAATTTACCATACAACTGATGTTTCCTTAAAGTCTTAAGCACTAGCCTAACATGTTTTTCATGTTCTTCCTCATTTTTAGAATAGATCAAGATATCATCTAAGAATATAATTAAAAATATATTTAAGAAAGGTTTGAAAACATCATGCATTAAGGTCATGAAGGTGGTTGGAGCATTTTTTAATCCAAAAGGCATAACAAAAATTCATAATGACCATATCTAGTCCTAAAAGTAGTCTTTGAAATATCAAAGCATCCTTTATTCTAATCTAATGGTAACCAAAATGCAAATCAATCTTAGAAAAACATCTAGCACCATTCAATTGATCTAGCAAATCATCAATTCTAGGAAAAGGGTATTTGTTCTTAATAGTTAGCTTATTTAATTGTCTATAATCAATACATAATCTCATAGTACCATATTTCTTTTTAACAAACAACATTGGTGCACCCTAAGGAGAAACACTAGGTCTAATTTTTCCTTGCTTTAATAACTCAGTTAATTATATTTTAAACTCAACTAATTCATGTATTGACTTGTCTATAAGGTGCTTTTGACACTAGTTTAGCTCCAGGAATAAGGTCAATAACATGTTCTATAGATCTTCTAGGTGGCAATTCTTCAACATCAGAAGGAAAAACATCCATAAACTCTTAAACTACTGGATGAACATCTATATCTACTTTAAGCTTATCATTTTGAGTAACCAAAGCATAGAAAATTTTACATTTTTCTTTAATACTTCTTTTAAGTTGAACAACATAAATAGTTTTCAAAGTTAGTTGTCTTTTTGTTCCTTGCAAAATATGAGTATTTGCATATTGATCTTGAATACAAACTTGTTTATTTTCACAGTTAATGAGAGCATGGTTATTTTCTAACCATGTCATTCCTAAAATAGCATCATATTGACCTAAGTTAAGCACATGAAAAGATTCACTAGATACAATATTATCAATTTGAAAATCTAAATCTTCAACTAAAGCTCTTGTTTGCCTGATTATCCTTCCATTAGCCATTTCTACAACTACTAGTTCAATTTTTTTGGAAAACAAATTCAATTTGTCAACTAAGTTAGGAGATATAAAACTATGACTACTACCAAAATCAATCAAGAAAACAAGGGTTGTGTTTTTAATAAACCATGTTACTTCAATCAGAGACACTTGCTTATGCATTGTACCTGTATCAACAACAGCATAAAATTTCATATTTTTATTTTCTTCTTTAGGTTTATCATCAGTTTTCTTATCTCTGTTATTATCCCAAATTTTCTTTTTTTTAGGACAACCCCTAGCAAAATGATTACCTCCACAATTCCAACATTTGACCTCTTCTGGTTTAGATTTGACATGTTCTTGTTTATTTCTGATCTGAGTATTTTTACACTTCACAGTTTCACTAAATGGTATTTTTCTATCCTTAAAATGAAAATTAGAATTATTTTTCTTATAGTCTTCTTTCTTTTGATGAATTATTGTTTTGAAATTTTTCTATTTGTTTAGATTTCTTACTAGAACTTGCTTGTTCGTTACAAAGAGTCAAAAGAACTGGAATAATCATAGGATTCATTTTCCTTATTAGAAACATAATCATCATCGGAAGAAGAGTGTTTCCTCTTCCTGAATTTTTTTCGACTTAGTACTGAATATGCAGTGACTCTTCCAAACTAGTTAGGGAGTCTAATGTCTTCGACACGCACTAATGGTATTTGCGAATCTAAGGCAAAGAAGGCCCTTCTAACTTGGATCGGTGATGATAGATCGATCGATCGAGGATGACTGCTCAAGGCTCCAATCAATATCGAGCTCGCGCGTGATTCGATCTATGGGTCAGGGGATGCGTGGAAAATGACCCGGATGGTTTCGTATTTCTCCCGATAGGGTCATATGGTGAATATAGTCAACTCTATGGACGATTCTCTGCCTAGTCCAAAATTCTCTAGCTTTGTTAGTTGTTGTGTCTAGTAGGGACAACTCATGAATGATGATAGGTGGAATCGAGTAGACTCAAAATACTAATGTGCGTAGGCTGTCTATATCTAACTCGACTTGTGGATTCGTAGGTCATGGGATTTGTGGATCACAACCGTAGACTCTTGGTTGTTGCGGTCCCGTTATGGTCATACGTGAGATCAAGTTCTAATCCCTAGTATCCAAAGAGTCGTAAGCTTTCTCACCTCTACGTTTAGAATCGCAATTGTGTGATTTTCTCGTAATACCTCACAGTGTTCTAAAGAACTTGAATTCTTAAGTCTGGTATCTATATCTACGAGGGTGTCTCCAAATATCTCTGGTCATGGGAACTAAAGGATCGCACCCGAATATTTGTTCTCTTTCAAATCCTTCTACAAATATGCGGATGTTTTCTAGATAACCTCGTAGTTTGGTTGATTTGACCAAAATGTGTGTGCTTGGTCGCTCTTCTACGTTTAACCCTCTCAACCGTGACTCCGATCTGTTGGAAGTCTCGTTGTTGTTTGAAGACTTGATCCTAAGGTTTTGGTCAATGTCGCCATCGCCACTACGATATTGGGTCAGGGCACAATTGGCTCGAAAATGTATTCCCGGGCTCCCTAGTCCCGTAATTGTCATGCAAAAGCAAAATGAAACAAACTATAATAAAGTAAAATCTAAGTACACTTCTAGATATATAATTCCTTTTTTTTTTTATTTTCCGCAATTTATAAGAAAGCAAATATCTAAAAATATTTAGAATCGACAACTAAACTAATAACGTAAAACAAACAAAATAGCCGAGTGTAGCTATTTGTCTCAGGCAATTTTGTATATCTATTCTAAACAACGAAATAACTAATCTATTTGTAGATTCTCGATCCTACCTTAGAAGTGAGGAATGAATCATAGTTTCTAAACTATCAATCCCCACAACTTCCCCGGCAATATCGAGAATGGAAATAACTCGTAATAAAGCGATTAACTACTTTATTTGATAAGTTCTAACTAAAACTTTGAAAGATGGAACCTCGGATTTCGCAGTAATAAAGGCGAATCCGACGGTGTGTGTGTTCTTGTCCCCTCAAGCATGATCTCCTCTTCTTTGTGCTCACGTGAATCCGTAAAAGCGTGTAATGCTTGCATCAACAGAATAGATATTTGGATCAATGGACAGCCTTCTGTAATGCGTGCATGTAATAGAATGCGGATAGAGAGGGATAGCGCAAGAAGAGCACAGCTTGGCCTATGCAATTCCTAGCGGGTCTCACTGCGAATCATGCAACAAAATGCGTCCGTAACCTCGAAACTAGTCTCGTATGAAGAGCAAAACCTGCAACTTTAATGGCTGCCTAAACTATTCTACTCCAAAAGCAATAATACTGCTTTGCACAAGTTGATCTCAGTGGCTTACCAACAAATGAGTAATGCAACTAAGCATGTAAAAGATTTAAACTATCAAACTTAAGCAAACTAGAAGACCGAACTACCAAAGTGATGAGTTTTTAAACAACAATGAGGGGCCCATAAGAATGTTTGCACTTGCAAAGGATGACCACCGTGAGAAGAAAACTTTTAAACAAGAATGAGGGGCCATTTGCATGTGCACAAACCATGCATTTATAGGAATTCAAACACCCAAAGATCAAAACCAAACTGAACTCCTAAACAATAAACAAAGGAAAAACACTATTCCAGGGGACCAAAAACATTAATGCATGCTCAAGTCGGCAAGAAAAGCTGGTGAAGCGTTGAACTTTCACGCGCTCCACAAAAGAACGCTGAAAACGCCAAAACCGCGCCCGCTGGGCGCGCAAGAGACCGCCGACCGCCGCCTCTGCTCAGTGGCGGTTACAACACGACCGCCGCCTTCGTAGGCGGCGGTTTCCAAGACCAAAAAGCCAAGAAAAGAGGAAAAAAGGGAAAACAAAGCACGCGGGGGCTAAGCGGGGCATGTGGGATGTTAACGCATATCCGTAAAGCTTCTCTCGATCCCGAACACCTCAAGCAAGAGACTCAGATCATCATCAGGGCATTTATTACACTGCTCCGCAAAGATAAGACTTTTACAATTTTGGGTACGTACATATTGCCCCCTCAGAGAAGCGTTTTAGCCATGAAGAGGCATAAAACGGTGGGTCCGAGTATGGCCGTCCCGAAATGGGAAGTTAGAAGTTATACCTTATACGTCCGTGTGTCGAAATGACGCCATCCGAAATTCCCGCTACCTGCAAAATGAAAGGGGAACTCAAGTGCAGATAGATACAATAACTTGGAAAATAAACGCTAAAATAATAGGGGAAGAGGACGTACCATTAGTGCGAGGATAGAAACTTACCTCCGTTGGCGCTCCGAACCTGTGAAAAGGGGATTTAAAACGAATTAGAGCGCTATATATATAAAAGTGGGCCCATTTTACTATTCATTTGCGCGAGTCGATTTGATAGATTTTGAGCTCTGGGGCCCACGGTAACGGTTTCTCACGCGAGTAGAGTCAAAACGTCCACAATGAGATAGTGATCATGCCTCCACGTGCGGAACGCCACCCCGCGAGATCACAGGTTGGTTTTTCTTCAATTTTGTGCTTTTCCCTCTTCAATTTTGAAATGCTAAATTTGTTGTAATGGGGGGGTCATTTTTGAAAATGTTAGGTTTAAAAGGTCCATCTAGGGGGCGCCTACTGGGTAGGCTTTGTTTTTAGCCAAAATGGTCGTTTTTTGCTAGTTTTTGGCTTTTTGGGGTTAAAAACCCGCGCGGGTTTTCACCGCGCGCCGCCCGGCCAGTATGGCAGCATGACCGACCGCCGCCTCGTCTGTGTGGCGGGCGGTTACGAGACCGCCGCCTTCAAGGCGGCACAAAAACCGCCCCGCCTGTGGCGGCGGTTTTGCACAGAATGCAAAAGGACCTCTTTTGAAAACTTACACTTGTATTTTTAGCATTTGTGTATGTTTTTATAACTCTCTTGATATCGTTTAGATACTAACTTACTCTGTTTTGTGTGTTTTTGGGTGTATGCAGCGGAGGAGGAGTATATTAGATGGAGCCGGAGAGAGAGTGTGACTCACTGCCTGGGTATTGATGCCCTCTCAAAGAGATGAGGAGGACACATCACAGAGGGCCGGATATTGGGATATCGCGTGTGCCTCACGTTGTCTGCCCGTCTAGTCACATACTCGTGACTTATTCTCCTATCGGGATGCAGATCGAACACTTTCCGATCGCTGGGGTCCGTGGTGAGTGGACCATTACATTAGAGGACGCCTACCGCATTCTGGGGTCCCGATCATCGGAGGCGACTCACATTAGAGACAAGAGCTCACGGGCACAGACACAAAGGCTGGCATATATGGGAGATGCAAATATTTCCACTGGGCCAAGAAGGGAGTGAGAGTTAGATCCATTCCTTCTTTGCCCATCCCCGTATTTCGACAGCCATCATGGGGATCCTTGCCTCGAGACCGATCGGGACAAGGGAGGGACACTTTGTTATACCGTCTGGGCCCCCATCATCGCACGTATAGAGGGGCATGGCCGGATATACGCCCTGGGGCAGACATTTTGGGGACCACCTATCACGACTTATATAGGGTGGTCCGCTTACAGGACAAGTTGAGAGCCACCCAACTCTAGTCATGAGTCAGGTGTATGAGCATTTTATTCCTTATGGCAGAGGCGTGGAGGTGGCAGATCCTGGGCCGTGAGGGCGGCCGATGGTCGATATGCTCTGCTTAGAGCACCTCACCCCAAGAGCCTCCCCCCACTATAAAGCAGATATGGAGGCCACACCGCACTCAGCCTTATGGCCGGCGATGGGGAGAGGAGGCCATGACATTGGTTTCCCGCTCCATTACAGGCAGCTTATCGACCGTGTGGGACGGGTGAGGTACATCCTTTCAAAGGGTTCCTCAGCCAGCCTCGGCCTCCCATATGTGGGCATGCTTCCTCCAAAGAGCACCCGCCATGTATCGTTCGGGAGGCTTGAGAGGGGGCCTAGAGGCCGTGGTCGACAAGGGGTACCCCCGGCATTCCTATCAGCAGCCAGGGGGATAGTTCGGGCCGAGGGAGAGCCGGTGCGCCTCGGCACCTTTACTGGATTACCGCGGGTCCCGCCATCATAGTAGCGATGACCCTATAGATATTGACTCCGATTCCGAGGAGTCCACAGAGGGAGGGCCGAGGAGCAGACGACGAGAGTGATCCCGAGTGGCATGATACTCGTGATATCACGCAGCAAAGTGAGAGGGCGAGCAGAGCGCAGAGAGAGACTCGGTTTCCGAGGAGCCACTCTCCCGGGCCATGGTGGAGATGATGAGTCCGCTGCATGGGCCATGTTGCCCCAACTACAGAGCAGCTCCTCGCCCATGCGGCGGCATCTCAGCAGCGGTGCCGGCCCTAGTGACCCATCTTGAGGCCCGACCCGAGTAAGTTATCCTTTCTCCCTTTCAGTGTTAGTTTGATTTTTTTTTTTTTTTTTGACTTGTTTTAACTGCTATCCCTCCTTATATTTGTATCTTGTATATTTTAGCCTCTTGCCTAGTTTCTAATTCGTCTTTCTTCTTTTTGTTTTGCAGAGATCGCTGACGAGTGGCGGGGATCTAATCCGTAGGGTATGTACTCGATTCTCTGATGATCCCTATGGATAAGACCCGCGGAGCTATCCGTAGATGCCGGGAGCCTCAAGCAGCTGGCAGCATACCGACGCCTTTGCTCCCGCTTTGGCATGTGGCCAAGATGGTGTCTACTCTCCGTACAGAGTCGGGCAGCTATAGGACAGCCAGCCGAGCGCCTTATGAGGAGCCGCTTCTCATGGCGAGACCACGACCGCCCTCGAGACCCCGAGCCTTCCGTCCATTCGTAGCGCCAAAGTAGTCGTAGTCCTAGCGAGGGCGCGCACCTTCACCGGGATCGCGTAGGGGCCGAGAGGCCACTTGCTCCTATGCACTTTTTGTATTATGGATTCTTTTGTGTATTACGGGCTCTTTGAGCGTTTTGACCATGCCTAGTGCATGATGGCATCAGATACAAATATTGACTATTTATATATATGCGCCGATTTTGGATCAAAACTTTGTCACTTGTGTCTTCCCTTTCTGCTTCCAAATTTTTTCGTATACTACGATGTATGTTTTATATGCTTTCTAGAATGTATGCAATGGAAAATGATGATGCAAATGTTTGCTTTCTTTTTGTGTTTCATGATGCCGATACATGATATCAGTAGATATATTGTGATCTTGAATCTTAACTTTTGTTTAGCAATTTGATACCTCATGATTTGTTTTGGCAAAGTGATGAGAACAACCAGTATGATGAACAGATTGACTTGCCCCACCCTTAACTCCACGCAACTAGTAAGATGCGAGAGCTCATCACCAAGAGCCAAGAAGGGCGCAAGTTATGAAATATGGTGAAGTGATAGTGATGAAAGATAGACGAAGCTTTGGTGGAACCAAATTGAAAACTACAAGCTTACTCTACCTGAATGACTTCATAGTTTTGGATGTAACTTACCTTGCGGTTTATCCAGACTTAGACCCGTAGATGGCCACATAGTAGACAAAATCTGGGTTTTTTAGGATTTTTAACTCTTTTTGGAATTTTGAATATCTGATTCATTCGTTTTTGACTCAAAGTTTGAATTGTTTGTTTATGACCTTTTAACATTTACTTTGTCTAGAGGACCCCCTACACTTTGCCCCGTGCTACCTGTAAGAAGCATGGGTTTATCACCGTGGGCAAGGCATAGGCGAGTAAGGGCATTTCCATCCTTTCCCAACCCTACGTCACTAGTAAGAGACGCAAGCTCATCACCGAAGGTTGGTGGGGCAAGGAAATGTGTAAAATAAAATTTTCTGTTTAATCACTTCTTGACTTGTTTGTTTGAGTAAGATGTCGATATTCTTATTTCCAAAGAGATGTGCATATGGGATAGATGTGACACCATGAAGCTTCTAAATGCACTACATAGGCAAGACACCTATCCTAAGAAGAAACCAAAGCGAGAACAAACTTGCAGAGCTTGGTATGGTTACCGTTAGACTTCGTCATGTCTCGATTTTATTAGATAAAAGATTCTCAATTGATTGATGATATCAAGATGGAGAGGTATGATTAAAGAACTTCATGCCGTAAACATCACGAGTTTGAAATAAATTGCTTTGAGAATAGATTCCTTGATCACAATTTGTGTAAGAACAAGTGGACAAAATGATCCTAATTTATATGAAAATGCGATGTAGATAGTTATATAGGCAGCGCTTGGCTACGCTTATGCGTAGAAACGCTTGAGGTGGAGGGAATTGACTGCTTTCGCCAAACTCCTCACCTTCTAGCGTGCATAAGAGATAAGCACCATTCCCGTAGTCTTTCATGACTTCTGCATGGGCCCAACCATTTGGGCCGGAATTTCCTTCCTTCGCCGGTTCTTCTTCGATCCGGCTGCCTAACCTCGTAACTAGGTCACCTTCGTATATGTCACGCTCATAGACTTTCTTTTATACCGCCGCACATTCGGCCAAGATATAGACTCTATGTCGTTGTTCAAAGATCTAACCTAGCTTCATCCAGCTTTCTAATTGAGAAAGACGTGCTTCTCTCAGTAAGCGCCCTCATCCGTAATCCTCAGAGCGAAATGCGGAGACTGGGATTTCAACTTCGAGTGGGAGAACCGCTTCACCCAAATACCAAATGAGAAAGGAGTTGCTCCCCGCTGGAGTTCTTATTGAGGTTCGATGGGCCACAAGGCCGGATATAACTTCAAATGCCAATCCCGCTTGTTTTCTTTTCACTGCTTTTAAGGAGAATGGCTTTCAAAGTTTTGTTCGCTTGCTTCACCGCCCCATCGGCTTGGGGATAGTACAAGGAAGCCGTATGATGGCTGATTTTAAATTTGTTGATAGCTCACGAACTTCTTCATTCTTGAAAGAAGTTCCATTATCTCGAGATAATAATTTGTGGATACCGTACTCGCAAATGATTTGGTTCAAAATGAACTTAGCGATTACAGTAACTGTGTATAAATTGTAAGAGGCATGGCCTCTACCCATTTAGTGAAATATTCAAAGGGCCGTGATTATAAAATTGTGGCCGCCTGGACGAGGGAGAGAACTTCCTATCAAGTCCAGCCCCATGTAGAAAAGGGCCACGAGTAGCGATCGGTCAGCAAAGCTTGGCCGGCATGTGGATCTCATGAGAGAACTCCCGACATTTATGACACCCGCGCACAAACTCTATTGCACATGTTCTAGAGTGGGCCGTAAATAGCCCATTCGATGTATTTCGAGTGGTGGCGTGGCCGCCAAGTGGCCTCCACATATACCGCTGTGAGATTCATGGAGAATCTTCTTGGACTCTTCTGTGTCAACACACCTTAAGAGCATTCCATCGAATGCTTTCCGATAGAGCACTTGCTCTATAATGACGTATTTAGCTACGATAATGCGTAACCGCCTTCTTTGTTGAGGTGTAGCTCCTTCTGGGTACCTATGGTCCATGATATAACTAATGATATCAGCGTACCAAGGGCACTCAGATATAGCAGGTCGGGTTTCGACGTAGTACACGCATTCGTCTGGAAAGTCTAAGTCTACTAAGTCACCTCCGTCTAGCGGGTTATCACCAACCAATCTGCGATGATTTGCCCTTTAACCGACTTTTGGTTTACAAAAGTTAATTCAACTCTCCCATTAAGGTTATAAAGCGCCCCGCCTTTTTAGACAGGGACCCTCAGTGTGAGGAAGGTTCGTAAGTGGTCGCTTTTACCATGACCCTTGTCTCTCTCTGATTTAGCATGTAGTGTCTTAGGCGTTTGGTCATGAAAACTATGGCAAGGCATTCTCGCTCGCTTGTGTATAGCGTTTTCATAGTCGAGCAATGTTCGCTAATGAAATAAATTGCACGCTCTCTCTTGTCATCGCCTTCTTGGGCTAGCATGCAAGCTAACGAAACATCGTAGCCCTGTGAGTATAGAATTAACGGGCGATCTAGCTTAGGTGGCATTAGCGTAGGTGGTGACAAGAAGAAGCGCTTAATCGCATCAAAAGCTTCACAGCAGCTTTCACCCAATCAATGCTATAGTCTTTCTTGAGTAAATTATTGATTGATGAATAATGAAGCTTAAGTCCGGATGAATCTCCTGATCGCACCCACCTTCCCGAGAAATGATCTCGATTCCGCATTCACTCAAGGTGGGACCATTTCGAGGACAGCCCAATTTTGGTCGATCAACGCCGATCCTCGTGACGATATGATGTAACCTAGAGCTTTCCTCCCGTTACACCAAAGACGCATTTTTCCGGATTTAGCGTAACTCCGTATTCTATTAAACGTGAAAGAATGACACGAGTACTTCGATGGTCACAACGCTTCTTGGCTTTAGCCAACAAGTCATCTACGTAGGATTCCACGATTTTATGAATTAAATCGTGAAATATATAAGTCATAGCCCGCCGGTACGTGGCACCGGCGTTTTGAGACCGAATGGCATAACAAAGAGAATAATAGTTCCCAAGGAGTTATAAAGGTGGTTTTAGCTTGATCTTGCTCGATATTCTGATTTGATTGTATCCCGAGAATCCATCCATGAGAGACAAGAGCTCAAACCCACTGTGTGCATCAACAATGACATCGATAGATGGCAATGGGAAGTCATCCTTAGACATGCTTTGTTAATGTCCCTAAATCTATGCAGATGCGTATCTTTCCATTCTTCTTGAGAACGGGAACGATGTTCGATACCCATTGGGAGTAGTCAACTCGGCTTGATGAATCCTACCCAAGGAGTTTTATTACCTCCTCTTTACCATAAGGGCTACCTTGGGCTTCATAGGTCTTGATTTTTGCTTAATTGGCTTCGATCCGATCTAGTGACGAGGTCAGTGCACCGCAATGTGGGGTGCGACTCCCATCATCTCTTTGTAATTAAATGCAAATGCCTTCTCGATGTTCTTTTCGAGAACCCGAGTATGTATTTCTACTTTTCCGGGGTTAATGAAGAACCTAGTTTCAATATCCTTGGTTCATTTTCTCGTCCCAATGTTGACATCGATTGCTTCTTCGATTAAAGAGGCGTTACCCTCTTCGAACTCAGTGTGGTGCCGGAGGTAGATCTATATCATCCCCATTTTCTATCACAGATATGCTAGGTTCCTTTGCATGAGGGAAGATCCGTTACGGATTTCCGGCAGTAGGAAGATGAATGCGGATCGTAGATAAATCTAGTGTGTGACAGAGCGATGTAATGCCGCATAGGCATTTAAGTAATCCAAAGTAGCCGCATCATTTCCAACATGGTCTAGATGGTAGATTCATTTCCGCTTGAAAGAGGATTTGTCATTGTTTTTATCAATGGTTCGTTACTTAATGGATACTCGTGAAGTGAGTATCTTCTAGCTCATTGCTTGAGTGAAGCGTGATGCCGTTGCTATTGAATCGGCGAGAAGATTTTTCTCTCGTGGGATTGCTTCAATGGATATGAAATTAAACGCTTTGCTTAAATCTAACACACACAAATATTTTCAGAGAGTTGTAAATGTTCGGCTTTAGTTTCATATATTTCAAACTTGGTTTGTTACTAATCATGAGTCTCCTAAGACTTTGATGTTATCAATACCAATTCTTTTGGCTAAGGTAAGGCCAAGGAGGAGAGCTTCAGACTCAAGGCCCGTTGTTTGTGCATTCAAAGTTCAACTTGAAAGAGAATGGGAGGACCTTTTCCTGGGCGAGGTAAGAATTATACCCGCCCCGCTCCATAATGCATTTAGCTCCATCGAAATGGAGAGTCCAATATTTAGCCGGAGCATGATGATGTAGGTATCTACCGTATTTGCACATTCTACTTCTACCATGCAAAGATCTTCTCACTGGAAGAGAGCCAACCCCTAAGGAATATCCTATACCTACCGAATCAAATGGTAAGAACATTGGTAAATCTTGTTCTATTAATTCAACGATTTTTGCAGTAGTCCCTAATGATACGCTTTCTTTAGCTTTACCGCCAGAATTGGGGTTGTTTTTGGCTACGCCGATGGTTTCAAGATCCGTCGTAGGTACCAACTTTTCTTTTGACTTTGAGTCAAGGGGTTTATTAAGTTGGTTTGTTGAAGTTCGACTCGAGTGTACACCTGGGTCTTCTTTTTAAATCAGCTAGGTGTACGCCAAACGGCTTTGATCACCTTTGCTACAAATACCTTTCCCGATGCAAGAATCTTACTTCTTGAAATAGCGTGGAAGGGATTGCCTTCATTCGATGTATCCACGGCCACCGAGGATCATATTATAGTTAGTTTCCGATCTATAATATAAAACTCAACAGATTGTTTTAGGTCCCAAAGTGACCGGTAGTATTATGGTTCCTATCGATGTGGCTTTAAGGCTATCGTAGCCTCTCAAGGTATTTCGAGTAGTGGAACAAATGCTTTGTTTCACCATATCCCAATTTTTGAGAAAAGAGAAAGGGACTATGTTAACCGCAGCTCCATCACAACCATTGCCCGCTTTACATAATTATTATAAACCCGTACTTGCAAGTGTAGGGCTGATCGCCTCGCGTGCGATCTCAAAGATCCGTAGGCATTTTACTTATTTCGAATATGAATTCGACATCCCTATCCGCCCGTCCCCGGAGGATAAACATCAAAGTCTATATGATTTACTTGTGCTTCTCGGTGGTGGAGTGATACTAATTAAATGACCCAAACCTAACGCCTCTAAAAGAGCAGCCCCGTGAGCAGGGAATTCTTTAGTAAATCAAGGAATGAAATATGCGAGAAGGTTTTTGTTAGATCATTAATTAGATCGTAAGCACCCATAGGTTTTGCTACGGTTTGTCGGATGTTATCTCGCTTCCTACAGATGGCTTGGACTTGGTTGAGAGAAATACTCTCGTCCTCGTAATTGCTTCAACGGGTAATTCGAGTCTAACTCCACTAATCCAACTACCTTAGGTCGCGGCCGACTTCCTAGTTGTGGCGCGACTAACGGATTTAGCGGGTGCCGAGGCCTCGTGATCGCTGCTTCCTCGTTATTGCGCGCTTTGTTTGTTCCAGCTGGTTTCAACCCATCGTTATCATGATTTGGGAGTGGATCATTAAAGATCTTGAGAGGGGCATTCTCGAGGGGAAACCGCCCTCGCGAAGGTACTTTGCCGTTGCAGACGAGGATCTGCTAAGAACATATCCATAAAAATTGTTTTTGTTCATTTGGCAAGCGCCGCATGAATTTGTTGTAGTCACGACACGCTCTAGTGTCATGACCCCGAATTTTATGGAAACCACAATAAGAATTGGGATTATAATTCCCGCTTTTGTTGGTTTGGTGTGTATTGTGGCCTAAAATTCCGATCAAACTCATGCCTATTAGGACCAAAGTTTTGGAATTGTTGTTTTTGGTTTTGACTTTGGTTTTGGTAACCAAATGAGTTTTGGCTTGGCCCTTGCATGGGATTTCACCATTGTTGTTGTTGTGGATTATTAAAATCCACCGTATTGACCGTCGGGGTAAAATTGTTGTTTCTTTGGTTGTTTGTTTGTGACGGAGTATTAACGACATTTACCCTCTCTGGGCTGGTCAGCTACCCCATCCGTTGTTACCCCACGATTTTTGTTAAGGATTTTGGGTCCTTGATTGACATTTGTGGTAGTTGTAGTATTTTGAGTGGAGGTGATTAACCTCCCATTTGCTCCATACGCCTTACGGCCACTATCTATCGCTCGCCGGTCTATTCAGAGAGCGCTCTCAAGTACTTCGTCATAAGTCCTTAGGGAACTTCTCGACTTCTTCCTTCACTTCTTGCTAAGAGAATGAAGGAATAAATCGCATAGCTCCATCCGATCCATGTTTGAGCGCTTGCCGAGGAATAAAGGACTCGTGCGCCACCTTTGATGAAATGGGCGACAGACTCATATGTTCTTGCTTGATGTGCAAGAACTCCCCGATTCCCCGCCCCACAGTTTGTTCATGTCGAAGGCTTTGATGAACTCGCATACGAGTTGTTTGAATGAATGTATGGAAGCCTCTGGGTATTCTCGTAATACCAATCGAGGGCAATGCCTTCCAAAGCCGCTTTGGGGAATATTTTAGCAACGACCCCATCCCATGGGAGTAATTCTCGAATGGTCAGAGCGTAAGCTTTGATATGCGCATTCGGATCTCCTTCTCCTTTGTATTTGGGCAAATCGAGAAGAGGCCTCGAAGCATAACGCTTCTTATGGCGAAATCTAAGGGCTCCTTTAAATATTCTCGATAAGTCCCTATCGCATACGCCTCAACCATCGATGGTGCCTGCTGAGGAGGCGGTGGCGAACGGGTTGTTGATATGGCGTAACGTACGCGCGCTGGGCAGGGGCATAAGGCAATCCCCGCATTTGAGTAAACATGCCGGGGGATGAGTACATATTCCCTTGTGGTGATTTGGAATACATGTTTAAGTACGAAGGGGTACTATCCAGAATGGATTGCTCTGCACCGACCAGAGGAACTGTGCTAGCGATAAGGGGTCTAGTGGTACTTGTTGTGAATACCGAGGAGTCATACCTAACGTGCCTACTCCCGTGAGGAGATCTACTTGGCTAGGATGGTGCGAGGATCGAACTCCCCGCTTGTATGAATTTCAATTTTGATTCGCTTGGGCAAGTTCTAATCCTCTAACCTTTCTATTAGAGTCAAATGACTTCGCTTGGTGAAGTCACGATATCGTGCCTCGTGGCGTTTGTTGTTGATATCCCGGTGTCAGATAGGCATGTGATAGCCTCGTCATGAACTGATTGCTATCTTGCCAAGTTTCTCTCGAGAGTATTTTCTATACGTGATGGCATAGAGGTATTTTCTCGAGGAGAGAACTCTGGCCGTATTTGCAAAATTCCTACAGTGGGGTACATGCCTCGAGAGCGTTGTTCATTCCTAGGATAACGTATTGAGTACTCGCCATCTAGAACCGAGTATGGATCTGATTGTCTCGCTAATATGTGGTCTAAGTAGCACCCGAGGAGATGAAGCAGATTCTCCACCAATGTCATATTGTTTGAGCCTCAAGGCTCTGCTTGTGTTTGAGCGAGTTGCTGCTCCAACCCTCTCGCTGGAAGGACGAACTATATCTAGTCCTTGGCGTTTGCGCTGACAAATCGATTAGTTGAATAGTTGTCGCCCCACATCGAGAGTGAGGGTGATGATTCCTATTCTCGCTGGGCATAGTATGCCTCAAGACCCGTGAGGGGTCTCGCATATGCATCGAATCCCGACATATTTGGGGGGTATATGAATACCCACAGAATAATGGGAAGGAGCGAAGGTGATTTGTGAAGGGAAACGTGATATTTATGACTCCGAACGAGAAGGTAGGAAGTTTTACGCAGCTTCACTAATTTCGTTTGTTCACGCTGGGTTCACCAATTTTGTACGCCGAAAAGCAACAAAGCAGCATGAGAATCAACAAGTGACTCTTCCACGTACCCAACCTCCCGAGGTCGTGCCGAGACAGCCAGGGGGGGGTAGAATATGCAGACAAACTAGTTGGGAGTCTAATGTCTTCGACACGCACTAATGGTATTTGCGAATCTAAGGCAAAGAAGGCCCTTCTAACTTGGATCGGTGTGATAGATCGATCAAATGAGGATGACTCGCCAAGGCTCCAATCAATATCGAGCTCGCGTGATTCGATCTATGGGTCAGGGATGCGTGGAAAATGACCCGGATGGTTTCGTGTATTTCTCCCGATAGGGTCATATGGTGAATATAGTCAACTCTATGGACGATTCTCCGCCTAGTCCAAAATTCTCTAGCTTTGTTAGTCATGTGTGTCTAGTAGTAGGACAACTCGTTGAATGATGATAGGTGGAATCGAGTAGACTGAAATACTAATGTGCGTAGGCTGTTGTCTATATCTAACTCGACTTGTGGATTCGTTAGGTCATGGATTTGTGGATCACAACCGTAGACTCTTGGTTGTTGCATGGGTCCCGTTATGGTCATACGTGAGATCAAGTTCTAATCCCTAGTATCCAAGAGTCGTAAGCTTTCTCACCTCTCTACGCTTAGAATCGCAATTGTGTGATTTTCTCAAATACCTCACAGTGTTCTAAAGAACTTGAATTCTTAAGTCGGTATCTATATCTACGAGGGTGTCTCCAAAGCTGTCCTCTGGTCATGGAACTAAAGGATCGCACCCGAATATTTGTTCTCTTTCAAATCCTTCTACAACCATGCGATGTTTTCTAGATAACCTCGTAGTTTGGTTGATTTGACCAAAATGTGTGTGCTTGGTCGTTTCTACGTTTAACCCTCTCAACCGTGACTCGATCTCGCTGGAAGTCCTGTTGTTTGGAAGACTTGATCCTAAGGTTTTGGTCAATGTCAAGCCATCGCCACTACGATATTGGGTCAGGGGGCACACAATTGCTCGAAAATGTATTCCCGGCTCCCTAGGTCCCGTAATTGTCATGCAAAAGCAAAGAATGAAACAAACTATAATAAAGTAAAATCTAAGTACACTTCTAAAGATATATAATTTCTTTTTTTTTTTGTATTTTCTCGCAATTTATAAGAAAGCAAATATCTAAAATATTTAGAATCGACAACTAAACTAATAACGTAAAACAAACAAAATAGCCGAGTGTAGCTATTTGTCTCAGGCAATTTTGTATCTATCTATTCTAAACAACGAAATAACTAATCTATTTGCAAGATTCTCGATCCTACCTTAGAAGTGAGGAATGAATCATAGTTTCTCGTAAACTATCAATCCCCACAACTTCCCTGGCAATATCGAGAATGGAAATAACCGTAATAAAGCGATTAACTACTTTATTTGATAAGTTCTAACTAAAACTTTGAAAGATGGAACCTGGATTTCGCAGTAACAAAGGCGAATCCGACGGTGTGTGTTCTTGTCCCCTCGCATGATCTCCTTCGCTTTTGTGCTCACGTGAATCCGTAAAAGCGTGTAATGCTTGCATCAACAGAATAGATATTTGATCAATGGACAGCCTTCTTCTAATGCGTATGCAATAGAATGCGGATAGAGAGGGATAGCGCAAGAGTACAGAGCAGCTTGGCCTATGCAATTCCTAGCGGGGTCTACTGCGAATCATGCAACAAAATGCGTCCGTAACTCCGAAACTAGTCTCGTATGAAGAGCAAAACCTGCAACTTTAATGGCTGCCTAAACTATTCTACTCCAAAAGCAATAATACTCAAGCTTTGCACAAGTTGGATCTGTGGCTTACCAACAATTCAACTAAGCATGTAAAAGATTTAAACTATCAAACAAGCAAACTAAGACTCGAACAACAAAGTGATGAGTTTTTAAACAAGAATGAGGGGCCCATGCAAAAGATTTAAACTATCAAACTTAAGCAAACTAGAAGACCGAACTACCTTCTAAGAAAAAGTGATGAGTTTTTAAACAAGAATGAGGGGCCATTTGCATGTGCACAAACCATGCATTTATAGGAATTCAAACACCCAAAGATCAAAACCAAACTGAACTCCTAAACAATAAACAAAGGAAAAACACTATTCCAGGGGACCAAAAACATTAATGCATGCTCAAGTCGGCAAGAAAAGCTGGTGAAGCGTTGAACTTCACGCGTGCGTCGCGCTCCAAAAGAACGCTCGAAAACGCGCACAAGACCGCCGCCCTGCTCAGGGCGGCGGTTACAGACCCGCCGCCTGTAGGGGCGGCGGTTTCGCGCAAGGCGCAGGACCGCCCGGCTCAAGGGGCGGGGATTTCATATCATCAAGACCAAAAAGCCAAGAAAAGAGGAAAAAGGGAAAACAAAGCACGCGGGGCTAAGCGGGGGCATGTGGGATGTTAACGCATATCCGTAAAGCTCGATCCCGAACACCTCAAAAAACCGTGAAATAAACCAAAGACTAAATAAATTCAAGTTTACACAATTTGCGAAGAAAAAGATAAAGATAGGTGTTGATAATTCATTGGAAATGGTTACAAAAGTCCGACACTAAAAAATAATACACGTGGAACCTTTTCCTTAGTTGGCATTTTGCAAAAGCCAATAAAGGCTTATCAAGGGTCTGTCACTACGAAGTCTGTATATACGTGGTTCTTTACTATTTGTTCGCACTTTGTAGTCTAGGATAACTGAAAAAAGAACATTTAATAGCAAGACAGAGAATTAAAAATTTGTGTACACGCTTAAATTTATCAATGCTTCACTTTTCACACACTGACAAGATACTTATAAGGAAAACCAAAATGCAAAGGAAACATGGACAGCTTCTATTGGCTCACATTGTGACAACCTTACAAGAGACTGACACCATGAAATCATTGGCTAAATCTCATTGTTCAGTTTCACATTTTTCGAAAAACAAATTATCGAAGTTTGGATTTGTGAAGAATGTGGAGTGCTATCATTGGTTCACACTTCGCAATGCTCGAGAAAATCCCGACAAGACAATAACACATGGACTTCTCTAATTGGCTAAAGCTTCACAAAGGCATAACAGAATCTAGCAAACTCTTATGACATCTAACAACACATGGATCATTTTAATTGGCTCGATGTTCGTAATTATATAGTCTATTGTGTCGGGTGGACTTAGAACATAGGATTAATAGTTTCTAAGGGAACTTTTGGGTTCAAAGTCTCGCAACAAGACATAAGACACGCTGATGAAACAAAGATAGATGAAATAAATAAAATTTGACACTTGGTGACGATCTAATGAATGAGTATTGACACATGGTAACATTCTTCCAATTGTATATGAGAGATGGCTCCGAGCGTAAGTCTCCAAAATAAGCCATAATTAACTAAGTTTCATGTCAAAACATACCAACAGTAATACGTCTGTGAAAAGATCAAAAATATAATAGACACACAAAATATAGACCACACCATTAAATTATAATAACATTTTTCTGAAAATAAAAACTTCAACTTGTGAGTTTTTCAAATAGTTACACTCAAAATTGGAAGATGTTTTAGAAATGTGAATCGTAGAATTTTGAGTCTAGTTTCTAAGATATTAAATTTTATTGAAAAAGATAATTTTAAGTGGGTCAAATAACTAAAATACCAACAGGTGCTCCTATTTTTGTTAAAAACATAATAGAGTGACTTTCGTGCCCCCCACCATTTTTGAGCACCATTTAGTATTTTTAAAAACCCTTTGGTAGAAAGATAGCTAGAGCATCTAGTTTGTGTTAGAATTTTTTTTTTAGATTTTTTAGCGAGTATTTTTTTATGATTTTTCTAGTACATAAATTTTATGTTTTGAAAAATAATGAGCTCCGACCGTGCCCCCTAACTACCTCAAAAAATATCAAAAATTAGTTTTTTTTTAATATGTATAGAATTAGTCCTAGTTTGTGCCTAAAAAAATTTTATTCAATTTTGATGAGTCAAAAAAAGATACACGACAAAAGATAGACATGTTTAAACTTCAAAAATAGCTATAAAAAGGCATAGTTAGAAAATAAATAATATGGAAACCTTATATTTGTTAGAAAAATTGAAAATAATATTTATACAAAGAAGAAACTCTACTTTACATCGTGGTATAATTTTTTTAAAAAATCGATCATTTGATGTTGATTTATCATGGCGGAAGTTGATTTTTGCATTTTCCTACAAAAACACACAGTTTGTTGTGTTTGTGTAGGTCCATGCCTCAAGCTTGGGGATCCAAACCAGATCCCAAGCCTTGAGGCATGGGTTGGAAAATGGAAAAAAAATAACGCATTATAACACGTACATTATGCTTTTTTTATATATTGTGGTCCCCCAATGTCCCTTTCATCTCTTTCACGGGATTTCTACATACATTATGTTTGGTCTACAATTTTTGTACATTCTTACATGATTTTTTAGTAGTTCATTTTGTCCCTACCCCACTAGTTGAATTTTTTAATCATGGGTGATAAAATTCGAGCTAAGGACAAGAGGAAAGTCAAGAACAAGACACCGAGCAATTGGAAGAGATGAGAATAAAGAAATTGAAGAGAATGCGAAAACTTTGTGCAGGGCAAGGTACATCTTTATATCAAATGTAGCTAATGTATTAGAAAATGGGATGAAATACATAATGAAAATGTAGAGAATAATGATTTTTCAATGAATAATGATATTGAATTAATGATAATGTTAGTATGGATGAAAAAATTGATATGAATCCAATTGTTGAACCTTTACCTGAGAATCCAAATGTTAACCCCAAAATTTGTATGAAAACACTTGAATGAAGAAAGTAACCTTATAAATGAATCTTCACCTCTAAGAACACCTCCTTCCATTTTGCAAAGAAAACCAATTCACTTAATTGAAATTGATGAAAACATTATAAAACCAATGCCTAACAAAATGTCTAAAAGAAATGCGAGAAGAAAAGCTAGTGGAATTTGGGATAATTACTTTGAGAATTTAAATGACACACAAAGATGTCAATTATTTGTTACATTGATGAAATTAATTAAGATGAGACCTATAATGAAGACCCTAGGGTTAAGAACATCTAATGTTGTTGATCAAAATGCATCAATTGTTGAAAACATACATAAAGCATACCAAATTGTAGGTGGAAAAAGACACACCAAAGATAGTAATGCTACATGGCATGCACTTACTAATTGTATAGTAAGTGATAAAACAATTAATAAACACTTGATTAGAAAAACAAGCAAAGTTTTGAAGCTAAACAAAAAAACACTAATGAAAGCAATAGAGAGACGTAAACATCTTGAGTCAGTCAATAACACTGACTATTGGGATTTCTCTAGTAGACTTCCATGGAAAGACAAGAATACATCTGATATTCTAAAAGAATTAATTGTAAAATTTTGGAATGAGAACACAAGGGTGTCACCAAATAGAAGAGATACAATAAAAAAATAAGAATAGGTTCTCATAATCGTGAATCGTGTGCAAAACATTTCTTAGATATGACTCAAACACAATTGTTCTCTAAGTTTAAGAATGAAAATCCACAAATTAACATTAGCCAAAGATTATTTGAAATGAGAAAACCCTTTTATGTGAAAATCAATCACTCACGTACCACTTGTTGTTGCAGGCATCATGTTGAATTTTCAATGCATTATGATGTTTTTTGTCAAATACGTCATATGTTTTGCATATATCGACATCATGTTGCATGAGTGTGGATTAAATGTCCCACCAAAATCTTCAAGGGAATTTATTCCGACAATATTTTGTGAAAAATCAACTAGACAATTTTTTTATAACAAAGCATGTTTGGATGGAACGTGCAATGTATGTGGTGGCTTGCCAAAATGAAAAGTTGTATCCATGAGGAGAGTACATATTCAATAGAAAAAATAATTGGTTGGTTTCAACAAATATAAATTAGTGGCATATCAATTAAAAGATGGAAAAGAATCTAAGAGGTGTGAGCTTGTTACAAAACAATTACCTGTATCATAATATATGGTCAAATTCAGAGAGAAAATTTTTATGAGTATGCAAGGCACACACATAAGCTCGATGGTTGGATGAACAATTCAAGTTAAGCAAGGACACATTCCCACTTGGTACTATTGTTTCAATGAGTTGACTTCATAGAGAATTACACATTGCAGCCACAAATGGAGGTTCAATCTCAATATTATAACTCAATGTAAGTTGTTATTTTCATGCATATAACATTCATGCACTCTCCAAAAGCACTAAGAAAGATCAAAAAATATTAAGAGAGTATCATTTCTACATCAATGATGATCGACACATTCTACAGAATATGTACAAGGGTGTTTCTAGTGTGTTTTATGTGAACTTGAATGAGAGGAACATTAGTTTCAATCAACATTACATTTGGTCAGACAACTGCACATCACAATTCAAGAATGCATGGATGTTTTATTGGCTAAGAAAGATGCACAAAGAAACAAATGTACAACATATCTAGAGTTTTACTAAGGCAAGGGCATGGAAAAGGAGAGCATGATGGTGTAGAGCATGTGTGAAAAGAGCACTTGCAAGAGAAGAGTTAAAGTTCAAGGATGGTGCTAAATTTATAGATGTAAAAAATATTGTTGATTGGTGTGTCAAGAATATGGGCCATGAATCTCAAGAGAGATCAATGGTTCATAGATATTTTTGGTTGATAGAGGAACAACATCTGAAAAACTTTGAAGATTGTATGACAGTTGTAGGATCAAGTGATATGCACTCATTCCGTAGTTCAGATGCAAATTCTTGGACTATTTATACTAGGTGCATGGCATGTTTTTGTATATCATGCATTGATTTTTTGTGGAATGAATGTGAGTCACAATAGTGGGTGGATGAATGGACTTGTAGACCTCTAATTCCACTCGACACACATCAAGTTCCATGAGCATTACAACTTGCAAGGTCTTCAGATCAAATGACAACATCACCTGACTTTGACCAAGTCTCTGATTTAGTGCAACAAGGTACATACATATATGTACATGCCATGTTTTAGATTTATAAATTATTAAATGGTCAACTCTTAATGTATTTTAAATTTGACTTTAGTTTTACTTTGTGATGTAGGGAACATTTTTGTAGTTATTACAACAAATTTAATGAAGAGGGAACAAACTACTTCTTGTCTTATTGTGTAGAGGGGAAAAAAATTGACTTCCACAATCATTGATGGTGAAGACCTTGAGTATCCCACTGGGTCAATGGTAGTCACTGGAACTTGGCTTCAATGATATCCTATCAAAAATCAAACACTTGGTTGTTTGAAGACTATGAAGTACATCGAAAGATACTTCACTATTCACATTTGGTTCTTGAAAAAATATTAAATTGATCAAATATCGAGGTAGGCCATTAAACAAGAATCTATGGAAGGTTCATGAATCAGATCATGAAGCAATTCTCACTACTTTCAAGAGTAGAGTTGATCCTTGTGGTTCATTGGATTGAATTTGCAAAGGTATGTTCTTCATGAATTTAATTTGAATATTTACTTTAATGATTTTGTTTAAATTTGTATGATTTAAAATTCTATTTAATTATTTACTAACATGTTTATGTAGGTTAGTGGTGCCAAAAAGCTTCCACCTTCACGTGGTTGATAATGTTAGTAGAGAATTTATTATTCTCGAAGCCAAGTGAAGCTAAGAGAAATTAAATATTAGAAAGGAACAACAAATAAAAATTATCATTTCACCACCTATATTGTAAAAATATCTTATTAAAATTCTCATTTCACCACCTATATTTTATGAACCACCTATATTATTCAGGTGATTGGAAGTGGACAACCTTACACTAACTCAGACTACATTATTTCACACATTTTTTGCAAAACAATAGGACAAAGAGAGAACACCGAAAGGAGATGGAAAAAATTGGCATAGGATTTTGTAGAGGTTCCCTAGGTGTAGGTGTAGGATCTGATCTCGAAAAATGTCTCTAGGTGCCACAGAGTCTGAGTAATCACTCGTCAAGATATAACGTGTTTTAGTCTGAGGGCTCTTAAGGGACTACACCTGGACGAGGTAGCCCGGAAGTACGAAGGAGTGTAGAAACCAAAACGAAGCTCCACTAGTGTTCACCACGACATCCGGATGTGTTGGCGTGAGATGGTCATTTGGTCCCATGAGCTACCATTTTGTTTGCAAAATATAACATCTAATGACCTTACACTAACGACTCAAACTACACTATTTTGTGTGTTTTTAAAAACAATAGGACATCGAGAACACCAGAAGGAGATGGAAAAAATGATAGGGATTTTTAGAGGTTCCCAGGTGGAGTTTTTGGATCTGATGATGACATCTCTAGGTGCCACGAGTCCGAGAAATCACTTCAAAGATATAGCATGTTTTTGGTCTTAGGGATCTTAAGGACTACGCCTGATGAGGTATCCTTAAAAGCACGGGGAGGAGCATAGGAACCAAAAAAGGCCTCCACTAGTGTTACTAGCCATCTAGATGTTTTGGTACAGACGGTTTGGTCCCACGAGCTACCGTTTGTAAAATATAACATTTGATAGCCTTACACTGACTCAAACTACACTATTTATTTTTGCAAACAATAGGAAAAAGAGAGAGAAAAATGGAAAAAAAAACCGGCATAGGATTTCATCTAGGGGTCTAGGTGGAGGTTTTAGATCTAATGGGACATCTCTAGGTGCAACGGAGTCTGAGAAATCACCCATCAAAAATATAGTGTGTTTTGGTCTCAAGGCTCTTAAGGGACTACGCCCGACAAGGTAACTCGAAAGCATGGGGATCATAGGTAACCAAAACGAGGCCTCCACTAGCATTCACCAAGACATCTAGATGTGTTGGCACAGATGGTTCGGTCCCACGAGCTATCATTTGCAAAATATAACATCTAACATAACCTTACACTAACTCGAACTACACTATTTCGTGTGCTTGCAAAAAATAATAGGACAACGAGCACCAAAAGGAGATGGAAAAAACTGGCATATAATTTTTTAGAGGTTCCCTAGGTGGAGGTTTTGGATTTGACAGGAAATCTGTAGGTGCCACGGAGTCTGAGAAATCACTCATCAAAGATATAACATGTTTTGGTCTCAGGGCTCTTAAGGGACTATGCCCTTGACAAGGTAGCCCAAAAGAATGGGGAGCATAGGGAACAAAAAAACAAAATTTATCCTCCACTAGCATTCACAAGGTCATCCAGATGTGTTGGTGCATGACTTGGTTTGGTCCCACAAGCTACCGTTTGTAAAATATAGCTATCTTGAATCTTTTACACTAACTCAAACTACACTATTTCACGCATTTACAAACAATAGGAAAATGAGAAGACCAAAAGGATATGTAAAAAAATGAGTATAGGCTTTCATAGAGGGCCCTGATGTGGAGGTTTCAGATTTGATGAGACATCTCTAGGTGCCATGGAGTTTGAGAAATCACCCATCGAAGATATATATAGGTTTTTTTGGTCTCATGGCTCTTTAAGGGACTACGCCTAAGACGAGGTAGCCCTAAAGCACTTGGATATTTTGCCTCCAAAAATACACTCCCTAGAATTTACCTATGCCACCCCGATGTTTTGGTGTAATTGGTTCAGTGCAAGAGCTTCCATTTGTAAAATATTGCATCGACAACCTTACATTATTATAGCATGCATTATTGCAGCAAACAAAATGAGATGGGATAGAAAATGATGTCAAACTATTATTTTCTCCCTACAAATTATGGGACATGATAGGTGAAGGTTTCATGATTCTTCTTGTAAAATTTCAGATCAAATTTAGGTCATTTGTTCAATTTATATGAGTTTTTGTAAAATAGACTTTTGTTCAAGGTTGTTTGACCAAAAAATGCTATATCTTCGACAAGTGATTTCTCAGACTCTGTGGCACCTAGAGATGTCTCTCTTAGATCCAAAACCCCATGTCATGACCCTTTACAAAATACTCTCGTGGTTTTATCCATCTCCATTTGGTTCTCTTGTTGTCCTATTGTTTGCAAATGCATGAAATACTTACAATTTGAGTCAAAACTGTAAGGTCACAAACACAATACTTTGCAAACAAGCTCTTGGCGAAAATCAACTACGCCAACATCTAGATGGCCTATTGAATGATATTGGAGGCCTTATTTTTTAGGGCCAAAGCTCCAAGTATTTCACAGGCTACCTCATCCTCGGTGTAGTCCCTTAAGAGCCCCGAGACCAAAAAATGTTATATCTTCGACAGCTGATTTCTCAAACTCTATGGCACCTAGAGATGTCTCGTCAGATCCTAAACCTCCATGTTTTGAGGCCCTTATGAAATCCTCTCACGGTTTTATCCATCTCCATTCTAGTTCTCTTGTTGTCCTATTATTTGTAAATATGTGAAATATTGTAGTTTGAGTCAGTGTAAGGTTGTCGAGCAATACTTTGCAAATGAAGCTCTTGACACCAAATCCACTATGCTGCCAACATGTCTGGATGGCCTGTGAATGCTAATGGAGGCCTTTTTTTTGGAGGCCAAAGCTCCAAAGCTACCTCATCCGGGCGTAGTCCCTTAAGAGCCCTACCAAAAATTATATCTTCGATAGGTTATTTCTCGACTCTGGGCACCTAGAGATGTCATCTCATCCAGATAAAACCTCCATGTCAGGGACCCTCTATGAAATTTTCTCATGGTTTTATCCATCTCCATTCAGTTCTCTCCCTTTCTATTGTTTGCAAACATGTGAAATACTGCAGTTTTAGTTAGTGTAAGGTCAAATGCAATACTTTGCAACTTTTTGCAAATAGAAGCTCTTGGCCGAACTACACTTGCAACAACACATCAGATGGCTAGGTAAATACTAGGGAGGTGTCATTTTTTTGGTTCCAAAGCTCCAAGCATGCTTTTCGGGCTACCTCGTCTGGGCGTAGTCCCTTAAGAGCCCTGAGACCAAAAAATGATATCTTCGACAGGTGATTTTTCGACTCACATGGCACCTAGAGACATGTCTCTCATCAAATCTAAAATTTCACATGTCAGGCCCTCTACACGAAATCCTCTCTCTCTCTATTTTATCCATCTCCATTTGGTTCTCTCATTGTCTTATTATTTTTGAAAAAACAAGTGAAATACTACAGTTTGAGTCAATGTAAGGTCAGTCGATAATACTTTGCAAACGGAAGCTCTGGCCAAAGTAATTGACTAACTCTTATGATGCAACACATCCGGATGGCCTGAACAATGAATGGTGGTAGTGGATGCCTTGTTTTTTGTTTTCTACACTCCTCATGCTTCTCGGATAATTCATCTGGGCATAGTCCCTTAAGATCCTAGAGACCAAAACACACTATATGTTTAAAAGGTGATTTCTCATACTCTGTGGCACCTAGAGACGTATTGTCAAATCCGACACCTCATTTAGGAGTTCTTGTTCAGTTCTGAATAGATTGGTAAGAATGAATTTGATAGGGAATGTCTAAGAACACATGAGAGTTATCAATCGCCTAGTAAATCTTTCTTGTTTAGTTATGAATGGGAGTCAGGTGGCCTACGGCTTAGTGACCTTCCATTCATTGATAATTTATGTTATGATAAACCCATGGATGCTTTCAAAAGAACCTTCAAAAATATAGGGGTAGTCATCAAGCCTAGTGAAAGGTGTGATGTGATTTCCAAATAACTTGAAATGCCTACATATTTAAAGGTAATAACACGAATTGGACAGGATTAGATAATCAAGAATCATTGAGTGTGTGAATTATAATGTCATTGCATCTAAAGACATTCTCAAGCATTGGAGTAATGCATATGGAGAGACATTCTCAAAATATCAACAGATGAAAGGCATCAAATTGTTATGACTCTCTTTGAACTATTGAAGCTTGTAAGACTTTGTGGGCATCCTTAGATCCTTCTATCCATGTTTGTTGCAAAAAATATTGTCTTAATGATGGTCCTAATGTTTGTATGCTCAGGTGTTTTAACATGGGAGAAGACTAAGAAGCATTGAAGAATGTATTAGGTGCATGATAAGATAGGAACCAATACAAAGAGACCATGAGCAAGAAGAAGTGCAAGTAAGGTAAATACACATATACACATTGATAAATTGAATGAATAATTACTCAAATTAGGTAACTCTTTATATACATACATTATATAAATATTGATTTCCAAATTTTGATGCATATTATACATTGAAAATGCTAGTACATGTACATCACCAATAAATGAAAAAATAATCCATAATGTCTTAAATATTGTCAAGTGCACATCATATTAGTTTCATGCAAAAATAATCTCAAAATGTAAGGTCTCATACAAAAATATCAAGTTCCAAATAGTATTTTAATGTGCATAATAAATATAAAAATGCCCAAATAGGTCATATACCATCAAGTTCAAATGCCATATAGGCGTACATACAATGCCATGCACATAGGCATACAAAAATGTCATGTAAGACATATATATTTCCTAATCATCAAAATATATCCCTCTCTTGGCCTTTCTCGAAAGAAGGCCCTCCCTTAGACAAAGATGGAGATCTATGAGATGACTTTGGATCGTATCCGAGCCCATGCTACGAGTCCTCTTCCATTGAATACTCACCTGTAGTTGAACCTGTAAATGCAAACAATGTTTTTTTGTCAAAAATTAATTTATATATGTTTTCAACATGTATTTAAGACCATGCTAGAATGAAAGTATTTACATAAATACACAAACTTACCACAAGCTATCGATCATGCTGAATTTACATCTCATGCTTAGATGAGTCATCGAGAGCTCCTGGAGTACGAACGGGGTACAAAGATGATGAGATGGAGGATTCCATGCCCTCGAAGTCAAAATGGAGGGGGTCAAGTTCCCTACATACACATAAGATCACAAAATCTAACATCATAATTAGCCAAAATAGAACTAAGTACATGTATGTGTAATGACAATATTTTAACTAATTTTATCAATATAGAACTATTGTTTTTACCCCGCCACACCTATGAATCAAATGAACAGGGCTACTACCTGGCACGAGTAACTCCTACATATACACAATGAAGGACATTATTAACATAATTTAATAATTCTACAATGAAAGACATTACTAACATGTAATTTAACATAATATGAATTACACGAGAAATTTAACAAAATTTACATGTTGTTTGAATACCTCAATGAGTTATTACATGATGAAATCGCAGCGACAACACCTTTCTCTACTTATCGCAAGAGATGGTGGGGTGTCTAGTGAAGTCAACATCTTTATCAAACATGTATCACGTGAGTTAGATGAACATACAAGAACATACATATATTTGACTTCAAAAGTTATATATATATATATATATATATATATATATATATATATATATATATATATATTATATATATGTATTATGTATGTATTCTAAATTACCTATGTATGTATGTATGTATGTATGTATGTATGTATGCTCTACACTACAAATGGTCGTAAGCATACAATTAACATGGGATGAAGATGTGCCTCCCACGTGCTCATGTCGCCTATGGTCAAGATGAATATGTGCCTCATGTGCATGCATACATGTACAAATACAATTATTTCAAAAATTTAACATATATAAGTAAATCAAGTACTCAAATTTTTGTAACACACATAATAAAACATAACAAATACTTGCGAAGGTGACATCAATGACTATAATCCAAATGTCTCACTCAAAAAGGCATCTGACATAGTGACATTATCGTGTGCACCCCTAGCACCAACTCCACCAAAATCAGTATGCATGAAAGTATCATCCTCCTTGGGCCCCAAACATATGCTACCACATGACGAGAAAAGATGTGGCCTCATGCTAATACTCCATGAGGGAATACTCTTTATACCTCTGCGAGCATCTGGCTCAAAATCTCCCTCGTATGTCAAACAAGGGTCCCAGATAGCCCCTAAAGTGCATGGAGTGTATCAATCTCTATTGTCTCCTTCACTTCGCTTGAGGGGACACTCTCGGGGTGAGGGGGCTTTTGTGCGGGGACTCTACCCTCTTGAATAGGTGCACGTTGTGCACCTGGTCGATCCTATGTAGATCCTTTTCCTCGGCCTGGAAATCTCAAAATCAAAATAATTTGGGATCTCGTTGAGGATAAAATCACAATAGAGTTTCCTCAAGAAAGTATAGTGGCACCTCATTGTTATTGCAAGGTGGAAAATCAAACACCATCCACCATCGGTCCCAAAAATTATTTTTAATCAAATTATTATTGCACCAATGGATGGGAAACCATTTGCATGACAACGGAATAGAAAAATTAGTGTAGGGTTGATGAATAAGAAAATGACATCTTTTGTAATTTATTTTTTCTTTACATCCACATATGACAATTTGTTAGAATAATAAACCCTACAACCCTCTTTGTGAGATGTTCAAGAATCAATTTTCCTCTTTTCCACGTAAAATTGAATAATGCCTCATATGAGAGGCACGGTCTTTGTGAATCCCTCATTCTTTTGATTAAATCATCAATTTCAATTCTTTACATCCTTCTTGACATATGATGTTGATCAACTATGGGAGGGTTGGGAGGGATCATAGGAATAAATTCCCTACACGGTTAAGCTCTAAAACTTGTGTTTGAGGGAGATCAAATGATAGACCCGGGCTTCTTTTTTATTTATATAGCAGACATAATGTGTACGCAGATCTTCTGTTATAACATGTATGCATTATGGTTTGGTAAATTCAAACCTAGGAAATTAAAATGGGATCACATTACAATACAACACGTTTGGTACGCCTAGGAAATTAAAATTCACATTCTTTTTTTTTTCTTTTTTTCGGGTTTTGTTCACTTTTTGGCCCCCAACTTTGTGCACTTACCCTATTGTAAAATATTGTCAATTTTATATACCAATTTGTTTTTTACATTAATACATACACTTCATCTTAATTTAACAAACATTCTTATCTAAATTAATGTATTTTATTAATTTATTATTGTAATGTACTATTTTTCATAAACAATTGCTTATTTTTAACGAGAATTTACATAATTACAAAGACTTATATAGTTTACGAGATAAATAATTATCGGAATCAACGGATATAAAATCCCAATGTCAAGAGAGAACAAGGGTCCGAATTCTAATACCAAATTCCAATAGAAAGAGAACAGATGATCTATAATTCTCAATAAAAAAATCCAATCCATCCAAAGGTTAATAAACACTAGACTATGGCTGCTTATGAGAGGAAAACACTATACACCCCGTGTATATTCACCTTTCCCTAACCAGGAACCATCTAAGGTTGTACTCTATACCCCGGTTAGGACACCTCTAGTGCCCCTCTCTCTTCCCACCACCTACCTTGTAACCTTGATAGCATTGGAATTATTTCCACTCGACTAAAATCACAAAATCCTTAAGACTCTTTTCTAAATTGTTTTCTTTTTCGTAATCACAAGTATAATTCATTGTCTCTCATTCATTCAATTGTTTCATGTATTCATTGCTCTCTATTTTTACATTTACATCTCTTTTATAAGACATCACAGGTGGTTACAAACCAACACAATGGTTCTCACACCTTTTCATAAGTCAAATTAAGCATCTTTAATCAAATGCTCAGGATATTCATCCCTTTATTAAGCCAATAGCTTTATTACAATATCTTTATAAAGAATCTTAACTTAAACTTGTATTAACAAGTCTTTCACCAAACTTGTCTTTAATAATCTAACAAGTCTTTTAATGCTTTAAAAGTTTCGGGATTTTGTCACATAACAAGTCCTACACTAATATAATATATCGGGGATGTAAAAATGTGAAAAAGAGTATGGAGGTTAGGGTAAAAGAGAGAAGTGAATTATCATGATGTGATGAAAGCTATAATTCCTTTAAATGCCATGATCCAATAACCATGTCTTCTATTAGATCATTGTGTCCTTGATCAAGACACAAACAGTGTAAGAGTCTAAGGGAATCAACTATCAATCCAAGAGGATCACAACATCGTTGCAGGTGTAGGAACTACACTTTAACACCTATAGTTTCTGAAGTGCAATATTTTACAAACAAACAACATAAAGGGGATCTTTAACATTCATGTGATTTAATAAAACATACATAACTATTGAAAACTTAAGCCAAATTTTAGTTAGATAAAAGATACAAGGAAAATGCATAAAATTTCTCAAAAGATTCTTTATTTAAAAATCAAGGACCTATAGAATGTCTTTTGATTGCGTAATTATAAGAAAAACAAGTCACGTAATGTGTTAAAAGAAAATTTTTGTTACATACTACCATGAACTTGATCTAACTAATTAAATTAGTAGTAGTTACAAAATCAAATAAAATTGAATACCCCATGGCTAACTTGGAAGTTATTTACACCCTTATTAGATTATCTAAAATCTAGATTAGTGAATTAAGTGCACTTAAGGATGTAAGTGGAGCTCCAAGAGGTTATTTTGACTTTGAATTAACTTCCAATATTAATTATCTAATATTATAAAAGCACATTAATAATTGTAACTAATGTATGAAATAAGATATGAACTTGAAAACACAAGAGGATGAGTGCACTTAGTTGTTTACATATGGATATGTGAAGTTATGGGCATGTACATTGTTAGAACTAGGTGATATAAACCAGATGATGCTTCATTCCTAAAATTGTCACTGAAATCGAAATAGGACAGACCGTACAAATATGTTAGGACCGTACATAGGGTATTTACCTTAATGTAGAATCTTAGACCTACTTAGATTTTAGCTCCACAACTTTCTTGAGTGTCACCTACCTAGAGATGTTTGTCGTTGTTAAACCCTAGTTGTTAGTTATGTGGATAAGCCCTCTAAACACTCGAACAAGATATCAATCTCTAACCATGAATGGGAAACAATGTAGAACAAACATTATTTGGGTTGTGGGAACCCCGTGCACTACCGACATTGGAATTACTCAAAGAGGCCTCAAACCACACATCCTTATCCATTTAGCATGTGATATATGAATGAATACAACTAGATTTAGTAACTTCTTTGACAATTCTTGAGTTGAGTTTACATCTTAAAAATTATGTAATGTAACCTACAATTCATTTTAATTTTATGATCTAATAACCATGCCTTCTTCAAACCACTATGCACTTAGTCAAGAAATAGGAAAGTGTAAGAGTCTTATAGAATCAACTATCAATGCAAGAGGATCACAACATTGTTACAGGTGCAAGAAATACACTTTAACTCATATAGTATCTGAAGTGAAAGATATTACAAACAATCAATGTAAAGGGGATATTTAACATTCATTTGAATTAATAAAAAAATGCGTAGGTGCAAAAAATTAGGCCAAAACTTAGTTAGATAAATGATACAAGGAAAATGCATAATATTTCTCATACTCCTATTTATTACAAATTCAAGTACCTATAAAGTGTCTTTTGATTGTGTATTTATAGGAAAACCCAATCACATAATTTGTTATAAGAAAAAAGTTGTTACATCCTACAATGCTTATTTTCGTAAATATGGACATATTCCAGTGAATCTAGACTCCAATATTACAAGTTTTGGTAGAATTCTATCACCTTTTTTTGTATAATGGATTCCATTTTTGTTACTACTAGATTCCATTATTACTATTACCAGATTCCATTAGTAGTAATATTGGATTCTACTTTTTCTATTATTAGATTCCAATATCACTATTATTGGATTCCAATTTTTATTATTGGATTTTAATGTCATTATTATTGGATTCCAATTTTGTTATTTTTGAATTTTATGAATTTGGAAAAATCTTGTTGGGATTATGAAGGGTTAGCGGCCGTTAACTAATATTAGGTATGATTTCGTTAGACAAAAATTAAAATAAAAACTAGCAATAAAGTCATTCAAAAGAAAATTTTCAAAGTGTAAGGCTCGCACTTTCAAAGTGTGAGGACTCACACTTTGAAATTGCGAGACTCGCACTTTGAAAATTTGAGGACTCGCACTTTCAATGTTGGAGTCATTATGTGCATCCATGATATTGGAATTGGCCTCAAATGATAATGGTGTTAGGTACTGATATAGAAGAAATGAGACCTCAACCAAAACCTATTATTCAACATCTTATTTTGATTTTTTGTCAAAATTGCATTAAAATTACATGCTCACCTTCAAGCATAATTTATGGTAGGGCCCAAACTAGATTTTGTTCAACACCTTTATTGCATAAAATATGACATTTAAAAAATCAAAATTCCATAAAAATTGAGCTTCAAGATTCTTGGGAGTGGTGGATTTCATGTATCATCTCTAGGATTATTTGATTTAACGTGCTTACCTTGATATTAGGGTCCTAGATTTTCTTTTTAATCTTTATTGAAAGTGAACTTTAAGATTCCACTTTTCATCTTGGATTTTATGAATTAATCCACCTGCCCTATTAACACTTGGCATATCACTATTACTAAATAATGTATAGAAATTTTTTGTTTGATATTATAATAGTGAAATTATTGAAGCAAAATATGGAACTTGTGTTAATTGGTCATTCTATTTTTGGGTTAAACTTGAAAATTGTTGAAGATAGGTGGTAGAAGTAATTTTATTTTGGTAGACATTTAAGTTTTCTTATCTCAGTCATATCCTTAAGTTTACTACTTATTATAAAATATATCTCATATTTATCATGAAAATCCCACAACATCATTAGGAGATATGTATATCAAAAATTCAATTATTGTGAAATAAATTATAATTTATGCTTGTAAATTGTTCCATTCTCCACATAAATGATGAGTCACTTACTTCCACGAGGAAGAAAACGAAGTAATCCTAACACAATGCAAGAAAATGCTTGTGATAAATAAAGTCAAACACACTTGGAGATACATTGAACCAAGATTTTATGGTTTACATCAATCAAAAGACACATTGTGCCACAATTGTATTCTTTGTAACAATTAAATGAAACCTGAAGTTTTACATCTAAGCTCACAAAGGTGATTGTGAACTCACAATAGGAATCTTGAAATAGAGTGAAAAACAAAGAAGCCAAATGTTGAGTAATTTAGTGCCGGTATGTGAAGATTATCACATTTTAAGAAGAGTGGATCCTTTCTCATTACAAATATATTATAGAAATGGGTGACAAGTTGAATATAAGTGGTGCAACTCAGATCAATAAAGCAAGATGGTCAAGTTGGGAGTCAAGAAATTCCTTCTGATCCCACCATTTTTGCACGCTTTTAGACACTATGAATGATCTAGAGATGCCTCACACCCATTAATGTGAAATCCCTTGTATGCTACCACAAATGACACTTTGCTCCTATCTATTTTCTCAATTCTCCCTCTTTTAGCCCAATCGTCGCATTTCTAACTCCCAAGTCCTTGTTGTTCTTGAAGACTCGATTGGAATATCATCTAAAAATAATCTAAAATCTAAGTATATTGTCCTCAAGACATAAAACATGATAAGGAATAGAAATATTTTAGACATATTTATCTAATGTGTTTTTTAATGAAAACAATTGTTCTAAGTAAATGAAACATACTTACACAATCTAGTTCATGTTCCATATAACATAGTAAGAATGGAAATATTTAGTAGAGTCAAATTAGAGGTGTATATGTTGCCCCATGGCTCATTTCCCTCCACTGAACACATTGGTTTGGAGAATTAATGGCTTCCCATACCTGTTGCCTAAGAACTCAAAGTCTATCTCATCATGCTTTGAGTTCTGTGATGACAACTGCAGCTCACAATAACATAATTGATGTGTTTTACACAAGTAGAGGAAAGCATTGAGAAAATTAGGAGAACATGATTATGGGATAAATGGTGCTTAGTATTACATAAAAGGTAGGGATAGTTCCTACGAGTCACTAGGAACCATCTTTATTTACATATTGAAGTTCCCAAATAAGTATGTTCCCTTGCATTGGAATCCAGTAATTACACCACCATCCCCAATACAAAAACATGAAGGAAATAAAAGTGTGTCACATTTCTATCAAAATACTCATAGAAAATAATTCGACACCTAATTTGAGTATTCAATACATCAACTTGGGTTGGATCGTAATAAAAATATTATATATTTCAAGCTATGCAAGGATGATAGTAAAATGTGCATATCATATAGTCTCTATGATGACAATTGCAACTTAGAAGAACAAAACAACAATTATAAATAATTTGAAATATAGCTTTATACCTACTCACATTTCTATCAAAATACTCACATTGACACATGATGCCATATTCGTGTGTTCAATGTTTGTACTCTAATGCCTTATTTGGATTTAGGAAGACATAGGATATCAAATATATCATTAATATTTTCTCACTTTTTACCACCAAAGGAATTTGTCAATATAATGGCCCATTTAAAAATAGTATTATATAATGAAATTGGATTATAAATATTTTAAACAAAATGATCGCACACATATACAAATAGTGTTTTATGATGACAAGTTCTAAATGGTGTGGTGTCACACCCATTATGTTATACAAAGAGTATTATGAAGAAAATATGTATAGGTCTCAGCCTAGAAGTTGTTAAGTTGTGAAAAGAGTTTTACAAAAAAAAAAATCCTATGTATTTGGTTAGCTGACACTAACCTATGATATTCTTGGTGTTGCGGGCTTGGTGCGCATTGAAAATGCTTCTACGATGCTAAAAAACTATATTTAGTTAAAAACTAAATCCCTCCTTAGTTGACTGGTGTTTTCCATGATAAATTTACAATCCTTAAGTCACTTAGGGTGAATCCACACTAGAGGTGACACTCTCACTAACATAATAGTCAATTGGTTGTGGGATACACATGTTTCCTCCCTTGCTACTCAAGTCAGATATAAATTTTCAGTACAACTCGAAATTATTTTGACAACTTTACAAACCCTCATATTTTACTATTGATGTAACATTATACCTCCTTTTGGTACACATGTGTGTTGGTAAAATATTCAATTTATTTTGAAATAAACATCTCTAAAGAGATATCAAATGAACTTAAAATGAACATGAGGGGAGGGCAACAGACTTTGTAAGAGGTTAGAAGGAAATCTTAAGTATGATTAAAATAAAAACTATGGTATGAAGGCATAGCTAGGGTTTTAATCTATATTACCATGTGTTTTGAAATAATTTTCATTCCTTTTCCTTCCTAATCTAGTAGAGTATCGGTGGTGGGTTTGTTTGGAGGCTTTCAAACAACATCAATGAAGAGATGAGGATCTATTTATGCCCTTCACTTTAGTATTGGTATCGAGGCTCTTGTTCAATACACTCATAAACCCTTGTTGAATTTTATCTTTCTATGGCTCCCCATTCCTCCTAATTCCCAAGGCTCTAAGAAAATTTGGGTAATTCCCATGGCTCTAAGACAAGTTGGGAACCACATCAATCAAAATATAAAACTATTTTTATCATGTCAAGACTATTGGGATATCTTATCTATTATATAACCCTATATTATTTTGTTTAATAAGCTTAAACAAGGTTGATAATATTTTTAACCATGTGGTGAGAGAAGCATTTTTGATATAAATATATAATCCCCCATCCACCGGACGATTGCACTCTATAAAGGAAGGACATTTTTGTAATTATTTCTTCTAAATCTTCACATTTTCCATTGAATAGGTTCCCCTTCCTCTCAACACCTTACAACATAAAATCTACTCTCTATTATCTCATCATCCTCTATATTTGTTTTGTTGAAGTAGACAATCTCCTTCTTCTTCACACTAGGTATTATAACTCCAACTCTTCACCCTAGGTGCTTAACTATGATTTTGCACTTAAAATAATATCATATAAACACTGTATTCTGATGTAAGGGACCTCTTACTCGATATTTATTTCTTGAGTTACAAAACATACTTTCCTTCATCTTTAACATATCATCATTAACTTTTCTCAAACATTTATCTCTTATGTATTTATCCTTATGATTCTTACATTTTTCTAAATAATTCACTAGGCTATAACCCCTCTACTTCATCAAGAAACAAGAGATACATATTGTACTCTTTAATTGACAAGGACACATGGTTCCATTAATCCTAATGTATAAGTAATAGGTTCATAAGGATTTATCAATATGAGAGATCTTAATTCCTTGTAATGGATCTATTGCATTCCTCAAGAACTGGGATCAACAAGATCAACTCCAAGCTCCAATTACTGAAATCCTAGAATTGTACATATAATATTTAAGATATATTCAAGTTTGGGGTTACAAATACTGTGGGAGGTCATTCCCAGGACTGACTACACCTCTTTCATAAAATATTTCTTCATCATACAATGGAAATGTGCATGTATTCCAAGAGAAATATTAAAACTTAAAATATATCTCTTCATTGTCTAGGTGTGATTGTAGTAGAATACAATCTATGGTTTTATCGGTTCTTTATGCTTTGATATACTAACTAAAACCCTCACATTTCCCAACCATTATAATCCTTGAAAGAAATTATTCAAAATCCTCAAATACCTACATGTTTTGTCTTCTCTATTAATTTAATTACTCTAATCTCATATATTTCTACTCATAAAAATTATTTTTGGTTTCTTAACAAGTTTGTCCCAATTCAAACCCTCAACACCATTTTATAAGACTTCGAAACATTACAAGATATTCACCAAGTATTTCATGATCACTCACAAATATATTATAGGGATGAGTACAAGATTTAGCCTTCACTAGATCTTTAGGATTGTCTAATCAATTGTTCCACTATTAGTTCATTTGATAACCTCAATAAAAAGAATATTATGTTTTTAAAGGTCCAATTCAGATTGAATAAGTCGTAAAATGCTTAAGAATATATTACAACTATGGAAGTGCAAAGGACTACCCCAAAAAGTATTAAGTATTTTCTTACCATGCCTAACACTTGATTTTTTGGAATATTTTTTCCTGTAGCTTCTAAAATTGAATGAAATCACTTTCAACAATTGTAGCACTCTCGGGAAGATATGTTATCCTAGTTATAAGACTTTGATTTGGTGAATTTCAAGAAAAATATAAGTTGATTGATCTATATCCTAATTCAAGGTTATCTCGAAAGTGCCAAAACCCGAGAAGAGAAATTTGAATTAATCTCACCCTAACAAGATTGTTTTGGAAGGTTTAAAGTTTTATAAGATTCTACTAACCCCGCATACCATAAATCCACTTTTTATTAGGAATTTCTAGTCTAGGAAATTTGTGCACCAATAAAAATGATCACAAAGGTGTATACATAGACCAGGTTCTTGACCCTATAATCTCACTAATTTTTACAAAGCATGCATAGTATCAAATTAAGCATGTTAATTATGAACACCATCAATCATATTAATGTAGAATGAACATAATACCGAGATCACACCATAAGGATTAAAGATCACCATTATATTTATACACTTAAATTGAGAATCATCACTCCTTTACAAAGCATGTACATGTAAACTTTTTAACAATATCGTATCTCCTTGATTTATAATAATTTCTTGGCTCTCTACCTATTCTATGTATCTTCCCATTCATTCTCATATTTTCATTAACCTACACAATCATCTCACACTTACAATAGAACTAAGATTTGCAACATACTAGGTCATCCTTCTCATAAGCCCCATATCATATCAAGTTTATTAGTGCAATGGTTAATTCTTGATGAAGATTCACCGATATACTATTGACCAATAATGAAAAACTTAGAATAAACACATCAATATTGACCATCTTCATTCCTCATTCATATTTACCCTGAGATAAAAAGGATTTTCTAAGAAGCCTTGTCACATATATGTTTTTTATGGATACATACCAGCTATGTACACCACTAACCACGTACTAACACGGTATGTTTTACCATGATATCCTATCTAATTTCTACTAGTGCTTTTGCAAACCTATTACTCTTTCTAGTTTCAATCCTAATACTCTTTCTAATTTTAGTCCTAGGAATTTGAAGAAAAAAATAAGATGCACATTCGGACTCGGACTCAAACAAAATTGAGCCAAGTTGTGGAAAATTTAGAGGAGTTGTGAGTGTTTCTTCCTCACACAGAGACACACCAACTTCATCTATGGACTCCCAACTACTAGGGATGTCATCAATTTGGGCCTCTACCTTTTAAACAAAGTCCGGGTAATTAAATTTTATCTCATTTAATCTCAAACTTCAAACTCAATCGCTTGAGATTTTCTCTTATTATGGTTTTTATTCATATAATGAATTTAATTCCCTTCCCACTCAATCACATTAATTAGAATAGAAACGTAGACATGTCTCGGGAGGACAACAAGAGATGTCAAATTAAAATCTAAAGAACTCATCTGGCACACTCCTAGTTTGAAAATAATATAAATTGAGGAGTTAACCCTTATTAGGATGGGATTATTCAAGTCTCATCACCTCCTTTTCTTCTACATTAAGATTACACAACTAATTATCTTCTTCATTTGTTATGATTTCCCTATATTGGATGGAATCTATGTATTCTAGATCAAACTTGAATTTTATCTCCATATCCTCTTCACCCTCAAAGGCCACACCTTCTCACTTATTATCTCCTCCTTAATTGCAAGGTTTCAACAAGGATTAATTAATAATGCATACTTAATCATGACCTTGCATTGTTATTGTGCTACTATTCCATTGCATGTCATTTGAATCCTTGTATTATAGACCACCCTCTATGTTAATTACACCATAACATAAAAATGTTTTAATATTTTGAAGTGTTTTCTGCACCATTGAAATCTCATCTTCAAATTTAAAAATTTTTTATGATGTCTTATTTCATATTTGACCAAATACACATTCCCATTATTATGTCCTTATGTATGTAGTAAGATCTAGGAAACAAAACGAGTGTTTCTCGAAATATGTCAATCCATCATCTAGGTTCAATATGTTTCTCCTTCCAATGTATATTTCTATTTCTATGAGTATGCCTCCTTGTTTCTACAATCTCCTTTAAGGCATATTTTAACTTGTTAAATCTCATTTTAACCAAAGGCACATGTTATTAGAATATGATAAAAATATATATATCTAAGTTCCCATTACCAAAAAACTCTGGGATATTTATTTTAATATCCTTTTCCATCCTCATGGGATATAATTTATGTTTCCTTCACATATAATGATTTGTATCTACCTCTAAGTCTCCACTAATTGAATAATATGATCCCCATGGAAAAATATATTTCTCTATTTGGTTATGTGTAATCTTGATGCATTTTTTGAAATCATATATTCTCCTTATATTAGATTCAGTAAGTGACCTGATAGCATATGAAATATCTTCATCCATGAACATATTATAGGTTTTCATATCTCAATGAATCTCCACATAGTTTTATAGATCTTCTTATTCCCTTATGTCTTCAATTTATACTTGTGTGGCCATTGTATTTGGTTAGTACTCTTTGACCCAATAGTGCACCTTGAACTAAATATCCCATTCTTGGACATATAGTCACATGGGTTATTTTGGGATGGTTTAAGTCCTCTATTCTATTTTATTCATAGGAATCATAATTATGGAGTCTCCAACATGAGCTTCAATTTAGTTAGATACACCATTAATGGCCATGTTCCCATTATAATCTGTTTACTTCAATCGATAATAGATAATAAGTATTTTCCATATTTATGTCAATTAATTGAAAAGAGCATCTTAGGTTGAGCTCTTCCACCCTAATTTCAACATATTATAACCTACATTTTTTTTTCAAACTGACCATAATATGTTAGACTCGTTTATAAGACTATATGCCAAAGTAGGATTACCCCTAACTCCATATGTAGATCATGGCATAATATATACTATGATGCGAAAATTAAGTATGGAATCTCTAATATCATATCCTATGAGGATGATATTTAACCATGTATCTACATCCCATAATTTATTGGTTTTGACATAGAAGGAAACCTTTATCAATTTTCTTAGAACCTCTTGTTTCACTTTCTACAAGAACTTTTAGTAAATTGGCCACATTATGAGAGATGTCCATATTGCACACAAGTACATTAACTATCCTGAATAGGTTTTGATGGCTGAAATGAATATTATGATTTGGCCATTTACAAATGATTGAATTTCTACTCCATTTTTTAAGACATAAATCCTTATTCTAGATCAAATTCAACATTGTAGTGGCTTCTTTGAGCAACTATTTTTCACTCATGGGATCAAGGTACTTGTATTATTTTTCTTTCCTTTCTTTTCTTTTTGGAATTTTTATGGATCCTAGCCCTTTATTCTTCCTTTAAAACTTTTTTACCGCATTTATAGTTATAGATTCTCTTAGCACTATATTCACCATTTTAACATTACATATTTGTTTATATATTCTCTTTAAATGTGGAATAATCCCTAGTATTATGTTGTGTATACACCTTATACTATCTGCAATCCATTTACCATCGTAGATTTATTGTGAAATTTTGTGCAATGTGGTTCACTTCCCCATAAAAGATAATAAATAATTATTTAATATTATGATATAGGGCCTCCTCTTCATTTAGGTTGAGTTATTTGATATCCTCCTTGTTCATTCTACCCTCCATATCTCAATAGAACACTCCATATCCTTTTATGATTTTTATATTCTCCATATGGCCTTGTAGGGGATATTGGAGTTAATTATGGAAAATTATATGGAGAAGAAAGCATCTAATATATCATGTAGTATAGAGAAGGTGGACCCCATTTTTCATATTTTAAGGTTAGGGAGGGGCCCATATTATGGAGACACATTTTCACATGTTCTGTATGATATTGTTATTAGAGAGGGATAAACTTGATCTTAGATTGTAAATACACTTCTAATTACTTCATCTCATGCATCTACATGTCTTATAGTCTTTAATTTCATGCATAATTTACTTTCAAAATTTACATATTATGTTTTGAGGAAGAATAAAATAGTTTTGAAGTAGATGTTATTAGAATAAGATAAAAATATATATCTAAGTTCCCATTACCGAAATACTATGGGATAATTATTTTAATGTCCTTTACCATCCTCATGGGATATAATTTAGATTCCCTTCACATATAATGATTTGTATCTACCTTCAAGTCTCCACTAATTGAAGAAGATGATCCCCATGGAAAAAAAGATTTATCTATTTGGTTATGTGTAATCTTGGTACATTTTAATAAATCATATATTATGCATATATAAGATTTAATAGGTGACCTAAAAGCATATGAAATATCTCCTCCACGAACATATTATAGGTTTTCATATCTCAATGAATCTCCACAAATTTATATAGATCTTCATATTCCCTTATGTATTCAATTTTTACTTGTGTGGCCATCATATTTGATTAGTACTCTTTGACTTGATAGTGCACCTTGAACTAAATATCCCATTCTTGGACATGTAGTTGTATGGGTTATTTTGGGATAGTGTAAGGCCTCTATTCTATTATGTTCATAGGAATCATAATGATGTAGTCTTCCACTAGTTAGATACAACATTAATGGTCATGTTCCCATCATAATACCATTTACTTGAATCAATAATAGATAATGAGTCTTATATAACTATATGTCAATTAATTTAAAAGAGCATTAAAAAGTAATGGGAACACAATAAAAAACAATTGAGAATTTGCATTCTAAACAAGTGAAGACTAAGTTTAATATCACCCCAACGTCAAAATTATATCCCATAATAAGGCCGAGCAAGACTCGATAACATAGTAGCACCCTATATTTATAGAGGATATTAGAGCTTTCCAAACTCCACCCACAGCCACACTTGAATTGTGTGCATCAAAAAACAGGCCTTAAAATTTTATGATACAACAATATGAATACATAATCATAGAGATCAACTACGATTCACTCGATTTTGGAACTAGGGTCATGTAAACCTTGAATTCTCGAACTAGTATTTAAACTCTACCCGATAGAACAAAAATTCTAGAGATTCCTTCATATGGATCAAACAATTAACTCAATTCCAAATGACAAGCCTGATAAAACACATTCTTAGCCATAACTAACCCTTTTTATGGCATAGTTACATGAAAATATTTGGGGTAATCTTTATACCTAGCTAATGTAATGAGACTTATTCAAAATCCACTCTTATATAATTCATGGCACGTGGTTGTATTATTGTAGAAGATATGTTTAAAGACTTGTTGTAGGTACTAGTCTTTTCAATAGAGCTATCTAAAAGTTTTTTTGTTTTTTTGTTAATAAACAAAAATTTTGGTAGATAGACATATTCATCGAAATGATGGCTAAGATTTCTGGGTGATATATAAATTTATGTCCACTTTCATTCACTTTCATATTAGTTAATGGTAAATGGTTCACAATTTTAGCATATTTTAAAGCTATTGATCCAAAAAAAATAGAAGTTTAGTGATTTTTCCTTGATGTTTGTTGAAGAATAGAATCCTAATACAAGATGCTCACTAAATGGGTAAAAAAACTTCAGCGAACAAATAAAAAAATTTAGTGTTCAAGTCATGAAAACATATTTCAGCATTGTAATTCAATTTATAATGTTTTTAATATTTTTTCTTAAGTACACAATGTTAGCATTTAATTTGAGAACAAGAATGGTACTCTGATTTATTTTCATCAAATCTTATTAGTTAAGAAGAAAAAACTTTGTATTTGAAATTTTTGACATCAATATTACCCTATAATGTTTGAGATTACCCATCATTATCATTGAGAGTTATTGATGCTCTTGAGAATGTTTTCAAAATGTGCAGGACAAAGTAAATCCCATGGTTATGGTGCAAAGTATTTGTACCAATGATTTTTTATTATTGAGGGTTTTAAATGAACCCAAGTTGTGATTCCTCCCACCTTTGTCTTCAAAGTTCAAATTATATGGATTTAATACATTTGATGTGCACTGGGTGCATTTGAATATTTAACGGCATTCAACATAAGATATGTTTTGTACAATCCTAAAAATTAATCATACAATTAATATTTAACTACTAGCTTAGCTTTACTCTTCAATTCACTAGATCAATATTAAATATTTGAAATATAGTGTTTAATGTTTATGTTGTTTTGAGAAGCCTCTTTAGAGACAATATCCCTTCATACTATCCTACAAAAGGCACACGAACTATTTGAAAAAATGTGTGCAAGGAATTGCATTGAGTACCAAGTGTTTGAAAAAATTCCTTCTTCACATATCTTCTTCATAAACTTTTATTGTCTTGGCATCTTTGGTGCACTTTGATATAGACTAGGTTTCCTCAAACCGTTGCTCTTCTTAGTTCATTCACTTAGTTTTACCTTGCATTATTTATAGAACATCCATTCTTAGTGTTTCCTCCATCTTTTGAACTCTATAATGAGGATCACAAACTGATATATTTTGTTAAAACATATAACATTTGTTAAGATAATACTAGTTCTCGAACCATCCATTACCTACAAACATTGAAGAAGGCCTAAGATAGCTAAGCCTTGGTTAAGAGTCAAGACTCCAATGATTTTTTTATAGTATGTACCTATTGAAAGTCACCTCCTCATTCTTGAAAACTAGTCCCTTCCATATATTTAGTGATCCCATGCTTTTGCACCATGTTCTTTTTGTAATGACTATGTCCAAATAGGATTCCATATGGTCAACATACTAAATAAAATGGCCATAAGTTTCAAACTATTCTCCTTAGGCTTATATCATATATTTATACTTGTCTTATAGAGGTAAAACCTTCAGGTTTAAGCATTCTCTTGGTTTACACTATTATGCTTGTAATAGACCTTATAGGCTTGTAGCCTTCCTTAGGTATAAACTGAGTTGGACCTAAAATTTGGCTAAGACTTCCACTGAAGTGATGAATGATTCAAACACCCACCTATGAGGTTCCCACTCATGTGTAAAGATCAACATTTAGTCCTTTGTCTTGACATGCACTTTTATATATGTCCTATGGCCCAATTAGGTCTCTTTTAAGGACTGTAACATGTCACAAAGGTTTCAGAGATATATTCAACTATCAAACACTTGTATGAGGGTTATACGAGACCATACAAAGTTGAATCCAAACACTATCTAGCTTGGTCATTCCCAAAAACATCAATAAATGGGATTGTCACACTAAAACAATAAGATGCATGCCTAGAAATAAGGGGTCTCATGAAAATAACCTTATCAATGGATTTTATCCCTATACTTTTGGAAAGTATTAGGTAACATCGAGATCATTAATATTTCAAAAATTAGAAATTTTGTCCGCACCATTTATGAGAACAAGAAAGCCCTAGTTCAAGGGCAATGAGGGAAAATCTGGGTCCACGAGCTTCCCAAGTGTTTCAAGACTTCAAATAAATTTCATTGACCTTAGAATAACATTCCCGACTACTCCATCCTTCACATTCAGCTTATTTTCTCTTAAACCATGACTATCTCTTCTCAAGCTCTCGGTTTGTACAGGTTTCTCAAAGCATGTATATAAGAAAACATGTAGAACTTATATATTACATCATAAGACCCTCCAAAACTTCATTACTTGTTATTCACCTTGAATTTTCCTGATTACATATATTATCCATGAGAGATAACATATTGAGATCAGAAATCTATCTTTGATACATCTAACAAGCCATTCCTAGCTTCACTCAATCATATCCTAAGATTACTCAACCACTTCCAGACTTAGTAATCATTTTAAACCACCCATGTTTATTGAAAATGACTTGGATCCACGTGAGAATGGATCTCCAAGTTTTTTTAGCCCATTTTGGCCTTCATGCACAAATATGCCTTATTTTTGGCATTTACAACTACACACACAAAGTTGAAAATTCAAACTATATAAAAATGGAGGGAAATGACACTCAAACTCCTAAAATATCCTTGACTCCACTTCAAGCATGAAAAACCACCATGAAAACATCATGATGCTCCAACATCAATCTTCCTTGTTACCAACCATAGCCATTTAATGAAATGAAGACAACGTAATCCCCACCTAAGCTTGCCTTGTTAGGTCAAACTTTTCATGATCAACTCCACTTTACCATTAAAATTTATTTAAATTGCATGGAATCATCCTAGTCATAGAAAAGAAAGGATTCTAAATTTGAATGACTTCAAAATATGGTTGGGTGAGTTTCTAAAGGTTGTAGCCTCGTGCCTTCTAAGATATATAAATATTATTACAAATAAAATATGTATAGGTCCAATCCTAGCTGTGCTAAGCTATGCATAGAGTTTTTACAATGTCAAAATCCTATGGATGTGGCTATCACCACTCACCTATATAGTTGTATTACTATTCACCTATTCATTACAAACACACTCAATGTCCACATAAGTTTTCCATGTTGAGTCAAGCTTTTCATACTCAACTCTACTTTACCATTAAAATGTATGTTTGTTGCATGGAATCATCCTAGTCATAGAAAAGTGAAGATTCTATAATTTAATGACTCGAGCCTAGCGGCTACTAAGAATTCCTCGGAGGAGGCTCCTTCCCTCCAAAGAGAACATCATGAAGTAAGGAAAAGAGCTTATGGATCTGATTATTTATAAGGGTAGTCTTATGTCAATATATTTTGACTATAGTGTCAACTACGATCCTAAATAAGGTTTACACTTTGAATACTCTAATATATGTGGCGATTATTTCGATATGCCTAAAAATCCAACTAACATGAAAAAAAATAAGAAGGGAAATCACAACAATCTTAATGCCACATATTATTCAATTTTCAATATAATGAACCAATTAAAAATAGTCTTATATAATGAAATTAGATTATAAATATTTGAAACACAACAATTGCACACATATACAAATAGTTTTTTTATGATGACAAGTTCTAAAGGTTGTAGCCTAGTGCCCGCTAAGCTATACAAAAGTTATTATGAATAAAAGATATATAGGTATGAGCCTAGTGTCCGTTAAGCTATGAAAATAACTTTTTCCAACAAAAAAATCCTATAGACCTTGTTAGTGGTCACCAACCTATGATTTTGAATAATGGAACCGAATTGTAAATCCTTTATATTTTTTTGAGGTATTACCTTACGACCGTTAATCCATTCTCGTAGGCGTAAGTACATCCTACAAATTAATATCCGTTTATGTGGATGATTGTAGAGTTACAAAGGCTAGCAGGAAGAGTTATCCATAGACATGCAAAGAAGGTTTCAACTCCACTTCAACTCTACCAATCTCCAATGAGTACCTGTGTAAAAATTTTAAAATCAATTTTTTTCCCGACTAGGCATATCCCTATATATCCTTCAAGAGTACAAAATGTATGTTACATACATATTTATCATCAAAATGTATAAAGGAAAATTTTTGGCAACTACTAAGCTCTATTACTATGATTTGTTATACGATCACTATTTTCAAAATAAGAAATTGTACACATCGATTATGTAGTGTCCGAGAAATATTTTTCATGTCTCCTTTAATTTGATGCATAGCACCATCCATTTGACACGTCAGAATTTATTTTCTTGTACACATTGATTATACCCATACATATTATTCCCAAGGCAAGCAACCAATTTCTCATGTCACTCTATGGAAGCCTTTGACTTTCTTGGCATTGGCTCAAAGAAGATATCTAATAAATTTGGTGAAGCTATTAAATGAATACTTGGAATGTCACCAACAAGAAGAGTGATAAACGTGTTGATACAATAATTTTAGTGTAAACCTATAATATTGCAACCGTGAGGCGAGGTTTAGAAATCTAGAAGGAAATGTTTTCTCAACCCTATCAAACACATATTTCCATGAATCAAAATAGGTGTTATCAAAAGTGAATGGAATCCCTAAGAAATTAAATTACTCTCCACTAGTAATCCAATGCCAAGGAAACTTCTTTAACCAACTGGTATGAGCCATATACTTTCTCTATAACCTAAATTTTTATACCTTTAAAGATTGGAACTTGAAGGTTTACGAAAAATTTCAATGTAGACCATGGTTTCATTGTTATTTTACTCATTTTATGCCAATGTAAGAAAATAATCAACAAAGTGATCATTAATAAGTTGGGTAGATTAGTCCAAGAGATGAATTTGTCTTGTGCGACCCTATTCAGATTTTTGAGTGAGAAGTTAACAAGAGATATTTTTGCGAGCAAAAATAGTGGAAGCAAGAGGAAATCCATGCCTAATGGAATGAAAAAGGACAAAATAATCAAATTTGTGTCCATATATGGTAAGGAAAGTTGAGGCATTAGAAAAGAGAGTCTATACAACCCTGATGTGGAAATCACAAAATCCTAAAGCTTTTAACATGGCAAGAATTAAAGGCCACTCAATGCAATCATATGCTTTTCATAGTCTAGTTTGAGAAAATGGTTTGTTTCAAGTGGCTTGAGCCCATTCCATTCTTTCCAAAATAAAGAAAAGATTATCCAAAATGAAACGACCTTTGATAAATCCAATCTACTCTAGTCTAAAAAAAAAAAAATGGAAGAAGGTAGTAGATGCAACGAGTCAAAGCTTTGAAAATGATTTTCTAGGGTAAGTTAAACAAAGTGATTAGGCACCGAATGGAAATTAATTTATTTTTGTCATCCTTATGTATGAATTTTATGTTTACCTTGTTGATAATATCAGTAAGGGAATTGTTATTTAAAACTTCTCTATAAGCCCGTAGAATATCTAGTCCCACAAAAGCCAAGCAACTTTACATATTTCACAAGGGAATCCATCAATTTTGGGTGCTTTATGATTAATCGTGCATTGTAAGGCCTCATGAAACTCCTCAATTGAGAGAAGGGAATCACATTGAATTTTTTTCATAGGAAAATGCTTACAGGAATATTATTAAGGAAATGTTGAAGAGCAACCTTTCTTTCCTCAATCATTTCCTAGGATTGAAATACCAAATTATAATGCTTCATGAACATAGATGTGATTTCAAGAAAATTGGCGAACCTATTTTATGACACATATAATGCTTTAATCTATTCACAAGCCTACTTATCTTAAATAGATTAAAAAAATTGGAAGCTCTGTCTCCCACCGTAGGCCAATGTGAGCCTCTCTCACAACATAACATTCTCTCGAGTTTGAGTTTATGCCTAATATTTGCAGCCATGGATTGTAGATAAGAATCAAAAGGATCTTATTCTAAAAGAATTGAGACTCTCCAAAACTTTGTACTCAAAGCACAATTCACCCATCTATGAGCTAGAACCACTTATTTTTCAAAGTGGTAGAGGAAAGAGGTAGTGCGGATAACGTCTTTATTCCACCACTCAATCTAGCTAGAATGTAGAGAAGATGTCGAGATAGGTTCCACATCCTAATAATTAATTGGATGATCCCTTCATGAGTCAACAACAATGTATTCGAGATAAAATTGATCATGTGGTACTTTAAACTAGGCTCCACCCCACGTTAGTTGGAAATTGATGGGACTATGGTAAAAGAATTTTTTTATGAAATGGTGACCGTAAATTGTCCATTGCTATAAATGGTGACCACATGTTGTTCAAATACCATCACACAATCAAGCCTTTTAAGGACCCTATCATAATTGTCTCACAAATAAGACCAAGTAAACCAAGACTAGAGAGTAAAATAAGGGGTATAACATGTCTTAATGATTTTTAAAATAGAACCATGCTTCATGCTCCCTAACACATCACTTGCTATGGGAACCACTCTTTATATATCCTCGAGATGTTTGACCATATTAAAGTCACCACAAACTACCTAAAATAAAAGTGATAGGTTATCTATCAACCATCACCTTAACTTTGTTCTTTCAGTACCATCATTGGAGGTGTAAATGTTAAGCATTCCAAAAGAGAAGTCATTAATTCCTAGAATAACTCAAATCCCATAATTTGAAGGATCCACCCTCGTGGTAATAATTAAGGGATTAAATATCAGGGAAATTGAAATACCAGCACAACCTCTTCCTTCTCTATACAAAGTATATAACTGCATGAAATATGAAGCAATGTACTTTAGAGTGGTTTGGAGTAAGAAACATACAATCTTAGTTTCTTGTAAAAAAATCACATCAACATTACCAATCATATGACAACTAAAATGTATATATAATTTTTGTGAGGAATCTATTAAACCTCTAACATTCCGTGAGATGAAATTAATGTAGGAAACTCATTTATAGTGAGTTCCACTTATCCATCCTTAAAATATGTCTCAGAGTCCAAAAAGTAAGATTCTTAGATTAAAAAAGGATGTTAGTGTGGTTCAAAGTCATTGACAAGAATGGAGTGGTGTTTATCCCCTTTATCTCCTCTAGGTAACCCATAACCATCATGCAAAGTGGACTACATGAGCATCAAGAGGGTTGAGAAATCATCATTGTATTCCCAACCTCACTAATATGATGCTTAGAATTAGTATCCCGACTCTACTTGGGCATGGATTGGACCTAGGGAATTGGTATGGAAACATTGGAAGTTTTTCAAGTAAATGTGGCATAAATGAGGGTTGAACAATAGGCATTGGGCTACCAGATGAAATTATTTTTCCTCATGGAAACCTTTTTGTCAATTATATCTCTCCATCTATCACTTGAGGAAGTGAATTTGGATTTTCATTATATGATGGTCCCATAGATAGCTTGGAGTGGGCTAGAAGGGGATAATCACATATGCATTGATTAAGGGCTTGACATCTAAAAACATGTGTTTTCCAGTTAAAGTAAGTAACCTTTTGGTAAAAGTAGTTAGAGCCCACTTGGATGTTGACGTTTTCTTTTGAATCATTGGTAAGGTTAACCTTAACACAAATCATTTTGTTTGGGTGAGGATAATAGGGGAAGTCTATTTCCCAAAAAATAACCTAACCAATAGGTTTGAAAATATCAAGTATGAAATCCCAAAGATGATTCAAAATGCCTGAAGCTTAAACCCAATAGGGATTTTGAGGTAAAATTGATCTCGAGAATTTAAAATCTTGCGTCCAAGCGGAAAACACAAGAAGAGTAATTTGTAAACACTAGCATATTGACTTAGCAAGCAGAGGTTATAGTTGTAAAGGCTCTTTGAAGGGGAAAACCCTTTAGCAAGGTTCCTAATAATTGAGACTTATAAATTCCCAATGGTGTTTAATCCAAATTTGTAGGAATATTTTAGAGGGAACACAACCAACATAGTAAGTAATAAGATAATTGTTTTGATGATATATGATAATTGGTTCAAAAACTTTAACATTTAACACAACATCGAAGCGAGCCATAACCATTACCTCGTTGTAAACTTTGGAATCAAATTTCCTCACTCATTAGGGAGCCATCCTTGATATCTTCTATAGCAAAATTTTCAATTGGTTAGGTGAGTGCCATATATAGAGGATTTAAGCCACCAAAATGGTGGATTGAATGTTAAGATTTACTATGATAAGATATGGGAGGTCCCATAAAAGCATTATGATCTAGATAAAATAAATGAAAATACTATAGACATCAATAACAATCTTTAGACCCTAACAATTTTTCACTATAGGCAATCTAACAAACAACCTTCTTTTATTTTTTAATTTTTTTCAAAAAAACTACTGTGAAATGGTTTCCATTAAAAATATATTGTTTTTTGTTTAAATGCAATTTTGTTTACTTTGGTTTAAATCTTACTAAGGTATGCATGTTTGATTGAGTTGGTTTGCCTAAGTTGTCTGTGTTTGATACTACTATGTCGGCCAAAAATCTTAGCGAAACATTTACATGGGAGACCTAGTGTTAGAGATTATTCTTTTCAATACAATCCCAACAATAATGCATTGACATGTGTGTTTGTAGAAATGTATTTAGTTGACTATAGCTATAACATAGATCACATTATGACAAGTATCACATAAATTGGATTTCCATTCTTTTCCTAGATGGTTATGGAAAGGCATTTCTAAAATTGTATTTCTTTTGTTTGTTTTTGCCATGTTTTGTATGTAAATTTGTACGTGTTTGACGAGGTTTGTGTTTAACAGCTTTTTATCAAGAAAAAAACTTGTTCAATTAGTATATTGGTGTATTTTTCAGTAGTTAATCATATTTCATTTCAATGGTTTGGATTATAGTTTTTAAAAATACATTTAATTTTTTTATTTTTCAAAAAAAAAAAACTATTTTATGAGGCATGATTGGTCAAAATATGATTTCCTAACTTTGAGAAACTGGTTTTCAATTAGGAAAATATATATTTTTATTTCGCTTGTGTCATAATTAATTTTTAATTTTACAAACTATGGTGTTGTAAAACTATAATGCAAAAAATAGATTCTTTTTTCTAAGTTAGGTTTGTTGAATTTTATATGTTTTGCATTTCCATAATAGCTAAAAAAACTTGGTGAGAATGTTTTCTTGGGATACATGTAGTGATGGAGTAATGAAGACGATGGTACAGGTGTTACAGGCATTAATTAATAATATTTAACCAAGTGTATATTATTTTAATATAAATGTGTTTGATTTTGTACATTATTAATTGATATGGAGTAAAAATACATGGCACTTGATGTTAGAGCAGTTGTGGAGTCAACGGTGCAAGTGTTATGGGACTTGGATATTAGGATCTATGTATATTTTGGTATGCCTTTTACTTGTATTGGATATCTTTTTGACTAGCATTTTACTTTCTAAATGGACTTCTCTTATTTAAAATCATGCATATGTATATAGTTGTTATATGATAAATGTTATTACTTTGAAGAAAAGATCGGTTATATGGTAAAATATATATACTCAGATTGTAATAGCTTCTTATTTTTGTTGATTCTATTAATGAATAGGACATGTCAAAACTATTGGGGTATTCAATGGGTTTTGTGGAGGAAATTTTGAAAGAAAAAGAACAAAAGCTATCTTGATAGAATGCATGATTTTTATGTCATTTAGGAGAAATAAATATTAAAAACTTGTGTTTGGTAGAAAAAATGGGTGATATTATTTGTCACTTTCATGATTCTTGTTTATCAATTTTATTTTTTCATATTCTTTTGAATTGCTACATAAGATAGTATTATGTAATTTATTGTTTGGGATACTTGATCTTTCTATATTGATTTCACATGAATGACATGGTAATTATTCAATTTATAAAGAAAAGTTTCGTTTACGATTTTTTTAATTCATGTTGGATACGATATATGTTTGAAATGTTCCATTGTTTAATTTTTAGGACCTTCAATGTTTTCTAGTAACTTGAGATGTGTTCAAAATTTGAGATAAATTTTGAACGTTGTTAGGTGTCTATGACTTTAAAAAAATGAGTAGTTATTTTTAAGGTTTTGTAATTGTTCTCTTGAATTTCCTAAAATTTTATTTTGAAAAGAATCATTTATGACTATACATAGTTACACACGCACGCACAGCACGCACACACACACACACACACACACTGTGTGTGTGTGTGTGTGTGTGTGTGTGTGTGTGTGTGTGTGTGTGTGTGTGTGTGTGTGTGTGTGTGTGTGTGTGTGTGTGTGTGTGTGTGTGTGTGTGTAATATTATATGGCTAATTATGACACTTTTGAGGCCATTATATGGCTTAACAACAACATAACATTTTTGATGTTGAATTTTATAAACCAATCAAACAAACATTAAATGACATTAATGAAGTATGTCAATCTCATCATACTTGCATGAAGTTTGCATGTAACTATAATTTTGGTATTTTCTTGTTTGACACATTTTTTGTTAATGTGTTTTCATTATAGTGTTATTGAGCTCATTTATGGAATAATAGAACATTTTGAAAAAAATTAAAGCAAAACAATCATGCTACATTGACCTTTCTTGAACTAGAATTAGATGTTGATACACTTTTCACTTTACATGTAGTACTTGATACCGAGACATAAATTTATGATAAATTAAATTTTTTTATATAAAATAAGCTTTCAAATGTTGAAAGTAATTTATGTTGTGAAATTTTTGTGTATAATGGTTTTTGAATGGCTAAACATACCAAAGATGGATATGGTCACCAACACATGCAATTAATTATTTGTAGTTCAGCGTACATGTTTTTATACCATATTGCATTTTGTTTTGTGACTCAAACCCCTTTTGCAAACATTATGAACCAATATATTAGAAAAATGAAAAAACTTATATCAATTAAGTAAATGTTACAATCTTATTTAGGTCTTGTGTATACCTTGAAGCTTTGTGTTCTTGGATTTCATATTCTCTGGAAATAGAATGACTTTGTAGGATGAGAAAAAATCACTTGAATTGTTTTGATAGTTTGTTCGGTATGTGTGTGAAATATTCAATGGTAAGTTTGATAATTTTTTCCTCCACCACTATGTGGCTCAAACTTTTTTATAATGCTTACATGTCTAAAAATAACAAATCAATTACCAATTTGGAAGCCTATTTTCTTATTTATATTGTGTAAAAGATACCAAATGTTTCAAATTGGAAAGGCTTTATTATTAACGTGGGAACATCATTATAATCTAATTCAATTAAAAGCGTACCTTTTCCTTCAATAAAAGTCCATGTTGTTCAATGTGATTATACAAGTTTGGAAAGTTGAACCATTATGTTTTGTTAAGAAATATATTATTGTACCATAATCAATATTGGAATATAACCTTCTATGTGTTATATTAGATAGTTTTCATGTTTATTATCTGGATTTAAAAAGAAAAAAATCACTAGACGATTTTCCAAGTGTTGGTTGTCAAAAAGGACTTCAAAGAGAACAACAGTCAGGGGACAGAAAGTCCCTCCTCATTAATGGGAGAGGTTCCCTTATTTAAAGGCAAAAACTTATTTACATATATACAGAGTTATAATTTTAATGAGGAACTTGGAGTATCCTGAAAGTGTTAAAATAGAACAGATCATCAATACAAGAGCATAGAGGAATAGAGTATTGGGAAGGGGCAGAAAGGCACTCTCAAGAAATATAGATAATAGAATAATTCTTTACGTATGCCAGAATGAAATAATTTGGAACTGAACCATTTGCATTTGAGACAATAGGATGCTATTTCAAAGACACAAAGTTCCAAAAATTACATATATAGGAATACAAAGTTTATTGTAGTAACATGGATAAATGATTCACAACATTTAACAGATAGTAAAGAAAGAACGAGACCAGATAGACATGGGAAGAAATATTTTTGTATTGATTTATTTTTACTCTTTACACTTTCAAAAATAAACCAAGTTCCAGCCTTTGAAAATGGCATAGAGAGCCCATTATATAACTTTACAAATTAGTTATAATTGGTAACTACTTCATTTAACTAAAATGTTTAGTTAAGTGGATGTTTGACACAAAACCCTCAACTGATTACAATAAGTCTGAATTGAGAGAAATAAGGAAAGGAGAAGCTAGGAGGGAACATGAATGCTTATGATTGGGGAGGGCCCACCGACTTGAGGATCCATTGTCTAAACTTTTTCAATGCTTCTGTTATGTCTCTGCCTCGTGGGACCAATGTGTTGGCAGTAGCTTGAGTCCAAGATCCTAGACATTTCTCCATCTCCTTATCAAATTCAGTGTGTGCATGATATTCTTTATTATCTTCCTCAATAGCATATTGAAGGGAGAAAATCTCCTTTATCTTTTCTTTGGTCATTGAGTCCTCCTTGAATAGCTTTTCCTTAATAAATGCCCTGAATTGATTTTTAATTTCCTAGAGGGAGAAAGGCACACTTGAAGTTTCGTCGTGGAGATGAAAATGAATATCCTTAAAAGCACATACCATACAAGTTTTGAAGGCTTCTCCTTCTTGCCAACCTGCTCTCAACTCTCCTAGAGCCTCCTCCAGAACCTTTATTTTCCACTCTACGCTAAAAACCCATGACTTTGATAAATTATCTTTTGCATCATCAAAAACTTTACTTTCCATCAATATGTTTTCATCAGTCTCCCATCAGGCGAAGGTCTACTATGCAACTACTCCAGATTTTAAGCTCTTTATCCATATTTCCAATTGTGGAGGAGAGATTTTGTTGCAGATTAGTTACCTTCTCATTGAGTTTGAAGGCTTCTCCAATGAAATTCAAACCTACAATGATCATGTCCTCCACCATGGCTTCCATAGCTCTCCCATAGATGGAATACATGTGTATGTCTTTAATGCTCTAGACCTCATCTTGACTAAGGATCATAGGTGGTGGAAGGGTAGTCAGTGGGGTAGGATCCAAAACTTTATCCTTAGACAACAATGACTTGATGAAACTAGAAAGCACTTGAGCCTGCTCTTCCAACTGCTCTATAGTCTTCTTGCCTTTTTCTACTCTTCCAATAACCCTGGTCATTGTTTCCTGAAGGTTATGTATTTCACTTTCAGGGGTAGACTCTCCCATTGAGATCCTAGAAATTTCCATATCAGAGGCTTACAAATCATGTTCTACCTTATCAACCTTAGGCTTGGCTACCTCAAGGAATTGTTGGCCTTGGGCATCTGTCACTATCCTTGAAGTGGTTCTAGCTTTCTTTGCAGGAGTAGAAGGAGTAGTGCCCAACAAGGCTGCCACAACATCAAAATTTGGCCTGTCAATCGAGAAGAAGACTTCCTCTTCCTACTATCAACAAAAGGTTGCACCCATGCAAAAGTGGAGGAAGAAGAAGGAGGAGCAAGAGAACCAAGAGTAAGAGAACTCATGGCACTTAAAGTATTTACCACTGTTGCCTCTAATAGAGATGTGAGTGGAGTAGATGAGGCTTCTTGGATGGAGGAATCCATGGTACTTGGAGGCTCAGTGTTATGAATTTCCTTCTCCTTATCTATTGGGGCTTTTGAAGCTCCTGCAGGACTTGGCACTTCACTATCCTCACTTTCACTGAGAACAATGATGTTCTCTAGCCTCGAAGGTAATTCTAAATGTTTTGACAAGGGATCTTCCTCAATAGGCTCCTTTTTGACCTCCTTCACCTTCTTCTGATATACCTGAGTGGATGAGGAAGGGGTGGAGGATTCAGGTTCTTTACTTGATGAAGGAGGAGGAGTTCGTATGCAGGTACCTCTCGAGCTAGGTGTTTGTGACTCCTTCCTCGGTGTTGAAGTATCTTTGGAAGAAGACTCTCCTAAATTCTTCCTCAGCTCTCAAACTCTTCTGTCAAACCAGACCTTGGTTCTTACCAGGACAGGGGCTAGAATCTCAGCTAAGTCATCTTTCTCCCTTTTGAACCAGTCTAGATCCTCTAAGGGAGTATGCTTGATCAAAGTATCATATTCATATGACCATAGGTTTGAATTGTCATCTTGGAGCCCTTCAAGAATCTGATATAGGTTGAGTTCCTTTATCAACTGAAGGGAATCTGCCATAATGCCTCCGTCTAGCCTCAAAGTTGTCTATGCAATCAGCCCAAAGAGTCTTTAGTGTCCGCTTACTGTGATGGTAGTTAATTCTGAGATTCAGCTTTAATGAATTTCTTCAAATCAAAACAAGTCCTAGGCCTAAAGAAGTGAATAGTGATATGAGCAAGGGCCCTTTCTATGTTCTGGGCATCTAAAGTTGTTTTACATGTATAGTTCCCCAAAGATATGGGGAAATGTAGCCTAGAGAGTTTCTTGTCTCTGTAGGTCCTGTGCAACTTATCCAATTGTCTGCACACCTCAATCAAAGCCATCTTATCATTACAGAACATGGGGAGTTTGAGAGTAGTGTTCTCGTAACTGGCTAACTTGATATACGAAAACCTTCTGAATTGAATGAAGTAAGCTCCATATTTTGCTATCAAGTTCATGGCTTCATCAGAAAATCTCCTCATAGTATCACTTTCCAAAGCCTCACAATGTACATGGTGAAAGCATCATTCACCCTCCTAAAGTTATGATTGTTGGTTTCGAGGGTGAACTGAGGGGAGTATGTGTAGGTGGGATCACCCTTCTGACCCTCAATGTAGGTGAAACCAAACCATTGTCGGGATGCAGCTAGGGTATACATGAGGCAAGAAGTCATGTAGAAATTCTTGGTTTGTTGCACATTAGACAATTGCTCTATCAAATTCATACAAATGATCTCTACCTAATTGATATTTTGGGTACCTTCACAGATGATGTTGATGAGTGGCACATCCAAAAGTGAAACTCACTAGTAGAGGGTAAGCCCATGACATGAGCCAACAGGATGATGAAATCAGATAACTCTTCATTGAAATCAGCCCTAAACAGAGCTTTGGAAAGTTGAGATGCCCCTTTCTTAGGGTTCTTCAACCACGACTTTGCTACCCTTGCCTTGTATTTCTCACTGTCCTACTCGAAGAGAGTTTGTGCTTGAGTTTGAGAGATTACCACGGAGTTTTCCATTTCGGGGATCTATAGGGCAGCGCAATGGTAGCAGCAACATCAAGCTTGGTGATTAGCTCCCCATGCACATTGGTCAATTCACTCGTGTCGGGTTGAAAAGAACTCCGCAGAGAGCACAAGATGTCGGCGCACCGTACTTAAATTAGGAAACCCTCAGAGTGAATGTAAGGCCACTGTCATTGATCATTTGTGCCATGGGAGAGGGGTTCGGGTCTGTCAATATGCTCCAAAAGTCACCGAAATCCAGTGACGAACCTCACTATCCCCGATATCAGGAACGAAATATTTGAGTGGTGAAACGTGTTCCCGACCACGAAACTTGATCTTCATACCGATAATGTTTGGAAAAATAACCTTCACAAAGAATAATCTGTAGTAAAAATGCAAGGGGGAAAGGATCACGAGCAGTGGTTGAGATTGCAAATATCGAGCGAATGATAGCAAGAAAGTAGTGTGCAAAATGCATAGAGGGTAGTCCCATTAAATAGCCATTTTAGGAGAGAGAAGGTTATAAATGCGCATTAAATTCATATACACCAACTCAAAAGGAAAGCATCGAGAAGAGTGGGAAAAATTAGCCCAGATGGCCTTTGGTACATTTGGGACATGAGGGACGTGAAAGTGTGACTTGGCTGATGCGGGCGATGCGGGCAAAGTGGGGACAGAATGCACAAATGCTTCCGGGACAAGCAAGACCAAAGTACGCGAAGGGCCGATGCGGTGATTGGGGAACAAAGAGCCCAAGTGAACTTAGAATAGTTGGAAAAAAAAGTTCCGACAGGCCCGCAATTGAATAGATTTTTGGGAAAGCGGGTGATCGGGGAACAAAGAGCCCATCAGAACTTGGGACACATGGGACAAAAATGTCCGACACACCCGTAAATCACTCAAATGACTCAAAAACGTGAAATTTTCTTAACTCCTCAACTTTTCTCTTCACTAGAACATCATAAAAGGTGTTAACTCAAAATTTTCAATTTTTAGCTTTCGAAAGAGGGGAAATTTTGAGAGGACAATAGTTGGCTCTTTCTAGGGATGACTTGACACCTTCTAAGAATGGGACAAGGCAAGAACTCTTGGAAAGCTAGGGGAAGCATACCAGTGCCTTATCCATTGGGCCACAGAGTCAAAAGCAAACCAACAAAGAAAACACGCCAAAACAAGAAAAAGGAAACACACAAGCAAGGAAGGAGACACACCCTATACATAATATACAAAGGAATTCCTACTCACCTAGGAATTAAACAATTTTAGGTACTGCCCACTATAAGGAAGTGGGAGAGAAGAACCATCCATGTAATCAAGGTAGAAAGAATTCTCACCAGCAAAGTGCCTGATCTTGAAAGGTCCGAGCCAAAGAGAACCAAACTTGCCATGGCTTCCTCGAGGCTCATGTCTTTTATCCCATAAAAAACAATGTCTCCAACTTTGAAATCCCTAGACCTAGCCTTCTTTTCAAACAAAGATTTCACTTTTTGCTAGTGAGCAGATATCCTATCAGCAACTTGCAATCTATCTTCATTTAACTTATAAAGATACATGATCCTTTTATCTAAAAAATCATTGAAGCTAGTGTCTTCAATGGCCTTCATTAAATGCAAGGCTGGTAGCTCCACTGTTACTGGAAATTGAGCTTCCACACCATACACTACTTGAAAAGGGGACATCCCAATAGCCCTTTTAGGTGTAATTTTGTCTGCCCAAAGAGCATCATAAAGTTTCTTATGCCAATTCCTCTGAGATTCATTAACCAATTTCCTTATTATGGACACCATATTTTTGTTTGTTGATTTTGCTTGCTCATTCCCTTGTGGATAATAATCTGAAGAGTGAGCTAGGGAGATGCCATATCCATAACAAAAATCCATCATCTCATTGAAGAAAAATTTGAAGCATTATCAATCACAATCTTGTTTGGCACACCAAACCTTACCAAGATGTTTTCTTTGATAAAATTACATACTACTTCGTAGTAGTACTCTTTACTGGAATGGCTTCTACCCACTTAGTAAAATAATCAGAATAGCAATACACATAAGTATGTCCAACACTTGAAGAAGGATTAAGTGTTCTAATAAAATCTAAACCCCATTGTTGAAAAGGCTCTTTGATCATGACGGCTTAAGTGGCAAGGCAGCCAACTTGGGTCCGCCACAAAGGTATGATGACAAGCTTCACATTTATCAATCCACTTTGATGCATCTTTGGGCGAAGGTGGGCCAATAGTATCCTCATGTGCATGAAGAATCTTGTGAGTAAAGTGACAGGAGATGAGTAATGGCCTCCACACGCCGATCATGCAAATCGAAAGAAGCTTCTTTTGTTGTTCCTTAACCACACATTTTAGAAATCTTCCATCCATCCCACGATTGAACAACGCATTCTCCCACAATACATATTGGGCTGATCTTAACTTAATAGCTCTTTTCTCCTTGGCAGTCAGATGATATGGGCATTCTCCATAGGTGAGAAAATGTGTGATATCGGCATACCATTCATCAATTCAGCTGAGAAACAAAACAGAAGGAATATCATCTTCATCCTTAGGTAACTCATGGTCACTCCTTCAAATGATGAGTTCACAAGCCTTTTCTCATGATTAGTTTGGTTGGTTTGATGTTAATATCATATTCTTGAACATTTTCCACCCAGTTCCCTCTCTTGGATCCAAACTCTTGTTGCGTGAGAATGGACTTGATAGTTGTGTCAGGCACAAGTACTGTGGAGTGAGAGTTAAGAATATAAAACGAAACTGCTTGACAACTTTAACTACTACAAAAGCATGTTTCTCCATCATTGTGTATTTCAACTCATGATTTTTAAGAATGTAGCTCATGAATGCAATTGGGAGTTCATGATCATTAGAATCTTTCTAAGTCAAAACAATAGCCAGGGTGTTATCTGTGGCATAGCAATATATAATAAAATCTTTGCTAAAATCTGGACATGTTAAGATAGGAGTTCTAGCAATAGCCTTTTTAATACCCTCAAAGGCTTCTTTTCCTTTAGAAGACCAGCCAAATGTTTGTTTTCCTTTCATCATTTGAGAGATATTCAAAGTTAGTTCTGCAAAATCAGGGATGAATCTTCTCAGAAATTTGATCTTACCAAAGAAAGAATGCACTCCCTTCTTACTGGTTGGAAGAGGAATCTGTTGAATAGCTTGAACTCGTTCAGGATCAATTTTTATGTCATCTTTAGAGACAACATGCCCTAACAGTTTTCCCTCTATGACACAAAAGATAGATTTCTTAGGATTCAAAGAGATCCCATGTTCTCTGCACTTCAAGAGAACTATTTCCAGATGCTGAAAATGATCTGCTCTAGTTTTGGAAAACACAGTTAGGTCATCTAGATATACAACAATACATTTCCCTTTCAAACTTCCAAAAGAAAATTCCATAGCCCTTTGGAAAGTGGCACCGGCATTAATGAGGCCAAAGGGCATCCTTTTGTAAGCAAAAGTACCCCAAGGAGTATTGAAAGTCGTCTTGTGTTGATCCATGTATTGAACTCCACTTGATTATACCTTGAGAAGCCATCAAGCATGGACAACATTTCAGATCCCGTAATAGCTTGCAAGACTTGATCCATCATGGGCAGAGGATAGTTGTCCTTCAAAGAAGCCTGATTCAGATTTCTAAAGTCAACACAAATACGAATCTCACCTTTTTTCTTCCTACAGCACAATGTTGGCAATCCATGTCGAATGGTGGATGGGAAAAATAATTTTGGCTTTCAACAATTTTTGTATTTCCTAAAAAATAGTGTCAGCTATCTTAGGATTGTATTTCCTTTGTTTCTACTTGAAAGGTTTAATCCCAGGTTTGAGAGGGATAAAATGTTGCATCTCCTTTGGTTGGAAAGCTTTCAGGTCTTCATATGAATATGCAAGAACATCCTTATAATTTTTTAGGAGGTTCACCACCCTCTTCTTTTCTTCTGGTGTACAACATTTTCCAGCATTCACCATCTTGGGGTTAGCATAACTCCCAATATTAGTTTTTTAATACTCAAGTGAGATTGTTTTGATCCAGTAGAAGCTTTAGATTTAACATACCTCATGCTTATCAAAAATTCTTCTAAACTCACCACCCTTTTGGAATCTTGTTACCTTTGAGTTTGATACACCCATCTTGATCTATTTCCTCCTTGACATCCTCTTTGTGGGGAGATACACTCTCACGAGGCAAATTGTCACTTCCTTCAAAGTACAATTGTTCAAAGTTATCCCTGAGCTCTAAGAAAGAGAGAAAATGCTGATCATCATTGAAAACTTTCCAGTTACTTGCATTATCAGGCACACTGGGCCTATGGATCATCTCGATGATAAACCTATCTTGAGAGAATTCAGGATGTGGTATCAGCAACAATCCTAAGATAGCTAGTGAATCAGCCCTGGTGTTCTTTTCCCTAGGCAGTACTTCAATGGAGAAGGCATCAAGAAACTCAATAGAATCCCAACCCTGATTTCTATAATGCTTCAACCTTCTATTCTTTACTTGAAAAAGTTCTCTAACTTGTTTAACAACTAGTTCTGCATCCCCGCGAGCTAGAAGATTCTTCACACCTTTTTCTTTAGCTATGTTAAGTCCAAGAATGAGGGCCTCATATTCTGTTGTATTATTGGTGTTCTCAAATTGTAGTTTGAATGAGAAAGGATGAACCTTTCCCTCAGGGGATATCAACACTATGCCGGCTCCAGAACCAGCCGAGGAACAACTTCCATCAAATTCTAACATCCAAACACCATTAGGATCCTCAAGTACTTTTTTGGGAAGTTGGATTTCCTCCGGAGACATAATCATATAGTTACCATGCCCCATATCCTCATGTAAAGTATTTGTGCTTTGGGGTCATCTATTTTTTGTACAATATACTCAGATTGATTTTTGGGCAATAGCTTCTTCATTTTTCCATTAACTGGTATGAGGGCATGTGACCAATCCATTTGAATGTCTCCTCTTACATCCTTGTAGAAGTTCCTACTTAATAGCATACCATATGAAGGGGGAATATCTACTACTAGGATAGTAGCCAAGACCTTTTTCTCAGGTAAAGTAGCAAAATCTACTTGTGCATCTTTAATTCTTCCAACGAGGGGCACTTCCTTACTCTCCATGGAATAGTAAGACCCATAAGTGCATGTGAGAGTTAGGCCCAAGGCATGAGCTACTTTGGCAGGCATGACATTATCCAATGCTCCTAAATCTATGACACAGTTGCTGAGTTTATGGCCTGCTATAAGAAGGGTCACATAGAATGGTTTGATCTTCTCATTAGGTGAGGTGATGGTAGCTACCAGATTTGGTTGAGGTGTGGAGGATGGAGTAGGTAAAAGGCCTTTAGAGGAAGCTTTGGATTGAGAATTGACAAAGTGAACCATTTTGGCAAAATCTTTAGGATGGGTTTGATAATACTCAGCCTCTGAAATTTGAACCTTTGTCTTTTTGAGGTGATCAATGATATCGAAAGATCCAGAGGTGGATGGGCTATCATCACTAGAAATCTTAGGTTTATCAAGTTTGGGAGTTATAGAAGAAGAAACTTTAGTGGAAGAATTAGGAAAAGCAGAATTGGTAGAACTCACCTTCTGTGTGGACGTGGTGGGGATAGGAGATCCTCTTTTTGCAATAACAGGGATAGTCATGGGATGTTCCTTGGATCTTTTAGTGGGCTGCATCACTTTCTCCCTTTTATTTGTCTGCTCTTGAGTCATGACAATGTATGATTCACTATTCATGTCTGCTACTACTTCATCATAATCATCTTCCTCATCAACACCTTTAGTAGTGAAGAAATTAACTCGAGATCCCTCAAGTTCCTCCATCTCTCCATCAACTTCTTCTTCAAGTTCTTCACAATATTCATTAACCTCTTCATCTTTAGGTTCTTCAACCTCACAGGTTGCATTAATAGGAACCTTGATAGGTGGCCCCTCAAGTGCTAGCCTTGTCTGAGAAGTAGGCAAATGATTTCTAGGCTGAAAGTTCCTCCTTGGAACATCCGCATAGGGGGCGTGTTGAGCCAATTGTTTCTTGATGGAAATGAGGTCATTTGCAAGCTTTTGTACTAATGGATCAAGTATTAGGCCCGGAGTGGAAGAGGAGGAAGAAGAAGACCTAGATTTAGAAGGGTCTCTTTTCAACTTCCCAGACATAATCAAATCATCTTCGATGCTAACAACAAGAGTTTGATCCTCGGCCAATGTTACGAGATTGGCTCTTCTCAATGCATAGCTAACTTTAGGCAATTGAGCATTCAGGAAGAAACATTTTTGAATTTGATCTACAGGTTGAGTGTCTGGTGGGATTTTGTTAATCAACTTGTTGAATCTAGCCATAAATTCCCTCATGGGTTCTTGTGATTCCTTCTTTATTTGAGAAATCTAGGCCAACAAAGCATGTACGTCCTCTAGCAGGTTTGAAATGGTTCTCAAATCTTGTTCTCATCATGGTCCAACCGGTAATGGCCCATCTTGGAAGTTGATAGAACCAATCTACCACATTATCTTGTAACATTTCTACAAAAATGCTCACCGAGACATCTTCATGTTCAACTCGAGAACCCCACATGTAACTATGAAGGCTGTAATATGTTCATCAAGATGTACTCTGCCATCACCTCTAAACTTGGGGAAGTTCTTCCTATTACCCCTAGGTAATTCATGTAAAGGATGAGGGAGGGTGAGAGGCCTAACACGATGGCCCCAAGGTAAAGGTGCTTGTCTATCCTTAGAAAGATGACTTGGAGGGGAACTAAAACACCAAAGAAGGATCAAAGCTTGAGATTAAGGTTGAGTTTCTCTAGAGAAATACCACCTACAAGGGTTCTATCCTTAACAAGAGGAGTGCTTGTTGAACGAGCTCTTCTATTTCTTCTTATTGAACAAAAAGGAAAACCTTGTTCCAAAAGTTGAAACTGAGAATCTTTAATACCAAGGGCCCTCCTTCCGTGAGTAAAGCATGGAGTCACCAAATCAAAGGATGATCAAGAAATCATTTATAGAACTGGAATACGTTAAAAAATGAATTCCCCAACGGAGTTTCCAAAAGCGTTGGTCGTCAAAAAGGACTTCAAAGAGAACAATAGTCGGGGACGAAAGTCCCTCCACCTTAATGGGAGAGGTTCCTTATTTAAAGGCAAAACTTATTTACTCATATACCGAGTTATAATTTTAATGAGGAAATTGGAGTATCCTAAAAGTGTTAAAATAAAATAGATCATCAATACAAGAGCATAAAGGAATAGAGTATTGGGAAGGGCGAGAAAGGAACTCTCAAGAAATATAGATAACAGAATAATTCTTTACATATCCTAGAATGAAATAATTTGGAACTCGAACCATTTGCATTTGAGACAATAGGATGTTATTTCAAAGACCCAAAGTTCCAAAAATTACATATACATGAATACAAAGTTTCTTGCAATAACATGGATAAATGATTCACAACATTTAACAGATAGTAAAGAAAGAACAAGACCAGATAGACACGGAAGAAAGATATTTTGTATTGATTACTTTTTTACTCTTTACACTTTCAAAAAATAAACCAAGTTCCAGCCCCCTGAAAATGGCGTAGAGCCCATTATATAACTTTACAAATTAGTTACAATTGGTAACTACTTCTTTTAACTAAAATGTTTAGTTAAGGGGATGCTTGACACAAAACCCTCAACTAATTACAATAAGCCCGAATTGAGAGAAAGAAGGAAAGGAGAAGCTAGGAGGGAACACAAATGCTTATGATTGGGGAGGGCCCACCGACTTGAGGATCCGTTGTCAAAAAAAATTTCAATGCTTCGCTATGTCTCTCGCCGTGGGACGTGGGACCGATGTGTTGGCAGTAGCTTGAGTCCAAGATCCTAGACATTTCTCCATCTCCTTATCAAATTCGGTGTGTGCATGATATTCTTTATTAGCTTCCTCAATAGCAGATTGAGGAGAAAATCTCCTTTATCTTTTCTTTGGTCATTGAGTCCTCCTTGAACAGGTTTTCCTTAACAAATGCCCTGAATTGAGTTTTAATTTCCTAGAGGGAGAAAGGCACACCTGAATTTCCATCGTGGAGATGACAGTGAATATCCTTACAAGTAGATACCACACAAGTTTTGAAGGCTTCTCCCTTCTCCCAATTGTTCCACAACTCTCCTAGAGCCTCCTCAAAAACCTTTATTTTCCATTGTATGCTAAAAACCCACAACTTTGATAAATTATCTTTTGCATCATCAAAAATTTTACTTGCCATCAATATGTTTTCATTAGTCTGTCCCATCAAAGTGAAGGTCTATTATGCAACTACCGCAGAGTTTAAGCTCTTTATCCATATTTCTAATCACGGGGAGAGATTTTGTTGTAGATTAGTTACCTTCTCATTGAGTTTTAAGGCCTCTCCAATGAAATTCAAACCCGTAATGATCATGTCCTCCACCATGGTTTCCATAGCTATCCCATAGATGGAATACCTGTGTATGTCTTTAATGCTCTAGACCTCATCTTGGCTAAGGACCACAGTGTGCTGGAAGGGCGATCAAGGGGTAGGATCCGAACTTTATCCTTAGACAACAATGACATTATGAAACAAGAAAGCACTTGAGCCTGCTCTTCCAGCTGCTCTATAGTCTTATTGCCTTTTTCTACTCTTCCAATAACCCTGGTCACTATTTCCTGAAGGTTATGTATTTCACTTTCAGGGGTAGAGTCTCCCATTGAGATCCTAGAAAGTACCAGGCTTGCAAATCATGTTCTGCCTTATCAACCTTAGGCTTGGCTACTGTTGTCAAAATTTCACCCCCTCAGGGTAAATTTCGATAACATGTATCAGAGTTTTGCAGTTCCAAGCATGTAGATTGATCCAGGAAAAATCATGAAAATTGGCTAAGTCCTGCTCAAGGTCGCCTTTGGAACAATTGGAACAGAGGGACACGAAGGCGCGACCGGCCGTTCGTCCAAACAGAATTTTCGTAAAGGAACAATCGGGCCGTGAGGGCGCGAAGGGAGCGTAAAGGCGAAGCGATGAAAGCGGGAAGCCCATTTCGGGCGGTTCGGAAGAATTTGTCCCAAGCAGCAAAGGGACATCTGGGACAAATGGACGCGAAAGACGTGAACCGGCCGGTTCGGCCGGAACAGGAAACTTTTACACTGGGACATCTGGGCCGCAGGGACGCGAGGGACGTGGATAGCCGAAAAATCCGAGAGCCAATCAGATTGCGCCATGTGTCATCGGCAGATAAGGGACAAGGAAGCCCATTTCGGGCGGATCGGAGGTTTCTGTCCCAAACAGCACTGGGACATCTGGGACAAAAAGACGCGAAGGGCGTGAAAGAGCCGGCAGGCCCGCAGACCAATCAAATCATGACACGTGTCACAAGGGAAAAGGTCAAAAAGTCAAAGGGTGAGTTTTGAAGGGTCAGCCCGAACCAATGGGATAGTGCCACGTGTCCCAGCTAGGGCCCACAAGGAAATTTCAAAGGAAAGCCCACGAAAGGTGGAGGAGAGAGAATTATTCAAAGTGAATCGAGCCCATACGTGTCATCCAGTGGTGAAGCACGGGAAAATATTTCAAAATCCGTTTTGGTCTGTTCCGTGCCCTAAATCTTCAGATCGTCATATCTTTTGATCCAGAGCTCGGATTTGCACGTTCTTTATATCAACGGAAATCTGTTGAAATTCTCTACATGATTCTAGGATCAATCTTCCATTTTGGTGTAGTCTGGAGAGAGAAAGTTAAGAAATGGCTCTGACGCATGGTAATGCCAGAAGTGACACTTCAACAACCAGCTTTAATGCAAGAGCATGACCCCCGCCGCTTTTGCCAGATCTGCGCTTCTCTACCATAATGAGATGATTTAAAATGTGACCTAGAAGTGGTTGTGGTAGTTTCAAATTTCCTCTCTTCCCTCTCTCTTTCTTCCTATATATTGTACAGAGGGGCTTCTTTCAAAAGGGGGACATAACAAGTTGTTCATCTTTTCTCGCTCTCGCCTCTCCTTCTTTTTCTTCTCTAGGGTTGAAAATGGAGCTCGAACCTCCTCCCTACTCGTAATGGTGTTTTTGCCTTTTACTAATGAAATGATGTTCTCAGGCAAACTTCTGAGCAACAAAAATGTGTTTTGTGATGCATCCGTCCATCCTTGCTCGTTCTTCACTTGTTTTCCTCTTGCCTCTCTTCATTGCGGTATTTGTGCATGTTTGAATGTTCATTGCAGTCCGGAGCTGTGTTCATGGAGTTTTGGGACATTTTCTGTGTGAAATCTATCCTTGGGCCTGTGATGCATCTGTCCATCCTTCCCATTGCTCACCTCTCTTTGTCCCATGGCAGTTTTGATAGAGGTTCAACATTCTCCTTCTCTGGTGTATCACCGTTTTAGTGTAGGCTTTTGTTGTTTTTCCCTTCTCTCTCTCTCTCTCTATCTCCTTGGCATGGTTAGATTAGGATTAGATTAGCTTGCCTGCACTGGAATAGCTTGTGGCAGGTAGTTTAGGAGCAGGAACCAGCCTTCTCTGGAGATTCCTTTCTCATTTTATAGGTCCCACACCTGGAGAAAGGATTCAATGTTGTGCAATCACACTGGATGCCTGAGTGATCAACCTAGAAGCCTGATCTGCATCCAGGGGTGCTGTGATTTTGCATCAACAGTTTTGGCACGCCCGGTGGGACCTTAGAGGTCTTCCACTTCATCTTTTGCAGGTTGGTGTGTTCCTGTGAAGATTTCAGCCTTTGGAGGCACTTGCAAACACATCTGGCGACTCCATCTGATCAGCAACCCATTTCTGAAGTTGCAGACCCATTTTCCATCCATTCCCGTTCATCCTTCTTTCCATCTCTTTCATTCTTTCCCATTCCATGAGGTTGTGCAATCATGACTTCATTTCCATCATGGAATTCACATCAACAACAGCAGTATATTCCACCTCCAACATGTTTTACAAATCCTCCAAATCAACATTTTGAGCAGATTCAAGATCAGTATGCATACCCATATGAGCAGCAGTGCCAAAGTCAGTTTGGCTATGGAGCCTTCCAAGAGCAAGAGTATGCATACAATGAAGACCATCAGATCCAAGATGCTGGTCTGTTGGAGAAAATCCAAAAGATGGAGGCAAAGATGGTGCAGTCCTGCAGAGAACACTCGATGAGAGCTTTCAATTGGTCATAGGACTCCTTGTCCATGGGGAGGCCCTTTTCCAAGACACTTCAGCCCTCAAGAGAAGCTAGACTTCATGATAAAGATGCTGCCCCAACTTGCACAATGGACAATAGAAATAGAGGCCTATACATTCGGTGTTGAACAACCTTGTCAATGGGTAAGTTCTACACCATCATCTGGTTTTTCTCTTCCCATTACTCAAGCAACATCATCTCATTTGGACTTGCAAATTTTAAACTCTCCATCTCGTTGTCCCAAATGTTGATCCCATGTCTCCACCTCTCGCCTTCCACCACACCTCAATTCTTCTTTCCTTTTTCCTTCCAAATAGTCATCATCTCCACAAGAGCTAAAAGAAATCCCCCCTCTAAAGAAACAAGAGATTTCATCTCCTTTACCACCACAAAAATTGCCAAATCAATTGAGTTACAACCCACCCTCCTCTTGCATTCCCAATTCCATGTGGGGAAGAAGAAATTGAAAAAATCAGTCATCAAGGACAGCAAGAGGAAGAGCCAAGAAAAGAAGAAATGATTAAGAGCTTAGTAAGTTTGGCTGCCAAGTTTGGTATGACAAAGATCCCTCGATGGTTAAGCCTACAAAGAGGCTAAGGTTGAGAAAGAATGGTGGTCGGGGGCGGACTGATTCTCATGCAGCAGAAGAAGAAGATCTTGCAGTCCCAACTTGTCCTCTAGAGCAGCAGATTGAAGAGTTTGACTTGACAAACTTCATGCTGGAGGAGGAGCTCATTCAAGAGCAAGATTGTCTTCGAACATTGGATGAAGGAGAAGCTGCTCCAGATCCAGCAGCAGAGGAGCACATTCTAGCTGTGGAGGAGAAAGTTGCAGATCCAAGAGCTCTGAGCACAAAGCAGGCTACAGGAGAACCTTCAGTTCTTCTTTCTACTTCACCTCTCTCAAGTTCCAGTGCTGAAGAGGAGTTTGACCTCTCAAAATCAATGTTGGAGGGAGAAAGAAACCATGGTGGTCAAGTTACAGATCAAGAGGACACCATGGAGGAAGTTGAACATTTGCAGCAGGACAGCCATGAGGCAGTTTATCTGTCAGATTTGGAGGACTGTTTTGATGGAGAAGAGCCGGTTGAGTTTCCACCATTCTCTCTTTCATCATCCACATTCCAAACACAAGAGTCTCGCTGTCCCCGAAGGAGAACATTCATTTGCAGCAGCAGCCTGCATCTTATAACAGCTCTTCGGAATCAAGATTGGAAGATTTTAATCTTTCATGTTCTTCATTGGAGGAAGAGAAAGGGCAGAAGGGTTCTACCATTGCTTCCACACCATCCATTCAAGGTCTACAAGAAGACTCCATTCTTGGAGTTGAAAATTAGAGCTATGGGCATATCAAACTGATCAGACCTTGCCCAATCAGGTATTTGGCTTCATTGGAGCCAAAGGAGAAGTCACAACCAGTCATGCTTGCTTCTGAGCATGAGGGTGAGCTACAAAGTATCAAGGATCAGCTGTCATACCTCTTCAACCCAAATGCAGAGCAACTAAAAGAGGCATTGAATTTGCCTTCAGCTGATACCTTGATGATTTGTGTGGAATACCAGCTTTTTGTTGATTTTCCACTCATCCTAACAACCATGATCAGCTCCAAATCAATTGCATGGCTGCCAATTTTGAAGAAAGGAAGCTATTTCTCACAACCAGTTACAGGGTTTGTTTAGCTTGCCTTTGCTTCCAGTTAGAGTAGAGTAGCTAGGTTTTCTTTCAGTAGAAGAAGTGCTTGTGCACACTCTGCATGTTCCATTTGGAGCATGTATGATTTTTAGTTCTGTACATAGTTTTGGTGTTGCCGGTTCTGCTCTTGCACAGTTCGTTTCAGTGGCATTTTGGTGAGAACAACTCCATGTCCGGTGGGATTCAAGTGGCTCAGAGGGAAGTTTTCAAAGTTCAGATCAGTTTTCAGGCTTGCTTATGACTCCATGCCCAATGGATTGCTTCAGGCTACTGATCATTCACCTAGCAGGTAGGTGACCCCGCTGAGTCATCAAAACTGTTGTCAAAATTTCACCCCCCCAGGGTAAATTTCGATAACATGTATCAGAGTTTTACAGTTCCAAGCATGTAGATTGATCCAGGAAAAATTGTGAAAATTGGCTAAGTCCCGCTCAAGGTCGCCTTTGGGACACAATGGAACAGAGGGACGTGAAGGGCGCGAATCGGCCGGTCACACTGAAGCAGAGAATTTTCGCAAAGGAACAATCGGGCCGCGAGGGCGCGAAGGGAGTGAAAAGGCGAACAGTTGAAGAAGCAAGGAAGCCCATTTCGGGCGGTTCAAGAATTTGTCCCAAGCGAGAAAGGGACATTTGGGACAAATGGACACGAAAGACGCGAACCGCCGGGGTTCGGCCGAACGGAAACTTTCACACCGGGACATCTCGGGCCCGAGGGACGCGAGGGACGCGGATAGCTGAAAAAGTTGAGAGCCAATCAGATTGCGCCATGTGTCATCGGCAGAGCATAAGGGACAAGGAAGCCCATTTCGGGCGGATCGGAGGTTTCTGTCCCAAACAAAGACTAGGACATCTGGGACAAAAAGATGTGAAGGGTGTGAAAGAGCCGGCAGGCCCGCGGACCAATCAAATCATGACACGTGTCACAAGGGAAAATGTCAAAAATTCAAAGGGCGAGTTTTGAAGGGTCAGCCCGAACCAATGGGATAGTGCCACGTGTCCCAGCTAGGGCCCATAAGGAAATTTCAAAGGAAATCCCACGGAAAGGTGGAGGAGAGAGAATTATTCAGCGAATCAGAGCCTGCCACGTGTCGTTCAGGTGGCGAAGCGCGGGAAAATATTTCAAAATCTGTTTTGGTCTGTTCCATGCCCTAAATCTTTAGATCATCATATCTTTTGATCTAGAGCTCGGATTTGCACGTTCTTTATATCAACGGAAAGCTGTTGAAATTCTCTACATGATTCTAGGATCAATCTTCCATTTTGGTGTAGTCTGGAGAGAGAAAGTTAAGAAATGGCTCTGACGCATGGTAATGCCAGAAGTGACGCTTCAACAACCAGCTTTAATGCAGCAGACAGCCCGCCGTTTTGCCAGGATCCGCCGCTTCTACCATAATGAGATGATTTAAAATGTGACCTAGAAGTGGTTGTGGTAGTTTCAAATTTCCTCTCTTCCCTCTCTCTTTCTTCCTATATATTGTACAGAGGGGCTTCTTTCAAAAGGGGGACATAACAAGTTGTTCATCTTTTCTGCTCTGCCCTCCCTTCTTTTCTTCTCTAGGGTTGAAAATGGAGCTCGAACCTCCTCCCTACTCTGTAATGGTGTTTTTGCCTTTTACTAATGAAATGATGTTCTGTGCAAACTTCTGGAGCAACAAAAACGTGTTTTGTGATGCATCTGTCCATCCTTGCTCATTCTTCGCTTGTTTTCCTCTTGCCTCTCTTCATTGCAGGTATTTGTGCATGTTTGAATGTTCATTGCAGGTCTGGAGCTGTGTTCATGGAGTTTTGGGACATTTTCTGTGTGAAATCTATCCTTGGGCCTATGATGCATCTATCCATCCTTCCCATTGCTCACCTCTCTTTGTCCCATGGCAGTTTTGATAGAGGTTCAACATTCTCCTTCTCTGGTGTATCACCGTTTTAGTGTAGGCTTTTGTTGTTTTTCCCTTCTCTCTCTCTCTCTATCTCCTTGGCATGGTTAGATTAGGATTAGATTAGCTTGCTGTCGCACCGGAATAGCTTGTGGCGGGTAGTTTAGGAGCAGAACTAGCCTTCTCTCGGAGATTCCTTTCTCATTTTATAGGTCCCACACTGGAGAAAGGATTCAATGTTGTGCAATCACACTGGATGCCTGAGTGATCAACCTAGAAGCCTGATTCTGCATCCGGGGTGCTTTGTGATTTTGCATCAACAAACTACCTCAAGGAATTGTTGGCCTTGGGCATTTGTCACTATCCTTGAAGTGGTTCTAGATTTCTTTACAGGAGTAGGAGTAGTGCCCAACAAGGCCGCCACAACATCAAAATTTGGCCTGTCAATCGAGAAGAAGACTTCCTCTTCCTACTGTCAACAAAAGGTTGCACCCATGCAAAAGTGGAGGAAGAAGAAGGAGGAGGAGCAAGAGAACCAAGAGTAAGAGAACTCATGGCACTTAAAGTATTTACCACTATTGCCTCTAGTAGAGATGTGAGTGGAGTAGATGAGGCTTCTTGGACAGAGGAATCCATGGTACTTGGAGGCTCAGTGTTATGAATTTCCTTCTCCTTATCCATTGTGGCTTCTGAAGCTCCTGCAGGGACTGGCACTTCACTATCCTCACTTTCACTGAGAACAATGATGTTCTCTAGCCCCAAGGTAATTCTGAATTTTTAATGAGGATCTTCCTCAATAGGATCCTTTTTTACCTCCTTCACCTTCTTCTGATATACCTGAGTGGATGAGGAAGGGGTGGAGGATTTAGGTTCTTTACTTGATGAAGGAGGAGGAGTTCGTACAGGTACCTCTGAGCTAGGTGTTTGTGACTCCTTCCTCGGTGTTGAAGTATCTTTGGAAGAAGACTCTCCTGAATTCTTCCTTGCCTCTCGAACTCTTCACACAAACTAGACCTTGGTTCTTATCTTCCGACAAAATAATCTCGGCTAAGTTATCTTTCTCCCTTTTGAACCGTCTAGATCCTTCAAGGGAGTATGCTTGATCAAAGTTTCATATTCATATGACCATATGTTTAAATTGTCATCTTGGAGCCCTTCGTGAATCTGATATAGGTTGAGTTCTTTTATCGGGCGGAGAGGGAATCTACCATAATGTGTCCGGCCTCAAAGTCATCTCAGTGCAATCAGCCCAAGTAGTCTTTAGTGTCCGCCTGTGATGGTAGTTAATTCGACATTCGGTTTAATGAATTTCTTCAAATCAAAACAGTCCTCGGCCTAAAGAAGTGAACAATGATAGGAGCAAGGGCCCTCTCTATGTTCTGGGCATCCAAAGCTGTTTTACATGTATAGTTCCCCAAAGATATGGGGAAATGTAGCCCAGATATTTTCTTGTCTCTGCAGATCCTATGCAACTTATCCAATTGTCTACACACCTCAATCAAAACCATCTTATCATTACAGAACATGGGGAGTTTGAGAGGAGTGTTCTCATAATCGGATAACTTGATATATGAAAACCTTCTGAATTGAATGAAGTAAGCTCCATATTTTTCTATCGGTTCATGGCTTCATCAAAAATCTCTTAGCAGTATCGCTTTCCAGAAGCCTCACAATGTACATGGTGAAAGCATCATTCACCCTCCTAAAGTTATGATTGCTGGTTTTGAGGGTGAACTGAGGGCAGTATGCGTAGATGGGATCACCCTTCTGACCCTCAATGTATGTGAAACCAAACCATTTTCGGGATGTAGTTAGGGCATACATGAGGTAAGAAGTCATGTAGAACTTCTTGGTTTGTTGCAAATTAGACAACTGCTCTATCAGATTCATACAAATGATCTCTACCTAATTGATATTCTGGGTACCTTCATAGATGATTTTGATGAGCAAGCACATGCAAAAGTGAAACTCACTAGTAGAAGGTAAGCCCATGACATGAGCCAACATGATGATGAAATCAGATAACTCTTCGTTGAAATCAGCCCTAAACAGAGCTTTGGAAAGTCGAGATGCCCCTTTCTTAGGGTTCTTCAACCACGACTTTACTACCCTTACCTTGTATTTCTCACTGTCCTTCTCGAAGAGAGTTTGTGCTTGAGTTTGAGAGATTACCATAGAGTTTTCCATTTCAGGAATCCGTAGGGCAGCGGGAATGGCAGCAGCATCAAGCTCGGCGATTAGCTGCCCATGCACATTTGTCAATTCGCTCGTGTCGGGGTTGAAATGAGCTCCGCAAGTGAGCACAATATCAGCACACTATACCAAAATTGAGAAACCCACATTGAACGTAAGGCCACCGTCGTTGATCATTTGTGTCATGGGAGAGGGATTCAGTGCATCACAATCTGCTCCAAAAGTCATCGAAATCCAGGTGATGAACCTCACTGTCCCTAATATTAGGAATGGAAGATTCAAGCGATGAAACATGTTCCTAACCCTGAAACTTGATCTTCATACTGATAGTGTTTGGAAAAATAACCTTCACAGCAATAATCTATAATAAAAATGCAAGGGGGAAAGGAGCATGAGCAGGTGGTCGAGATTGCAAAGATCGAGCGAATGATAGCAAGCAAGCAGTGTACAAAAATGCATAGAGGGTAGTCCCATTAAATATTCATTTTAGGAGAGAGAAGGTTATAAATGCGCATTAAAATCATATACACCAACTCAAAAGGTAAGCATCGGGAAGAGCGGGAAAAAATAGCTGGTGGCCTTTAGTACATTTTGGACACAAGGGACACGAAAGCACGACTCGGCCAATGCGGACGATGCAGCAAAGTGGGGACATAATGCACAAACGCCTTTGGGACAAGCAAGAAAAAATTACGTGAAAGGCCCGATGTAGGCGATGCATTTATCGGGAACAAAGAGCCCAAGTGAACTTAGAACAGTTGGAACAAAAAGTTCTGACGGGCCCGCAATTGAACAGATTTTTGGGGAAAGTGGGCGATCGAGGAACAGAGAGCCCATCAGAACTTGAGACACATGGGACAAAAATGTCTGATGACTGTGAAATCACTCAAATGACTCAAAAATGTGAAATTTTATTAACTCCTCAACTTTTCTCTTCACAAGAACATCATAAAAGTCGTTAACTCAAAATTTTCAATTTTTAGCTTTTAAAAGAGGGGAAATTTTGAGAGGACAACCAACAAAAATCCAGGGAGGCAAAGTCAAAAATCTTGACAGCAGACCACCACAAACAAAGCCAGACTTCACCAAGTCTAATATTAACCATTACATTTTTTTATAAAAACTACAAAAAGGACAAACCAAAAGAACTAATCTATAGACCATAGGAACAAGAACAAAAAAAGGACAACAAAAGGCCACCATTAGTTCTCCTTTTCCTTGTTGTGGGTTCTAACACTCGGCCCACTATCCTTCCTTCCTACCTTCCACTTTGATGATCACATGTTTAGGTCTTTTCTCCTCCTTTTCCACAGTGATGGGTGTCCACAATCTCATAGTCTTTTGGAATTTTTCCTCCTTATCCTCAGTCTGGGTCTCCACGGTCTCGTCTCTCGTGTCAATATTACCATCAATCTCAAAATCCAAGTGTGTTCACTATCTAGTCGAACTACTAAGGACCAAACCTCATATTAGGCTTGTTGTTTCCCACTTTGGCCACTTGTCCTGTAGGATAGAAACCCTCTTCTCCTGCATGAAAAAATCAGCTTGAATTCCCCCAATTCTTTTGTTTTGAACCTCAATTTTATGGTGGCACTCCTTCAATTCTGAATCAAATTCTTATTGACCATAAGAATGGTATCAATAGTTGACTCAACACATTAACCTAGCCTCCCAGTCCACAAAGTCTCTCTCCCTACTACTAGAGATCTCACCCACATTTTAAACACCATGTTTTAGATTGCAAAGAATGTTAGTTATCCCTTTAGGGGTGTCTTTCCCTTTCATTTTCTTCATATGTTTAAAAGAAGATGCACTAGGGTTTCATGGTTAGACTCAGTGTCACTAGCAATCAATGGCTGGGTAGGAATAATGGGTTTTCCTTTTGCACTAATAGAGAATCAAACCTTGATGCAAGGAACATCAACTTTCTTGTTTTTAAAGTCAGCAATGGTGGATAACAGGACCTATAGAGGAAGAAATCCAGACTCATAGCTTGGTTCCTTTGGAAGAAATTTAGGATGGAGAGGTGAAAAGAAAATCTTCCTAAATTTTCCTTCCAGAGTCAAATATTTCATGACAACAAGACAAGACATCGGCCCAACATTCAGGAGACAGGTATGGGAAATGCCATCATCATAAGAAACAATATGCTCACCAGGCTAAAAAAAAGTGGCTATCTCATGTTTTTTCCTAGTTTTGTCTTTATAAATTTTGAGACCATCCATAACAAGCCCTGTTATCTTAGCTATGGATTCTTCAATAACCCTAATTTCAACCCCCTAAAATTTGAATCCCCCTCAATCCAAGCATTTCCAAAATCAACAGAGAGTGGGGTCATTACCTTTTAAACATCAAATATACTTGGAGAAGCCACCTTTGTGCAAAAAATTCCAAAGAATGGTGTCATTTTTTAGGTGAAGGAAGGAAGTAGGCTTGGTTATGACTCCTGTCGCCACCCATTGTTTTCCAAACACACCTTCTCTCTTCAAGCTCAAACAAAATGGAGTCACCAATAACAAAAACTTGAATAAATGCCAAAGCAAATGAATGTATCCTTTCCCAAAAAAAGAGGATATTTTTGAACTCCCAAGTGTGTGAGCCTTGGTTTCCATCATTACACTTCCTCCGAGGATGTGTCATCATTTATCAATTTTATAATGTTTTCCAAGGAATACGTGTCCTGGCCACATCATCAAATCTTTTCATTTCATTTTCATGATTAGCAAGTGCATCCACAGGTTTATTACCTACTCTTGAAGGTATGTTGATGTCCACCTTGTCAAATGATTCCAACATCATATGAGATTCCTTGATGATGTTGATAAGTTTCCACCCACACTTACTCTGATATTTTAGAGCATTAATGACACATAAGGAATCACCTTCTATAATGATGGATTTTATGTTCAAATCTCTACACATCATGATACCCCATAGCATGGCCTTGGCCTTTGCATAAATTATTGGTATGATTTCCAATAGGTCCCACATAAGCTCCAAGACATCTACCAAGGTGATCACGAACCAGACCTCCCCCAAAGATAACACCTCCTTCTTTTTGGTGGATCCATCAAAATTGAGTTTGAAGCATCCATCGGGGTCTCGACCATTTAACTTTGTGGATGACCTTCTCCTTCATTGGGACTGATAGGGGAAATGTTCATGTTTTGAGAATACTTCTTTCCCAAGTGGAAGACCTTGATGGTTTGAGCTTTAAAATTTGGGAATTTTCTTTGAGATCTAACTCACCTTTTCAATAACCTTATCTAGGCTAGACACTTTGTTCCTAAAGATCCGATTATTTCATTCGATCCATAGTCCCCACAAAGTATGTGGGAGAGAAAGTTTCCAAATTTCTCTAGTCAATCATGTTGGAAATTGAAACTCCATTGGTCTGGGAGAAGGGCCACATCCTCTAGGAGGACCATGTGTATCTTGAAAAACTAGGACCACAGAGAAGACTTGAAAGGAGAAGGAACATTCCAGAAGAGATGTTGATTGAATCTTCATTACATTTGCAGAGACTACATCTATTAGTGATGATCATCCCCCTTTTCCTTAACCTATCCACAGTTAAAATATTTCTTTTAACAACTTCCCAAAAAAATATTGATTTTGGGAATAATATTTTTATTCCAAACCTTCCTCCAGTAGATATTGGGTCTATATGCTCAAAATTCAGCAAGTAACCAGACTTGACCTCATATTCCCCAGTGTCCATGGTTCTCCAAATCAACTCATCCTGAGCTCTATTTTGGGGTATGTGATAGTCCTTAAGGAGCTGATTAAGTTCTTGAAAGGGTTGTAAATTCCCTTGATAGTGTGGGGGGTGGTTGGAGTTGGATCCATTTCCTCTCTTCATTCCAATATCTACAAACCAACTCCCCCTTTCCTGATTGAAGAAATGCCAAAGATCACTCCATGGTTCTTCGGTCTTGAGGGATTTATCCTTAATCCATGGGTCTTCCCAAAATTTATCTTAGTACCATCCCCAAGGTTCCATTTACTCCCTTTAATTAACATCTTTCTAGTATGAAAAAGATTATTCCAGAAGATTGATCCTCTAGGGAGCTCCACATCATGAGAAAAGAGCCAAAGTTCCACCAAAGTTTTAAATATTTCACTTTCAAAATATTGATCCAGGTTCCCTCTTCTCTGATGCAATCTCCAACCCACCTTAGCTATAAGAGCTTGATTCATGAATTGAATATTCTTCAATCCAAGACCCCTTGTCCTTGGGTTGTGTAACCTTATCCCAAGCAATTAAAGGGATTCTATTCTTTTCCTCTGATCCAGTCCATAAAAACCTCTTTTTTATATGCCTTCAATAGCCTTCCTAACTCTTACGGGTAAAGTAAAGATGGACATAATGAAACAACAATACCCTATAAGCAGCTTTGAAGGAGTTGAGATTTTTCAGCTTGTGACAACAATGAGCCTTTCCAAGAGGCTAGTTTTTTATGAAACCTCTCTATTAATTTATTCCATCCTCCTTCCTCTATATTTTTCCCACAAAGAGGCATTCCAAGATAAGTATCCGAAGGGCTTTAATACTACAATCCAGAATATTAGCCAACCTGTTTTGTTTTCTCCCCCCACATTTATGAAAAAATAGAAGCTCTTTCTGAAGTTAATCATCTTACCTATAACTTTCTTCATATTGTTTAGTTATGTTTTTGAAGACCCAAGCCTCCTGAAAAACAACTTTCCCAAGGAGAACCATGTCATCCAAAAACTTTTACAAAGCATTGGTTATCAACTCCATGAGCCACTTTAATACCCTCCATGTTACCTTCAATTTGGGCCCTAGAGCATAACCTTCTCAAGGTTTCAAAGAACAATAATATAAAGGGGTGACAGGGGATCTCCTTTCCTCAAACCCCTTTCTCGAGATGAAGAAACCATTTGGCTTCCCATTAATAATAATAGAAAAAATCTTAGGGTCTTTAGTGCAAGCTTGGATCATTTTGATGAAGTGAGGATGATATCCCAAATGATATAAAAGGGAGAACAAGAAATCCCAGAAATCTTATCATAGGCCTTTTGCATGTCCAACTTAACAATCATAGCCTCCCTACCAAAAATTTCAACAGAGTGGATCATCTCATGAATGGTGATTATATTGTCCAAAATTTGTCTACCCACACAAAAGGCTCCTTGATTAGGAGAAATAAAGTTACTAAGAGTCTCCCTTAATCTGAAAGCCATGATTTTAGAGATTATCTTATACATAGTGTTGCATAAAATTATGGGTCTAAAGTCCCCCAGATCTTTAGCTCCTGGATTTTTGGGTATGAGAGCAATAAAGGTATGATTGATTTGTTTGAGTAGACTTCCTAATCTGAAAAAATCTTGGATAACTAAAACCACCTCTTTCTTAACTATATCCCAATACATCTAAAAAAAAAAGTAGGGAAGCCATCCACCTAGGAGTTTTTCACTTTCCATAGCATCTAAAATTTCTTTTATCTCCTCCTCAAAAGGAATGGCTATGAGTTCACTATTCTCATCATGGCTATAGCTGGATCAAAAAAAGATTTAGAATTTATGCTCTAGAGATCTCATCTCAAAAGTTGACCTTTGGAAAACAAGTTCCTAAAAAAGAGACAATAGTGTTAGATATCCTTATCTTCCATAGCCAATTCACCATTCTCTTTCTTTATTTCTTGGATTCTTCCTTTATTAGCTTTAATGGTGGCTGAGATATGGAAGAATTTGGTGTTGTGGTCTCCCTCTTTAAGCCAATTAATTCTTGACTTTTGCTTCCAATAAATCTCTTCTTTGCTCAAGATGTTGTGGTATTCGGCAAGTAGGTCTTTTTCCTTGATTTTTTCCTCATTGCTCCATCCTCCTTGTTCCATAGTTTCTTCCAAAGCCCAAAGCTCTTCAGAAATTCTACTTTTTTGAAGGAATATATTGCCAAAAACTTCCTTGTTCCAAATTTTATATTCATCTTAACATTTTTAAGTTTTGCAACCACCTTGTACATACTATTACCTTTGACTTCAAGGCTCCACCATTCTTCTATCATTCTTTCCAACTCCATGAGTGGTCCACATATTTTTGAACCTAAAAGGTTTCCAATAGGTTGTTCCCTTTCACTAAATTTTAATACCAAAGGGTTATGATCAAATCCAATATGAGCTAAGGAGGAAAGAGTGTATTGTTTCTCCTGAAATCCAATGGAGATTCACAAGAAATCAATCCATCTTGATTTGAATCAGATTCTCCCCTTCCCTCCTATTGGTCTAAGTGAATTTTGAGCCACTGAGGTCCAAATCCATCAAACCATTCCAACCCAAGAAATTAGCAAGATCCTCCATGCTCTCAGTAAACACATTAACCCCCTTTATTTTCTAAGGGGAATGAGGGGAGTATTAAAAGTCACCCCCAATGATCTAGTTTAGATCATTAAACATCCTTCTAAAGATAGTCAACTCCTCCCAGAGCATCCTTCTACTAGTTGTAGTATTTGGAGCATAAATATTGGAGAGAATAAATTATTTTCTAGAGCTAACAATAGTGAAACAAATGGCTAAATGGTGTTGGATATTATGAAGGGAAAATCCCTCCAATATTCTTATTCCATTATTCCATGGGCACAACAACCCCCAAAATTCCTGCAGAGGGTTGATAATGGAATTTAGCTTCCTTCAAAAAAAGCATGAAAATCTTTCATCTTATCCTGATTCATCTTCGTCTCTTGTAGCATTATGACATCGTTTTTCTCTACTTTTAAAATCAAATAAAATCCTATGTTTACTAGGGTTGTTAAGACCCCTAATATTCCAAGACAAGAAATCATTTAAGATGGGTAGATTTTTGGCCTACCATCAATGGTTTCTATCATCCTTCCATAATATCCTTCCTTGTGGCTCTCTCTATTGGAAATTGGTGATTTTCTAAAATTTGCATCACCCAAATAGGTTTGGGTAAATCATCTAATGTTATTTGTTACAATTTTAACTAATCTTATGGGCGCTTATTTGCATTGTTATTGGCATTTGTACAAATTATAGGTAGCTCCCATAACAAACCTTGATATGGCTTGAAAGGAGCAATTATTATTGTCCCCAAAAATAGACATTGTACATCAAACATTTCCACATTTCATCAAGGAACCCAAAACCATTGCAATAGAACTCAAATGTTGAATGCAAAACAAGTACCCTTATTTGTTAGGAAATATGGGTAAAAATATTACCATGCGCAGGCACTTAAGGATTTGTGCAAAATAACACTTTACCATATGTATGATGTTCAACTAAACAAAGAATGGAATGGTTTTCTCGCAACACAAAAATGATGACTTAAATATTTCTACAAATTCTAAAAATGTTGTGTTTGAAAGTGAAGGTAGTGACAATGAGACTGCCGATGATAATTTTTCTCATGGATTTACAAAAGCAATGTTCATTTGTGACTTACAAGATAAAACCATTCATATTCCACCTACGACGGACAATATGTCCTCTTGGAATTTTTAAAGATAAATATTAAGAGGAGATGAGCTTTCCCATGTTATTTTCATGTGAGTCATGCTATTAACATCATATTCAATAAATAATGTACCAAAAGACTAAAAAATGGGAGCTATTACATTGCAACAATAGATTTGTTTACCATATCATTGATATTTTCTTCAAAATAACAAAAATCATTGACAACAAGTGCATAGATTCACATAGGTTTGAATAAGAAAAGGCCAATTAAAAGGAGAAATTATTATCACCAAAGATGTCAAGTACAAACCCAAATTGGAAAAAAAAAATGTTATATCTTATATAGGTTACATTGATTGTTGAGGCAATATGCATATCATATGATTATTTATTGCGCAAGTTAAAAAATGTGTTTTCCATGATATGTTAAGTGGGTCCTCTAATATTATTTTTTGTCTTCTCTAATGTTGAATATTTTGGGATTCTCTTGTTGATGCACTTATATAGTTATATAAATGCCATATGCATAAAAAATATGAGTTGATTATTAGATGACATTTGCAATGAGTTTAGCTTCTTTGTCAATACCAATTGTGTTACATGCACACATTACTATAAACATAGATTAAATGTTTTGCAAGAATTGTTGTATCACACAAAGACATTTTTGCATAATTTGAAGACTATTTTTGGGTGATTGAGTTCTCTAATAGAGAAAATGCACATATTTTTAGCTAATATGGACAAAAAATGCTCTAGTGTTTGGAAAAAGTAGTAACATAGTTATTGAAAATTTTGTTGACAAATTCATAACTTGTAGCACATCATATTTTACTTCTAACATTACAAAATTGCATTGACATGGAAATACAAGTAGTTGAAAAATAAATTGCAAAATGTAAGTACCATTTTACTTTCCCATTATATAAAATTAGGGACCACTTACAGTATAATGATGTAATATTGAAACAAATGTAGTTAAAAGTATTTTATCTTCTTAAGAAATGACGACATGAAAGCTCGTTTTCCTTTTAGATACCCCTTCAAGCACTTACTATGAATAACTTTGAATATGAACCTCCATACAATAAATACTTAAACATGCAAAATTATTATTGAAGAGAACACCATGAGAAGTATGGACTAATAGTTTTGTAAAATGAGTGCCTCAATTGTAGTAAGAAAACATAAACACCCAATTCGTTCTCAATGCATATACAATTGTACCATATTGTAGTTCTTACATGAAAAATATAAATGCTTCAAAAGAATTCGTGCATCCCATGAAAGTGCAAATTGATGCTTTCCATATATTGTAGAATCTCGGAAATGAGCTATTTAATTCATAGGAAATGTATGTGCAACAATTTTCACATTGTTGTAGTAATTCCACCAAACAGTTCCTTGATAAGATACATAGTTGTTAACGTGTGCACATGAGGATCGAATATTTATACTTAGGCCTACATTTTTCCTATAATAAGAACGTGACTAGTGCCAAAACATAATGTCCAAATATCTTATATACTATTATATTGTGCATCTGTCATATCTTATTGACATTTTTCATACTTGATTTTCTTCTGCGATAAAAAAATGAAATGAAATTACAAAAGCATTGCAAATCACATATCATACATTTTTTAAATTACAACAAACACTTGGACATTTAAAAATAGTGTCGTGAAAGGATTCTGTTATTTGTATGATTTCCTTTAGATAAAAAATGTATTAGATCCACTTTCCATACATGGCAGGATGTATATGCATTCCATATGAGGTGCAATTTTCCTACAACATAAATCCAACTTGGGGTGAATTTCATGATACTCTTAAAGAAATTAAACAAAATTTAAAATACATTGCTTCAATAGCATTGCAGACGAGTAAACCAGATATTTCAGATGAAGAGTTTGACGTACAACTAGATATTCCAATTCTAGAAATCAGTTTCACAAAACATGGAAATAAAATCATTTGAGATTGGAAAGAATATTTTTGTAATGCATAATGTAATGTACTATATTCAAATGCGAATGTTGAAAAAAACAACAATAAATTGTAAAATATGTTGCATTAAAAATACATTGTAAATGACGGACAATATTCTTGTAGCATGGCAGCAATGGTATTCACCTTTTAAACACTTGATTGTTAAGAGAATTTGGATGTTATCCTTCCCACATATCATTTGGTACATATGGAAAGACAGGAATAATTGCATTGTCAACAACAAAAAACCATCTATCAACAGATTGGTCAATCAATTATTGGAAGACATTACACAGGATATCTCCAGATATAGGCCTAAAAAGAATCTCATCCAGAATGAGGAATCCATTATTCTCAAAAATGGGGTGTCTCTTGCTTTATTAATACCATCCCTTCTTCTAAGATAGATAGAACTCTTGTTAGTTGGTCCCCTCCCATTCCTGGATATTTCAAACTCAATTTTGATAGGGCCTCTAAGGGCAACCTGGGAAATCTAGTGGTGGGGGATGTATTCGTAGGGAAGGTGGGTTTTTCATAGTTGTTTTTGTTGGAAGTATGGGAATGATAACCAATCACTTTTTGGAAGCTCTTGCAGTTCTTTGGGGCATTAGATTAGCCTCTTCTCTCAACTTGTAAAACTTGGTAATTGAAGGTGATTCTATGAATGTCATAAATTTTCTGAATGGCAAGGCCAAAGCTAGCTGGTCTATTAAAAAGTTCACTAAAGAGGTTATACACCTTGCCAATTCCTTCTCTAGTTGTACCTTCAATCATACCTATAGGGAAGGCAACAAACTTGTTGATTCTCTTGCCAATGTGGGGGTTCTTTCTCATAACTACATCACTTGACATCACTTTAATTCATTACCTCATAATGTTCAAACAATCATTAATTCGGAGAAAGGTTGGACTTCACGGGATTAATTATAGTTTCTTATGGGAGTTAGTTCATTATATTAATATCTATTTGGGGATTGTTGTTCACATCATTCGAGACTCCCACGACCCACACTCCATCATCTGCTGATCCTAGGGTTTGCAACAAAGCTATGGGGGTTTCTGTACTAGAGGCTAACAAGGGAAAAGAAAAAGCAAAGAATGACACTTTGTTCAAAGACATCAAAGATAAATTGGAGAATATCAAAAGAAGCTTTCCAAGATCATGAAATAGGTATTGTGGGCTATCCAGGTTCCTTGGTTTTAATGTTTGCATCTTTTTGAGCTTGGCGGGTGGTTTTTCTATGGTTTTGTTGTGGTTATGTTGTAGTTTGGTTGCTCTTTTGTTGTGGTTTTGCTGCAATATCTATTATTTCTTCATGGTGTTTTTTATTCGTTGCGGTGTTGTTATTTTTGTAATGATGCTTATTGAATATCTAGGTTTGGGCCCTTGTAATGTGGGTAGGTTCCCGTCAAAAAAAAAAATTACTATTAATAAAAAAATACATTGTAACTTTAGAAAACTATCACACCTTTTTTGATGAGTAAGCATTGATACAAGAAAAATTTCATTGTCAAATTGATATTTGAAACCCCGGTTTGTATATATCGAAACTCAATTTATAGTGACCCAGTGAAACCACAAACTTTAGTGGTGGCTTTCACATGGAAGGATGTTTACATGACAAGTGGTGTTACACTGTATTTAAACTTTCTATTACCATTTAACAAATATGAAATACTTTCCTTGATCTTAGAGAATCTAAACACATTATCAAAACATTATGCATAAGTGCATCTTCTCCTTATTGATGAGATTTCATTGGTTAGTGAATAACTATTGTACTTTACTAACAAATGTTTAATAGAAATTAAATACATGCCAACATCATATTTTAGAAATGTGAACATGTTGTTTTGTGGAGAATTTTATCAAGTACATTTTATTAATGATTGACTTATTTTTGAAAGTCCTAAATTTTCCAAAGAATCGGATCTCTATAAATTTTGGCATGACAATATCAAGCTCTATGAGCTTATAGAGACCAAACAACACAAATACATTTTTTTGTACCAATCCTTACTAGGTTTCATTCATGATATCAAACAAATGTTGATCCCTCTTACCTTAATACTAGATTTTTGTGTCCCCCACCAAATGATCCTATAATGCCATATATTTTCAATGAGAGATATGATGTTACACATCACAATGATAGAATATTTGCACTTGCACAAGGTAAAGAAATTGTTATCATTGTGATTGATGATTAAGATACAACTTGCATGCCTTTACCATCGCTGCCCTCGCCTCGCCCTCTGCTCTACTCGCGCCCTGCGCTCAGCCATCTGCTCGCAATGGTATCTACGCGCACCCTTGCTCTTGCTACACGCAATCCTACGAACCCTGTAGATCCATGACTTCAAACTGGAGCTCTTGAACCGACGGTGGGGGCTCGACTTCAAGAGTTTCTCCTTGGTCATGGATCGACCTTGCCTTTACCAATGCTTTGAGATTGTATGTTCGGATGGTTCTGCAAACCCTAGCCATATTCAATCACCATCTGGGGGTGTTCCTGGGAAAGGTGAGGTTTGTGGTGAACTGAAACAGGGAGATCTACCTGTTATTCCAATGCTGGATAAAGAGATTAGGCGCGGGTCTCTTGAAACCTCCTTCAAAGACGTCTTAAAAAGTAAGGAATCCTCCATGAAACCTACAGACATCACCCCATGTATTACATTTGGGGAAGATGTCATTTCATCTGAGATCTACTACAAAGAGCATGCTCTGATTTGTAGATTCGGGGTTTTTGGCCTAGCCTTCCTGTTCTCCACGCGTGGATCTCCAAGCATTGGACTCCATCTTTAATTGGTAAGATAGATTTATATCCATGTGCTAAAGGCATTTTCATTATGGTTTTCTCTTCAATAGCTGATAAAGACAACATTGCTTCCAAGCTTTGGACCTGCGAGTCAAAATATTTGATCATGAAACCTTGGTTCCCATCCTTTAACCCGCACACAGAGACATTCTCATGGAAACTGTTTAGATCGGGAACCCCATTTACCTCTCCACCTCGGAGTCATGAATGTCCGACAACCATTGGCAATACCTTGGGTACTACACTCCACATAGATTCTCAAACCACTAATTACACCCATACTACCTATGCCCGGATCCTGGTGGAACTTGACACTGATAAAAATCTTCCTACTACCATAGACCTTAGAGTGCAAAATAGAACTTGGTCACAAACTCTTGATTATGAAGGTCTACCTTTCCGATGTAGAAGGTGTTTTGGATTAGGACACACCTCTACTACTTGTGGGATGGAAAAACGTCAACATGAGAAGCGTAACCGGGTTGGAAAGACGCACTCCCAGAGCACTTGATTTTGTGGATAGAAAGGATCTTGAATCTAAAGCAGTAGCTGAACCAGAGTCAACGAAAACCCCTTTATCTCGAAACTCGGATTATTAGCAACATGAAAAATACACATGTTGTTGAGGGTAGCATGGAAAATGATAAATATCTCTCTCAGGATAGCAACGTGGCTGCTCCAAATGGGACAAATGTGACTAAGGAAAATACTCCTCCTTTGTCTTCTTCTCCAACCGCGAAGGCTCCATCAGGGTGGGTTACGGTCAACAAAAAGAAAAAATCTACCACCCTGAAGGGTAACACTTCGCCTTGATGATTCTCATCTCTGCTATTGGCTGGTTGGGTTCCATTGGTCTCATTTTTCTTGGCGGATAGCAGAATGCTTCCAATGGTGTTGATATGCCATTGCTGTTTGTTTGTTGTGCATCAATTGTTTTTTTGTTGTTGCTTTGTCGGTTGTTGGTTTTTACTTTGCAGACAGTTTTCACCGTCGGGCTTAATTGTTCTATCTGGATTTTGATCCATCTCTTGTGCTTTAACTTTCAATTCTAGCTTCTGAGCCTTGGTGTACAAGGGTATAGTCCCTTTCAAAAAACTATTTGCCAATGATAAAAAAAAAAACTACTTGAGAAATTGATTTTCTAAAAAAATTTAATATTTGTTGGAATTATGATATTCAAAATGGTTTTATAAATGGTTTTGATGCCAACTTCAAAGCTTACACAATATATATATATATATATATATATATATATATATATATATATATATATATATATATATAGTATGGATAAATTTAAATTACACAAACATTGGCTGATTTCAAATTACAAAATACGTACATATATGTATTCAATTGAAATTAACCCTAATTGGGTGCCCATTGTGCTCATTTCTAGACCCTTACATAGGAGTTCACACATATCGGTTATTTACTGACTTGAAAATAGTGTCTCGTGCACGTTTGTTGTGCATGTACAATTAATAAAGAATTTTTTTACCATGAATGGACTTTCCTTTAGTACTCGATGAGTAGTTCTACTCATGGAATAGTATATACAAACTTCTATCACATGAAAAGCATATAGAAATTGTATTTGTTATATCTTATAACAAAAAATAAAGTAAAATATTATTATTGATGAAATGTCTCGTCTTTAGTCAAAAGAATAATGGGATTTAGAAAGTTACTTTCCTCCTCCAAACTCATGGATTTCATTATATTTGTTTCATTAAATACATAAAGTCTTTGTGCTCATTTAAAATACATCACATGTGGTCATGGCTTGATGCAATTTGACATCCATTATGTACAAGAAACACATATGTCATCGCTTATAAGAAATAAATTACTTCTCTATTACGGTTATATTTTCTCACATCATGTTCACGGACTCGTGATATTTACAATAAAATATTTTTACTACATACAATATAATTGCATACTAAGAATACAAGTCTTGTTTTTCGATGACTTCTTGCATGGAATGCTTGAGTCTGTCATTAAATTCTACTCACCTCAAAAACACAAATGTGTAAGTGTGTAGACACAAAATCAAACACTTTGATTCATTATCTAGTATCGATCGAATACTACTAGTTGCATGGTTCCTAAGTTAGAAAAGTATTAATTAAGCCATGTCTTTGGCCACCTTTCTTTGCTTTATGCTTATGCTTTTAGTATTGCACTCTTACTTGCTTGGTCTATCTTTTCACCTTTCGGCATTTGTCATTCTGGACACTAGCACTTAGCTAGGATGTAAGTGCCGATTCACTGTCCCCTCGGGCGCCCATGTCTTCTTTGTACTTTGCTCACACTTCTTGGATCATGTTGGAGCTAAATCCATTTCCTTGGATTAAAATGTTATTTTTCAATAGATTTCATGTAATAAAACTAATTATTTGTGTTTCATGTTGTTCCTCATGCTTCAAATATTAGCTTTGAGTCAAGAAAAAGTGTCTATTTGTAATAGATCGTGTGCCTTAGCAAGATAAATAGAACAATTTTGCAAAAATGTTAGGGGAGTAGTTTAGTTTCTTGCAAAGTGCAAGAACTTAGTGTTCGTGGTTTTTCTAACCCGTGAAATAAAGGAGCTTTATTTATGCTTAGGTGGTTTTTACTAAACCCGCGGGAAGCAAGGAAAATCCACACAATGAAGAAAATTTACAGAGCGTTAGAACCTAATGTTCTGCGGGTTCTCCTAACCCGCAAACAAAGAGACATAGAAATTCGTGCAACAAATGAGCCAAATGTCGTGGAACAAAGGAAAGCAAGAGGACACATGGTGAAGATCAATGGTTAGAGATAGGACACATGTCGGCATTCCAACATTGTTCAATTAGATGGGTTTCGGTGGACTTCAAGTCTCCGGAGTGGATTGCATTTCATAAGGCTCGGTCTAGCAAGTCAATGAGGTCAAAGGCGGGATACATGGCAACATTTTTAACCCAAAATTTTACAAGTCCCTGGAAAATGGAAAGGTTATGACGCAAATGTTGAGCCAATCAAAAGTAATCACGAAGGCGGAAGACCGACACTGAGGATATGGAATTTTTCTATTGGCTTGTGTTTCACAATTTTCATCGAGGCTAAAGAAATGGTAAAATGTGAAGAAGGCGTGGAACTTCCTCATTGGTTGATATTTTGTGGATGTCATAGGAAGAAATCAAAAGGACTGACATGCAAAATGCATGGAGATTTTCTATTGGCTCACACTTCGTAGGGTCAATCGGGTGATGGTTAAAAATGGAAATTACGAAGAAATTTGGATCCTTCTCATTGGCTCACATTTCTAAAGGAATGACAAGGTCTAACGACATCTTTGGAAATGTGAAGGAACATGGAAAGGTCTTGTCGGCTTTGTATGTCTTAATAGGTAGACTTTCATAAAGCCAAAGGAAAATGAAGGAAAAGTAAGGAAGCAAATGCCCGAACCCCGAGCCAATGAAAGGTAGACACATGGAAAAAGGTGAAGCAATAACACATTGGTAGATGTCGATCCCGAACCAATTAGAGGTTGCCATATCTTTCGATTCTTGGCTCCAAATCTAACAAAATTTATATCAATGGAAAGGTCTTCTCAAGATCTTCATTTTGGCATCATCAAAATCATATTTTTATGGCATTTCAAGGGAGAAAAAAGGGAAATATAGCTCAGGTCATTAATGTGCAGATCCAAATGCTCAACCACTCAGAATCTGATCTGATTTAGCTTATTTCCTTCTTCTACAAGAAAGAAGACATTGGGGGATGAGTTTAACAGGGTGCCCATGATGTCTTTCAAAGTTTAATGCATGATTGAAATTGGTTGAAGTTTGAAAAGTTGTGTTGCAGGGAAAACAAATATCTTCATTAATGACAAGATCAAATTTGATCTCTTCCCTCTCTTTTCTCTCTTTCTCTCTCTCATTCTATTATATATTGTAACAATCTGTCATCTTGTGTGGGAGTGGATTGGGGGTAGTTGTAGAATTTTTATTAAATTTTTTAGGTTCCAATTTCTAATTTCTTACAAAACATATGTATGTGTCGATTTCTATAAGGAAGAGCTAAGGTGGTTGTGTTGTACAACCATTAGCAGGTTTTGAAGGCATTTGTTTATGTCCCCTTGCCAAAACTTACATGAATAAGATTCTGACTTTGTTTTGATTAAGCTATACTTTCCCTTTTATCTTGTTTTGAATGAATGAATGAGGTGATATAGTTTTTTTTTATCTTGCATTGGTTTTACTTTGTTAAGTATGCAAGGGTCTTTCTTAGTTGTTGTATTCTTCTAGTTACTATGAGCATTGTAGAATTGGGTAGATTTTGCGGTGGTTCGGTTCGATTATAAATTCCTAAAGGTAACATCACTTTTGAATATATTTTGTAACCCCTTAAGGGTATTTTGTGTGTACAAAACAAATATAGCAAGTTCTTTATCATGTCTCTAACTCCATGATTTGTGGTTATTATGGTGAGGACTGTAGATGGCATTTGTGTAAATTGAGTATCAATGAATATAAATGTTATTTCACATACTATGATAAATTGATTGTTCTCTTAAAGAATTGTAGTCAAGGATGGATTATTTTCATGGGAACACTATTAAACCAAGTTCATAAAATCAAATTGCCCTTGCCCCTCCAAAGCTCAATTAAAAACAACCAAGTTATATATATACCTACTAAACATATCATTCCTGCAAACCATGCATATACTTATTATGTAACTCGAGCTTAAAATTTTTCCATTACCAATAAAAATTTTCCAAAAATCCTGCCAATTTTTTGATCTAATGTCATTTAAAGCAGCCTGCCAAAAATGTTATGCAAATTCAATATCTGAAGTTGTTTATTATTTTCCTTTGGATCTGTGTTCGATTTTCAAGTGCTTACGATAAATCAAGTTACAAATATTTTAAAAGAAGTATTGTATTTGTGGTTGCACTTGTTTTAAATGTATTTATAACAACTATAAAGGAAACCAAGCCTTGAGATTTTCATTGTTCATCCCCAACTATCAATGATAAGAAATTTTCATTGTTCATCATTCTCTCAAAGCCAACCCACTCAGGTTAGTTTTTCATTTTCCCAGAGTGTTATTTATGGAGCCAACACCAGAGTGACACCATTTCCGGGGCTATCTATAGACATTATACATGTTTAGAATTTTTTATCTATTTCTAGAATTGGATATTCTAGTAGTGACTCCATAAATAAAAGTTGGGATAGACTAGTTTTATCACATTGAAACTATTGATCTGATTTCTATTTTTGCACACTGGAAGGATTTTTGTCTTATTTCAATTATGATTCAACAAAGAAGTTGTTTCCTGAGTTAGATTTTGTTCGGAAAAGAAAGCATATATGGAAGCCTATAACAAGTTCAAAGAGCAGTTGTAGTCAAGATAATAAGCTTGATATTCCACTGGTTGAGGACTGCTCTAGCACATTTGACATTTTGAAGCATCTGGTAATCCTAATCCTATTCTTTCATTTATTAAGGAGAACCAGAATTTGATCTAGAATATATTCCTCCTCAATATTTCATCATAATTTTTAAATCCACTAAACTAGCAAAATCTTGTTCAGCATTGGCTACACCATACTTTACCTTCAATTCCTGTGAAGAATAACATGGTTGACCCACCTCCTAGAGAACCTTTCGAGTTAACATTTATAAACCTATTGATTTTAATGAAATGGAAGGTTATCCAAATGAGTTCCCTAATGAGATTAGAATGAGATTTCCCAAGTTTCAAGGAAATAATGCTATCAATGGTGATCATCATTTAAATCTATTTCAGAATCTAATGGAAGACTATGAGGTTGAGTTTGAGGATGTATATGTGAAGTTATTTGTACACACTCTAGAATAATATGCTCGTGATTGGTTCAAATCCTTCCCGATGGATCAATTGATTCATGGCAAGAGATGAAAAATGCATTTAGAGTTTCATATGGTGATAGAACTGATCCAAGGTTTCTATTATCTGAGTTTGAGAACATTAAAAGGAATACCAATGAAAGTGTGTCCAAGAATTCAATACCAGATTCAATAAAAATTTGACAAGATTTCCCACTAGTATAAGACCCAGTGATGAATCTTGTCTTATTAAGTATTCAGATGCATTTGATAAGAAAACAACATACTACTTAAGAGACAAAAATCCTAGAACTTTGAGATAGGATTTTATCATGGCTATTCAGATTGAAAATAATATTAAAGCTACTGGGAAGAAACCAAAGAGGGAAGGTGTGAAGTTGATTAACCTAGAAAAGCCTCAGACTAGCAAGACAGTTGACCTCAAGGAAGTTGTCAAAACTTTGGCAAGGGTTGTTACAGAAATTTATTATAAGTTAGCAAGAGTTGAAAAGGGATTGTCTCCCAATCCTCAAAATCAACATCAAAACACTAGACATAATAGATTTGGAAATCAAGCTAGAGGAGAGCACCAGACGAAGATAGAGGAAAAGGACATATGGGTTCGGTAGCAAGCAAAGAAATCATAGAGATAACAAAGAATTCCCGACCCTTTAGTGTTAAGAGTGGCGCTATTGAGGAAGAACGTGTCATTGATTGGTGTGAAAAATGCTTTATGCTCCTTGTGCCTTGTGATCCACCTGTAGATGATGATAGTGATGAGGCTGATTTCAGTTATATATGCATGCTAGAATATCAATTAGAATGTGATCAGAGTGTATCTTCTATTGACCTCATATATGCCTTAACTACACTTGATTTTTGGACTTGTGTTGAAAATATTAAGTCTCTACCTATTGAAATAAATTTTGAGGCTGATATGGCCCAAGATTTTGAATTGCCTAATCATGATTTTGAGTATCTTAGAGATTTGATGATCAAGAAGTATGATGGTGGTGTTCCTTCTAGTGAGGATAGAAATTTATTGATCAATGTTGCAATTGCTCAAAAAAAAGACTACAATCTCAAAAATAGACAAGTTAAAGGACCAACTCCTACAACCAAAGCTAAGATGCTTATTCTTTCTAATATCCCCAAAGATGCTCCTCAAAATAATGTGTTAAATAGAACTCCTATAATTCATCCTGAACCAAGAAGTTCTACCCCAAACCCCACCAAGAAGAACCTTTTTCATCTGGTAAAATTGTAATAGTGACTTCCAATGCTCCTCTCCCCAAATATAATGTTTGTTATATGGCTTAGATTTTAAGTCAAGATAAATATCACAGTTCCCATTGTAGAATTTTTAAGAATCCCTGAGCATAGAAACCGAGCCTTTGAGTATTTGGGCTTTAAAGAAGATGAGATTGTTACAAATAAAGAACATGTTAAGGAGAAATCAGCTCCCACCATTGTTGAAGCTGAGGTACAAGAAACTAAAGAAGATATGGAAACTCCTCCTAAGGTATATCTAGGAACTTATTTAGTGGAAACACAATTAGATGTTGACCCATTTTTCACATCACTTATTATAAATGGGTGGCTTTTACACAATTGTATGTTTGATTCTGGAGTTTCATGTAATATTATGCCTCTTGTAGTCATGAATGAGTTAAACCTTAAGATAATTACTGATTTTGGTAGATGTTATGTTATAGATTCTAGAGACGTACATGTGGTGGGCTATGTGAGAGGATTGACTATACAATTGGCAGCACATCCAGGGAAGTACTTGACTATGAACATTTTCATTTTTGAATGCACTGCCAAATGGGGGATGTTGTTGTCAAGAAGGTAGTGTCCAAATGGATATTTCATATGCTTCCATACCATTGGAAGGAAAATTGGTCAAGTTATACAGATAAGATAAGATGTTACATCTCATTGAAGATCCTAACAATGCTTCTTATGAAGTACTTTTTACTAATGTAGACATGGAGAATTTTATAGGAAATGCTGATTTTGAAGACCAATGTATGGATGAAAATGCTCAGTTTGAAGACCCTGAGGTCCCATGGACCATGACCTTTGATGGAGCTTTCTCAAGTAATGGTAATGGTGCAGGAGTGGTGTTAAGTTCTCTAAACAATGACTCTTTAAATTTTTCTTTTAAGTTGAATTTTGAATGCACTAATAATGTGGTTGAGTATGAAACACTATTATTAGGATTAATAATTGACAAGAGGCTTGGAATAAAAGATCTTATAGTTAAGGGAGATTCTGAGATAGTGATTAGGAAAATCAGAAAATCATATGTAGCAAAAAATTAGATATTGAAACAATACGAAATGTAGTATGGGATCTCATTGAATGTTTTGATTCATGAAATAAGTCAAAACATAGTAGCTGATAGGTTGGAAATCTTGGGTTCATATTATGACAACTAGGATTCATCCCCTTATTGAAAATTTGAAGTAGAAATACCGGTTCAACCTTCTGTACCTAATAATATTCAACATTGGCAAGTATTTGATGATGATTTGCACATCAAAAGATTTTTGAATTTCCAAGGTGATTTCATTGACCATATCATTGATTTAGAACCTATGGTAGAGGTGTGTGAGGGAAAAGAGACTCTCTTTGGTAAAGAAGTAATTCAGTTAAAAACTAATGCAATCCCAAGAGGATTAGTTAGTTTAGAATCTTCCTTTGGTAGCAATGATAGAGAAATTTGTAAATCTACTACTTTTCCGAGAGATGTTGTGGAGTGTAATCTAGGTTCAAGAAAAGATCCTAGAAATGTTTGGTTAGGAAGTTATTTGAACAAGGATGAAAGAAAGTCTTATATTAAGTTGTTAAAAATATGAATATTGCATGGCCTAGTCTTATTCTGATTTAAAAGCCTATAGAAAAGATAAGTTTCAGCATGAGATAAAATTGGCACCCCACACTATGCCTTTCAGAAAAAAGCATAGGCCTATTAATCATATTCTTACAACCAAGATGCAAGAAGAATTGAAAAAGCTAAGGGATGGTGGGATAATCCAACCCACTAGGTATTTCTCATGGGTAGCAAATTTGGTTCTAGTCAGAAAGAAGAATGGAGACATAAGGCTTTGTGTAGAAATCTCAACAAAGCTTCACTTAAAGATAATTATCCATTGCCAAATATGGACAATTTATTGCAAAAGGTAACAGGATCGAGTTGTTATCTACATTAGATGGTTTTTCGGATATAACCAACCGGTAGTAACACCATCGAGAAATTCAAAACTCGCCTTCACCACCCCATTGGGAACATATTTCTATGCCAAAATTCCATTTGGACTAATGAACGTTGGAGAAAATTTTCAAAGGGCCATGGATGTGGATTTCTCTGGTATTATCAATGACTTTATTGTAGTATACCCAGATAATATACTTGTTTTCTCCAAGAAGATGGGTGGCCACTTGGGAACCTTGAAAATATGATGTTGAGGTGTAAACAAGATGGCATTTAACCGAATCCTAAGAAGTTCCATTTTAGCGTGTACAAATCAAATTTTTGGGACACATTGTGTCACAAGGAGTCATGATTGATCCGAAAGGGTGGAAACAATCAAGTAAGGTTCCCATCCCTATGTCCAAGAAAGGCATTCAGTCCTTCTTTGGACAAATAAATTTTGTGAGAAGGTTCATCTCATTTTTTTAGATTACCATCCCCATCACTAGTATGTTAAAAAGGATCAGATCATTAAGTGGGAAGAAGGGGTTGTCTAGGCATTTAATGGAATAAAAGAGGCACTTAAAACTTCCCCTGTATTGACTAGCCCTGATTATAGAAAGGAATTTCAAATGTTTTCATTTTCTTCGAATTCACTATTGCCTTTGTGTTGTTACAAAAGAATGAAGAAGGTCATGAAAAGCTTATTACTTTTTTAGCAAAGCTTTACAAGAATTTGAAGTAAAATATTTTGTCCTGAAAAGAAATATTTTTCTCTTGTTAAAGCAACCAAAGTCTTTAGACCTTATATTCTTATCTCAAATATAGTAGCCTATGTGCCTCACACAAATGGAAAAGGATATTTTGTCTCGTATTAGTTCACTTTCCTAAATTTGTTTGTTGTTTTCAAACCGTTATTATCACATGCAACAAAGCTCTTTGTGTGAACTAATCATCGCCTCAAACCCTAGCCATGGATGAAGATTCATGTAAAATAAACATTAGAAGGGTTGTGGGCACCCTTTGTGCTGCCAACATTGGTACTATTTCGAAGAAGCCTTAAACAACACATCATTATCCACCTAACAAGTGTTATCTCAATAGATCAATCGGATTCGAAAATGTCTTTGACCATGCTTTCTTTGACTTGGCTCTTGTTATAACACTTAGAGAGAGGATGTTTTAGAGCTCATGGAAGAGATAGATGGCTTCCTTGACCTAGTTTTGAGCTTCATAACTGAAGTGAGTGCTACCCTAATGACTGTAGATATGTAATTCCAAGATGTAGGGAGATTAGGATGCCTTTTACAAGTGTAAGAAGTGATTGCTTTAGTGTATTACCTTATGTGTTCTAGGTTAACAAATGAGACAATGTTTAATCTCTTATATAGGGCTCCATATATGATTTATCTAAGAAAGGGCGACCTAGAGGAACTATAAGACCTAAAGAAAAATTTACTTTTGAAAGTGTTGTTGGAAGATGTGTCGACTAAGACTATAAAAAGGATTAGAATTTGTATAGTATGTTTCTAATGAGACCGCATCCTAGATAAAAGTAGGGAATATGTCATATGAAGGAGTTGATGAGGTAATATTTCTCTATATATTTTATGCATTATGTTATTGAATTTTGTCGACATGTTAATGTGCAAGGATAAATAAGCTAAACAATAGACCTCAAGAAGTGCTAAGCGGGAAAGGATAAGTTGTGTCTGTCATAGCAAGAGTGTGTAGTCAAGTCAAATTTTCTAAAGTGTAAATTACTAAATTTTAATGTCTAACATTGATTATTCTAAAATGTAAAATAATAGCCTAATATAATGCAATTTTGCAAGTAAATAAATGAATAATGCAATACTGAAATAATACCCAAGTAACTAAGCAATGAAAATATGAAACCCTAATGTGCAAAGAGGGTTAGAAGAGCCTTAGTTGATTCACAGAGGTTGCTGGAATGTGTCATAATGGAAATTGACTGAATAGAGATGGAATATCGTTACACAAAAGCCTAGAAAAAATACATATCCGACATATTTGGCATATTTGGCTAGACTGGGGCACTTGGAGAAGGATAGGGTGCTTGTGGGTGCCTTGGTTTAGATTCAGGTGCTCTGTGTACTCATATGCTTAATAAACTTCCTCTAAGGTGTCGCAAGAGGTTCACACTTTTCACCTTTTGTCATGTGTATGTCACTAAATTCATCGAATGTCTCTAGAATCTAAAATGAATGAATCACTTGTAAATTCCCAAAAAAACATCAAACCCTAAAAATGAAAGATGTAAATGAAAGGGTCAAACTATTCTTAGCTTCAAAAATGATGGACTTATCATTGAGTGTTGCACTACATCCCATACCCAATGTAGTTCTCTCTCTCTCTCTCTCTCTCTCTCTCTCTCTCTCTCTCTCTCTCTCTCTCTCTCTCTCTCTCTCTCTCTCTCTCTCTCTCTCTCTCTCTCTCTCTCTCTCTCTCTCTCTCTCTCTCTCTCTCTCTCTCTCTCTCTCTCTCTCTCTCTCTCTCTCTCTCTCTCTCTCTCTCTCTCTCTCTCTCTCTCTCTCTCTCTCTCTCTCTCTCTCTCTCTCTCTCTCTCTCTCTCTCTCTCTCTCTCTCTCTCTCTCTCTCTCTCTCTCTCTCTCTCTCTCTCTCTCTCTCTCTCTCTCTCTCTCTCTCTCTCTCTCTCTCTCTCTCTCTCTCTCTCTCTCTCTCTCTCTCTCTCTCTCTCTCTCTCTCTCTCTCTCTCTCTCTCTCTCTCTCTCTCTCTCTCTCTCTCTGTGTGTGTGTGTGTGTGTGTGTGTGTGTGTGTGTGTGCGCGGAATTGTGCCCTAAATTGCTCTTGTGCCACTCACACTTTGTGAGTAGAGAGCAAGTAACTAGATGTAAAATGTAAATAATGTGTGCATGGAAATAATAGACTCTCTCTTATGAAGTGTGATGTAGATGAACCAACCTTTGTCCCTTGTGATGGAGCTAGATGGATGTAAATGGAGCTATAGATGCCTTTGATGGATGCAACCTTAGGTGGAGATAATATATGCTTAGTGCTTGGTCCCTTATTATGATCACATAACTTTATATTTATATGATTCCTTTGCTTGAATTTTGTAATCAACCCCGAAAATGCTAACTACCAAAAAGATAAGATGCTCAAATAGCTAGAAAGGACACATAAAGTGCACCCAAAGTACAAAGAGGACAAGGGAGCCGATAGGAAGGGGGCGCTGATGCGACGTCCTAGCTAGGTGCTAGTGTCCGAATGAAAATACCGAAAGGTGAAAAGATAGACTAAGTAAGTATGAGTGTAAGACTGAAAGAAAAACATAAAGCAAAGAAAGTTGGCCAAAGACATGGGCTAATTAGTACTTTTCTTACTTAGGAACCATGTAAATAGTAGTATATGATCGAGACTAGATAATGACTCATAGTGCCTGATTTTATGTCTACATTTTCCCCCACTTTATGTTGGTGAGAAGAATGCTCGATAACATAAAGTAGATAGAAATGCGTACTGATATCCATCTAGATTGATGTACAAAATGTTCCAAGGACTAGAAAAAGTGTGGAGTGATAAAAATATGGAGCGTGGAGACTAAAGATGCCAAAATGTAAAAAGGTGATGTTTGCAATAAAAAATGTAAAGATGCCAAAATGAACCTAGGGCGTAGAAACACGTGTGTAAATGCCGATGTGTGTGATGTACTTATTATTAGTATTGTGTGCGTGATGTTGTTGTTGATGTTGATGACAACTTACTTCCCATACAGATGAACCTACAAAAGAGAAGACGATCAAGTAGTCAAATACACATGTATATGTATAAAAATCATGTAAGGAAGTATGTAAAAGAAAATGTTGAAAATGTGAAAAAGAACATGTGCACTGATCCAATGATGAGGAAAGAGTGTAGAAAGGATCCCGTGGATGATGTTGATGCGTGTGAGTTTTTGGGTGATCTCACGCCACTGGATGAAGAAGTATAAGGAGGAAAGTCTGATTTATCCTCCAACCTTTAACTGCTTCCTGAAACTATAGAGATCTCTGTACTATCTAGTTTTTTGGGCGATCTGACGCCATGATAGAAGTAGTGTAGAGAGGAAGGTCTGGTGTTATCCTATAACCTTTAACTGCTCCTTGGAATAAAACACCACTGTAGATGATGTGTACTAACACATGTGTTAAGGACAACCTACCCTGTAAAATCTGTTGTGTATGAGTTTTGTAGACTGTTAAACCCAATCACATTTTGTAATCGCCACCACGGTTATAGGTACTCGAGGAAAGACACAACAGTACTAAGGACCCAAGTTTGTTTCGATCCCTAAACCGTGTTGTACTTCGGTATTATGCTTTGTGATGTATACTATGTGTAAACCATTGTATGGGGTGACCGATTCACCCAAATCATGCCCCCTCTTTAGGGCGTATGTGACGTCACCGAAGGAGAATGCAGACCAAAAGAGGACCAACCACTAAAATTGTGCCTTATAGGGTGGGAAGGGGATTTTCTTGGTAGAAACCAAGGCACATGAAAACAAGTGGCTAGGAAACAAGCGTTAGTATAAGAAAATAAAAACACTCATGTAAAAGATGACATGCAAGCTAAGCAGACAATGTATATGCTAAGATGTAAGTAAAAACTCAAGAAGACAATGTAGGCCAAAAAAGTGAGTTGCAAAAATGGGACATGACTTATGATATCTCAAGAAAATTAAGGTCAACAATGCCAAAGACATACAAGTGTGCACACAAAACAAAGGGAAAATCCTGCAAACAAGAGCATACAATGACAAGAAACAACAAACAATGTAACAGACAACCATGGTGGCAAATAACCTTACAAAAATAATTCTACACATGAAGCACCCGTTAGCATGTTAGAAAGATAAGAATTATGTCAAAGCGAATATAATTTGATAATGTAGTGTGCTATGAAACAATAACACTTGTAGTGTATGAAAATGGATGCCCCAGGAGCCATTGTGGGACTGGTACTAGGTATTGTGCCAAGCATCCATGTTGCATGTAAGGGATCTCAGTAGAATTTGTGATCACAAATATAAAATAAGTGAACGCACATGTGTGTATGGTAAATATAATTACGAGACAAGATACCTATTTAGCATGTGTAATAAAGTGAGCATATTCAAGTAAATGCAAGGCAAGAGTAAATACAACCAAGATATGCAATATGTTGTGGATGGATGGAATGGAATGTAGAGTGAATGATAGGAGCAGTGCCCCCAAGTGAATGGAATTATATACAATGAGGTTCATTTATTATGCCCCCTCAGTAGTCAAGAATGAACCATAAACGAGAGTGCATCATTGGGAAATGGTTTGAATGATGTGTTGTGTGTAGTGTGATGTGATGAATGTGTAATGATGATATGTGACATAGAGATGAGGTGTGAGAATGTGTGATGATTTAGCCTAAAGCATATATCACTACAAGCTGATGGAAGAAGTGATTATTTATCCTAAAATGTATATCATAAAACAAGTAGAAGAAGTGATAATTTAGCCTAAAGCATATATCACTAATGGATGCTAGAAGAAGTGATGATGTAGCCTATAGTGTATATCATTAATCTAGGAATGTCGCATGAGAAAAAAAGATTGAATGGTTGGATGTATGAGTGTGATTTGATCCAGTTGTGATGTATACCCTTAATAGTCCAGTATGGACCGTGAGACTAGAGTGCATCATAGGGTGGTGAGTGCAACACGTAAAAGTAGATGAATGGTGATGAGTAAATGTCATGATGTGTAAAGTTTGTAATGTAGGATGTATATAAGGTAATGCAAGATGTGTATATGATATAAGACGTGAGATGTAAGATGTAAGATGTAGGATGTATGTATGTAGGATGTGTGAAGATGCATGATGTGTAGTGTCTATTGTGTAGTGTGTGAGGTTCATGTGTACAATATGCCCTCAATAGTCAAATGTGAACCAAGCACAAGTGTGCATCATAGGGTGGTGTCGATACTAGCCTCGTGTGTGGTATAATATGCATGTTGTCTATTAGGGGAGAGAATAATTGTGATGCCCCCTAAGTATGTAATAGTAAAGATGATCGAGTGAAATCATCTAAAAGGTCATCATTGTCATGGTTAAAATCATATCGTGAAGCTTCGAGACCCGATAAGCTATGGTGTCGGGATGGTCGTGTAAATAAATGTCTAAGAATAATTTGTACATGCCCATAGCATATTCCTTGCACAAATGAAAGGAAGTAATGAACACTAGTGTGCGTACCAACGAGTCATATCAAGGGAATAACCAAGGAATGAGTCTTTGCAAATGAAAACGTGACCAAATGGCATAAGAAATGATATATCAATGTGAGCAGGGTCTAACGTGCCCTCGATGCAAGCAATCCAAGATTGTCCTATTGTAAGTGGATAAGAGGGGGCTTGTGTAAGGTAGATAATTATCTATTGCCAAATATGGACAATTTATTGCAAAAGGTAACAGGATCAGAGTTGTTATCTACATTAGATGGTTATTCGGATATAACCAACTGGTAGTAAAACCATCAAAGAACTTCAAAATTGCCTTCACCACCCCATTGGGAACATATTTCTATGCCAAAATTCCATTTGGACTAATGAACGTTGGAGAAAATTTTCAAAGGGCCATGGATGTGGATTTCTCTAGTATTATCAATGAATTTATTGTAGTATATCAGGATGATATAACTATTTTCTCCAAGAAGATGGGTGACCACTTGGGGCACCTTGAAAATATGATGTTGAGGTGTAAACAAGATGGCATTTAACTAAATCCTAAGAAGTTCCATTTTGGTGTGTAAAAATCAAATTTTTTGGGACACATTGTGTCACAAGGAGTCATGATTGATCCAGAAAGGGTAGAAACAATCGGTAAGCTTCTCATCCCTATGTCCAAAAAGGGAATTCATTCCTTCTTTGGACAAATAAACTTTGTGAGAAGGTTCATCTCATTTATTTTTAGATTACCATCCCCATCATTAGTATGTTAAAAAGGATTAGATCATTAAGTGGGAAGAAGGGGTTGTCTAGGCATTTAATGGAATAAAAGAGGCACTTAAAACTTCCCCTGTATTGACTAGCCCTGATTATAGAAAGGAATTTTAAATGTTTTCATTTTCTTCTGAATTCACTATTACCTTTGTGTTGTTACAAAAGAATGAAGAAGGTCATGGAAAGCTTATTACTTTTTTTAGCAAAGTTTTACAAGGATTTGAAGTAAAATATTTTTTCCTCGAAAAGAAAGCTTTTTCTCTTATCAAAGCAACCAAAGTATTTAGACCTTATATTCTTATCTCAAATATAGTAGCCTATATGCCTCACACAAATGGAAAAGGGCATTTTGTCTCGGATGGAAGTATCCGTAAAAAAGGTGTCATTAGGTCAACAAATTATAAGAATATGACATGGACATACAAACTAAGAAGTTGGTGCACGGTCTAGGCCTTGTAAAATTAATGGTAAGATAAATCTGCATATTGTTGAAATTCACAATGTTGAAGAAGGTGGGTTGCACCCTCATGAAAAGGTAAGCACTTCACTTGGTATAGAGATATTGTCTATTACTTAAAAAATTTGAATTTTCCTATGCACTTAGATAAAAATCAGAGGGACACTCAAGTTAGTTGCCCAAAATTATATTTTGACTGATCATGGGCTAGCTTGGAAGAACCTAGAGGGAGTTTTACTAAGATGTATCACTGAAGAAGAAGCACCTAAGATAATTTCAGAATTCTATGGGGGAGTATGTGGAGGTCATTTTTTTGGGAGAGTCACTTCTCGAATATTTTGAGGTCGGAGTTAGTAGTGGCCTTCATTGTTTAGCCTTGTTGGTTAGAAGGTGTGAGAGTTGTCAACACTTTTCTAGAATATTGAAAGCATCTAGGGCTCTACCCCTACAACCTGTGTCTATAAAAGCTCCATTCAAACAATGGGGATTGGACTTTATCGGTGAGATATCGGATTCTTCAAGTACTGGCCATAAATGGATATTAGTAGCTACTGATTACTTTACCAAATGGGTTGAATTCATTCCTACCAGAAAGCAACTCACCAAGTAGTCATGGGATTTATTCTTAATAATATAATTTGCATATTTGGAGTGCTCAAAAGACAATTCTTGACAATGCCATGAGCTTTAGAGCTAAACCATTGGCAAAAATGTGCAAGGAATATGGAATAAGTTTGGCTTATGCATCAAATTATAATCCTTAAGGAAATGGCCAAGCTGAATCCAACAATAAGAACTTTTTAAGATCCTCAGAAGAACATTGAAACAAACAAAAGAAAATGGGAGAGCAACTAAAATTTGCACTATGGGCTGACAGAGTTACCACTAAGAGGTCAACTAGAAAGAGTCCTTTTGAGCTAGTTTATGGACTTCAATCCCTTTTTCCCTTGCATTTGAAACTTTTTTATATCAGTTCATGCAACAATTTGAAGATGGAGAAGAAGTAAGTCCATACCAAACTAGAATCAATCAGATTATGGAAATGGATGAGGAAAGAAGAGAGTCCCATCAAAGACATGTCAAGTTCATAAAAAAACTTAAGAAAATCTTTGATAAGAAGGTCACTCTAAGAATTTTTAATGTTGGATACTTGGTCTGTTATGGGACAATAGACATGAAGACAAGGGCAAGCATAGAAAATTTGATGCCCTATGGATGGGACCATATTCTATTGACATAAGGATTGGTGAGCATAATTTCTTTCTAAAGGAATTAGAAGGACATTTTTGGAATGTCCTGATAATGGAAGGCATCTTAAACATTTCTTGGACTAAGTTGGAAGGTCAGGTATGATTTTGTACAATGTACAACTCTGTTTTTGTTTTTTTGCTTCTGTTTGTGTTATTTTTACTTTGTTTGTGTTGTTTTTTACTTTTTTTTATCTTGTTTTCCCTTTTTGTGCTCTGGTCTACAATGATCGGGATTCTTGTGTTATTTGTTTTCCCCCACAAGGTCTCGTTATGCATCTATTTTGAAGCCTTATGTGTTTTTAGACCCGTTACTCCTCACCCAATGGATTAGGCATCGGGTCTTTGTTCTTGTGGCACCCACAGGGGGTGCCCATCCCCAAGAAAGAGCCATTATTAGAGCTCAATCCAGTTTCTTGGATTAAAACGGTATTTTTCAATAGATTACTCATAATACTAATGTTGTGTTTTCATTTTGTTCCTTGTGCTTCAAAGATCAGTCTGAGTCAAGAAAAAGTGTCTATTTGTAATAGATCGTGTGCCTTAGTAAGATAAATAGAACGATTTAGAAAAAAATTCAGGGGACTAGTTCAGTTTTCTACGGAGTGCAAGAACTTAGTGTTCTGCGGGTTTTCCTAACCCATGAAACAAAGGAGATTTAATTAGACTTAGGTGGGTTTTACTAAACCCGTGGGAAGAAAGGAAAAGTCACAGAGTGTTGGAACCTAATGTTGTATGCAGTTCTCTTAACTCGCAAAACAAAGAGACATAGAAATTCCCACAACAAAGGAACCGAATGTTGTGGAATAAAGGAAAGAAAAAGGACACATGGTGAAGATCAATGGTCGAGATAGGGCATGTGTCAAAGATTTCGGAATTGTTCAAGTAGATGGGCTCAGTTGGACTTCAAGTACCCAAAGTTGTTTAAATTTCATAAGGCTTTGAGTCCGGGAAGTCAACGAGGTTAAAGGTGGGATACATGGCAAAAATTTAATCCAAAAGTTTCTAAGTCCTTAAAAATGGAAAGGTTACGATGCGAAGGCCGAGCCAATCAAAATCAAGCACAAAGGGAGGAAGACTGAAAAACCCAAGGAATGTGGAACTTTTCTATTGGCTTACATTTCATGATTGTCAATCAAGGCTAAAGAAAAGGTAAAATGTGAAGAAGGAATGAAACTTCCTCATTTAGATTTCATGGATGTCAAAGGTAGAAATCAAAAGGACTAACATACGAAGTGCGTGGAGCTTTTCTATTGGCTCACACTTTGCAAGGTCAGTCAGGGCTGGTTAAAAGGGAAATTGCAAAGAAATGTGGAGCCTTCTCATTGGCTCACATTTCTAAAGGACTAACAAGGTCTAAGGATAGACTGGAAATGCAAAGGAATGTGGTAAAGTCTTGTTGGCCCATATTTCTTAATACGGAAAACTTTCATAAAGCCAAAGGAAAAGGAAGAAAAAACAAGGAAGAAAAATCCTAAACCTCAAGCCAATGAAAGGTAGACACATGGAAAAAGGTGAAGCAAGCACATGTTGGCAAAAGTTGATCCTCGAACCAATCGAGAGGTTGTCAAGTGTCAAATTATTTTGCATCCCGATAGGAAAATATTTTATAGCCATATCTTTTAATTCCCATATCCAAATAAAAAAAAATTATATCAATGGAAAGTTCTTCTTAAAATCTTCATTTTTTCATCTTCAAATTCATATTTTGATGGCATTTCAAAGGAGAAAAAGGGAAAAGATAGCTCAGGCCATTAATGTGCATATCTAAATGCTCAACCTCTTAGAATTTGATCTGTATATTCTTTCCTTCTTTTACTTGCAAGAATACATTTGGGGATGAGTTTAACAGGTTACCATGATGTCTTTCGGAGTTTAATGCATGATTGATAGTGGTTGAAGTTTGAAAAACCATGTTGTAGGGAAAAAAATATATCTTCATTTATGACAAGATCAAATCTGATCTCTTCCCTCTTTTTTCTCTCTCTTTCTCACATTCTCGCTATATATTGTAATATTTTTCCATCTTGTGAGGGGGAGATTAGGGGTAGTTGTAGATTTTTTTATTAATTTTTTTAGGTTCTATTTTCTAGTTTCTTGAAAAACATATGTATGTGTCGAGTTCTATAAGGAAGAGATAAGGCGGTTGCGTTGTACAACCATTAATAGGTTTAGAAGGCATTTTTTTCTCACCTTGCCAAAACTTACATGAATAAGATTCTGACTATTTTGATTAAGTTATACTTTCCCTTTTCTCTTGTTTTGAATGAATGAATGACGTGATATAGTTTTTTGCCATCTTGTACTAGTTTTACTTTGTTAAGTACACAAGGGTATTTCTTAGTCATTGTATTCTTCTGGTTATTGTGAGCATTGTAGAATAGGGTATATTTTGTAGTGGTTCAGCTCAGTTATAAAATCCTAAAGGAAACATCACTTTTGAATAGCTTTTGTAATCCCTTAAGGGTATTTTTGTGTATAAAACAAATATATCAAGTGCTTTATCACAGCTCTAACTTTGTGATTTATGGTTAGGATGGTGAGGACTGTAGATGGCATTTGTGTAAATTGAGTATCAATGAATGCAAATGTTATTTCATAGACTGTGATAAATTGATTGTTCTCTTCAAGCATTGTAGTCAATGATGGATTATTTCCATGGGAACACTATTATACCAAGGTCATAAAAGCAAACTGCCCCTTCCCCCTCCAAATCTCAATTAAAAAAACCAAGTTATCTATATACCTACTAAGCATATCATACCTACAAACCATACATATGCTTATTCTACAAAGCTGAGCTTAAATTTTTCCATTACCAATAAAACTTTGCAAAAATCCTACCTAGTTTGTTATCCAATGTCATTTAAAGTAGCCTTGGCAAAAAAATATGCAAATGCAATATCTAAAGTTTTTTATTATCTGCCTTTGGATCTATGTTTGATTTTCAAGTGCTTACAATAAATCAAGTGACAACTCTTTTGAGAGAAGTATTGTATTTATGGTTGTACTTGTTTTAAATAGATTTACACAAGCTATAAAGAAAACCAAGCCTTGAGAGTTTTTCCTTTATTCAGATCCCCCAACTAGGTCCTCTCACATTGGTCTAGGCAAGCCAGAAGTAGTAGGTTAAATCCATCCCCTTTGTGAAGGTGCCTCCTGATCACCTCCTTGATTTGAGTCATTGAGTTGAGTGTTGAACAAATCCCCAACTATCAACAATAAGAAATTTTCATTGTTCATCATTCTCTCAAATCCAACCCACTCAAGTTAGCTGCTCATTCTCCCAGGGGTGTTATTTTGGGATCCAACAGTCCTTTCTAGCCATTTAAGCATATTATATTTTTGGTAGGGTTAATTAAAAAATTCAAGCAAAGGAATCATATAATATAAATTTTTGTGATCATAATAAGGGACCAATCACTAATCATATACTATCTCCACCTAAGGTTGTGTCCATCAAAGGCATCTATAGCTCCATTTACATCCATCTAGCTCCATCACAATGAAAAAAATCTAGTTCATTTGTATCACATTTCATAAGAGGGGATTCTATTGTTTCCATGCACACATTATTTATATTCTACATCTAGTTACTTGTTTTCTACTCACAAAGTGTGACTGGCACAAGAGCAACCTAGAGCACAATTCCGCACACGTGCACATAACTACATTGGGTTTGAGATCTAGTGCAATGCTCAATGATAATTCCATCATTTTTCCAGTTGAGGACAGTTCGACCCCTTTGTTTTCATATTTCTTTTTAGGGTTTGATGCTTTATTTGGGGTTTTGTAGTTGATTCATTCATTTCAGATTTATAGAGACATTCAATAGAATTCAACAACAAAAGGCGAATAAGTGTGAACCTCTTTCGATACCTAAGAGGAGGTTTGATGAGAATATAAATAGACCATGGAGCCCAGAATCTAGACCAAGGCACCCACAGTGCCCCAATCCAGCCAAAGTTGTCGGATCTACATTTTTCTAGGATTTTATGTGACGGTCTATCATCTATGTTCATTGGTCTCCACTTGTGACATAGTCCACCAACCTTTGTGAATCAGTTAAGGCTCTTCTAACCCTCTTTGCACATTAGGGTTTCATATTTTCATTTCTTAGTTACTTGGGTATTATTTTAGTATTTCATTATTCATTTATTTACTGAAAACTTGCATTAGATTAGGCTATTATTTTACATTTTAGCATAATCATTTTGGTGAACTCGAACTCAAACTTCCTCTTAGGATCTTCATTCTTTTTGATCATTATCAAATCTTATCATCGTGAGTATCTCAATTAATGATTTATTGCTCACCAATCCTGACTTAAAATATAGAATACAACATCTCCTTACTACTACTCGCATTCCTGTTGATATGCATCTAGATTCCGTATATAACTCTTTTGTTGATGCATTTTCTCAACATATAGATTTCCCATCTAATCCTCATGTTGATATTTCTATTTTTGACAATGATCCACCCTTGCATATCATGATTCGCATTTATAATGTGGGCATCAAACTTACTCTAATTGACAATGGATCTAAACTTAATATTTTTCCTATGTTCATCCTCAAAAGCTTGGTCTTTCTGTTGTTAATGTTAGTCCATCATGTCTCTCTCTTCGTTCATACATAATTTGTTGCCTCTACAGTGCATCATTGTGTCAAATTTCTACATGAGGGTGTTGAGTATACTATTCTTCATGATCGTCATCCATACAAATATTGTGACCATGATCCAAATACTACACTTCCTATTCCATGAGTTGACACTATTGATGACCCACAACCTATAGATGAGCTACCACATTTACCACCACTTGAAGGTGTTATTTACATGATAGATTTTGTGCCAACTACATCTATGCCTCCCCTCTTTACTGCTACCACTTTTATGATTGTTTATTAGGGTATCTCCATACAACGGATGTCACTCTAACTACTCCACCTTCTCATGTACCACCTTCATCAATATGACCTCCTTTCACATGCACACTTTTCATGAATGATTCTTATTAGGATCACATTCCATTTGATCCTACTTGCGATGTCACTATATGTTCACATGATGGTTTGACTCGACTCGGATTTTATTTCAAGGATCTTTATCCTCCAACTCATGACCCTCATCTCTATCATGGGTTTATCACTATCACTTCCACTTATGGTCTACGTGTCTTCCACCTCATTGTCTACCTTGCACAAGCCCCCTATTATCCACTTACATTAGGACAATCTTGGCTTGCTTACATCGGGGCACGTTAGACCCTGCTCACACTGATATATCATTTCCTATGCCATTTGGTCACGTTTTCATTTGTAATGATTCATTCCTTGGTTATTCACCTAATATGACTCGTTGGTATGCACACGAGTGTCCATTACCTCCTTTCACTGATAAGGAATACGCTATGGGCATGTACAAATTATTCTTAGACATTTCTTTACATGACCATCCTAACACCATAGCTTATCAGGTCTCAAATGCTTCACCATATGATTTTGACCATGACAATGATGACCTTTTAGATGACTTCACTTGATCATATTTACTATTACATACTTAGGGGGCATCACAATTATTCTCTCCCCTCTAATTGAAAACACACATATTATACCACACACAAGGCTAGTATCGACACCACCCTATGACGCACACTTGTGCTTTGGTTCACATTTGACTATTGAGGGCATATTGTACACATGAACCTCACACACTACACACATGATAGACACTACACATCATGCATCTTCACACATCCTACATACATACATCCTACATCTTACATCTTACACCTCACGTCTTATATCATATACGCATCTTTCATTACCTTATATACATCCTACATTACAAACTTTACACATCATGACATTTTCTCATCACCATTCATCTACTTTTACGTGTTGCACTCACTACCCTATGATGCACTCTAGTCTCACGGTCCATACTAGACTATTAAGGGTATATATCACAAATGGACCACATCACACTCATACATTCAACCATTCAATATTTTTTTCATGTGACATTCCTAGATTAGTGATATACACTATAGGCTACATCATCACTTCTTCTAGCATCCATTAGTGATATACGCTTTAGGCTAAATTATCACTTCTACTTGTTTTATGATATACATTTTAGGATAAATAATTACTTCTTCCATTATCTTGTAGTGATATATGCTTTAGGCTAAATCATCACACATTCTCACACCTCGTCTCTATGTCACATATCATCATTACACATTCATCACATCACACTACACAAAACACATCATTCAAACCATTTCCCAATGATGCACTCTCATTTATGGTTCATTCTTGACTACTAGGGGGCATAATAAATGAACCTCATTGTATATAATTCCATTCACTTGGGGGCACTGCTCCTATCATTCACTCGCATTCCATTTCATCCATCCACAACATATTGCATATCTTGGTTGTATTTTCTCTTGCCTACATTTACTTGAATATGCTCACTTTATTACACATGCTTAATAGGTATCTTGTTTGTAATTATATTTACCATACACACATGTGCGTTCACTTATTTTATAGTTGTGATCACAAATTCTACGATCCCTTACACGTAACATGGATGCTTGGCACGGTGCATAATCTAGTACCAGTCCCATAATGGCTCTGGGGCATCCACTTTCATACACTACAAGTGTTATTTTTTCATAGCACACTACATTATCAAATTATATACGCTTTGACATAATTCTTATCTTTCTAACATGCTAACGAGTGCTTCATGTGCGAATTATTTTTGCAAGGTTATTTGCCACCATGGTTGTCTATTACATTGTTTGTTGTTGTTTGTCATTGTATGCTCTTGTTTTGCAGGATTTTCCCTTTGTCTTGTGTGCACACTTGTATGTCTTTGGCATTGTTGACCTTGATTTTCTTGAGATATCATAAGTGATGTCCCATGTTTGTAACTCACTTTTTGTGGCCTACATTGTCTTCTTAATTTTTTACTTACATCTTAGCATATACATTTTCTACTTAGCTTGCATGTCATCTTTTACATGAGTTTTTTTATTTTCTTGTACTAACGCTTGTTTCCTAGCCACTTGTTTTCATGTTCCTTGGTTTCTACCAAGAACATCCCCTTCCCACCCTAGAAGGCACAGTTTTAGTGGTTGGTACTCTTTTGGTCTCGCATTCTCCTTCAACGACGTCACATACGCCCCAAAGAGGGGGGCATCATTTGGGTGAATCAGTCACCCCATACAATGGTTTACACATAGTATACATCGCAGCATAATACCGATACAACACATTTTAGGGATCAAAATCAAACTTGGGTCCTTAGTACAACGATGTCTTTCCTAGAGTACCTATAACTAGGTGGCATTACAAAACATGATTGGGTTCAACACAGTCTACAAAACTCATACACAACGGCTTTTACAGGGTAGGTTGTCCTTAGCACATGTGTTAGTACACATCATCTACAGTGGTGTTTTATTCCAAGGAGCAGTTAAAGGATAGAGGATAACACCATACCTTCCTCTCTACACTACTTCTATCATGGCGTCAGATCGCCCAAAAAAACTAGATAGTATAGAGATCTCTATAGTTTCAAGAAGCAGTTAAAGGTTGGAGTTTAAATCATACTTTCCTCCTTATACTTCTTCATCCAAAGGGGCGTGAGATCACCCAAAACTCACACGCATCAACATCATCCACAGGATCCTTTCTACACTCTTTCCTCATCACAAATCAAGTGCACATGTTCTTTTTCACATTTTCAACATTTTCTTTTACATACTTCCTTACATGATTTTTATACATATACATGTGTATTTGACTACTTGATCGTCTTCTCTTTTGTAGGTTCATTTGTATGGGAAGCAATTTGTCATCAACATCAACAACAACATCACGCACACAATACTAATAATAAGTACATCACACACATCGACATTTACACATGTGTTTGTGCCCTAGGTTCATTTTGGCATCTTTACATTTTTATCGCACACATCACCTTTTTACATTTTGGCATCTTTAGTCTCCACGCTCCATCTTTTTATCACTCCACACTTTTTCTAGTCCCTCGGCACATTTTCTACATCAATCTAGATGGATATCAGGTACGCATCTCTATCTACTTTATGTTATCGAGCATTCTTCTCACCAACATAAAGTGGGGGAAAATGTAGACATAAAATTACGCACTATGAGTCATTATCTAGTCTCGATCACATACTACTATTTGCATGGTTCATAAGTAAGAAAAGTACTAATTAGCCCATGTCTTTGACCAACTTTCTTTACTTTATGTTTGTTCTTTCAGCTTACACTCATACTTAGTCTGCTTTTTTCACCTTTCGGTATTTTTCATTCTAGACACTAGCACCTAGCTAGGACGTCGCAAGATCAGTGCCCCCTTCCCTATGGGCTCCCTTGTCCTATTTGTACTTTGGGTGAACTTTATGTGTCTTTTCTAGCCGTTTGAACATCTTATCTTTTTGGTAGTTAGGCTTTTCGGGGTTGATTACGAAATTCAAGCAAAGGAATCATATAAATATAAAGTTATGTGATCATAATAAGGGACCAAGCACTAAGCATATATTATCTCCACCTAAGGTTGCATCCATCAAAGGCATCTATAGCTCCATTTACATCCATCTAGCTCCATCACAAGGGACAAAGGTTGGTTCATCTACATCACACTTCATAAGAGGGGAGTCTATTATTTCCATGCACACATTATTTACATTTTACATCTAGTTACTTGCTCGCTACTCATAAAGTGTGACTGCACAAGAGCAATCTAGGGCACAATTCCGCATGTACGTGTGCATGCGCACACGCGCACGCGCGCACGCACACGCACACCCACACACACACACACACACACACACACACACACACACACACACACGAACTACATTGGGTATGGGATGTAGTGCAATGCTCAATGATAAGTCCATCATTTTTGAAGCTAAGTATAGTTTGATCCCTTCATTTACATTTTTCATTTTTAGGGTTTGATGCTTTGTTTGGGATTTTACAAGTGATTCATTCATTTCGGATTTACAGAGACATTCGGCAGAATTCAGTGACATACACATGACAAAAGGTGAAAAAGTGTGAACCTCTTATGGCACCTTAGAGGAAGTTTATTAAGCATCTAAGTAGACCAGAGCACCTGATCTAAACCAAGGTGCCCACAAGCACCCTATCCTTCTCCAAGTGCCACATTCTAGCCAAATATGTCGGATATGTATTTTTTCCAAGCTTCGTGTAACGATCTTCCATCACTATTCAATCGGTTTCCATTGTGACACATTCCAACAACCTCTGTGAATCAGCTAAGGCTCTTCTAACCCTCTTTGTACATTAGGGTTTCATATTTTCATTGCTTAGTTGCTTGGGTATTATTTTAGTATTGCATTATTCATTTATTTACTACAAAATTGCATTATATTAGGCTATTATTTTACATTTTAGAATAATCAATGTGTAGAAATTAAAATTTAGTAATTTACACTTTAGAAACCTTGACTTGACTACACACTCTTGCTATGACAGATGCATACAAATTATCCTTTCCCGCTTAGCACAAGTCTCGAGGTCTATTGTTTAGCTTATTTATCCTTGCACATTGACATGTCGACAAAATCCAAGAACACAATGTATAAAATCTATAGAGAAATATTACCTCATCAACTCCTTCATATGACATATTCCCTACTTTTGTCTAGGACTGTACATTCTCGTGAAACATACTATACAATCATAATCCTTTTTATAGTCTTAGACTGACACATCTTCCAACAACACTTTCAAAAGTAAATTTTTCTGTAGGTCTTATAGTTCCTCTAGGTCGCCCTTTCTTAGATAAATCATATATGGAGCCCTATATAAGAGATTAAACATTGTCTCATTTGTTAACCTAGAACACATAAGGTAATACACTAAAGCAATCACTTCTTACACTTGTAAAAGGCATCCTAATCTCCCTAAATCTTGGAATTACATATCTACAAATCATTAGGGTAGCACTCACTTCAGTTATGAAGCTCAAAACTAGGTCAAGGAAGCCATCTATCTCTTTCACGAGCTCTAAAACATCCTCTCTCTAAGTGTTATAGCAAGAGCCAAGTCAAAGAAAGCATGGTCAAAGACATTTTCGAATCCGATTGATCTATTTAGATAGCACATGTTAGGTGGATAATGATGTGTTGTTTAAGGATTCTTCAAAATAGTACCAACTTCGGCAGCACATAGGGTGCCCACAACCCTTCTAATGTTTATTTTATATGACTCTTCATCCATGGCTAGGGTTTGAGGTGATGATTAGTTCACACAAAGAGCTTTGTTGCATGTGACAATAACGGTTTGAAAACAACAAACAAATTTAGGAAAGTGAATAACCTAGAAAGTTACAAGAGCCATCTCAATGTAGGTACAAGACCATAAAGAAGGTCCTAGACCATACAATATAGTATTGACCAAGGTATATTTCTAGTTCCAGTCTAGTTTTGAGGGTTTCCCAGCCTCTCTCCCGGTTTGTGTGTTTTACATTCTCATATATATCTAGAAATTATTTTTGACAAGTTAAGTGTCTATATACCTCTATTTTATATTGTGTGTTAGGTTAAGTAGTGTGTTGTAATCTTTCTTATCTTATCTGAGTTGTAAATATGATTAGTTCTTATATTATTAGATCTTTCTTAAATCAATAATCAACTCGTATATAACATACACCTAGTTAAATCAACCTAGAGACTTAGTTTGGGGTTAAATAACATGAGGTCATTGATGTTCTTTCTAAAGTAATTCCAAATACGGGTGAACAGACATATTTTTATTATTGGAAGATTTAACATGACATGCATAAGCATAATAGAAACTCAAATCTCCTCCAAACATTCATGGAAAGCCAGAGCTCTTGTTCTCGCTTGCAGAAAGAAAGTGTATTCTTACAAAATAACATTGATCATATATGAAGGCAAAGAAGGAATATTTCGTGAAAAATTACTTGACAAATGAGTTGATTATTCAGGTGAATAATCATGATTGTTCATTCTATAAGATGCTTGAAATACATGCTTACTAGATTGACACGCTATTCCTTTTATTAAACACGGAAAGTTTGAAAAAATAGGTGATAAATGTTGTTTTCTATTGCATTATCTTCTAATTATCGCACCATTATGATCAACCCTCTTCTCGGTAAACTCTTTGGAAGCATGATAGAACGGAGAATCAGCAGTTGGGCCGAAAGAGAGGATAAAAGAGCAAAAGGGCAAGCGGGTTTTCGGCCTAAACATTCAACAATTGACCATTGTATTACTCTCAGACATTTGATTGAGAAGGTTTGGGACACGCAAGGAGAAGAAGCTTTTTGTTGTTTTGTTGATTTCAGGAAAGCTTTCGACACAGTGCCCAGAAAGAAACTTTGGGACAGGATGGAGGAGCTTGGGATTCCAGATGAATTTAGAGCAGCAGTTCATAAATTGTATGAGCAGGTCCGAGCTAAAATCAGAACCAGAGAAGGTATGTCAGAATGTTTCGGCAGTGACATCGGTGTCAAGCAAGGTTGCCCTCTTTCTCCCACCTTATTTGGGTTATACATTGATAAGCTTGAAGAATGGTTAAACAAAACTGAAGGAGGAGGTATTCAGTTAGCTAGTTACGTGGTGAAGTTACTTCTTTATGCTGACGACCTTATCCTAATTTCAAAAACAGCTCAAGGTTTGAGGGAACAACTTAAAGCGCTAGAGCTCTTCTGCCAAGAAGTTGGGATGCAAGTGAACACTAGCAAAACAAAAATCATGATTTTCTCCTTGAAAAGGAAGGAAAGACAAGATACTTTTCTTTTTGAAGGGAGTCCTTTGGAAATAGTCAATGAATACAAGTATCTTGGGATTGACTTTCACCACAAACTTAGCTGGGAGACTTGTAAAGCTAAAAGGATACAGGGAGGTTGGAAAGCATCCTATCTTCTTCAAAACAGGTGCAGGAAAGCTGAACTTTGGGACTGGAAAACTAAGAAAACCCTTTTTGGACTGTTGGTCACTCCGGTGGTTCTTTATGGCTGCGAAGTTTGGGGAAGTAGCATGTCAAATCACGGGTGGAGACAGATAGAGAGAATCCAGAAACATCTAATCACAAGCACCCTTAAAGTCAAATCAACTGTTCCTTATGAGATCTTGTTGGCGGAAGCGGGTACTTTCTCGTTGGAAGCTTCGGCAATGTCTCGGATGATAAGCTATTTGAAAAAAGTTGCAAGCATGGACAATCTTCGCTGGCCCAAAATAGTTGTGGACTATACTTTGGAACGCAGAAAGAAAACTTGGATGAATCAAAATTTTAAATGGATGAACAAATGGGACATCAACTTCCAAGAATGTCCTAATAGCAACAGGGAAATAAAAAATTATGTGACAGAAAAGTTCAGGACTGCCATGTGGACGGGTCAGATTGGTCGAAAGAAAGCGCATTATGTCAGAGAATTCAATACCAATGGGGAACATGATGAAAAAGCTTATCTAGGAACAGATATCAGGGGTAAAGCAAGGATTCTAGTGGCTCAGTTAAGGGCTGGATCGCATCATCTTCGATGCGAAACTGGTAGATGGACTATTCCAAAGGAAGATTGGGAAAGGAGAATTTGTCTTTTCTGCAGCAAAGGGGTAGTCGAGACAGAATGGCATTTCGTTATGGAGTGTTCAGCTTATGATGATATTCGTATTCAGTATGAAAACAACTTGAAAGTGGACAGACTAGAGGAACTCTTCAAAGGAACAAAGCTTCAAGCGACCGCGGGGTTCATCCTCAAGATTCACAGCCGAAGAGCGGATATTGAAAGGAGTCTGAAATATGATTAAAGTCTCAATTTTTGTGGTCCCATAGACTCTTTAGTCTCGTGGACGTTATTAAAATCTTTCATTTCATTTCATTCTCCATTTAAACTATAGAGAAATCTATTGTCTTTGGGTTTCACTTCCCATGTTTTCACATAAAATAGATACATCCTTGAAATGGAAACAACAAGACCTGAACTAATGTAGCAAACATGTCGAACAAAGGACCCTTCCAAAAACTATTGTTGAACAGAAAAACAATATAGTTTTCCCCATTTCTTTGTTGCTTATGTTTTTTTCATCCGATATAGCAGAGAATCACGACATAGATCTCCACATTGCATTTTTGCTTGAATTTTGTAGAGAGATTGACATGGAAATTTCTTTGATAGATAATGAAAAAATCAAAATTCACACCCTTATTATAGATACACTTTGGTTCGCAAAATAAAAGAATGCATCTAAATGTTTTGTACATTTCATACCAAAGATTTTCTTGGAGGTATATTTGCTTATAATTGTGCAATTAAAAAAATGAAAAAAAACAATCACAAATAGAACCTAAAATATTTTCTCATTTGCTCAATTTTTTTAATGATTGAACGCTCCACATAACATACAATCTGCAAAAATAATAATTCAAAATGATATTTTCTTTTGACAACCAAAAAAGTGGAAAAAAACAATTGTTTATGTGTGATGTATTTTGCCTCCTTTATTTTCATTTTATTCTATAACTTTGTTTAATTCTATAATCAACCTTGGCGTGGATGCGGCTCCTTGTACAATACATGATATATGTATAGGTAAAGCTCCCTATGCTTCCAAAATGATACTTTAGTTGTGTATGGTCTAGCTTGTATCGTAGCAAATCACCTTCATCTAAAATATAAATCTTACACATAAACCTTGTCAATAGAAATGACTACCTAACTATTACACTTAGCATTAGTAACGAATTTATTCAAAAAATTGTTCAAAACTAGTTTTCATTACAAAATTAGTTTCTAGTACAATTGTGTGAATCATGGACTTTGTTCTTAGAAATAAGACAGACATAAATGAGGAGATGCGTAATTGTGCATTGTGGTCACATCAAAAGTTTTTATAGAAAATAATCCCATATATGTTGTTTCGACGCCTTACATGAATATAATCATCCTTACATATTCGGTGTTTCATAAGAGGAATACATTATGATTATGATAGTGATCGGTACAAATTATATGTGAAACTAACCAAGACATTGAAATTGTAAAGATTGTTTACTTCTTCAATATTATTATTCTTCTTTGTTGACCTTCCTGAATCTTGTTCTACTTATACATTATTTTTCCCATGTGCATTTAAGAAGTCAATATGTCAACCTTCATCAAACAAGAAATTCTAAGGTCCAAAAGCGAGGCATGCGCAGATTCCATTTTTCATTGACTTATGATAGTGATCGGTACAAATTATATGTGAATCGACCAAGACATTGAAATTGTAAAGATTGTTTACTTCTTCAATGTTATTATTCTTCTTTGTTGACCTTCCCGAATCTTGTTCTACTTATACATTATTTTTTCCCATGTGCATTTAAGAAGCCAATATGTCAACCTTCGTCAAACAAGAAATTCTAAGGTCTAAAAGCGAGGCATGCGCAAATTCCATGTTTCATTGACTTGCTCAATGATGAATGTTCTAAAACATATTTCTAGAATTTTTATGTTTAATGTTTCTATTTTAACACTCGTGTATTCGCAATATAACATGAATATTAACATTGTTTAAAATAGATTCTAATGATTTATACTCGCCAAGTCGTATTGCGAATTGTCATAACTGTATGTTTAATTTTATCAATGTGTTTAATAATATTCTTCTTTAATTTTCAAGGAGCATTATTGTTTTGACATATTTTTCCTTCAAAATATTAATTGCTTCTTGTGTGCTTATTAAAAACTTAATTTTTTTGTTATTTCAAGTTGATATCCATCAATCATGACCATTTGGTTGCATTTAGTTTTATTATGATATGGTGCTAAACTATTTTTCATGTTTTATAGCTTGAATATTGGTCTTGGTGGATATATATCTCACTTTATTATTTCTCATCATGTCATCAGATAACAACATATGATTTTTAGATTGGTAAAAATAATAAATATGATTGATATTGAGTGTACTTGATCAAACATAATCACATTTAAATAATATATGCTTGAGTAATACAAATATAATAGTAAGGAATGTCAATAACACCTAACTTCACACCTACTCTAATATTTATAGTCAACTTCACCAATTATCAACCCCTACTAAATAACAACAAGCAACCCACAAACATTCCCGCCAAGGTGTTTTGTCTCGCATGAAAGATTTAAAAACACAACTAAACAAGGGTTGTAAGAAAAATAAGAGATAGTTTGTTGATTGATATAGTTTTTGAAAAAAAAAACATGTATTTATCGTATGTGCTCAAGACAAATTTCAAAAAAACTATAGTTCATCAACAAACTAATTGAATACTATTCTTACATGGTTCGGGAATTTCATTCTAGCCAAAAAGATTTGTTAAATATAGAAAGACTCATATTTATTTGTATAAAATGGTTGGACTTGTACTTGCAGTATTGAATAAAAAACCACTATATATGTTGCAAGTATGTATCTATTGCTTGTAGCCAGCCACTTAGAGATAAGATTCAAGGTACTAGATTAGGCAAAAAGTTATACTTTACGAGTACTTCTTTCAATTCACAAACATAAACATCCTTATGTCATCAGAATATGATTGCATAATACGAGCATAATGTATACTAAAACTAGTCATTTTGAAATAAATCCATAAGCTTTTAGAAATAAAATTGATGTAAAGCACTCGAGACCTTATTTTCCATCTTGCAACATACTACATGGTTAGTGTTTCTATAACTATCTTTCATATCTTTAAACTATGTTTTTGAATGATAAAAGCATGCATAAGTACTCTACTAATACAAATGGATTGTAACTTTGATTAAAATAAAAATATATATCAATACATCTTGTTTTTTTATATACTCATTTATTGTTTGAACATCTCGCATACATTTTAGAGTTTTTCAAGTTTTCTTCTTGACAACTTACACACCAAGAATTGCAATTACTCGCTCTTTGACCATTTTTAGGGTCCTCAAATGCCTCCAAATGGTATAAAAGTTATTTTCACTCATTTTCATTATCTATTTATTGTCATTTTTTTAATTTATGTTGCATCTAATTTATCTTACCTTAAAGGGATAGTGATGTGACCGAGAAGATCCCTTAACCAATAAAACTAGCTATATTTTTAATTTTATTTGTGTCTCGGATTTTGATATTGAAAGATTGATTTATATTTACTGAAAAGGGTATTTTTCCCTACAATTCATTTCAATGGGACACAAATTCATAGTGATAATCCCTATAATTGAAACATTAGTGAAAGAATGTGTTTGCTTGTCAAGAAAAAATGCACTAGTTTAACACTATATGAAAAATAGGATTGTGTGTGTGTGTGTGTGTGTGTTGCATTAATCAATTTCTTTCTTATAGTATAAAACTTAAAAGTAACACACAATACAATTAATAATATGTCTAAGTGACATGGAATATATATATGTAGGCATCACATCTTTCTCCATACACCCTACACCAGTCCTCGTGACCATTGAATTGTTTTATCGTATTCAAAAGCTAATAAGTAAGAGACAATACATATAACATTATGCAAAAATGACATGGAATATGTTTAATGGGCTCACATATTTTCCACCCTTAGTCGAAATCACCTTATCATGAATAGGACTATAGTGTGGAATTGGAAAAGTATGTATCCCCTCATATATGTTACTTGCCATCATAAACATGTTTGCATATCTTATGCAACAATAATAAAGTTTGGTATATGTCTTTTTATCCCTAATTTTATGTTTTCACCATAATATTCTTGACATGTTTCTAATGTTTCTTGGTATTCTAGTTTTGTTATTGATTGTTATGTTAGTATTCTTGATATGGATATAGTTTAGTACTAAGGGTATTGGTGTTATTTGCATAAACTTGATTATCTGAAAATGAATTTAAAATAGTTTGAAAAATGTTTATAAATATGAGATTGATAAAGAAAAATTGGAATCCTAGTTACATGTTACCAAAATATGTACATGATTTCAAAACCATTAGCAAGTTCTAGAATGTTTTTATATAGATTTTTAGAAAGTGGAATCAAATAGACAACAACTAGGTTTGGAGATTGATCCTAGTCATGATAATTCATGGAATTTCCTTGTAAATATAATGAGGCTCATCTATAAATCCCAAGAGACATTCAAAGTTGATCCCAAGAAACTGTGAAATATGTTTCCAATACATATTTTATAAATATTTGAAAAGCTTCAAGAGAGACCAAACTTTATTTTTGGTGATGGCCTCGTGAGTATCAAGGCTCGGAAAAATGGCACTTCTTTTAAATAATTTCTTGGTAGTGAATTTAACAATAAACATGTATAAGAGTGCCACTTTACGAAAAAGAGTTTCAAAGTAGGTAGTTCTTAAGATTGAATCTCATTTTCTTTAGGCTTTATTAGTGCCAAAGGAAATAATTAGATATATAACAACATAGTTAATTGTTGAACCAATTACCTAGACGACATCAATACTTTCCATTATGTTGTTGTTAGTGTTAATAATGTTTATCTAAGTGGCTTCCAATTGAGAAAAAATATTTATGTGGAAAAGAAAATAAAAATAGCATCTATGTCAATGCATCTAAATTTTAAGGTCAATAAAACAAGAAAAAAGTAAAAAGTGTTCAATGCGCTTTAGAGTACATAACTCTACAAAGAGTTACAGAGGTTGTTGAAGTATGGTATGATCCATAATCAATGACCACTATTACAATGGAAAATGATGACTATGTTAGATCATAATATGTAATGCCAAAAAGAAATTGCACTTGAAAAAGTATCAACATGGATTCTTCATAGTGAATTGAACATAGAGGTGATAGTGGATAAGAAAATCTTTCTTTCTTGCAGTTTAAAACATTATAGTAACATAAAATACATTTAACAATATGAATGAAAGACATGAAATACATTTTAAGGGGTCGTCTCTTTCGCCACACTTCTTACTTAGAAGTCATCTTACCATGAAGGAGGTTACAGAGTAAAATTCAAGAAAAATGAACTGTTTAGATGTGTTGCTTGTCATCACAAAGCTCAAGAAATGATCTATGTAATATCAACGATATTTAGCATTGGAATAAAATCTAAAAAAACTTGTTCAAAATATAAAGCATGCATCAAATTCATGTTATATGCTCAACCATTAATTAATCAATAATGGATCACACATTTAACTATAGCAATTTCAAAATGAATACAAGTCTCCATGATTTATATAAAGAAAATCTAGTTTAATGGTATTTGATGGGCTCACATATTTTTTCCAAATTCCCTGGTCATAAGTCACTTTAACATGAACAAGGTTGTAGTGTGGAATTGGACAAAGATGTTTATCATCACAAATATGCTTTCATATCTTATGCATTAAAAATAGAGTCCAAAGTGTGTATTTTTCTCCCTAATGTATTGCCTTTTCATAACCATTGGTTTCTTTCTTATGGTTTTAAAATTCAATCCAAGCATTCAAAGTGTTGTGAATATCAATAATATATATTTTCTACTATGTTGACTTCAATAAAATCAATATGGATGACTTTTTAGGATCACAATAAGAATAACGAGCATCAACCGATTTTTCAAAGCCAAAATCAACATACAATAATAAAAATGATCACACTTCTGATAATTGCTTACATTATCATACACACATTTATTTTTCTCGACATGTAATACCAAGTTTTGTCAACAAAACTTTTGTAAATCAATTTCTTACTAATTTCATGTGTTACAATCAACTTGAAAATGCAACAAACTATTATGTACTTCTTTTTCCATGGTTTCATATTGTTGTAGTATTCTTTTTCAACTTCTTCTCAATATTTAAATCTAAATTTAAAAATTAGAAGGAGACATTTAAATTTATTAGGACATTGGTTCAATGAATATAAAATGATTTCTTCAAAGATTTTCCTTTAAAGGATTTCAAACTTCAACACAAGTTTCTAGTTAATAGTCTACTTAAATAGCAAAAGAAGTATCTCATTCAAAATATTGCTAAGTACAAAACTATAGAAAAAGGTATGAGATAAAACACATCCGCATTAAAATAATATACACTTGGTTAGATATTGTTAATCAATGTCGGTACACACCTCCAACTTCACAACCCCATGAATGTGTGTCTCCCAAAACCATATCCACCAAGTTTTTGGGAAACACGACATGTCAAACACACACAACTCAGCAAGGCTTGCAAATTCGAGACACCTCCCTCCACCCCCACCCCAACAAGAGGTTAATTCCTAAGGCCAGCCATGAAAAAATTTATTGTCCTTAATTAAAGGTCTTTAAAGGTGTCCACAAAATTCTCAATTAATTTTTTTTTGAATTTCGTATCACACATGTATAACTAAAACTATACTCTGTCATAACCCAAAAAATATCACCAATCTATTTATCACGTTACTAATTTAAAATCAAACTTAGATAGTTAGGAAATTAGCTCTCAACCTATCATTAATCGAAAAATATATTTTATAAAAATCAAAATATAAATTTATTTATAAAAAGTGTATCTAAACCACTTTGAAATAAAATATGATTAGTTGTTGAAAAAATGCATTGCGTTAAATTGTGTTGCCATGAATGATGACCTTCTTGTTGAGATATATGCCTCTATCATCCAAAAGAAACTTGGCAAAAATAATTGACAATGTTCCTATTGTAATGCTCGTGGACATGATATTTCATAGATAACACACTTTGATACTTGACATGCACTATAACTACACTATCGCTCATCTTAGCATACATAAAACATTACAAATGAACATAGATGTGACATAAAAATTATTGGTTGTTAAAAAGTCATGAAACTTCATAACTATTTTAACATCAACCGTAATGTAGCTATAAGGAATTCTATTTGTCAACATGTGCTAAATTTTGACATGTATTCATCCAACATCGCAACAAAAAATCAAAACCATTTTTACAAGCTCTCGCAAAGCAAGGAGAAACACTATTTTAGAAACTATTATTATAAACACTTGCAAAAAAATTCTACAATAGGTAACATTTTATCCATGCATAAACCAAATCAATAATTAAGATAAGCACAAAAATGAAATCTTGATAATTGATGTGGACTATAACTACACCATAGTTCGTATTAGGATAGAAATTAAGCTCTAGATAGACAAAAATTGGTGATCATTTTTGTAAACAATGGAAATCTAAATACACAAAAAGTAAACAAACCATCATCATTCACAAAACAACGTGTATTTTCTTTACTACCCATTTGAAAACTAAATATGGTGGAGAACAACTTGAGTGTACTAAAAGGAGTAGTCTCAAACATAAAGACTCCTAAGGTAACATTTCCAATCATTAGGAAATAAGAGATAAAATATGCGGAATAATCCCTTACAAAATCGCAACAATAGAAACTAATATGTAGAAAATATTACAGATCTCAAATAAAAGTGCATAATAAATAACACAACACAGAGAGACAAGATTTAACGTGGTTCACCCAATTTGGGCTACCACCACCAAGAATCACTTGCTCGATTTTATTACAAGCCTCCACTCTCTCAATACAATACCCAGGATCCGTTTGGAGCTATGCTCAAAAAAACTCTCCAGAATTCACACCCGAATTCAAAATACATCTCGCAATACATTTTCTTGTCTATATATCATATGCATAAAACCATATAAATAGAAAATTGCTTAAGTAGTTTGATACAAAACAATGGGTATCAAAACCATGGGCAAAAAACTATGGGTATCAAAACAAAGGGTACCGAAAAACCATGGGCCCAAAAACAACCCATAATGGTTACCCATTACCCATGGGTTAATAAACCACCCATGAAAATTTGCTTCGGGGGCTTCGCCCCGAATCCCCTAACCCACTCACCGTGAGCAGGACCGCCATAAAAATACCCGAGTGTAACACATAGAAGGTGTACCACACTCTAACATGAAAATAGGCTCCACAAACATAAAATCTCCCACTTGAGACTGATTTCCACCGAGCAAGCTTCTCAACCCTTCACTATCATCCATGAAGGCAAACCAAAGCTAAACATAGCTTTAGTTTATCCTCTTGTGACCACCTTGGTCATCATGTCCGTAGGATTCTCGATTGGTATAAATCTTCTCCAACTTCAACTTATCTTCCTCTAAAGCTATCATGATGAAGTGATATCTCAACTGTATATGCTTCGTCCTGGAGTGGAAAGCAGAGTTCTTAGCTAGGTGTATAGCACTCTAACTATCACTATGCAACTTACATTCCTCTTGCTTATGCCCCAACTCCTCAAGCAATTGTTGTAACCAAATCATCTCTTTGCTTGCCTCTGTGGCAAAGAACATACTCAAATTCTCCGTGGTTGACAAAGCCACCAGCTTTTGTAGTCGTGAAATCCAGCTCACTGCTATCCCACCTACAATGTAAATATAACTTATCGTGCTCCTCCTACTGTCTACATCTCCAACCATGTCTGAATCTACATAACCACGTAAAGTGGTGTCTGATCCACTGTAGCACAAAATTGTCCCCATGGTCCCTCTCAAATACCGAAGGATCCACTTTACTACTTTTCAATGCTCTTTACCTAGATAACTCATAAATCTACTCACAGTGTCCCACCGCATGGGCAATATCGGCCTAGTGCACACCATAACATACATCAAACTGCCAACCGCTGATGAGTAAGGTACCTTAGACATCTGGTTTCTTTCCTGCTCTGTCTTGGGACACTACTCCTTTGATAACTTAAAATGGCCTACCAAAGGAGTCCCAACCGGTTTAGCATCCTGCATGTTAAACCTATCCAATACCTTCTTAATGTACTCTTCCTGAGATAAATTCAGCTTTCATTCCTTCCTATCCCGAGTTATCCTCATACCAAGGATTTGTCTGGTGCCCCCAAATCCTTCATATCAAAGGATTCACTTAGTCAAGTTTCTTGATTACTTTTATTTCTGCATGTTTTTACCTACAATTAACATGTAATCAACATACAAACACAGGATAATATAACTTCCATCCTCAAATTTCTTTGTATACACACAATGGTCAGAATGACATCTAATATAACCTTGCTCCATCATGAAGCTATCAAAATTCTTATACCATTGACGTGGAGCTTGTTTCAAGCCATATAAGCTCTTCTTCAATTTACACACCATCTCCTCTTTACCTTTGACCTCATAGCCCTCTGGTTTCTGCGACATATATAGTTCCTCCTCCAAATCACCATGGAGAAATGCAATCTTTACATCTAACTGTTCTAAGTGCAAGTCTTCTGCTGCCACTATTCCAAGAACAGTTCTAATAGAAGTCATTTTTACTACAAGAGAAAAGATCTCATCAAAATCTATACCTTGTTTCTGTGCAAACCCCTTGACCACCAACCGGGCCTTATATCTTTTCTTTCCTCCTTCATCTTTAACTCTGTACACCCACTTGTTCTGCAATGCTCTTTTTCCTTCCGGTAGCTTCACCAAATCCCAAGTCTGGTTCTCCATGAGAGACTTATGCTCCTCATCCATGGCTTGCTCCCACTTCTTACTGGCATCTACCTGCATTGCTTCATCAAAGCTCTCTAGCTCTCCACTATTAGTGAGTAATAAATAATAAAGAGAAGGAGAAAAACGTTCAGGTTCTTTTCTTACCCTAGAATACCTCCTCACTGTAGGAGTTTTGGATTCCTGTTGAGTTGGTTCCTGAACTGATTCATGGGTCACTGTCCCATCCGGAAGATCCTCTACCACTACATATTCTTTCTTGGATTCTTCCCTGTTTTCCTACAACTGTTGCTTATACATGACTTTCTCATTAAAGACCACATCCCTAGACCGAATGATTTTTTTGTCCTTAATACTCCAACATTTAAATCCAAAGTCATCACCACCATAGCCAATGAAAGTACATTTTTCTGATTTAGCCTCTAGCATGGTCCTATCATCCTTGTCTATATGAACAAACACCTCACATCCAAAGACTCTAAGAAATGAATAATCAACTTTCTTACCATACCAAACCTCCTCAAGTATGCCTCCATCCAAGGCACTTGAGGGTCCTTTGTTTATCAAGTACATAGTTGTGCTCACCGCTTCTGCCCAAAAAGAAAGAGGCAGTCCTGCATGTAACCTCATGCTCCTATCACGTTCCATTATTGTTCTGTTCATCCTTTCTAATACCCCATTTTTCTCGGAGTTCCCGAACCGTCTTTTACCCGTGGATTCCATTCTTAGAACAAGAATCACTAAATTCATTACGCAATACTCCCCTCCATTATCTCGACTCTTAGACATTTTAGCTTAAGACCTGTTTCATTCTCTACCAAGGCTTTCCATTTAACAAAAGTATCAAATACATCAGATTTGTTTCTAATACAATAAATCCAAACTTTCCTTGGTGCATCATCAATAAAAGTAACATAATAACTTGAACCCCCAAGAGATGATACCTGAGCTAGCCCCCACACATCAGAATGTACCATCTCTAACTTATTGTCTTTCTTCGTAGGTCCAACCTTGAGAAACCTTACTCACTTATATTTCCCATATATGCAATTCTCACATAAATCTAAACTTGTTTCTGTATATCCATGTAAATTCTTCTTTATGATTCCCATGCCCTTATGGCTCATATGACCGAGCCTATAGTGCCATAATGTTGTATTCGCATCTGAAGCCACAATATTACAATCATTAGTACTATCAGTGGATAAATACAAGGTTCCAACCTTCTTATCTCTTGCCACCACAAGAGCACCCTTGGTAACCTTCCAAGAGTTAGCTATAAATATCACAGTACAACCATCACTTCCCAATTGCCCCGCCGATATCAAATTTATTCTTAATGTAGGCACATGTCTGACATCCTTCAATAGCCATGTTTTCCCATTCTAAATCTTAACTTGAATAGAACCTTTTCCAACTATACTTGCAAGGCTCATCATCACCAAGAAAAACATGCCCAAAATCCCTTGAACATAATCAACAAAATAATGCCTATGTGGAGTAGCATGAAAAGAAGCCCCTGAATCTAAAACCCAAGATTCAATAATATTATGTAAAGAAAGAATCAAAGCATCCTGACATACATTACCCGATGCCACATTTGCCTCTTTGTTTTCTTCCCCGTTATTTCTTCTTGTCCTGAAGCTCCCAACAATCCTTCTTTACATGCCTAAACTTTCCACAGCCCAACATACAATCTTGCTCTTGGATTTTGACCTTGCCCGATCTTTCGATTTTCCACAGCTTTCCTCTATTCTTCCTGTCTCCCTCTAGTTTCCACTGCACAAAGCATTCCCTGAAGTAGAAGATTCCCAGCTTTTCTTCGCATTTCCTCGCTTAGAATCACCCCTACAACATCCTCAAACTTCAACTTCGAGTTAGCTGGAACCAAGTTGCTTACCACCATTACCGTGGCTATTCCAACTTTCGGGTAAAGAGCACTGCAATTAATAAAGCCCTAACTTCTTCATCAATTTCTATTGTAACCAAAGCTAGCATATTCACAACCGTATTGAAATCATTTAAATGATCTGCTACTGAACTATTCTCAGACATCTTCATATTAAACAAATTTTTCATTAAAAATATTTTGTTAGAGGCAAAGGGTTTTTCATACAACTTCCTAATGCATCCATTAGATCGTTTGTAGTCTTTTCCTTTGAAATATGAAATAATACCAAAGATGCAACACAACAAGATCATTTCGAGTGCCTTCTCGATCCAAAAATCCTATTCCGCATATGTCATACTCGAGGGTTTGTTCACCTTCTTTGACAAATGAGTATAAAGATCCTTCGATAAAGGTAATCTTCCATCTTGTTGTCCACTCAAAATTTCCCTTCTTTTGAGAAGTTGAAAATTGAAATTTTTTTAAGTTAAACACCTTCTCTATTGTCCTGGTAATATGAAAAGTCAAAAAATTGGAAAGAATCTATGTTTTTGGGTCATTTTGTGTGATTTTCGGGCCCGTCGGACATTTTTGTCCCACGTGTCCCAAGTTCGTTTGGGCTCTCTGTTCCCCGAATGGCGCTTTACCAAGTCCGTTTTTTCGGTCCCGTCAGACACTTTTGTCCCAAGTGTCCCAAGTCCGCCTAGGCTCATTGTTCCCTTTTCATCCACTTCGGTTGAATCGCGTACTCCGCGTACTTTCGTCCCTCATGTCCCAGAAGCATTTGTGCATACTTTTCCCGCATTGCCCGTATCGACCGAATCACGCTTTTGCGTCCACGTGTCCCAAATGAACCAAAGGCCATCCGAGCTAATTTTTCCCACTCTTCACAAATATCTTGCTTTCCAAGTTGGTAGATGTGTATTTAATGCGCATTAATCATCTTTCTCTCTCCCAAACGGCTATATAATGAACTGCCCCCTATGCATTTTTGCACACTACTTTCTTGCTATCTATTACCCATACCCTTGCGATCAAATTCTTGCACGCGTATCCATTTCCCCTGTAATTTCACCTTGAGTCCAGACTGCAACCTTGTTTTTCAAATTACTATCAATATGAAGATTAAATTCCAAGGCCAAGAGCAAGTCTCACCGCTCGAGTCTGCCGTTCCTGATATCGGAGACAGTGAATTTTGCCACCTTGACTTTAGAGATTTCTGGGAAAGAATGATAGACTCAAACCCCTCTCATATGGCACAGATGATTCATGACAGTGGTTTGGCATTTGCCGGTGGTTTCCCTATCTCGGTGCAATGCGCAGATATAGTGCTCTCCTGCGGTGCTCATTTCAACCCTGACTCGAGTGAGCTGATGAATGTGCATGGGAACTCATCGCCAAACTTGACGCTACCGCCATTGGCGCTGCCCTAAGTATTCTGAGATGGACAATGCTATAGTAATTTCTTAGAACCAGGCACAAGCCCTCTTCGACTGTGACAGTTGAGCAATACAAGGCGCGGTGGCGAAGTCTTGGCTTAAAAACCTTAAAAGGGGGTGTCTCATTTATCCAAGGTTCTGTTCCATGCTGATTTCAATGAGGAACTATCGATTTTATAATCTTACTAGCTCAAGTCATGGGCCTGCTCTCTACCAATGAGTTCCATTTCTGATGTGCCCACTTATCAATATGGTGTGCGAAGGAACTCGTAATATCAATTAGGCGAGATCATCGATGAACCTAGCAGAAGCAGGTTGTCCAATGCACAAACAAAAAGAAATTTTACATGAATTCATACTTGATGTATACACCGGCAAAGATCAAGGCAATGGTTTGGCTTCTCATACATTGATGCTCATAAGGGTGACCCCGTATATGCCTCTTCACCCTCGGTTCGCCTTGGAAACTAGTAATCGCAACTTCGGGAGGGTGAATGATGCTTTCACCATGTACATTGTCAAAGCTTCGGAGAGTGATAGGCGAGGATATTTTCTGATGAAGCTATGAATCTGATATCGCACTACGGTGCCTACTTCATCCAATTTAAAAAAATTCCTATATAAGGCTTGCAGGCTATGAGAGCACTCCTCTCAAGCTTCCTATGTTCTGCAATGATAAAATGGCCTTGATAGAGGTATGCAGGTAGCTGGACAAGTTGCATAGAACCTGCAGGGATAAGAAAATCACTGGCCTGCACTTCCCCATATCTTTGGGAAACTACACCTACAAAATGGCTCTAGATGCACAAAACATAGAAAGAGCCCTAGCTCCCATCACTGTCCATTTCTTCAGGCCAAGAACCTGCTTTGACTTGAAGAAATTTATTGAGCAGAACATCAAAATCAATTATCATCATAGGGCAGACATAGAGGACTATTGGGCTGACTGTGCTGATGATTTTGAGGCAAGGAGGAGACACTATGGCAGATTTTCTCTTCAATTAATTCAAGAGCTTAACCTGTACCAAGTTCCTGAAGGGCTCCAAGATGATAATTTCAACTTGTACTCATATGAATATGACAACGTGGTCAAACACACTCCCTTGGAGGATTTGGATTGGTTCAAAAAGGAGAAGGACGATCTGGTAGAAATCCTAGCTCCCGTCTTGGTAAGAACCAAAATCTGGTTTGATAGGAAAGTTTGTGAGCTTAGAAGGCACTCAGGGGAATCCTCCTCCAAGGATACTCCAACACCAAGAAGGGATGCATTGACACCCAGTTCAGAAGCACCTGTGCAGACCCCTCCTGCCTCGTCAACTCAAGGTCCCACAGTCTCCACTCCTTCCTCATCCACCCAAGTATATCAAAAGAAATTCAGAGAAGTCAAGAAGGAGCCTGTGGAGGAAGATCCCCTAAGGAAGCATACGGAGTTGCCCTCAGGCCCAGAGAACATCATTGTTCTCAGTGAAAGCGAGGAGAGTGAAGTGCCAATCTCTACAAGTGCTCCAGAAGCCCCCATGGATAAAGAAAAAGAGGTCTAAACAACTGAGCTTCTGGGTGCTAGTGACTCCTCTGTACTAGAAGCCCCGAGCGCTCCACTCATATCCCAACTAGGGACATAGCATAGGCGTTGAAAATATTTAGATAACGGATCTTGAAGTCAGTGGGCCCCTCCCAGTCATGAACGTCTGTCTTCTTCTCCTGATTCTTCTCCTTTTTCCTTCCCTCATCTCGGATTTATTGTAATTAGTTGGGGTATCGCGATTAGCAGCCCTTTAACTAAAACATTAGTTAAAAGAAGTAGTTACCAAGGGTAACTAATTTGTAAACTATATAATGGCCTCTCCTCGCCATTTTGGGGGAGGAACTTGGCTTATTTTTGAAAGTGTAAAGAAATCATAAAGAAATCAATACAAAAGGATTTTCATTCTTTGTCTATCTGATTCTTTTTATTCGCAAGCTATCCATTAAATATTGTTAGATCATTTGTCTACATTATGCTGAGAAGATTTGTATTCTTGTAGATGTTATTCATAGAACTGTGTGTTTTTTCAAATTTCATCTTATTAATGTGAGTACAAATGATCTTATTCCAATTCATTGTATCCTTGTACGCATAAGGAATTATTCTATCATCTATAATTCTGAATGGTGCCTTTCTGCTCATTTTTGCATTTTCATTCCTCTATCCTTTTGTAATTGATGATCTATTTAGGAAACACTTTTATGATATCCAAGTTCCATAGTGAAACCATGTTTTGTACATGTGTAAATAGGTTCATTTCTGAATAAGGGAACCTCTCCCATTAAAGAGGAGGGACTTCTTGTCCCCTGACTACTTGCTCTTTCTTAAAGTTCCTTTTCGATGACCAACAGTCTTTGGCGACTCTACTGGGAGCATTTTCCAGTTCTGAATCATTTATCGATCATCTTTTATCTCTGAAACTCCATGTTTTACTCGAGGGAGAGGGGCCCTTGGTATTGAAGATTCTCAGTTTCAGCTTTTGGAACAGCAGGGTTTTCCTTTCCCTTCCGCAAGAAGAAATAAAGAAGCTCGTTCAACAATCACTTCACCTACCAAAGAAAGAAATCTTATGGGTGGTATTCCTTCAGAGTAAATTAGTCCTAATCTCCGAGCTCTTATTCTTGCTTTGGTGTTTCAGTTCCTCTTCAAGCCATTTTTCCAAGAATAGTGGTACCATTGCCTTAGGGCCATCGTGTTGGGCCTCTTACCCTTCCTCAACCTTTGCATGAGTTACCCAGAGGTAATCAAAAGAACTTTCCTAAATTCAAAGGTGATGGCAAGGTACATCCTGATGAACACATCGCAGCCTTCATAGTTACATGTGGAGTACTGGGATTTGAACATGAAGATGTCTCCGTAAGGATTTTTGTTGAGACTTTACAAGATAATGTTGCTGATTGGTTCTATCACCTTCCAGCTTGGTGCTATCACTAGCTGGAACACAATGAGAGCTAGGTTTGAGAACCGTTTCAAACCAGCAGAAGATGTGCATGCTTTGCTGGCCCAAATTTCTCAAATAAAGAAGGAGTCACAGGAGCCCATGAGAGAATTTGTGGCCCGATTTAATAAGTTGATTAATAAAATTCCACCAGACACTCAGCCTGTAGATCAAATTCAAAAATGCTTCTTCCTGAATACCTAATTATCTGAAGTTAGTTATGCATTAAGAAGAGCTAATCTTGCAACATTAGCCGAAGACCAAACTCTTATTGTTAGTGTTGAAGATGATCTAATCATGTCGGAAAGTTGAGGAGAGACCCATCTAGATCCAAGTCTTCCTCTTCTTCCTCTTCCACTCCTGGGCCTAGTCTTATCGACCCAATAGTGCAGAAACTTGCAAATGATCTCATCGCCATTAAGAAACAATTGGCTCAGCACGCACCTTATGCAGACGTTCCAAGGAGAAATTTTCAGCCCAGAAATCATCTACCCGCTTCTCAGACAAGATTAGCGCTTGAGGGACCTCCTATTAAAGTCCCTGTCAATGCAACCTGTGAAGTTGAAGAACCAGAGGATGAAGAGGTTCATGAAGATTGTGAAGAATTTGTTGAAGAGATTGAGGATGGAATAGACGAACTTGAAGGATCTCGAGTTAATTTCTTCACTACTGAAGGCGTTGATGAAGGGGATGATTATGATGAAGTAGTAGCAGACATGAATAGTGAATCATATGCTATCATGACTTGAGAGCAAACAAATCAGAGGGAGAAAGTGATACGCCCACCAAAAGATCTAAGGAGCAGCCGATAACTATCCCTGTAATTGCAAAAAGAGGATCTCCTATCCCCATTTCATCCACACCAAAGGTGAGTCCTATCAATTCTGCTACTAAAGTTACTTCTTTTTCTCCTAAAACTGATAAGCCTAGAGTCCCGAGCGATGATAGCCCATCCACTTCTGGGTCTTTCGATATTATTGATCACCTGAAAAAGACCAAGGTTCAAATCTCAGAGGCTGAATATTATCAAACCCATCCCAAGGCTTTTGCTAAAATGATTCACTTTGTCAATTCCCATTCTAAAACTACCTCTAAAGGCCTTTTACCCACTCCATCTTCTGTACCACAACCCAATCTGGTAGCCGCTGTCACCTCACCCAATGACAAGATCAAACCATTCTATGTGACACTCCTTATAGCTGGCCATAGGCTCAGTAATTGCATCATAGACTCAGGGGCATCAGACAATGTAATTCCTGCCAAAGTAGCCCATGCCTTAGGCCTAACTCTCACACGCACTTATGGGTCTTGTTATTCCATGGAGAGTAAGGAAGTGCCCCTAGTCGGAAGAATTAAAGATGCACAAGTAGCCTTTGCTACTTTTCCTGAGAAGAAAGTTTTAGCTACTATCCTAGTAGCAGACATTCCTCCTTCATATGGGATGCTGCTAAGTAGGAACTTCTGTAAGGATGTGGGTGGAGAAATTCAAATGGATTGGTCACATGCCCTCATACCTGTTAATGGACAAATGAAGAAGTTTCTCCTGAGAAGCAATGAGTACATTGTACAAAAAAAAGATGATCCCAAAGCACAAATACTTTATGAAGATATTGGGCATGGCAACTATATGATTATGTCTCCAGAAGAAATCCAACTCCTCAAAATTTCACCTGAGGATCCTAATGGTGTTTGGATATTAGAGTTTGATGGAAGTTATTCTTCAGCTGGTTCTGAGCTGGTGTGATATTGGTGTCGCCTAAAGGAAGGATTCATCCTTTCTCATTCAAGTTGCAATTTGAAAATACTAATAATACAACAGAGTATGAAGCTCTCATTCTCAGACTCCAGGTGGCAAAAGAACAGGGTGTGAAGAATCTTCTAGCTCGTGGAGATGCAGAGTTGATTGTCAAGCAAGTTAGAAACCTCTTCCAGGTAAAGAATAGAAGGTTGAAACATTACAAGAATCAGGTTTGGGACTCTATTGAATTTCTTGACACCTTCTCCATCGAAGCAGTGCCTAGGGAGGAGAATACTAGGGCTGATTCACTAGCAGTCTCGGGGTCATTGCTTATACCTCATCCTGACTTCTCTCAAGATAAGTTTACCATTGAGATGATCCATAGACCCAGTGTACCCGATAATGCAAGTAATTGGCAAGTTTTCAATAATGATCAGCACTTGCTTTCCTTCTTAGAGCTCAGGGATAATTTTGAACAGTTGTACTTCAAAGGAAGTGAAAATTTTCCTCGTGAAAGTGTGCCCCTCAATGAAGAAGCTGTCAAAGAAGAAGAGGCAGATCAAGACGGATGTATCAAACTCAAAGGGAATAAGATTCCAAAGGGACTGGTAAGTTTAGAGGAGTTGTTTGACAAACATGACAGGTATGTAAAGTTTAAAACTTCCACTGGATCACAACAATCAGCTGAATATGATAAAACCAATATTGGAAGCTCCACCGACCCTAAAATCGTGAACATTGGAAAATGTTGCACATCAGAAGAAAAGAAGAAAGTAATTAGTCTTTTAAGGAAGTATAAAGATGTTCTTGCTTATTCCTATAAAGATTTAAAAGCCTTTCAACCGAAGGAGATGCAGCATTTTATCCCTCTCAAACCTGGGATTAATCCGTTCAGATAAAAACAAAGGCAATACAATCCTAAGATAGCTGACACCATTTTTCAGGAAATACAGAAGTTATTAAAGGCCAAAATCATTTTTCCTATTCACCATTCAACATGGATTGCCAATATAGTGCCTATTAGAAAGAAAAATGGTGAGATCTACATCTGTGTCGATTTTAGGAATCTGAATCAAGCTTCTTTAAAGGACAACTATACATTACCCATGATGGATCAGGTCTTGCAAGCTATAACAGGATCCGAAATGTTGTCTATGCTTGATGGCTTCTCAGGATATAACCAGGTAGAAGTTAATACCGCAGATCAACACAAAACAGCTTTCACTACCCCTTGGGGTACCTTTGCCTACAAAAGGATGCCTTTTGGGCTCATTAATGTTGGTGCCACTTTTCAAAGGGCTATGGACTTGGCCTTTGGAAGTTTGAAAGGGAAGTGTATTGTCGTATACCTTGATGACTTGACTGTATTTTCTAAAACAAGGGCAGATCATTTTCAGCATCTAGAAACAATTCTTTTGAAATGTAGAGAACATGGGATCTCTTTAAATCCTAATAAATATATCTTTTGTGTCACAAGAGGGAAATTATTGGGGCATGTGGTCTCCAAAGATGGTATAAAAATTGATCCTGAGTGAGTTCAAGCTATTCAGCAAATTCCTCTTCCGACCAGCAAGAAGGGAGTGCACTCTTTCTTTGGTAAGATTAACTTTCTAAGAAGATTCATCCCTGATTTCGCAGAGCTAACTTTGAATATCTCTCAAATGATGAAAGGAAAATAGACGTTTGGTTGGTCTCCTAAAGGGAAAGAGGCTTTTGAAGGTATTAAAAAGGCTATTGCTAAAACTCCTGTTTTAGCATGTCCAAATTTCAACAAAGATTTTATTATCTATTGTTATGCCACAGATAACACCCTAGCTGCTATTCTGACTCAAGAAGATTCTAATGATCATGAACTCCCAATTACATTCATGAGCTACATTCTAAAAAATCATGAGCTAAGATACACCATAATGGAGAAACATGCTTTTGCAGTGGTTAAAGTTGTCAAGCAGTTTCATTTTTACATTCTTAACTCTCACTCCACAATATTTGTACTAGATACAACCATCAAGTCCATTCTCACACAACAAGAGTTCGGATCCAAGAGAGGGAACTGGGTGGCCAAGGTCCAAGAATATGACATTGACATCAGACCAACCAAGCTCATCCATGGAAAAGGCCTGTGTGAACTCATCGCTGAGGGAGCTAGACATGAGTTACTAGAGGATAAGGTGATCTTCCTACCATTTTGTTTCTTGGCTCAATTGATGAATGGTATGCTGATATCACACATTTTCTCACCTATGGAGAATTCCCCTCTCATTTGATTGCCAAAGAAAAGAGAGTTGTTAAACTAAGGTCAGCCCAATATGTGTTGTGGGAAAATGCCTTGTTTAAGCGTGGATTGGATGGGAGATTTTTAAAATGTGTGGACAAGGAACAACAGAGGAAGCTGCTTTCAGCTTTTCACAATCAAGCATGTGGGGGCACTATTCATCAACTATCACTGCCCATAAAATACTTCGTGGAGGATATTATTGGCCTACCTTGTTCAGAGATGCATCAAAGTGGGTTGATAAATGTGAAGCATGTCAGACTTTCGTGGGTAGACCCAAGTTGGCCTCTTTGCCCCTTAAACCAGTTGTGATCGAAGAACCTTTTCAACAATGGGGTTTGGATTTCATTAGAACACTTAATCCCTCTTCTAGTGCTAGTCATACCCATGTATTAACTGCCATAGATTATTTTACCAAGTGGGTAGAAGCCATTCCAGTAAAGAGTACTACTTCAGAAGTAGTATGCAGTTTTATCAAAGAAAACATCTTGGTAAGGTATGGTGTGCCAAATAAGATCGTGACAGATAATGCTTCAAATTTTTCTTCAACCGAGATGATGGATTTTTGTTATGGATATGGCATCTCCCTGGCTCACTCCTCAGATTATTATCCTCAGGGGAATGGACAAGCAGAATCAACAAATAAAAATATGGTGGCTATAATAAGGAAATTAGTTAATGAGTCCCAACGGAACTAGCACAAGAAACTCTATGATGCCCTTTGGGAAAATAGGATCACACCTAATAGAGCCATTGGGATGTCTCCTTTTCAGGTAGTATATGGAGTGGAAGCTCAATTGCCAAGAATGTGGGAGCTACCACCTTCCATATAATGAAGGCCATTGAAGACACCGCCAATGATTCTTTGGATAAGAGGATCATGTACCTCTACAAATTGAACGAGGATAGATTGAAAGTTGCTGATAGGATATCTGCCCACCAACAGAAAGTAAAAGTCTTGTTTGATAAAAAGGCCAGGTTCAGAGATTTCAAAGTTGGAGACATTGTTTTGTTGTGGGATAAAAGGCATGAACCTCGTGGCAGCCATGGCAAGTTTGATTCCCTTTGGCTCGGACCTTTCAAGATCAGGCACTTTGCTGGTAAGAATTATTTTTACCTTGATTATATGGATGGTTCTTCTCTCCCACTTCCTTATAGTGGGTAGTACCTGAAATTGTTTAAGTCATAGGTGATTAGGAAGTCCTTTGTATATTATGTATAGTGTGTGTTCTCCTTTCCTTCCCTTGTTTTTGTGTGTTGTTTGTTTGGGGTGTTGTCTTCTGTATTGGTTTACTTTTGACTCCGTGGCCCAATGGATAAGGTACTGGTCTACTTCCCCTAGTTTCTCTGAATTCTTGCCTTGTCTCATTCTTTTTAACTTATGCCAAGTCATCCCTAGAAGGAGCCAGCTGTTGTCCACTCAAAATTTCCCTGCTTTTGAGAAGTTGAAAATTGAAATTTTTTAAGTTAAATGCCTTCTCTATTGTCCTGGTAATATGAAAAGTCAAAAAATTGGAAAGAATCTACGTTTTTGGGTCATTTTGTGTGATTTTCGGGCCCGTCGGACATTTTTGTCCCGCGTGTCCCAAGTTCGTTTGGGCTCTCTGTTCCCCGATCGGCCGCTTTACCCGAAGTCCGTTTCTTTCGGGCCCGTCGGACACTTTTGTCCCAAGTGTCCCAAGTCCACCCAGGCTCATTGTTCCCTTTTCGTCTAATTTGGCCGAATCGTACTCAGTGTGTACTTTCGTCCCTCATGTCCCAAAAGCATTTGTGCATTCTTTTCCCGCATCACCCATATCGGCCGAATCGCACTTTCATGTCCCGCGTGTCCCAAATGAACCAAAGGCCATCCGAGATAATTTTTCCCGCTCTTCATAAATATCTTACTTTTCAAGTTGGTAGATGTGTATTTAATGCGCATTAATCATCTTTCTCTCTCCCAAATGGCTATATAATGAACTTCCCCTATGCGTTTTTGCACACTACTTTCTTGCTATCTATTGCCCATACCCTTGCGATCAAATTCTTGCACGCGTATCCATTTCCCCTATAATTTCACCTTGATTCTAGACTGCAACCTTGTTTTTCAAATTACTATCAATATGAAGATTAAATTCCAAGACTAGGAGCAAGTCTCACCGCTCGAGTCTATCATTCCTGATATCGGAGACAGTGAAGTTTGCCACCTTGACTTTGGATATTTCTAGGCAAGAATGACAGACTCAAACCCCTCTCCTATGGCACATGATGATTCATGACAAAGTGGTTTAGAATTTGCCGATGGTTTCCCTATCTCGGTGCAATACGCAGATACAAAGTGCTCTCCTGCGGTGCTCATTTCAATCCTGACTCGAGTGAGCTGACGAATGTGTATGGGGAACTCATCGCCAAACTTGACGTTGCCACCATTGGCGCTGCCCTAAGGATTCTGAGATGGACAATGCTATAGTAATTTCTTACAACCAGCACAAGCCCTCTTCGACCAGGACAATGAGCAATACAAGGCACGGGTGGCGAGGTCCTCGGCTTAAAAACCTAAAAAGGGGCGTCTCGTTTATCCAAGGTTCTGCTCCATGCTGATTTCAATGAGGAACTGTCGATTTTATAATCTTACGGAGCTCGGGTCATGGGCCTGACCTCTACCAATGAGTTCCATTTCTGGATGTGCCCACTTATCAATATGGTGTGCGAAGGAACTCAGAATATCAATTGGGCAGAGATCATCAGTATGAACCTAGCAGAGCAATTGTCTAATGTACAACAAACAAAGAAATTTTACATGACTTCATACTTGATGTATACTCTGGTAGCATCGAGGAAATGGTTTGCCTTCTCATACATTGATGCTCATAAGGGTGACCCTGTATATGCCTATTGCCCTCAATTCACCTTGGAAACTAGCAATCACAACCTCAGGAGGGTGAATGATGCTTTCACCATGTACATTGTCAGTCTTCTGGAGAGTGATACGGTGAGGAGATTTTCTAATGAAGCTATGAATCTGATATCGCACTACGGTGCCTATTTCATCCAATTTAGAAAATTTTCCTATATAAGGCTTGCAGGCTATGAGAGCACTCCACTCAAGCTTCCTATGTTCTGCAATGATAAAATGGCCTTCATAGAGGTATGCAGGCAGCTAAACAAGTTGCACAGAACCTGCAGAGAAAAAAAATCACCGGCTTTGCATTTCCCCATATCTTTGGGAAACTACACCTGCAAAACGTCTCTAGATGCACAAAACATAGAAAGAGCCCTATATCCCATCACTGTCCATTTCTTCAAGCCAAGAACCTACTTTGACTTGAAGAAATTTATTGAGCAGAACATCAAAATCAATTATCATCATAGGGCAGACATAGAGGACTATTGGGATGACTGTGCTGATGATTTTGAGGCAAGGAGGAGACACTATGGCAGATTTTCTCTTCAATTAATTCAAGAGCTTAACCTGTACCAAGTTCCTGAAGGGCTCCAGGATGATAATTCGACTGTACTCATATGAATATGACAACGTGGTCAAACACACTCCCTTGGAGGATTTGGATTGGTTCAAAAAGGAGAAGGACAATCTAGCAGAAATCCTAGCTCCCGTCTTGGTAAGAACCAAAATCTGGTTTGATAGTAAAGTCTGTGAGCTTAGAAGGCACTCAGGGGAATACTCCTCCAAGGATACTCCAACGCCAAGAAGGGATGCATTGACACCCAGTTCAAAAGCACATGTGCAGACCCCTCCTGCCTCATCAACTCAAGGTCCCATAGTCTCCACTCCTTCCTCATCCACCTAGGTATATCAAAAGAAAGTCGGAGAAGTCAAGAAGGAGCACATGGAGGATGATCCCCTAAGGAAGCATACGGAGTTGCCCTCGAGCCCGAGAGAACATCATTTTTTCTCGGTGAAAGCAAGGAGATTGAAGTGCCGGTCTCTACAAGCACTCCGAAGCCCCCATGGATAAATTAAAATAGGTCCAAAGCACTTGAGCTTCGGGTGCTAGTGACTCCTCTGTACTGTAAGCCCCGAGCATTCCACTCATATCCCAACTAGAGACATAGCAGAGGCGTTGAAAAGATTCAGACAACTGGATCTTGAAGTCAATGGGCCCCTCCCAGTCATGAATGCCTGTCTTCTTCTCCTGATTCTTCTCCTTTTTCCTTCCCTCATCTCGGATTTATTGTAATTAGTTGGGGTATCGCGATTAATGACCCTTTAACTAAAACATTAGTTAAAAGTAGTTACCAAGGGTAACTAATTTGTAAACTATATAATGGCCTCTCCTCGCCATTTTTGGGGAGGAACTTGGCTTATTTTTGAAAGTGTAAAGAAATCATAAAGAAATCAATACAAAAGGATTTTCATTCTTTGTCTCGATTCTTTTTATTCGCAAGCTATCCATTAAATATTGTTAGATACAAGCGAGCTTGGGCATCTACAGTAACTCTTCCTCGCACCCGACCTCCCGAGGTCACGCAAAGACAAACTAATGGGGATGGAATATGCGTGGGATACAGACAAACTAGTTAGGCAATCTAATGTCTTCAACACGCACTAGTGGAAATTGTGAATCTAAGGCAAAGAAGGCCCTCTTAACTTGAACTGGTGTGCTAGATTGATCAGCCAGGATGACTACTCAAGGCTACAATCAATTTCGAGCTCTTGCGTGATTTGGTCTATAGGTTGTGGAATACGTGGAAAATGTCCTGGGATAGTTTCGTGTATATCTCCAGATAAGGTCATAGGGCAGATGGTATAATCGACTCTATGGGCGATTCTCTGGCCTAGTCCAGAACTCCTTAGCTTTGTTAGCTGCTATGTCTAACCAGGATAACTGTTCGATAATGATAGGTGGAAGTGGAGTAGATCTAAATACTAGTGTACGTAGGCCAACATCTATGTCTGATTCACCTATGGATTCGTTGGGCTGTGGGATTTGTGGGTCACAACCATAGATTCGTGGTTGTTGCGGTCCTGCTATGGTCATGTATGGAATCAGTCCCTAATCCCTAGTATCCAGTAATCGTATGCTTTCTCAGCTTCTATATTCAAAATCAATAACTATGTGATCTTCTCAGAATATCTTACAGTGTTCGTGCAACCTGGATTCTTAGGTATCTATATCTGTGAGAGTGTCTCCTGTGTCTGGCTGTGGAACCAAAGGATCACAATCAAATGTCTGCTCTCTTTCAAACCCTTCTACAGTCATGTAGATATAAATCTAAGGTAATATGTAGTTTGGTTGATTTGACCAAAATGTGTGTGCTCGGTCATCTTCTATGTTTAACCCGTGCAGTTGGAAACTGATTTGTTGCAAGTTTACCATTGTTCGGAAGACTTGGATCCTGAGATTCTGATCTATATCAGTTATGGCTGTGACGAGATTGGGTTGGGGCACGATTGGCTCGAATATGTATTCCCTGGGTTCTCTAGGTCCCGTGATTGTCATACAAAAGCAACAATGAAAATTAACTGTAGCAAAGTGAAATTTAACTACGTTAAGTATATCTATAGCATATATGATTTCTCTATTTTTGTATTTTCTGATGAACTATTCGAACGAATTTAAAGAGTAACTATTTAATATATCTAGAAATTGATGATTTAGAATAACAAATTAAAACAAACAAGATAACCAAGTATAGCTATTTGTCTGTGCAACTGTGAATCTATTCTAAATAATGAAATACTTGATCTAGTCTATTTGTAAAGACTCTCGATCCTACCTCAGAAGTGAGGAATGAATCATAGTCTCTCAGAAACTATCAATCCCCACAGCTTCCCGGCAATACCGAAAGTAAAATTGACTGAAATAAAGTGATTAACTACTCTATTTGATATGTTTCTAATTTAGAACTTTGAAAGCTAGAACCTGGATTCTACATAACAGTGGCGAATCTGATGGTGTGTGTGATCTTGTCCCCTCGCAGATCTCCTCATTCTTTCGTGTTCACGTGGATCCAGAAAAGCGTGTAATGCTAACATCAACGGAAGTAGATATTGGGACAAAGGCAGCTCAAGATACAGACTGAATACAATGCGAGTAGGAGAGGGATAGCGCAAGAGTACAAAGCTTGGCTTATGCAATTCCTAGCGGGATTTATTGCGAGTCATGCAATATAAAACGTCCAGAACCTGAAACTATCCTGTTTGAAGAGAAAAACCTGCAACTTTAATGGCTTCCTATTGAAAACACCTACAATTTTACTCCAATGGATTGGATAAAATGTCAATAGCATTTGCACAAGATGGATATGTGGCTTACTAACAACAAAACGACACTAACTAAGCATGCAATGAAAGAAACTAGGAATTCTAAGCAAAATGAAAGACTAATCTATTGTAATGAGAAATTCAGAGGCAAATTTGAGGGGCCATTTGCTTGAGCACAAGCCAACTATTTATAGCATTTGCATTTACCCAAGGTAAAAACCAAATAGAACTCTTAAACTATAAACAATGGCAAAACACTATTCCAGGGAACCAGAATCATTAATGCAAGCTTATGGCGGTGAAAAAAGCTGGTGAATCATTGATTTTTACGTGAGTCATGTTAAAAGAGCTTTCTAGAAAACATGTAAAGGACCGTCGCCCCCGAGTAGTAGGATGGCGGTTACAGACCGTTGCCCTGTTCGGGGCGGCGGTCAGATCGCGCCTGTGCAGGCGCGGTTTTCATCACCAAGAGCGAAGGCCAAGAAAAGAGGGGAAAAGGGAAAAACAAAGCACGCGGGGGCTAAGCGGGGCATGCGGATGTTAACGCATTCTTGGAGAGCTTTTCTAGATCCCGAACACCTTGCGAGGAGACCTGTATCATCATTGGGGAGCGTGTTACGTTGTTCGTAGCGCAGTACCCTATAATTTTGGGTACGTACATATTGCCCCCTCGAGAAGCGTTTTAGCCATGAAGAGGCATAAAATGGTGGGTCCGAGTATGGCGGTCCCGAAATGGGAAGTTTGAAAGTTATACCTGATACGTCCGTGTGTTGAAATGATGTCATCCAAAATTCCTGCCACCTGTAAAATGAGAAGAGAACTCAAGTGTAGATAGACACAATAATTTGGAAAATAAATGCTAAAATAATAGGAAACGAGAACATACCATTCGTGCGGGGATAAAAACTTACCTCCGTCGGCGCTCCAAACCTGCAAAAAAAACATTTTAAAACAAGTCAGGTTTGCTATATATACGAAAGTGGGCCCATTTTCCTATTCATTTACACGAGTTGATTTGATTGATTCTGAGCTCTGGAACCCACGGTGACGGTTTCTTGCACGAGTAGAGTCGAAATGTTCGTGACGGGATAGTGATCATGCCTCCGCGAGCGGAACACCGACCCACGAGATCACAGGTTAGTTTTCTTCAATTTATCCTTTTTACCCCCTTAACTTTAAAATGCTAAAATCTTTGTTGTGGGGGGGTAATTTTTGAAAATGCTAGTTTTAAAAGGTCCATCTAGGGGGCGCCTACTGGGTAGGCTTTGTTTTTAGCCAAAACGGTCCTTTTTTAGCGTTTTTAGGCTTTTTAAATTATAAAACCCGCGTGGGTTTTCGGCACACGACCGCCGCCTGCCTGTGGGGCGGCGGTTACACGACCACCGCCTTGTTCAGGGTGGCGGTTACATGACCGCCACCCTTAAGGTGGCGGTTACAAAACCGCCTCCCTGCTCAGGGCGGCGGTTTTGCACAGAATGCCAAAAGTACATCTGTTTGAGATTGTTTTTGCATTTTTAGCATTTCTACGTGTTTTCATGATTTTTCTAATATCACTCGGATGCTAACTTGCTTTGTTTTGTGTGTTTTGGGTGTATGCAGGTGAGAGAGGAGTATATTCGGTGGAGCCGAGAGAGGGAGTGTGACTGGCTCCCAGGAGTACTGGATGCACTTTCACAGGATGAGGAGGACACTCTTCAGAGGGCCGGGATACTACGTATCTCACGCGTTCCTCATGTTGCACCCTCCAGTCACATTCTTTGTGACCTATTCTCCTATTGGGATGCTGATCGAACACCTTCCGATTACCAGGGGTCCACGGTGAGTGGACCATCACTTTGGAGGATGTTTATCGCATTCTGGGGGTCCCGATCATTGGGAGACGTCTGACCCTTGAGACAGCAGGTTCATGGGCCCAGATAGCACAGTGGGCCACTTATATGGGAGATGCAGTCATCTCCACGGGTTCGAAGAAGGGGGTCAAAGTTTGATCCATTCCTAGCTTGCCCATCCCCTTGCTTCGCCAGGCCATTATGGGGATCCTTGCCTCGAGACTGATCGGGGACAAGGGAGGAGACACACTGTTATACTATTGGTCCCCCATCATTGCACAGATAGAGGGACACGGCCGGATATATGCCTGGGGAGCAGATATTCTTGGGACTACCTACCATGATTTATACAGGGTAGTCCATTTACAGGGGCAGTCCTTGAGCCACCCGACCCTGGTCATGAGTTGGGTTTACGAGCACTTCATTCCTTATGGTAGAGGTGTAGAGGTGACAGATCCCGAGCTGTGAGGGCAGCTAGATGGATAGATATGTCGGTGCTCCGAGCACCTCATCAGCCTAGTTGCTTCTCTGACCACTACTGACATGGAGGCCACACCGTATCAGACTATGGCAGGTATATGGGGCGAGGAGGCTCTTACTTTGATCTCCTGCTCCACTACAGGGCAGCTTATTGACAGAGTGGGACGAGTGGAGATACACCCCTTTGGCCGAGTTCCTCAGCAGTTTGGCCTACCCTACATGGGCATGCTTCCCCCAGTAGCGCCAGTATATACAGTCAGTTCGAGAGGCCAGAGGGGGTCCTAGAGGCCGGGGTTGGACAGTGGTTACTCCTGGCATTCCTATTATGGCCAGGAGGGTAGTACATGCTAGAGGGAGAGCCGGTGTGCCTCAGGCACCCTTGCTTTAGATTTCCATGGGCCCTGCCCATAGTAGTGATGACCCCATTGACATAGACTCCGAGTCCGAGGAGTTTACAGGGGGAGAGACAGAGGAGGACAGCGATCCTGAGTGGCATGACACTCAGGATATTATGCAGGCAGCGAGGGCCGAGCAGAGTGCAGAGAGAGTTACTCTGGTTTCAGAGGAGCCACTCTCCCAGGGCCATGGCGGGAGGATGAGTCCATTACGGACGCTACGTTGCTCCAAACACAGAGCAGCAAGACCCCAGTCGGCGGTGGCATCCATGGTAGGTGCTGACCCTAGCGATCCATCCTGGAGGCCTGGTGATCCGAGTAAGTTACCATCCTTCCTTTTAATGTTTGTTTTTAGTTAGGATTTCCTTAATTGCTATCTCTCCTTTTGTTTTATCTTGTATTTCTAATCTCTTGTTTTATTTCTAATTTGTTTTCTCCTTTGTTTGCAGAGACCACCGATGAGTGGCGGGACTTGATTCGTAGGGTATGCACCGATACCCTAATGATCCCCATGGAGAGGACCCACGCAGAGTTGTCTGTGGACGCTGGGGAGCCCTCAGCAGCTGGTAGACATACTGACGTCTTTTCCCCAATTTGGCATGTGGCCAGGATGGTATCGACTCTCCGCACGGAGCTAGCGGGGTATAGGACAGCCGAGCGCTTGATGAGGAGTCATTCTCATGGCGAGACTGTGGCTGCCCCTCGGGATCCTAAGCCCTCCGTGCACTCAGAGCGCCGGCGTAGCCGAGTCCTAGGCATGGGCGTGCGCCTTCAGAGGGGTCTCGTAGGGATTGAGAAGCCACTTGGCTCTCCTAGATTTTGTATGATATATTCTTTTGTATATCCCGGGCTCTTTGAGCATTTTGACCATGCTTAGCGCATGATGGCATTGTATAGAAACTTTGATCATATATATATATATATATATATTTTTTTTTTTGGATCAAAACCCTTGGTATTTATGGCTTACTTTCCATTTCTGTTTCTTCATGTGAGTTATGATGTTATGCATGTATGCTCCTTAGAATGTATGCAATGGAGAACAAATGATGCAAGTGTTTACTTTCCTTTTGTATTTCATGATGCTGATATATGATAATGTAGATACAATGTGATTTTGAATCTTAGTTTCTGTAAGCAATTTTGGATACTTCATATTTGTTTTGGCAAAGTGGTGAAGATAAGCTGATATGATGAGCAGATAAACCTGCCCCTACTCCTAACTCCACGCAACTAGTAAGATGCGAGGGCTCATCACCAAGAGTTGGGAAGGGCGCAAGTTATGAAATGTGTTGAAATGATAGTGATGAAAGATAGACAAAGCTTTGGCGGAACCAAATTAGGATGCCACAAGCCTACTCCACTCGAGTGACTTCATAGTTTTGGGATGCAACTTGCTTTACGGTTTATCTAGACTTAGATCCATAGATGGCCACATGGTAGACAAAATCTAGGCTTTAGGATTTTGAACTCTCTTGGAATTTCAGACATCCGATTCATTTGTTTTTGACTCAAGACTTCAAGATTTGAATTGTTTGTTTATGACCTTTTGCATTTGTTTGTCAAGAGGACCCCCTACACTTTTCCCCATGCTACTAGTAAGAAGCGTGGGTTTATCACCGTGGGAAAATCCTAGGCGAGTAAGGGCATTTCCATCCTTTCCCAACCCTACGTCACTAGTAAGAGACGTAAGCTCATCACCAAAGGTTGGTGGGGCAAGGAAAAGTGTAAAATTAAAATTTTATGTTTGATCAATATTTGACTTGTTTACTTGAATAAAATGTCAGTATGTGCTTATTTCCAAAGAGATATACATATGGGATAGATGTGACACCATGAAGCTTCTAGAATAGACCACATGTAGCAAGACACCTATCCTAAGAAGAAACCAAAAGTGAGAATAAACCCGCAGATCTTGGCATGGTTACCGTTAAGACCTTGTCATATCTAGCTTTATTTGATGAAATGATTCCGAGATAGTTTGATGATATCATGGAAATGGAGAAGTATGATTAGAGTGTTTATGCCAACAACATCATGAGTTTGTAATGAATTGCTTTGAGAACAAATTCCTTGATCACACATTTTTTTGGTACGAAACAAGCGGACAAAATGATCTTAATCTATATGAAGATGCAATGTAGATGTAATTATAAATAGTGCTAGTTGCTTACGCGTAGAATCATTTGAGGTGTAGGGAATTGACTGTTTCACCAAATTCCTCACCTTCTAGCATACATAAGAGGTATGCCCCATTTCCATAGTTCTTCATGACTCGGTACGGGCCCAACCATTTGGGCCGGAACTTCCTTCCTTCGCCGGTCTTTTTGTCGATTTGGCTGTCTAGCCTTAGAACTAGATCACCTTCATATATGTCACGTTCATAGAATTTCTTGTTATACTACCGGCACATCCGATCAACATAGACTCTGTGCGTGCCACTGTTCAACATCTAACCTAGCTTCATCTAGGCTTTCTAGTTGGGAAAGACGTGCTTCTCTATAAGCGTCTTCATCCAGGATCCCTTGTAATGAAATGCGGAGACTGGGTATTTCAACCTCAAGCGGGAGAACTGCTTCTGCCCCGAATACTAGCGAGAAAGGAGTCACTCTTGTTGGTGTTCTTATTGAGGTTCGGTGGGCCCATAAGGCCGGATATAACTTCAAATGCCAATCTCGTTTGTTTTCTTTCACCGTTTTAAGGAGAATGGATTTTAATGTTTTGTTTGTCGCCTCAGCTTGTCCATTGGCTTGAGGGTAATATAACGAAGTCGTATGATGGCTTATTTTAAATTTATTGCACAATTCGCGAACTTCGTCATTCTTAAAAGAAGTTCCATTATCTGAGATAATGATTTGTGGGACACCGTACCTGCAAATGATTTGGTTCAAAATGAACTTGGTGATTACAGAACCTCGATATAGTGGTAAGAGGCATAGCCTCTACCCACTTGGTAAAATATTCGGTGGCCTTGATTATAAAATTATGGCCGTCTGTGGATGAGGGAGAGAATTTCCCTATCAAATCTAGGCCCCATGTGGAAAAGGGCCACGGAGTAGCGATCGGTTGTAGAGCTTGTGCTGGCATGTGAATCTCGTGGGAGAATTCTTGACACTTATGACATCTACGTACAAACTCTACTACGTCGTGTTCTAGAGTGGGCCAGAAATAGCCCATTCGATGTATTTTACGAGTGGTGGCATGGCCACCAAAGTGACCCCCACACATTCCACTGTGAGATTCATGGAGAATCTTCTTGGATTCTTTTGTGTCGACACATCTTAGAAGCATTCCATCGAACGCTTTTCGATAGAGCACTTGCTCTATAATGACGTATTTTGCTATGATAATGCGTAACCGCCTTCTTTGTTGTGAGTAGCACTTTCTGGATACGTATGGTCCATGATATAATTAATGATATCGAGTACCAAGAACACTCGAGAGATAGGAAATCTGGTCTCAATGTAGTATATGCACTCATCCGAAAATCTAGATCTACTAGATCACCTCCATCTAATGGGTTATCAGCTAACCAATCCACGATGATTTGTCCCTTAACGGACTTCTGATTTACAAATGTTAATTTGAATTCTCCCATTAAGGTTATAAAACATCCAGCCTTCTTAGACAAGGACCCTTGTGTGAGGAAAGTTCATAAATGGTCTATTTTTACCATGACCCTTGTTTCTTGATTTAGCATATAATGTCTTAAGTGTTTGATTACAAAGACTATAGCGAGGCATTGTCATTCTGCTTATGTATAACATGTTTCATAGTCGAGCAACGTTTGGCTAATGAAATAGATTTTGCATTCTCTCTGTCATCGCTCTTCTTGAGCCGCATACAAAGCAATAGCAGACATTGGTAGCTCGTGAATATAAAATTAACGGGCGATTTGGTTTAGGTGGCATTAGCGTAGGTGGTGACAACAAGAAACGCTTAACTGCATTGAAAGCTTCATTGCAGTCTTCGGTCCAATCAATGCTATAGTCTTTCTTGAGTAGATTGTTGATTGGATGAATGGCAAAACTTAAGTCCGGGATGAATCTCTGGATTGCACCAAGCTTTCTGAGAAATGACCTAATTCCAGATTCATCCAAAGGTGGGACCATTTTGAGGACAGCCCAAATTTTGGTTGGGTCAACATCGATCCCGCGTGATGATATAATGTAACCTAGGAGCTTCCCTCCTGTTACACCAAAGACACATTTTTCTGGATTTAGTGTGACTCTGTATTCTATCAGACGTGAAAGAATGACGCAAAGTACTTCCGGATGGTCACAACACTTCTTGGCCTTAGCCAACAAGTCATCTACATAGGATTCCACAATTTTATGAATAAGATCGTGAAATATATATGTCATAGCTCATTGGTATGTAGCACCAGCGTTCTTGAGACCAAATGGCATAACAACATAGCAATAGGTTCCCCAAGGAGTTATGAACGTGGTTTTAGCTTGATCTTGTTCAGATATTCTAATTTGATTGTATCCCAAGAATCCATCCATGAGAGACAAAAGTTCAAATCTAGTTGTTGCATCAACAATGACATCAATGGATGGCAACGGGAAGTCATCTTTAGGACATGCTTTGTTAATGTCTCGGAAATCTATGCAGATGCGTATCTTCCCATTTTTTTTTAGAACGGGAACGATATTAGATACCCATTGAGAGTAATCGATTGGTTTGATGAATCCTACTTGGAGGAGCTTTATCACTTCTTTTTCACCATGAGAGCCACCTTAGGTTTCATTGGTCTCGACTTTTTGTTTAATTAGCTTTACATCTGATTTAGTGACGAGGTTATGTACCACAATGTGCGGTGTAACTCCTATCATTTCTTTATAACTAAATGCGAAAGCCTTCTGATGTTCTTTGAGGATTCGAGTGTGTATTTCTACTTCTGATGGAGTTAACGAGGATCCTAGTTTTAAGATCCTTGGTTCATCCTCTGTTCCGATGTTAATATCAATTGTTTCTTCGATTAAAGAAGCGTTACCTTCTTCAAACTCAGGTGGGGCTAGAGGTAAATCTAAATCGTCTCCATTCTCGACTGAGTATATGCTAAGCTTCTTTTGTGGGGGAAGCTCCATCATAGGATTTCCGAAGTAGGAAGACGAATGCGGGATTAAGGACACATCTATCACGTGATGGGAGAGATGTAATGCCGCATAGGCATTTAAGTAATTCAGAGTGGTTGTATCACTATCAATGTGTTTTAGGATAGTAGATTTGTCCTCATCTTTGTTCATTAAAAGAGGGCTTGACATTGCTTTTACCAATGGTTCGGTACGAAGGGACACCATGAAACAGGTATCTTGGAATTCATTGTTTGGAGTGAAGCGTGATGCCGAGGTTGCTATTGAATCAGTGAGAAGATTTTTCTCTCGCGGGATTGCTTCAATTGATATGAAGTCAAACTCCTTGCTTAAATCTAATACAGCTGTTTTGTAAAGTTGTAAGTGCTCGGCTCTGGTTTCATATACTTCAGAGACTTGGTTTGCTACCAATTGCGAGTCTCCTAACACTCTGATGTTATCTACACCGATTCTCTTAGCTAAGATGAGGCCAAGGAGGAGGGCTTCGTACTCAGCTCTGTTGTTTGTGCATTCGAAATTTAGTTTGAAGGTGAATGGTAGAACTCTTCCCTCGGGAGAAGTAAGGATTATACCTGCCCCAGCTCCATAATGACATCTAGCTCCATCAAAATGGAGAGTCCAATATTTAGCTGGGAGTATAGATGTTGGGATATTTGTTGTGTTAACATCTTCTACCTCTACCATGCAAAGATCTACCACTGGGAGAGAACCGACACCTAGGGAATATCCCACGCCTACAGAATCAAATGGTAGGAACATTGGTAGATCTGTTCTAATAATTCAACAATTTTTGTAGTAGTTCCTAATGATATTGTTTCTACAGTGTTAGCCTCATTTTTGGGGGTTGGGGTTGCCTTGGCTAGGCTCATAGTTTCAAGATCTGTCGTAGGTACCAACTTTTCTTCTGGTTTTGCGTTGGTAGGTTTATTAAGTTGGTTTGTTGGGAGTTCAAACTCCGAGTGCACGCCTAGTCTTTTCTTTAAGTCAGCTAGGTGTACGTCGAATGGATTTGGATCACCTTTGGCTATGAACACTTTTCCTAAATGCAAGAACCTTACTTCTTGAAATAGCGTAGAAGGGATTGCCTTCATACGGTGTATCCATGTCGTAGAGGATCACATTATAGTTATTTTCCGATATATAATATAAAACTCAGTCAGGATGGTTTTGGGTCCTAAGGTGACCGGTAATATTATAGTTCCAATCGAGGTGGCTTTAAGGCTATCATAGCCTCTTAGTGTGTTTCGAGTTGTGGAACAATTTGTTTCTCCATACCCTAGCTTTTGAAGGAAAGAGAAGGGGACTATGTTGACCACTACCCCATCATCTACCATTACACATTTACATAGTTGTTATAAATCCATACTTGCAAATGTAAGGTTGGATCGCCTCGGCGTGCGATCTCAGCATCCATCGGCATTTTGTTTATTTCGAATATGAATTCGACATCTTTATCCACCTGCCCTAGAGGATGAACATCAAAGTCTATGTGATTTACCTATGTTTCAGGAGGTGGGGTGATGTTAATTAAATGACCTAAACCTAATGCCTCTAAAAGAGTGGCCCTGTGAGTAGGAGAGTTCTTTAGTAAGTCTAAAAATGAAATGTGCGAGAAGGTTTTTGTTAGGTCATTAATTAAATCATAGGCACCCATAGGTTTTGCTACTATTTGTTGGATGTTATCTGTCTCTGGCAGGTGGCTTGGACTTGGCTGAGAGGAATACTCTCGTGTCCTTGTTACAGCCTCTATGGGTAATTCGGCATCTAACTCCACTAAGCCAACTATCTTAGGTCATGGCTGACTTCCTAATTGTGGCGCAACTAATGGATTTAGTGAAGTTGAAGCTTCATGATCATTGTTTCCTGTCATTACGCTCTTGTTTTCCCAGTTAGATTTAGCCTATTGTTATCGTGATTTGGGAGCGGATCATTGAAGATCTTGAGGGGTGCGTTTTGAGGGGAAACCACCCCTACAAAAGTATTTGATGCTGGCGACATAGGATCTGCCAAAAACATATCTATGAAAAGTTGTCTTTGTTCTTGTGGCAAGCGTTGCATGAATTTATTGTAGTCATGGCACGTTCTAGTGTTGTGGCCCTGAATTTTATGGAAACCACAATACGAATTAGGATTGTAATTCCTAGTTTGTTGGTTTGGTGCGTATTGTGGCCCAAAACTTTGACCAAACCATTGCCTATTAAGGTTTTGCATTTGCTATTTTTGATTTTGATTCTGGTTTTGATAACCAGTTGAGCTTTGGCTTGAACCCTGTGTAAGGTTTTTCGCCATCATTGTTGTTGTTGTGGATGATTAAAATCTACTGCATTGATTGTTGGGGTAAGGTTGTTGTTTCATTGATTGTTTATTTGTGGTGGAGTATTCACAACGTTTGTCTTTCTAGCCTGATCAGTTACTCCATCCGTTGTTACTGCCGTGATTTTTATTAAGGACTTTAGGTCCTTGATTGACATTCGTGGTAGTAGGATAAGTTGTAGTGTTCTGGTTGGAGGTGATTAACCTCCCATTTGCTCCATATGTTTTGCGGCCACTATCAATTGCCGCTTGATCTATTCGGAGAGTGCTTTCAAGTACTTCATCGTAAGTTCTTAGTGGGAACTTCTGGACTTCTTCCTTCACTTCTCTGCTAAGAGAATGAAGGAATAAATCACATAGTTCCATCTGATCCATGTTTGGAGCACTTGCCGAAGAATAAAGAACTGTACGCCACCTCTGGATGAAATGGGTGACAGATTCATTGTGTTCTTGCTTGATGTGTAAAAATTCCCTTATTCCTGTTCTTAATAGTTTGTTCATGTCAAATTCCTTGATGAACTCTGAAACGAGTTGCTTGAATGAATGTATGGAAGCCTCAAGTATTCTATAATACTAGTCGAGAGTGATGCCTTCCAAGGTTTTTGGGAATATTTTAGCAACAACCCCATCCCAAGGGAGTAATTCTCGAATGGCTGTAGCGTAAGCCTTGATATGTGCATTCGGATCTCCCTCACCTTTGTACTTGGGTAAATCGGGAAGAGGTCTTGGAAGCATGACGCTTCATACGGTGAAATCTAAAGGCTCTTTCAAGTATTCTGAATATGTCCCTATCGCATAGGTTTCGACCATTGATGGTGCCTATTGAGGGAGCGGCGGTGGAATGGGTTGTTGACATGGCATAGCGTACATGTTAGCGGGGGCGTAAGGAAACCCTTGTGTTTGAGGAACCATGCCGAGAGAGGAGAACATATCCCCTTGTGGTGATTTGGAGTACATGTTTAAGTATGCAGGGGTATTGTCCAAAAATGGATTACTTTGTATTAGACCGGGAGGAGTGGTGTTAGAAATGGCAGCTCTTGTTGGGGTTTGTTGTGAATACTGAGGAGTCATGCCTAACGTACCTACTCCTGTGAGGAGGTCTATCTGGCTAGGATGGTGTGGAGGATTAGGACTTCCTGCCTACATGAATTGAGAATTTTGACTTGCTTGGGCAAGTTCTAACCCCCTAACCTTTTCTACTAGAGTTGAAATGACTTCATTTGGTGAAGTCCCGATACTTTTCCTTGGCGGCGTTTGTTGTATATCATGGTGTTGTATAGGCATGTGATATCCTGCTATGAACTGATCGCTGCCCTGCCAAGTTTCCCTGAGGGCATTTTCTGTATGCAATGGCATAGAGGTATTTTCTCGAAAAAAGACCTTGGGTTGTGTTTGTAAACCTCCTATAGGTAGGTACATACCTCAAGAACGTCGTTCATTCCTGGCATAACGTATCAATGTTCATCATCTAAACCCGGTATGAGTCGATTGTCTACTAATTTTTGGTCTAAGTAGTACCTAAGGAGAAGAACTTGATTCTCCTATGAGCGTCATATTGTTTGAGCCCAAGGCTCTGTTTGCCGTGTTTGAGTGAACTCGATCCAATTCCTCTATTCGGAGGGATGAGGTATATCTAATCCTTGGATTTTATGTTGATAGCTAGTTAGTTGAGTAGTTATCACCCCATACCGAGAGTGAGGGTGATGATTTCCTATTCTCATTGGGTGTAGTATGCCTCAAGACCCAAGAGGGTCATCACATATGCATTGAATCCCGACATATTCGGGGGGTATATGAATACCCGCAGAATAATGGGAAGGAGCGAAGGTGATGGTGAAAGCTAATGAGGTAATAAAGATGAAAGAGTCACTTTTAATTTGAAAGAACTAGTAGAAATCTGACTCCAGACTAGAAAGTAGAAAGCTTCACGTCGGGTTCACCAATTTTGTACGATGGAAAAGTGACAAGCGAGCTTGGGAATCTACAAGTAACTCTTCCTCACACCCGACCTCCCGAGGTCATGCCGAGACAGTCGGTGGGGATGGAATATGCGTGGGATACAGACAAACTAGTTAGGCAATCTAATGTCTTCACATGCACTAGTGGAAATTGTGAATCTAAGGCAAAGAAGGCCCTCCTAACTTGAAGGCGGTGTGATAGATCGATCAGCAAGGATAATCGCTCGAAGGCTCCAATCAATATCGAGCTCTGGCATGATTCGGTCTATAGGTTGTGGAATATGTGGAAAATGTCCTGGGATAGTTTCATGTATATCTCCAGATAAGGTCCTAGGGCAGATGGTATAATCGACTCTATGGGTGATTCTCTGGCCTAGTCCAGAACTCCTTAGCTTTGTTAGCTGCTATGTCTAACCAGGATAACTATTCGATAATGATAGGTGGAAGTGGAGTAGATTTAAATACTAGTGTACATAGGCCAGCATCTATGTCTGATTCACTTATGGATTTGTTGGACTGTGGGATTTGTGGGTCACAACCGTAGATTCGTGGTTGTTGCGGTCCTGCTATGGTCATGTATGGAATCAGTCCCTAATCCCTAGTATCCGAGAATCGTATTCTTCTCAACTTCTATATTCGGAATCAATAACTGTGTGATCTTCTCGGAATATCTTACAGGTATTTGTACAACCTAGATTCTTAGGTGGTATCTATATATGTGAGAGTGTCTCTGCGCGTGCATTTGTGGAACCAAAGGATCATAATCAAATGTTTGCTCTCTTTCAAACCCTTCTACAATCATGTAGATATAAATCTAAGGTAATATGTAGTTTGGTTGATTTGACCAAAATGTGTGTGCTTGGTTGTCTTCTATGTTTAACCTATGCAGCTTGGAAACTAAAGTTTACTATTGTTCGGAAGACTTGGATCCTGAGATTCTGATCTATATCAGTTATGGCTGTGACGAGATTGGGTTGGGGCACGATTGGCTGGAATATGTATTCCCTAGGTTCTCTAGGTCCCGTAATTGTCATACAAAAGCGATAATGAAAATTAACTGCAGCAAAGTGAAATTTAACTACGTTAAGTATATCTATAGCATATATGATTTCTCTATTTTTGTATTTTCTGATGAACTATTCAAACGAATTTAAAGAGTAACTATTTAATATATCTAGAAATTGATGATTTAGAATAACAAATTAAAACAAACAAGATAACCGAGTATAGCTATTTGTCTGTGTAACTGTGAATCTATTCTAAATAATGAAATACTTGATCTAGTTTATTTACAAGAATCTCGATCCTACCTCAGAAGTGAGGAATGAATCGTAGTCTCTCAGAAACTATCAATCCCCACAGCTTCCCCAGCAATACCGAAAGTAAAATTGACTGAAATAAAGTGATTAACTACTCTATTTGATATGTTTATAATTTAGAACTTTGAAAGCTAGAACCTGGATTCTACAGAACAGTGGCGAATCCGATGGTGTGTGTGATCTTGTCCCCTCGGTGTGATCTAATCATTCTTTCATGTTCACGTGGATCCGAAAAGCATGTAATGTTAGCATCAATAGAAGTAGATATTGGGACAAAGGTAGCTCAAGATACGGTCGAATACAATACGAGTAGGAGAGGGATAGCACAAGAGTACGAGCTTGGCTTATGCAATTCCTAGCGGGACTTATTGTGAGTCATGCAATATAAAACGTCCGTACACTCGAAACTATCCTATTTGAAGAGAAAACCTGCAACTTTAATGGCTTCCTATTGAAAACAAAGTAGATTTTACAAGACATGGTGTCCTTAGCATTCTGGGAAGTGGTTAGAGCTTGGAGGAAACAAAGCATTTCCTCCCTACACTTCTTCAACTATTGGTGTCGATCACCCAAAAACCAAGATAGTACAAAGATCTCTTCACACACATTCAAGGAAGTAGCTAGAGCTTGGAGGACACTGACCATTTCCTCCCTACACTTCTTTAGCTAGGGTGGTGTGAGATTTCCCAAAAAACTCGTAGTACGGATATCCTTCTACACTCTCTTTTCTCTACATAGATCAGGTGCACATGTCCCATTTACACTTTTTCATTTGCATATTTTACATTTACATGATTTCATATACATGTGTATTTTACATTGCATTTTTACACATACATATATACATATTTGACTACTTGATCATTTTCTCCTTATAGGTCCAATTGTATGAGAAACAAGTAGTCAAATGGGGATAACAACAATGACAACACAACAACAACACACACACTTTACTAACCATGCAGGTACATCACACACTCTAGCAACTATACATGCGTTCTACCCTAGGTTCACTCTCATCACTTTTTCTTTACACATTTTTCATCTTTAGTTTCCACGCTCCTCCATCTTTTTTTCATTCCATGCTTTGTCTAGTCGCTTCAAATGCACCTTCTTCTACACTCTTCATGGACATCAAATACGCATCTCTATCTACTTTATGTTAACAAAATGTTCGCTACCAACATAAAATGGGGGAAAAATGTAGTCACAAAATCATGCACTTTAGACATTATTTAACTCGGTCTCATACTACTGTTTAGAAGGTTCTTGAGTGAAGAAAGTATTAATTAATGCTCATATTTTTGCCATCTTGTTTTAATTTATTTCTTCATTACTGACCTCTTGTACTTATATGCCCAGTTAGATTCAGGTCATCACGTGTCATTTTAGCCTTGACTAGGGTGCTAAGATTAGTACTGGGGTGCCCATGGGCACCCTGGTCCCACTAGGAGTGCCCCGGTTCTTTTTGCACTTTCCTGCCACTTTTGGGGTCTTTTTAACCATTTGATATCTTTATCTTTCTTATGGTCATCCTTTTTTATGTTAATTATGAATTTAGACCTAGAGAACCCTATAAATATAAAGTTATGAGACCATAATGAGGGACCTAGCATCACTTACTACTATCACTCCATTTAGAGTTGTATCCATCTATTACATTGGAGATCATTTGCATCCACATAGCTCCATCATCAAGGCACAAGGCTAGGACATCTTCATCACACTTCATAGGAGGAGGGATTCTATTTTATTCCATGCACACATTCTATAACATTTTCTACACATAGTTATTTATCGCTACTTCACAAAGTGTGATTGGCACAAGACCAACCTAGGTTCTGTTCACACACACTTGCACATAGAACTACATCAGGTCTGAGATGTAGTGCAGTGTTCAGTTAGTAAGTCCACCATTGTGGTAGTTGAGGTCATTCCAACCCCTTAATATGCATTTTTATTTTTTAGGGTTCGATGCTTGTTTTGGGATCTTGCAGGTCTTTCTTCCATCTTGGATTATTGGCGACATCTGGAATGGGTAAACAAAGTTGATGTGACAAACAATGAGGGTTTTAGACCATTTGTTGAACCAATGAAGACCAGTTTCAAAACTTTTGCACATACCAAGGCACTCAAATTATAGACCAAAGTGTCCACACGTACCCCATTCCTTCCTCTAGGTGCTCCATTCCAGCTAGATCCTCCATATTCATCCTTTTCAAGAATTCTACACAGTTGTTCCTGCTTCCTAATTTTCTAGTCACACCTACAACATAGTCCCGTCACTTCGTCGAATCAACTGATTTATTTCTTCTTCTTTCTTAGACATTAGGGTTATCATTTTCTTTTGCATAGTTACTTAGATCATTTGCATACTTCTTTTTTGCATTTATTTACTTTATTATAGATGTTCATAGCTTAGATTAACTATCCCCACACTACCTAGTTAGTTCAATTTTAGTTAATCATTATCTAATTTATGCTATTGAATATTCATTCACTAACATAAAGTTGGGGTAAATGTAGTCATGAAATCACACACTTTCTACTTACATCAATGCCTCTAAGTATGTCGTTATATTCATTATTCTTAAAGTGAGAAGACTAAACATTAACAACACTTGTTTTAATCTTTCATTACTTTTATCTTTCCCACACTCTTATTATTTAATTTTCTAGAATGATCACTTTACTTTTGGATACTAAACGACATGTGACCCTGATTTGTATTGATTGTTACATTTTTTGAGCATCCTAACCACTTCCGCCCATTAGGGATAAGATCACCCCATGCATTACTTCTCCCTTTGGGAACTTTTGTCCCTTTCCCTCATTTTCTTGATTTTTAATTACCACATCATTTGGTGTATTTTCTAGATTCTCTTTTATCACATCGGTGCATATTTTCGATTATTAATGACAAAATTCAAATAAGGGAATCATATATATATACATGACCTACTAACTATTATTGATGGTTGGGAAATTGGGAGATAATACTTGCTATCTACCACTTTGGAAAGTAGGAACATTTAAATATTGCATTTAGGTTGCATTATTCACTGCATATAAGGGTTTATTCAGAATTCCATCTCACATTTATCTTGGGGGGAAAATAGTTGTAGTGCGATATCTTAGTGCGAATAACACACAGGAAACCAAGATTTAAGGGACACAGTTCAAATCACACACTCATAAGAACTGCATAAAGTCTAAAATATAATGCAACACTTTAGTGACAATCACATTGAGGTGACTGCCAAGGTCAATTTGAATCAAGCATATGTATTATTTATTTCATCTAATTTTTTATTAAAATTTTTGCAGGTAGTTAGGGTTTGTTTTGTCGTAACGTGTGTGATATAATAACCCTATTACAGATCTAAAGTGACAGATATTGAAAAGAAGGAACCAAGTTCGGACCCTAAAATGAATAGAAATAGAGTTGTTGTCGGGGCACTAGTAGCCAAATTAGACACTAGTTCCAGGGCGGTCTTGTCCTCCTATGGGAGCTCATGTCTGAAGAAGTCCCAAATCTTAGTGTTCCGAGATAGAGCTTATATATTCCAAATCCATCTTTTTCCAGGTCAATTTCAAAGCACATAATCAACACAAATCTTATGATACAAGCTAATTCACTCTTATATCCTATCTATAAACATAAAATCATGTAATTTTGGTAATTATCTAGTCCTAATTACATATTACTATTCATATGATTCCTAAGTAAGAAAAGTACTAATTAACCCATGTCTTTGGCCACCTTTCTTTGTCTTCTATTGCTCCTTTCAGTCTTACACCCTTACTTGCTCATTTTCCTTTTATACTCTGACTTTTATCATCCTAGATACACAACGCCTTGACCAAGATGCCGGTATGCAGGTGCCTTCATCCCCTCTGGGTGCCCATGACCCCTTTATACTTTACTCACACTTTTTGGGTCCTTTCTAGCCATTTGAGCATCTTATCTTTTTGGTAGTCAGCCTTTTGGGGTTAATTACAAAATTCAAGTAAGGGAATCATATAAATATAAAGTTATGTGATCATAATAAAGGACCAAGCACTAATAATTAGTTATCACCACATAAGGTTACATCCATCAAGGCATCTAATATCTCCATTGCATCCATCTAGCACCATCACAAGGAACACGAGGGTTGGTTATTTCTACATACACTTCATAGGAGGGAATTTCATTCTATTCCATGCACATATCTATTACATTTCTTTACATCTAGTTATTTTCTCGCTATCAAGTGTGACACGCATATAAGCCACCTAGGGAAAGATTCCACAAACACACACATAGAACTACATTGGGTGTGAGATGTAGTGTAGTGCTTAGTCATAAGTTCACCATTGTGACGGCTAAGGACAGTCTGACCCCTCATTCTGCATCTTTCTTTTTAGGATTTGATGTCTATTTGAGGGTTGTCCAAGTTCATATCTTATTACGGTGTTTACACCGACCTTGGCAAGCTTGGTGTGACCACGGTGCAACAAAAGGTGACTAAAGGTGAACACCTTATGACACCTCATAGGAGGTTTTATAAGCTTTTCCACATACCCAAGTGCATAGAAACAGGCTAGGGTGCCCACGGGTGCCCCTGCCCTTCTCAAGCACCCCAATCCATCCGACGTGTTCGGATCTACATTTTTATGTGCTCTAGTTTGGCAATCGGTGCTTCTTGCTTCCCATATTTCCAACCCTGTGTATTCTCCAAAACTTTACTGAATCGTTAAGGCTTCTTACCCTCTTCTTGTATGTAGGATTTAATAATTTATTTCTTAGTTTGCTTTTGTATCATTATTGTACTTAACTACATTACATTACGGCATCTAGATTAGACTCTTATTTACATTTTAGCTTAGTCACTATCTTACACACTTGATTATTTTCTTGCATACTAGATCTTACTTATTACTATTATATTTATTTTATCTCAGTCTCTATATAAGATTTTTAATTTTATTAAATCACCGAGTTTCTTTCAAGATGTTGGTGGAGAGATATCATAGACACCTAATTTCGATCGTGTAATTTTATTACTAAAATTTCACTAATTGTCCGAGTTCCGTCATCATGCTATAATTAGCGATTTTTCCACTAGTTAGCTAATGTTCACCATCCTCTCGATTAATTAACAATATCTTGTTAATTAACTAATCTCTTTCCCCGAGAGAAATTTTTTTAGCAGCAATATTATCTTGGAGAAACCTACAAGTGGTAGAGAATATATGAGTAGATAAGAAGAGTAGAATGGGAGACTAGAAGAGTTGGTTGGTTGTTGAATGTTTGAACTACACACCAGAGGCAAGTTATTTTAATTAAAACATCTCTCATCACTCTTCAAACTTTTGAAAAAAAAATTATCTCTTCTTCCATTAAGAATAATAATTTGTAACTTGTTTTAGAATTTAATTGAATAACATATATTCAATCAATAAATCTAATAGAGTGTTATGGTTTAGAAACATAGTAGGCATTCATTGAACTATAATCTATAAAAGTGAATTACGGTGAAAAAATTTGACCCCAATGCAAATCCCGTGAAAATTTGAATTTTTTTCTGCCTAAAGGGACCGTTGAGTAGGAGCCGTTTGAATCTGCAGCGCTATGGTGAAAGAGGTCACCTCTGTGCGAATAGGATTCCGCTCGGCCTTAGCAGTGGAGAGGAATGGATCGGGCTTAGTACGGATGCTCTGGTCAAGGATGGGGTTTCAGTGTTGGTTAGGTCTTTCGGCCTTGGGGCGGTCATCAAACTCCTGGTCTCACAACTAGGGTTTTTGGTGGTAAAAATTTTCTCGAGGAAAGTGATCCGGAAAAGGGTCCTTTTCTTCCAAACCATCGAGAGAGGATATCCCTCTTTAGTTGGTGGTGCCGGGGTGCGTGGTTTTTGCCCCCTAAAAGAATTCAAGGTGGGTGGGATTGAATTTAAACTTTCTAAGGATTCGAGTTCTGTCGATCTTCCATATGAAAGGAAAAAGGATTTTGTTGATATCCGTGAAAAGAGGGAAATTTGCTTTGTAAATTTGTTGGTGCCAAGTTCTCCAGGAGGAAAATTAGGAATTGATCTATGAAAACTCAAAGGCGGGGGGAAATCTCAAGATTCTCTTTTTGCAGAACGACTTCTTCAAGTCTTGTTTCACTCTGTGTCCTCTGTGGAAAATATATTTAAGGATGGTCCCTAGTTCCTAAACTCCTCTAGTTTATATCTGAGACCTTGGTCCCCTGATTTCGATCCAAGGATGGAAATTATTCACAGAGCTCTGCTCTGGTTAAATTTCTGAAACTCCCCATGGAGTTTTGGAACTCTGCCTCTCTAAAATCTATAGCCAGATCACTCGGTTCTTGGGTGCCTATTTCCAACCCATCTCTTTTCAAATGGAGAAAATCTTGACACGCATCTATGTGGATATGGACTTGTCTTCCCCCTTTCCGAGTTTTGTCCTGCTACCCTCCCATAAGGGTTCCAGAGCATCTGAAATAATCTATGAGGGCTGAGTTTCAAGTGCTTCTCTTGCGGGGCTTTAGGGCATTTGAAGAAGGATTTTCAGGATCTTGGAAAAAAGGTTGGATCCCTCTCTTCCCCTCTTTCTGATGGTTCAAATTTGGCTCTGATTAAATCCTCTACCCCCTCCCTTTCTGGATCTTTCGCTGTTGAAGATGGTTCGAAGGGTTTGGCAGTCTCTCTTTTACCCCTTCTTGGCCTTCCGGACAGCTTAAGTCCTCACTCTTTGTTAAAGGAATCGGAGGATGTTCATAGAGATTCAGGTGCTCTTGTCTCTCGATTAAGGAAGGTTTTGTGCAAGGGCAAGCTTCCTCAATGGCATCTCTTAGTGGGTGGATTTCAAACAACTTCTCTAGGCTATGGATTTTCCCGCTAAACCGAGATATTGGAAGAGGCGAAATTTCTCTAAAGTTTTAGTTCCCGGCCTGGTCCCTTCTAAATTAGCTTCATGCCAAGATGGTATGGGGGCTGCTATTCTTGGCTCCACAGGTAAAAGGGGGAGAAAATCAAAGTAGGATCTGGCCCAATTGGAGGTTGATGCAGGGAAGCAAAAACCCTGAATTTCGATCTTGTTGATTCCGGAAGGTGAAAACCCTTCCCTGTGTGCAATGAAGGTCTTCTCCTGGAATGTCAGAGGTCTTAATTCCTCTAATAAACAACACTTAATTAAGCATTATATCCTCTCCTCAGAGGCTTGTCTAGTTCTTCTTTAAGAAACTAAGCTACCTACTACTGAAGCCGAATGCCTTTGGAATAAGTCTTTTAGAGGTTGGAAAGGAGTCTTTTCAGATTCATTGGGTGCCTCTGGGGGGCTCGGGATTGTCTCGAAGGAAGGCATTGTAATGGTGGAATTACAAGCCCAATTTCTCAACTGGAAAACTATTAAATTAAGTCTTCAACGCTCTTAGCTTAATTTTCTTTTATTTAATGTTTATGCCCCTTCTAGCATTTTGGGCAAGAAAAACCTTTGGGGGAATTACTGCAAGTAGTCTCCGCCATAGGTGATCAGATGTTGATTCTTGGTGGGGACTTCAATGCCATCTCTGATTGCAAGGATAAGAAAGGGGGGATCACCGAAATCTTCAGTCCTAAAAATATTTGTGTTCCTCTATTAATATTGAATCTTAGCAGGGCTAGTATACTTGGAGTAATAAGCGTAAGGGTTTTAGTAATATTGCGGAAAGACTAGATAGATTTCTGGTTAGTCCCAACTAGAATCTAAATGACATTGTGCTTGAATGCTCAATTTTGCCTTGGTCTGGTTCGGATCATTTCCCGGTGTCCCTGTCTGTTAATCTTGATGTTTCCCCTCCTCATTCCCCATTCAAATTTGAGCTAATGTGGTTGAGGCGTACCTCTTTTGAGGGCTGGATCAATCTTTGGTGGAACTCTTATAATGTTGAGGTTCCAAGATGTTTTTGCTAGCTTAAAAACTGAAAATACTAAAAAAGGACTTGTATTACTAGAACATCCAGCATTTCAAAAACATCTTTCAGGAAAAAGCTAGAGTTAAAGCTGAATTGAATGTCCTTAATTTAAAATTTTTCAGTGATGGGATGTTCCAGGAGGATTATGCTCGTGAAAAATCTCTCTTAAGTGAGTTAGGTGAATTACTTCTCAGGGAGGAAATTTATTGGAAGCAAAATTCTAAGGAGCTCTGTGTAGACACCAAATTCGTGTCTTACGATCCCTTGTGACCCACATCTCATCTCGCAACCTAAACTCATCACCTAAACCTTACACAATTATTTATTAATTACCTCATAATTGATAAATCCACATCGCCTTACCCGCCACCTCACTTGCCCACCTCACCATGACTTAGCCCTAACCCTAAACTAACCTAATTAGGACCCATGACTTGGTCTAGACTCACATCCATAACTAATGCCTCCTTACTCGCACCCAAAGCCGACCTTCTAGCCACTTGACCAAGCCCGCAACTGATCTCTCGGGAGAAAAGCAGGGAAGGTGGGCTATTTTACTAAAAATAGCCTACTTTTTCCTAACCGATGCCGGTTCCTACTCGACCATTGCGGTTATGTAACCGCCATCGGTTCCCTGTAAATGGGCTCCCCAAACCAAAACAACGGATCGGAATTTCATTTTGGGAGATCAGTCGAAGGATTTTTGAATCAAAGGAGAGTCCAAAGCGATTAGCAGAGTCCAGAACTTCACTTGACCAAGCAGAGACGAGTGAAGAAACCAGAAGAGTTGGCAGCCAAGGAGATCAACTGGCATCTTCGTCAAAAACCAGTAAGTTACATCTTGCATGTCCTCCATTATAACATTTCTTATGCTTTTGGAATTACAGTCCTCCCAAATCCGTTTCTGGATCCATTATCCAACGTACCATTGCCTCTAGCTGTCATTCTTTTGTTTCTAACCATCCCGTTTCCCAAAAACTATCCAAAAATCAGCCATTACAAACTCCACAACCAGCCCAGAAGATCCTAGAACCCACCGGTATCGGTTATCAGTAACCGCCATCGGTTATAGGTAACCGGCATCGGTTCCTTTGATCAAAAACCAGGAAAAACAGCCTTTCCCCTACCCAGTTCAGCCAAGCAATTTAATTGATATTTTACAGTATTTTGTGTTAACTCATATCGGCAGGGGAACTGACCACCTTCGAAAGGAAGTTTCATATTTCTTGGGCCCAAGGCAGTTCCCTCATTTACTATCTAATCAAAATCTTGTGGTCTTGTGTTCTTATTTGCAGGTAGTCCTTCCAAGACAAAAGGAGTTCTTCGCAGTTGATCTTTCTCTGATGCGCGCACATCATCTCGACATTCTGCGAACTTGCGGCTGATCTTTCTCTACGGTACGCGCACATCATCTCGACATTCTACAGGTATTCCTCCTAACCCTAACCTTATCTGTTTCTATAAGGAACGAAGCATTTCCGAGTGAAACATTTTGCATCGCACTTGCCAGTGGGACCCATTTTGGGTTTATCTTTATTTCTTGCTTGCTTTCATATAGGGAGCATACTTGCTGTTTTTCTTCTAGAGATATTCACAAGGTATTTTATTATTCAGTAAAAGAACTTGCTTTGTTTTTTGCATCTTGCATTAGTAAAAGTCATCTCTTTTGCTTCATCGAATATCACTTTCGATTTGGGTTTTAAAACACATGCATTGCATTCCTGCCTGTTGTTTTTCAATTCTAGTGAACATAGATTAAGTAACAGGTCGTACACGTGGGGGTGATATCCACGGTATTGACAGGAAATTAACCTTAGTTTCACTGCACAACACATACCGAATCACTTCACAATTAACACAACAGCTCAAACATCCCCCCTTTTCCGCGGTATTCCTCCGCCCGATTGAGGTAACCTTATAAGCCAAAACAAACTTGACATTTCCCCTAGGTCTTGTTGTTTAGGATTCTGACATCATCTTACGTCTAAAGGCATAAGCCCACGATAACTAAAATTAACCCTAGGGTTAGTCTCTAGATTTGCGTGTGCCTCTTGCTTGTTTTCAAATCCTGTTTTCTCTGTCATACTTTGTCTTCTGTGATCAATAAGTTGCTAAACATACTCAACGTTACCAATATCAAATCAGCAGCCTTTTATATCTTCTTATCCTTAATTTTTGACACCGCCATCGGTTAAGGGACCGACGTCGTTTGATCTGTGACCGACACCGGTTACTAAACCGATATCGGTTACTGTCTTCATCAGCCCCTGACAAACCAGCAGCTTGCCAAATTCACCATTCAGAGGTTGTTTTTGTTCTTGATAGATTGAAACTTTCCTGGGTGTTCTAGTCTATGGTTGTCATCACTCGGAAGCAAGCCGCCGCCATGGTTTCACATGCCTGCTCTGTGTCTTTGCCTGAATCACCCCCTTCACATTCTATAGGGAACCCTACAGACACCAATGAGATCCCCCAAATTCCTGTAGGAGACAAGGACTTTGCCAAATTTCTGGATGCTAATCCCAGCGCTGTACAATACTATTTGTCTCATACCCCTGACCGTACGCCTGATGGTCAGCTCCTTATGGGCATGCCTATTAGTATAGCTGCTCATTTAGCTCCTACTCCTCCTGATAACAATACCTTACTTCCTGCATCACTAGCCCCGTCTCCCAATCCGACAGCTTCAGAGGTTCATACGACCCCGATTAGCTTTCCTTTGGTTAACCTGGGGCCCCACGTATCGCCACCACCAACTGCCCCTATCTCGTCTCTCTTTCAGACCACTCCATTCATGACTTACTCTCTGCCACCTATTCAAACGAGCTTTCCTTCTCAAGCTCCGCCTACCTTTTCATTCCCATACACGTATCCAATAACCTCAACACCTTATATGGGACATCCCTATTCTGTGGCACCATCACCTCATCCAACCACTGATTTCATCAAACAAATGATGGACAAAATGCAAAATTTGGAGGCTTCGGTTTCGGGAAGTCGTAGCACCTTGACATACGAACAAGTTTGTCGGGAGCCCATTCACCCTTCTGTCCCCCTTCATTCATATCCTCCTCAATGGGAGTTGCCAAAATTTACTCGTTTTAATAGTAAAGAGGATCCTCAACAACACTTGCGATCATTTAGACATGCTTGTTATTTGATTGCCCATGATGATGCCTTGTTACTCCGCACCTTTCCCATGTCCTTATCAGGACCCGCCTTGGAGTGGTACAGTGCTTTAACCCAGCACTCGATCTTCTCTTTTAACCAACTAGCCCAATCTTTCTTGGATCATTTCTCCATTAACATTGCTAAGAAAGTATCTATCACCGACCTTTATGCCATCCGACAATTTGAGGACGAATCTATCGCAGATTTCGTTGGACGATGGCGGGGCCTTATCAACCAACTTACGTATGCCTTGCCTCAAACCGAACTTATCGAACTCTTTACGCGGGCCTGCGCTAAGCACATCTCCCCTACCCTCCAAATTCAAACTTTCCGTACATTCGACGAGGCCTTTACTATGGCTCGAAAATTAGAAATTCGAGCCTTAGAGGAAGAGAAACTGCGGTTGCGCAACAAGAACTCCACTTTCCGAACTCCTGATTCTACCAATAAACCAAATACCACCACTCCTCACGCGTCCACCTCTTCTAAATCAAAAGGAGCTGTCCACGCAGTGATGGTCAAATCCCAACCACCGTCCAATACTCCACCAAAAACCACCTATAAATACAAAGCCGAACCCATCAGCTACACTCCCTTGGGAGAAACCTATGATGTGATATTGGAGAAATTGCTCAAAGCTGGGGCTATCACCTTGCCCCCTGTTAAACCTCACTCTGGGTTTGACTCCACCCGCGCAATACCTTCCTGGTACAAAGAAAATGACTTTTGTAACTTTCACCGCGTAAAAGGACATAGTCATGAAAACTGCAAGATGTTGAAAAACATAGTGCAGGAAATGGTTGATGCAGGGGATATAACACTCGATAATCCTAACGCCCCTGCTAACCGAAATCTGAAAATTTTCAACAAGCCATTCCCGAATCACTCGTCCAGCAGCAACGTGAACCAAGATATCTTAGCTGAGGAGAGTGTTCATGAGATCCATGCAGTCTTCGATTCTCAGCCAAAAGCCTCTATCGAGAAAATTTTGAATCAAGCCTCTTCACTAACACAGGAGCCCGAACCTCCTTTACCACCATCAAGCCAAAGCGAAATCGTTCCTTTACCCATAGAAGAGTTAACTGCCCAGGCTTCTCTTCTCATCAATGAGTCTTCTTACACCACATCCCTACAAGACTGTGAGCGGATGCTATCTAATTTATCTATTTCCCAAACGTCCCCTTCTACCACTCTTGCTACACAAGAGGAAGGCTCACCACTCCTTTTGACATCCTTAGACGAGAAATCTCTTACACTAACATCACCACATTCTTTTAATGTGACAGATCTCCTCGAACACGCCCTCCTACCTATTAGTCCCTCATCGCCTAAATCTTTTCAACGACCGGTTGACCTCCTAACATCTATTGATACAGTGCCTCATCTGCCTCCTGTGTCACACCCGCAATGGACTGGAATTACAACCCACCTTTCTTCCGTACCAAAATTACAAATCACACCTGGAGACTGTCATTCCACAGAAGATAGACAGGCCCTATGGGAACGTTTGAGTACCCCTTTTCCTACTCAAATGCAAATGACTAATCCTGATGTCTCCACCATCTACCCGAAGTGCTTACAGAAGCTTAAAATGCCCCTGTTCTCGCCTTCACCCCCCTCACCTCTACCAAATGCCCCGTCCACTTCTATCAACTTAACCAGATCTTCCCCTACGCTTGGGACCTCACCAATGCCCAATCTGACACACCCACCTAAGCGACTCGATCTATCCAAAAATAAATCCGTCCCGCCACCTAGGAGACGAACGCAATCCGGGTCTCTATCACAATTAAAACCCTCATCGTCACACCCACCTTCCATATTGGGACCTCATCCCTCCACATTACACCAATATATCATACCTCCTTTGTTTTCTGCAAAACGACCTACGCCTTTTACACCTATACAGAGATCAAAGGGTATCACAACATCGTTACCCCACGTATCCGGTCCACCTATCAACCCTAAACCAATCCCATCATCAAAGGATTTATTTTCTTACACTCCCCTTTCTCCGTGGTTGTTTCCCGCTACCATGCCATCTGTAGCCTCATCATCTAACCAGCTGAACGTAACTTCTGTGTCCAAGAAACCACGTTTAGTGAAAAACATGTGTCAGCACCCCTCGGCTAAACCACCACCCATACGAACTAAACACGCCCAAACATTACCACAACCCACACAATCAATACCCTCATCTTCTTCTGATTTTGACCCACTCAAAGGATCTTACGCCAAAATCCTTGCTATGTTGGTGGAGAATGCGACCATCTCCCTACCTCCACTTAGACCTTATGACCCGTCTAAGCCCCGACCTGTGGATTATGATGAGTCTAAAATCTGCGCCTATCACCGCACACCTGGACATGATGTGGAAGGATGCAAAGCTCTAAAAACCATCCTTCGCCAGTCACCTCTTCCGGATAGAAAGATTAAGAAAGACAACTTACGAAGGGAGAGACCTCTAGCGTCAATTCCCTCTACTATACCATCTGTCCCCGCCTCACCAAGATCGATCATTATTACAACCCCACCTCTTAAAGACCATGAATTATCCCAACCATCTTCTTCATCTCAGGTCTACGAGATTAATATGATTAGTGTCGCTACTCGAGGACAGAAAAACAATGGGAAAGCGAAAGAAAACACACCTGCGGCATCTCTTTCTCCTTCAACCATCCCGATTACACCACCACCTAAAGTGGTTATTCGCGGACCCGCCTATCCCGTCTCTAATGGAGTTGCCCACCGAACCATGATCAAACAGCTTCATCAATCGCCCGTAAAAATGACACTATATGATCTCATTCAGACTTCTGAATCTCATCGACAAGCTCTCGTTGAGATCCTTCAAGGGATAGAGGTTTTACCCAACGAAACCCTGCCCGTTGCCTCCATTCTAACACCCAATCACGTTGCCTCTCTCACCAAACAATCCATCTCCCCCACCACTTCTGTCTCAAAACAACAAGCCACTGGTTAGTTTCTCGGAAGATGAAATTATCGACTTTGGTGCAGAAGACCCTGACCCTGCCCTTTTCATTTCCGCTTACGTCCGAGACATTCGAGTACGTCGGGTTATGATTGACGGGGGCGCTAGCCTAAACATCATCTCTTCAAAAGCCTTCCAACAAATGAACATCCCTTCTAGTTGCATGTGTGCCAACCCCATCATGTTGCGATCATTCAATGACGCTATTACTTCTACCTTAGGCACCGTGATCCTCAACATTCGCGTAGGCCCACGTACTTTGCCCGAACTCTTCTATGTCCTTGAAGGAGAGTTCCAATATAATATATTGCTGGGTCGTCCTTGGATTCGAGCCATGGGATGTGTTCCCTCAACATTACATCGATGCATAAAATTTGAGTACGAGGGGAAGTCTTACACTGTAAAAGCTGATCCTCCCCCCTTCAAAACTTGCAATATGTTATACCGCCCAAACGATGTGCTTATACCAATTAAGACACCCATACATTCAACCCAACCTTCCTCTTCAAATGTACCTCAACCATCCACCTCAACTGCACCTACGCCTTCAACTGATGAAACCACCATCGCACAAACCACTTCTCTTCCCGCAGCTAACATCCCAACCTCCGACCCCTTAGTAGATGTTTTTCATCGCCTCACGCTGGGGGAGTACCGCCTATATAACGTTAGTTCTTTCCCTACCCCGCAGGAGTACGGACAATTACATGCGCATCCCACCTACGACTGTCGCGTGGGGGAGGTAATCTCTTACGGACCACCCCATTGCCGCACTAACCTAACGTATGGGGGTGTTGACACATCCTCCATTATCCCTGAACCTCCTCTTGGTGTGGTTCCCTTCCAATCCGATTTTCAATACTTGACAAATCGTCGTTTCGCCCTCACCTTCTTGACTCGCTGTGCGTGGAAAGGCTTTGGTTTTGGCCTTTACGAACAAGGCCGACATACACTCATTCCCGTGACCACACGCAAACATAATGATCGCAGTGGTCTCGGTTTTTCCGAAACACCTACACAAGAGACACCTCCTGTCAGCTGTATCCTGGAAGAGGAAGACGTTGCCCCTACCGAAACATCATCACCTACTTTGCCATCATCACCCACAGAATCGATGGACCCTGAATCTATCCCTCCTAACTTTTTTTTTTTTTTTCATAAATGCTATCTTCATAGGTCCTCTCACTTATCAACGCGATAATGAGGACCCATCTTCTCTTCCCCTTCTGTATCCAGACATGATCGAAGAGGATTCGCCTTTGATTAATGTTGTTGAATGCCAGGATGACGACTCCATACTCACTTACCTGGGCGCGGATGATTCTTATATTCAACGCGCCCTACCATCTGAAACCCAAACTATGCTGAATGAATCTACTATAGAAATCAACATCCACACGGAGGAAGATCCTCACATAGTGAAGATTGGACAATCCCTTAACACATCAGAACAAGCCGCCTTTACTACCTTTCTCTGTGCTCGCAACCAAGCGTTCGCATGGTCTTACGCTGACATGCCAGGAATTGATCCTACCATTGCCGTCCATAACATCACCCTAAACCCCGATTCCAAACCAGTCAAACAGAAATTGAGAAAAATGCATCCACGCATTGCTCTCTTGGTCAAAGAGGAACTCCAACGACTCCTTTCTGTTTCCTTCATTCTGCCTATTGACTATCCTCAATGGATTTCTAACATCGTACCTGTCACGAAAGCGACGGGGGGACTTCGGATATGCACGGATTTCCGAGATCTTAACCTCGCTTGCCCTAAGGATGACTTCCCCCTCCCAAGTATTGATCAACTTGTTGATCTCACTGCGGGTCATGAAATGCTTTCTCTCATGGATGGCTTTTCAGGATACAACCAAATTTTGGTCGCCCCTGCCGATCAACACAAGACTGCCTTCATAACTCCTTGGGGAACCTTTTGTTATCGTGTCATGCCATTTGGCCTTAAGAATGCTGGTGCTACCTATCAGCGGGCTATGACCTACATTTTTCATGACATTATGCACACTATCCTTGAAGACTATGTCGACGATCTTCTTGGCAAGTCTAAACATCGTAGTGAACATCTCGATGTTTTAACCATTATTTTTGATCGCCTGTTACAATATTCTGTCCGCCTTCAACCGAAGAAATGTGTCTTTGGTGTTCTTTCGGGAAAACTTCTTGGCTTTATCGTCTCTTTGCGTGGCATTGAGGTCGATCCATCGAAAGTCAAAGCTATCCTAGAAATGCCCCCACCCAAAAATCTCAAACAACTGCGTAGTTTACAAGGTAAGCTCCAATCTATCCGACGTTTCATCTCCCAACTCTCGGATCGGTGTCAACCTTTCCATCACCTCCTTAAAAAGGATATTGCATTCCAATGGAGCGAAGAATGTCACCAAGCCTTCGAAGCTCTCAAAGCTTATCTCTTACAGCCACCCGTGCTTATCCCACCCCAAGACAACCGCCCTTTCTACCTTTACCTTTCCGCCACCGACCACGCTGTAGGAGCCATGCTTGCACATCGTGACTCTGAGAATCACGAACAAGCCGTTTATTATATAAGTCGTACTTTGGTGGACTATGAGACTAGGTACACACATGTAGAAAAATTGTGCCTTGCCCTATCATTCGTTGCCACCAAACTCCGACACTACCTTCTAAATCACAAGACTTTCGTCATCACCAATACAGACCCCATCCATTACATGTACGCCAAACCTCATCTGAACCAACGCATTGCTAGATGGCTCATGCTTCTCGCCGACCTCGACCTTGAGTTTATCCACCAGAAATCAATCAAAGGACAAACCATCGCAGACCAACTTGCGGACGCTCCTGTACCGGGGGAACAATTTACCAATTTCACATTTCCCGACGAACTCATCGCTACTCTTTCCCTCACGGAGGAGTCGTACCCAATGACCCTCTTCTTCGATGGATCTAAATGCCAGCGCGGCGGAGGAGCCGGCGTTGTTCTCATTCCTCTCAACGCTGAACCTATGCCTCTTTCATTCCGACTTGATTTCCCTTGCACTAATAATACAGCAGAATACGAGGCCCTTGTTCTGGGTCTCCAAGTTGCGTTACACTTAGGTATCAAATCTATCAACATTTTTGGCGACTCTCAATTGGTAGTCAATCAAGTTATGGGCGTCTACCAATGCAAAAACGAGGAACTTCAAAAATACAAACACTATGTAGAATCACTTCTAGCTTTATTTACCCACTATTCTATACAAACCATTCCCCGCTCCACTAACAAATTTGCGGATACTATGGCGTGCTTAGCCTCGCAAATTCCCGCCGCGCCAACTGACTCTGAATTATTCGTCGTGGTCCAACAACTTTTTGCCCCATCCTATTCAACCCCGATAGTTTGTATGATAAATACTGTGTCTACTAATTCACAGGATACCTGGTACCACCAATTTCACGACTACCTTACAATCTCTGTCCTCCCACCTGATCTTACTAGTAACGGCAAACGTGCTTTTCTTAAAAGTGTTTCGCGTTATGTTGTCATGGGGGGACTCCTCTATAAACGTGGCTTTGATGGTATCCTCCTTCGCTGTCTAACTGGCATGGAGGCCACTCATACCATCCAACAGGTCCATGACGGTATTTGTGGTGGACATTTTAGCGGCCTTCGCTGCCGTGGCCAAACGAATCCTTCGCCTTGGTTATTATTGGCCTACTCTCATAACGATCAAGCTACGAATATGTTAAGCGTTGTGTTATGTGTCAAAGAACATGCCAACCTTCAACATACTCCTAGCCACCCGCTCCGGATCGCTCGAGATCTTTGGCCTTTCTCACAAAGGGGTTTAGACCTTATTGGTGAGATTCACCCAACCTCTTCACAACGTCACCGTTGGATACTCACAAATGACCGAATATTACACAAAATGGGTGGAGGCTATTCCACTCATTTCAATCAAAAAAAAAAAAATTGTCGAGTTCATTAACCACCACATTATCTCTGTCGTTTTGGTGTTCCTCACGCCCGATAACGAGATAATGGAAAATCTTTCAAAAACAAGTTGTTGCGAGACCTTTGTGACAACTTTGGTATCAAACTTAGTTTCTCATCACCTTACTATCCACAAGCCAATGGGCAAGCCGAGTCTTCTAATAAAACACTAACCAAAATCCTCATGAAAGTTGTCAATGAATCTGGAAGAAATTGGCACGATCACATTCCCTTTGCCCTTTGGGCTTATCGTACTAGCATTCGTACTTCTACTAATGCCACACCTTTTTCTTTGGTATACGGCACCGAGGCTGTTTTGCCTCTCGAAATACAAATACCCTCCCTTAGAATATCTCTTCAGGATATTCTCACCAACGATGATTTCCGCCAAGAGCGGTTAGCCCAATTGGAGCTTCTTGACGAACGCCGTCTTACAGCTCTTGATCACCTTCAAATCTATCAAAAACGCATTAAACGTGCTTATGATAAGCGACTTCATGAGCGTACCTTTAAGGTTGGTGATCTTGTCCTCAAAGAGAATCAACATGTAACCAAACTAGAAAAGAGCAAACGTGGAAAATTTGCTCCCAATTGGATTGGGCCTTATATAATCACTCACATCTATGGATCGGGTACTTATCGTTTAGCTTCGCTTAATGGTAAACCTGAGCCTGAGCCCCTTAATGCCTTGCATCTTCGACCATTCTCTTCATTGAAATTAGTGTTATATCACTTCTTATCCGCCTCTTTGCTCGTCCCTTGAGCTCACATACCACCACATACACTTGTCTCTTACATCTCGAAATAAAATCAAGCTCACCCCTCACCTCCCCTTACGATGCCTTCCCCTTCTTAGTCTAGTCCATGACTTCAAAGTATTAAAATAAGCCGTATTCTTATGGGATTTTCTTGAGTCAAACTTCCTACTAAACTAGATGCTTCACGCTAAAACGAACATCTAGTCATCTAAATTAAATATAGACTGCTCCCTCGAAGGACAGCTATATGCCGAATTATTGCCGTTATTATATATAGACTGCTCCTCCGAAGGACAGCTATGCATTACAATTATATCTGCTACTATAAATAGACTGCTCCCTCGAAGGACAGCTATACACAGTCAGCCTTTATCAGAAGCTTCTCGCATTGATCAGCTTCGTGAAGACCTCAAGAATAAAACAATCAATATCCCTGGTAGACTTCCCGCATCGATCAGTCTACATTCAATAAAATAAAAGCCTCATTCAAAAGAACTTTTTGGGTCATGGACTTGTCTATTTAGGGTAGGTTCTCTTTCGTTGTAACAAGTTCTTTGTACCTCAGCTATATCATCCACATCACCTCACCATTTGTTTCAACTCAAGGGACGTAACGTACACCTGATATATTGTGATCATACAACTCTTTTCAACTATGGACTTCTCGTCTATACACGGCACTTAGGGCTTCAGGCTCGTTCTACGTTGTGTGGTTTGTTTAGCTCTTTTCACCTACGGAGCACTCTTTCCGCTTTGCCTCGCATCTAGAATTGTGTGTTGATCTTACTCAGACACTATTCCCTACTACTGGGTATGCTAACCTTTGCTTTACCTATACCTACACCAACAACATTATCCTACCAGCACCAACAACATTACCCTACCAACATCAAATTTTTACCAAACGACAAATTGCCTAAACCATACCAAATTGCCTAAATTCACCCCTCCCTGATCCTAAGGGAGAACTACATCGGTCTGAGGCCCTTCCTTGCTTTGTGCAATGGGCTATGTAGGCAGCACTTCGGAGACATGGGGTCTCCCAAGGTTAGCTCGACCATCCCCTACCATAACCTATCATGTGTGGTAAATATAAATATTTTGGTGTATTTCTATTTAATCACATTCCTCTTTGATCCTTTTTTAAAACACCGAAAGTCAAAACGACAACATTCTTATTATTATAACGCAAATCAACATACATATCTCGTTTTATTTAGATGTTAAACAAATACATCTTCTATATCATCGACACGCAGGTCGGTACTCTTATTTATCCTCATACCTTGCTAATATTTATTTAGACCCTCACGCCTCATCCCGACCTAGGTGATGATCGTGATCGTCGACCCCTCTCGCCAGGCCTCTGCCTCCGAAGGTACCGCGGCTATTGGTACCGCCCACTGATCTGCCAATTTCTCCTGTAACATGTGAATATGCTCTCTCGCATGGAGGTATCTAGCCTCTAGTCCCTCCGCTCGTGACTCACAAACATCGCAAATATCTACCTTTGCTGCAACCCCTTGTTAACCATTTGGCCCGACCCAAGGCCGCACCCAACCACTTGGCCCAACCCAAGGCCGCACCCAACCACTTGGCCCGACCCAAGGCCGCACCCAACCACTTGGCCCGACCCAAGGCCACAACCAACCTATTTGGCCCGACCCAAGGCCGCACCCAACCATTTGGCCCGACCCGAGGCCGCAACCTACCAATTGGCCCGACCCAAGGCCTCGCCCTACCTATTTGGCCCGACCTAAGGCCTCAACCTACCTATTCGGCCCGACCTAAGGCCTCAACCTACCTATTCGGCCCGACCCAAGGCCTCAACCTACCTATTCGGATCGACATCGGTGTTAATCCCAACTTTCCCCCAATTTTATCTTTTTGCCCCTATTTACCATTTGCCTCTTTTTTAACCACATATCGCCTATATCCACCTTTGCTGAACACCATTTGTTTACCTATTCGGCCCGACCTAAGGCCTCAACCTACCAATTGGCCCGACCTAAGGCCTCAACCTACCAATTGGCCCGACCCAAGGCCTCAACTTACCTATTCGGCCCGACCTAAGGCCTCAACCTACCAATTGGCCCGACCCAAGGCCTCAACCTACCATTGGCCCGACCCAAGGCCTCAACCTACCAATTGGCCCGACCCAAGGCCTCAACCTACCAATTGGCCCGACCCAAGGCCTCAACCTACCAATTGGCCCGACCCAAGGCCTCAACCTACCAATTGGCCCGACCCAAGGCCTCAACCTACCAATTGGCCCGACCCAAGGCCTCAACCTACCAATTGGCCCGACCCAAGGCCTCAACCTACCATTTGGCCCGACCCAAGGCCGCAACCAAACCATTTGGCCCGACCCAAGGCCGCAACCAAACCATTTGGCCCGACCCAAGGCCGCAACCAAACCATTTGGCCCGACCCAAGGCCGCAACCAACCCATTTGGCCCGACCCAAGGCCGCACCTAACCATTTGGCCCGACTTAAGGCCGCACCAATTAACCATACCATACCCACAATCACCGTTTTAATTTATCCATCCATCATGTAGCTTTTTGTTCAATCGAGCTCACCTGTTCGTGTTTTAGCATGATTAGGGTCCTTGACTTGATCTGTTGACCAACTTTGCCTAGACCTAGACCGTGACGTTTATCTCAACCAAACCAACCATTTGCACTTTGCCGAACATGCCTAAACGTTCTTGTACCTTTACTTTATTATATACCACGGAGCTACTTCCTATGCCTTGATACCGTGGATTATATCACCCTTGTTTGGATAAACTATCGACCTTTGCCTATACATCGCTGGTTTGCTCGTCAAATCATGTACCCTAGTCATACTATTGCATTTCAACATGTGTATGCTTCCTTGGACCTACCCCACACCTTACCATTCTCTCAACAACATATACCCTTTATCAACTCTATCCCTGATTTCCCGTTCACCCAATCTGTGATAGATTTGAGGGGGATTACCTATACCCTTAACAGGGGAAACCACTTCATATTATTGTCCGCGCAGCTTTACAAAACAAGCTACACGACAATAAGGGGCTAATGTAGACACCAAATTCGTGTCTTACGATCCCTTGTGACCCACATCTCATCTCGCAACCTAAACTCATCACCTAAACCTTACACAATTATTTATTAATTACCTCATAATTGATAAATCCACATCGCCTTACCCGCCACCTCACTTGCCCACCTCACCATGACTTAGCCCTAACCCTAAACTAACCTAATTAGGACCCATGACTTGGTCTAGACTCACATCCATAACTAATGCCTCCTTACTCGCACCCAAAGCCGACCTTCTAGCCACTTGACCAAGCCCGCAACTGATCTCTCGGGAGAAAAGCAGGGAAGGTGGGCTATTTTACTAAAAATAGCCTACTTTTTCCTAACCGATGCCGGTTCCTACTCGACCGCCGTCGGTTACGTAACCGCCATCGGTTCCCTGTAAATGGGCTCCCCAAACCAAAACAACGGATCGGAATTTCATTTTGGGAGATCAGTCGAAGGATTTTTGAATCAAAGGAGAGTCCAAAGCGATTAGCAGAGTCCAGAACTTCACTTGACCAAGCAGAGACGAGTGAAGAAACCAGAAGAGTTGGCAGCCAAGGAGATCAACTGGCATCTTCGTCAAAAACCAGTAAGTTACATCTTGCATGTCCTCCATTATAACATTTCTTATGCTTTTGGAATTACAGTCCTCCCAAATCCGTTTCTGGATCCATTATCCAACGTACCATTGCCTCTAGCTGTCATTCTTTTGTTTCTAACCATCCCGTTTCCCAAAAACTATCCAAAATCAGCCATTACAAACTCCACAACCAGCCCGGAAGATCCTAGAACCCACCGGTATCGGTTATCGTGAATCGCCATCGGCTTATAGGTAACCGGATCGTTCCTTTGATCAAAACCAGAAAAAAACCTTTCCCTACCCGGTTCACTTCACCAAGCAATTTAATTGATATTTTACAAAGATTTTGTGTTAACTCATATCGGCGGGGAACCGACCACCTTCGAAAGGAAGTTTCATATTTCCCGGCCCAAGGCGCCTCCCTCATTTACTATCTAATCAAAATCTTGTGGTCTTGTGTTCTTATTTGCAGTAGTCCTTCCAAGACAAAAAGGAGTTCTTCGCAGCTCGCCTGATCTTTCTCTACGACGCGCACATCATCTCGACATTCTACGTAACTTGCAGCTGATCTTTCTCTACGTACGCGCACATCATCTCGACATTCTACAGTATTCCTCCTAACCCTAACCTTATATCTGCTTTATAAGGAACGAAGCATTTCCGAGTGAAACACTGTTGAAGGACGGTGAATGAAATACTAAATTCTTTCATACCTCTGTGAAAGTAAAAAGGAATTCAAATTTCATTTCAAAAATCAAGAACAGTGAAGGGGTTCATCTGGGGATCAACAAGTACATCATTTCTGAAGGGATTAATTTCTTCTCCTCCTTGTTAGTTGGGGATGTCGCCTCCTTTGAGGTCGAGCAGACCTCCCTTTGGAGGCTATTCCCACTCTCGTCTTAGAAAATCAAAACTCTTTGATTTTGAAGCCTTTTTCCTTCCTAAAAATTGAGAAAGTGGTTTTCTCCATGGAGAATAATAAAGCCTTGACACACAGACTTCCCCGCTGATTTTTTTAGAAATTTTGGGGTATTATGGGTTATGATGTTTGGGCTGCTGCAGAGGCCTCTCAGAGGTCCCACTCGGTAATTAGAATCTGAATAATACCTTCATCTGCCTTTTCCCTAAAATGCCTCAACCCTCCACCTTTGCGGATTTCAAGCCTATTTCCCTTTGTAACACATCCTACAAAATCATCTCCAAAGCCATTGCCCTTTGGTTGAAATCTATTTTGGATCCCCTCATCTCCTCTAAGCAAACTGGTTTCATGCCTGGTCATTCTATTCTTGATGGTGTCATTTTGTCTCACGAGCTGGTTCACTCTCTTTCTTCCTCTAAAACCCTTGGTATGATGCTAAAATTAGACATCAGTAAAGCTTATGATAAGCTCAATTGGAGGTTTCTCATCAGGGTCCTTCTTAAGTTTGGCTTCTCCAAGCACTTTTGTGAGTGGATCTTCAGTTGCATCTCCGGCCCCTCCTTCTCTCATTCTTATTAATGGGAGTGCTGAGGGATTCTTTGGAAGTAATCGTGGTATTAGGTAAGGGGATCCCCTATCCTCTTTCTTATATATTCTTGTGGCAGAAGCCCTTGGCAGGTCCATCAAATTTAAATTGGGGGAAGGTAAGATTTTTGGCTTAAAGATTGCGGATGGTATTCCTCCCCTCACTCACCAGCAATTCACTGACGACACCTTTCTATTCGGAAGGGCCTCCATCCGGGAGGCCAAGGAGTTAAAGGATTCTTTGGGAAATTACTCTAGGCGGCAGGGCAAGATGTAAGTGTGGCTAAATCCTGCATCATTTTCTTCAATGTTACCTTGCATCTTTTTCTTCAATGTTACCTTGCATCTTTTTCTTCAATGTTACCTTGCAAACAAAGGCAAGAATCCTAAATATTTTCAAATTCAAAAAAGGGCTCCTGCCTGTCAAGTATCTCGGTATTCCTTTGTTTAAAGGTGCAGGTAAGAATTCCCTGTGGAATGATCTTCTCAGTTCTCTAACTATTAAACTGAATGCCTAGAAAGGTAAATGGCTCTCCCTTGTAGGAGACTTTTGCTAGTTAAATCAGTCCTTTGTGCTGCCCCTTTGTATCTCCTTTCGGTCCTTAAAATCCCTAAGGGTATTCTCGATAAGATTAAGAGCATTTTGCGGAAATTCCTATGGTAGGGTTTATCCAAGGAAAAGAAGCTCCCCCTGATTAGTTGGGATACACTTGCTAAGCCTAAAGAGCTTGGTGGTGTGGGTATCCTAAATTTGGGTCTACAAAATGTGGCCCTTGGAGCTAAATTGGTCTGGAAGCTTATCTCCAACCCCAACAATCTTCTCAGCTTGGTCTTCGAAAAGAAATATTTGGGTGCCTCCCTTCCTGAGTCCATCCTCTAGGTGGAAAACCCCCCTAAAGGTTCGCATATATGGAATTTCATGATTGAATGTAGATCTCTATTTGTTTTTTATGCGGACTGGAAAGTGGGTGATGGAAAGAAAGCTCTCTTCTGGGATGATCCTTGGAATGGATACCCTGCTCTTGGAGACTCTCCTATTTTCTCATATATTAGGAGGAGATTGCTTGATGATTGGGGCCCTTTCATGTCCAACTATGGGGAACTGAGCGATTCCCTTCCCTCCATGTTGCAATGGAAAAAAGTGGACCATTTGAACCTCTCTCCTGATTTAGAAGCTAATTTTTTATCTGTTTTGTAGGAAAGGAATATTTTGGTCTCAAATAAGCAGGATGAAATTGTTTGGACAACTTCTCCCTCGGGATCTTATTCCCCTCATCTTGGGTATCTTCTGCTTCATGAGGATATTGCCCCCAAAAACCAGTATGGAAAGATTGCTAGGAATCCCAATGCCCCCCTAAAGCTGGTCTTTTCGCCTGGATGGCCTTTAAGGGTAAGATATTAACTCAAGAAAGAAGGAAAAAAATTGGTTTTCAAGGTCCCACTAGATGCCTCCTATGTGAAAAGGATGTGGAAGACAGGGACCATTTGCTTCTACATTTCTCCTTTGCGGTTGAATGTTGGAACTGGTTATGCACCAAGCTAAACCTTCCGTGGGTCCAACCTAAATCCCTCTTGGATGTTATCCTAGCCTGGCCTATTAATTCTCATTCAGGGGCCCTTTCCTCTATTTGGCTATGTAGTTTGGTTCTTCTTGTGGCACCTTTGGTGGGAGAGAAACAAAAGGATTTTTAGGGAGGAATTTGGTTCAGTGAATTCGGTTCTCCTACGGTTGGAAAGAGCTATCTTGAAGCAGTTGTCTGCTAATTGGTTGAGATCCTATCCTTTTACTTCCCAGGATAGACTGCTTTAGAAAGAAGTTGGCCATTGATAATCAAGCCTATGGATGGGGCTATGAAGTCTAACGTGTCCTCCTCCCTAGCTAGAAGAAACACTGTTTGGGCTCCCCCTCCTATGGGTTTTTAAAATTAAATTTTGATGGGGCTTCTAAGGGCAATCCGGGGCCTCAGGTGTTGGATGTATCATTCGTAACTCCTCTGGTAAATTGGTTTTGGCTGCCTCTTACAAGCTCAAGGTGGGTACATGTAATGCTGCTGAGGTGCAAGCCCTTGGTTTGGGCTTACTTCTCGCTACCTCCCTTAAAATTGAAAATCTAGAAATTGAAGGGGACTCCATGATAATCATTAACGCTATCATTAAAAAAAGAGCTTTGTCATGGAAGCTGGATATCGAAGTTCAGAAGATTCTATGGTCGTTGTCTAAATTCAAAAATTGGAGTATTAAGCACATTTACCGAGAAGGTAATCAGTGTGCCGAATGGTTAGAAAATAAAGGTGTCGATCAGGCATGTGGGGAGAGGGTGGAAAATAACTACTGTGTGTGGGAGGGATTTCATATGATTGCTGCGAGGGATTCTGCCCAACATGATTTCAATGACAGCTTCCCCACGTGTGAAGCATAAGGAACTTATTTAAGTCAGTTTGGGTGGCTGTATTACACATCTCCCTCCATTTTTTCTATTGTTATGTGTGATGGAACTCCCTCGGCCTCCTATCATCTTTGCCGCTCTTTCTTGTGATGTGAGGGAAATGGATTTTAGAAACAGGGTTACAGATGGTAGGATGTGGAAGATTTTCCTCATCTCTTGTGTAGAGGACCTAGAGGTGATCAAATTGGTCTTGGGGTAGGATTTTCTAAATATGGAGGGATGGCCAAGGGTAAACAGTGGCATTGCCTCCCTTTTTGTGGAAATTAGTTAGTTTTGCATCCTTCGAAGGTGGAGGTGGTTAATGTCGTGGCCCACTGGTTATGCCCAACCTTCTACGAAACCTCACTTCGGAGGTGGCTAATCTCAACATGGTTTCATGGTCTGCTCAGGATGTCACCCCGGGCTCGTCATCTGGTGCTGCCTCAATCTTCCTAATCTCAAGTGCCACTTCAAAGTGTTGCTGGAGTTTTATGATTCCCTCTCCTCCTAAGCCAAGGATAAAAATTTGGGTCGTATTCATATACAATTGCCCAATGTCAAAGCTCTAGGGGCTCCGTTGGTTCCTGTTCTGTCTTGATGGGCCGATCTCGTGCTCCTCTGCGGAGTCTGCCTTTGGTTACCTTTGGTGCAGCTAGATCAATGTTGGCTTGGTAGACGCAAGGGTGCAGCTGTCACACGATCGAGCTAGTAGTGGATGTCCCCAATTTGGGTGTTAACTTTTCTCATTATGTAGGCCCGTAAGTATAATATGGGTTTTAGGTATAGTTATAGAATAAAATGTGGTTTTTGTTAGTATGCCACCTGGTTTTTTGTGGATGTTGTATGGACTTATCTGAGGCTATGCCTCCTCTTGTAAATAGGGAATGGGTCCCTTCAACCCGCCTTAAATATAAAAAAAACTAATCTCTTTCCCCATCTTGGATGCCAATTAACATCGCTTTGTTAGTTAAAATCCCCTTTTAATTGATTAATTAACCATTATTAATTAATTACCCTTTCACAATATTGTATTTAATTAATAAACCCTCTTATTAATTAAATCCCTCTCTCAAACCCCTCTAATTCTACTAATTTCCCTCTAAATCATCCCCAAATGGCTTCTACAAGCTAAACATGGCCTATTAATTAATCCCAATTGATTAATTAAACCTTCCCTAACTCCCATGGGTCATTAATTCCTAATTAATCTCTTCTAATCATGTTTATCCACTCCTAATTCTACATCTCCTTTATCCCACATTCACTAGGATGTATGTTTCTCCCAAATTGGAAAGCTATGTAAAAACCTAGTACCATCGTACCAATCTACACTTTTTTATCGTTTATACCATGTACTCATACTCAAGAGAGTATTTCTATTATAGGAAAGCTTAATAAACTAAGAAACCCCTTACTTGCTAAAGTTAATAAGAGAAGATTCAAAACATGACCTTTATGTCATTTTGAGGAGATCTCTTCCCTTTAGTAGCATCCTTGATTGTGTGTGGCTTACGTTTGGCTTAGAAGGAAATATCTATATATTAAAATCACATGTAATTTCAAAAGGAGGTTTGAATTCTTTGTTTTTAATGTTTTGTGCAATTTTTTAGCTTTTTTATGTTTTATCTTGATGTATTTGATTAAAGAATTAATCTAGGATTTACTTGGTGTTAAATCCTTCATTTATTAGCTTAGGTTCTTTAGCATGCATACAATACAAAGGGATTGGTCATATGCCACCATACCAGTCAATGAAAAATGAAGAATCTCCTTCCCATAAGAAAAATGAGATACATCGTTTAGAGAGAGGATGATCCAAGAGCATACATTTTATACTAAGGTTCAAGATATGGAAACTTTTTCATGACTTTAGAAGAATATGTTGAGCTTCCCATACTAATAGAGGAGTACCCAAGTTTGATTGAGAAAATTGAAAAATAACATGATGTTATTCTTGACCTGAGAATTTAACGGATGCACTTCTCATTAGACATGGATACATGTTCTCTACTTGGTGATGATGAGGATCATGGAGATCTTGAATTTCCTCAAATTAGTCCTGAGATGGTAAGTAATGCTAACCATGAAGAAAGAGTGGTGTGAATTGAGCCACGGGGTTCCAATCATCTTCTCAAGATCTGGATTAATGACTTACTCCAAGAATATAACCATGACTATGAAGTTGTCTCTTTTCTATTTGGAGAAGAAGACCTTATTAATAAGGAACATATGGATGAAAAGGTGTTTGAGTCTCTTAAGAATGATTCTACTTATAAACAAAAAAGAAGAAGTGTTAGTATGTAAATGCAAACCAAGAAATTAACGAAACTAATTTCTAAACCAACACTTCTAATTGTTACCTCAGATACAGAAAGATGGAAATGAAGGATAATATAATACATTCACTTACCTACATGATCTTAATGCTCCTCCTTTGATTGGTTGGATGTGCTCTTGATGTTGTACGATTGATTTTTGTTTCATCTTTTGATGGAGACACACAAGTCACACCTCCACTTTGATTTTCCTTGATGATCGATGAAAGATGATGATTGATTGTGGATGAATAATGGATTGATTGAAGATAAAATGGATGATTGATGAACAAAATAGTAGGTTTTGCTATGGATTCTTAAGATGTTTCAAGATAGCTCTCATGGAGCAGGAGAGATCAATTTATAGATTTTGGGTGGAGGATTCAATGGATAAGATGAATCCATGTTGGATTGAGATCAAGGATGGAGAATACATGTGAGGATTATAATTCTCTAGAATGGAGAATTCTAGAATTTGAATTAAAATTCTATGGAGGGAATAAGCTTCCATTGAATTTTAGAGAGGCTTTTAGATTTAGAAGCCTCTAGATTTAGAGGTGAGGATGTGATTAAGATTAGGATTAGGTTAATAAATGATGATTAGGGGTGAGGTTACATGGAAATGCTAGGGTAGGTGGTAGGTGAGATGTAGGAATATAAAATTACCAAAAATGTTAATAGGTATTATAATAGGATAATAGGATATAATAATGAAATAAAATGGATTAAGGATGAAATGTGATAAATGATGAATGATGAAAGGGTAAATGTGATAAAATGGATTTTTAATGGGATAAAATTAAATATTAGAATAAAGGGATTAAATATGAAAGTAATAATAATTAATCTTGTGATTAATTATTATATGAACTTAAATGATATTGCGGGACGGAGTTACTTGTAATTGATCATGTCGACATTTTAGATATCTACATTTCCCACATCTTTGAAGTGTTATTTCTTAGCAATGACAATTTTAAGAAAAATAAGAGAACATGATGGTGATATGATGCCCCCTCTAGGGGTAAGGTGGGGAGAACCAAGGTGGGTAACCACTCGAAAGAGGAGATGCCCAAGTTAGTAGATGAGATATGATTATAGTAGATGAGATATGATTAGAGGATGAGAAGATTTGAGGATTTAGAGGATGAGGATTAGAGGATTATAAGATTCAATGATTTAAAGGATTAGGATTAGAGGATTGTTATCTCGGTTTGAGTTTACGCCAAAACTATCGATAACCCTACGAAATTTTTAAGTTGGTTTTGCAAAATTGCCTTTATGAGAGAAAATCGGGTTTTCGGGTTTAACCAACGCTTTTGGTGACTCACGCTTGAGGGAATACGGATTTATAGTATAAAGCTTATCCTCTTGGTGTCTGCGACTCAGTATTTTCCTCATTTTTAACAAGGTCCTCTCGCAGCTCAAGATGGCCAGGAAGATCTTCACTCGGTCCTGCGCCGAGCCCAAGGTGAAATTGACCCACTCTTTGAGTTGCTTCTGCAACAAGACAATTTCAGCATGTCCCCCAACAACATTGTTTCTAACCAAACTAGAAGTTCTTCGCTGCTCGCAGAAACCGGATCCCCGTGGAACAAGAAGTGTCTACAACTTTTCATGCACTACTCTTTTCTCGATACTCGATTCCTATACGCACTCTTTTCAGAAGGATGGCAGTACAACCTGTGCCTTGGGGCGTAGTTATTGGTCCTCTTTCTTTAACTCCACCATTGCATGAGTTACCACATGGATCACGTAAAAACATTCCCAAGTTCAATGGGGATGGGAAACAAAGATCCTCGATGAACACGTTACATCTTTCTTTGTAGCATGCGGCGTCCTTGGAGTAGCTCACGAAGATGTCTCTGTTCGACTCTTTGTTGAAACGTTGCATGGTGCAGCAACTGAATGGTTTTATCACCTTCCGAATGCGTGCATCACAAACTGGGCTACCATGAGGACCAAGTTCGAAGCACGTTTCAAACCAGCCGAAGATTCTCATGCTTTGCTAGCACAACTTACCCATATGAAGAAGGAATCTCATGAACCCATGCGGGACTTCGTTGCAAAGTTTAATAAGCTGATCTAGAAGATTCAGAAATAGTTGTACCGACTCCAAAAATTCGAAATGCTTCTTCATTAATGCTCAGCCTCCTGATGTGAGCTTTTTATTAAGAAGGTCGGTTATCCCAGTTTAGTCATCGCTCAGTCAACAATTATTGAAATAGAAGATGATCTTATTTTGGCCGGAAGAATCAAGAAAGACATACCCAAACTCAAAAATCAAGGTTCTTCTCAAGGTAATACTGATCCTATGTTTCAAAAAATGGCTAATGATTTGATCGCTTTAAAAAAGCAAATGTCTCAGCAGGTGAACAATGTTCCGTATCGGGATATCCCTAGACGGAATTTCAATAACAACAATGGTGCGCTTGCAAGGGATAGGCCGCGATTAACTCCTGCTCAACCGAGGCTAGCGATTGAAGCTCCTCCATGCGGCAGTAGAAATAGTTGAAGAAGAGGAAGAACCAGAAGAACAAGATTCTCCGAGGCTTTTGAAGCTTCAGGATATGCCGATGAGTCTTATGACGATTCGGCTGGCGACTCCAGCATTGGGTATTTAGAATACGATGAAGATGAATGTGCGCCAGATGGTCAGTCATTTGTTGTCTTCACTCGATCCCAATCTCAGAATCCAAGAAAACCTCTTGAAAACACTAAGGAGAAGAATAAGGAACCTCCCATAGCCATAATCAACATGAGGTACTCCTATTTCAAAGCCAAATGAAAGAGAAGTCACCAAAAAGGTAACTTCTCCTTATTCTCTTTCTCCTAAGATCAGTGCCTCAACACAAGCTCATGTGATTAGAACTGAGCCTACCATCACCCCTTCTTATACTGCTTTTGACATTATCGATCATGCGAAAGAACCAAAATCCAAATGTCGAGGCAAGCGTAATACCTTGATCAAATCTGAACAGTTCGAAAAACTTGCCAAATTCATCAGAAGTAAAGCGGTTGTTCCATCACCTTCAAAAGGTCTCCTTCCAAATCCTACTCAATCCCCATCTCAGAACAATCTAACCTCTGCTTCTTCTTCAGGAAAGATTGAACCATTTTATTTGTCTTTACTTATAAATGGGTTTAAACTCAGCAATTGCATCATCGACTCAGGGGCCTCTCGACAATGTTATGCCCACAAAAGTAGCCCATGCCCTTGGGCTTACTTTGACTAAGTCATATGGACGGTGTTACTCTATGGAAACCAAACAAGTTCCTTTGATTGGTCAAATCAAAGATGCACAGTTCGCATTCGTTGCTTTCCTAGAAAAGAGAGTGAAAATGACCATTCTAGTTGCTGATATCCCTGCAGCTTACGGTATCCTCTTGGGTAGAGGTTTTTGTAAAGACGTCGAGGAGAGATTAATATGGATTGGACCAAAGCCAAGATCCCGATCCAATGGGGTTCATCAGTTCTCCATCACGAGGCAGGGTGAGGTATTTGGTAACTAAATCGATGATCCTAAAGCTCAAATTCTTTTGAAGATGCTAGCTTGGAAATTATTTCATGACTTCAGAGATACCCACTTTGTAGATGTCAAGGAAGAAGATCCCAATGCTATTTGGACCCTCGAATTCGATGGTAGCTGCTCAACCACCGGATCAGGTGCTGGTGTTGTTCTTATATCTCCTAATTCTGAGATTTTCCCATCAGCTTACAAGTTGCAATTTGATAATACTAACAACACAGCTGAATATGAAGCCCTGTTATTAGGATTAGAAATGGCTAGACAGAAGGGAATTCAAATCTCAAGGTTCAGGGGGATGCGGAGCTGATTGTCAACCAGGTCAGGGGAATCTATTAGGTGAAAAATGATTGCTTGAGACATTACAGGAACAAAGTTTGGGATAGTATAGAATGCTTTGATGCATTTTCTATTAAGACAATTTTGAGAGATTATAACGACAAGGCTGATTCTTTGGCCGTGTTTGCATCCCTCCTTCTTCCTCATCCTAAGTTTAAACAAGATACGTACTCTATCGAGATTGTGTACCATCCCAGTATCCCAGATAATGCGACTCACTGGCAAGTGTTCAATGATGATCAACAGGTGTTGGCTTTTCTAGAAAAGGCTGACAATTTCAGTGAGTTGTACTTTGAAGGTTTGGAATAAACTTTCCGTGAAACTATCTCAAATCCATATCAAGAGGTCGATGGTGAGTTTATCCAGCTTAAAGGCAACGAGATACCAAAAGGTTTGGTTTCTCTGGAAGGTTTGTTTGACAAGCATGATCGTTTTATTCAAAACAAAAGGTAAGTTGAAGGAGCTTCTTCATCGGAGGTAGATCAAGTCAATCTAGGTTCGTCTGATCAACCTCGGATGGTGAATATTGGGAAATGTTGTTCCCCTGAAGAGAAAGCAAGATTCACTTCGCTTCTGAAGAGATACATGGATGTGTTAGCCTGGTCTTATGTAGATTTAAAATATTTCAAGCCCAGAGACGTACAACATAGTATCCCTTTGAAGCCTGATATGAAGCCGTACAGACAAAAGCAAAGACATTATAATCCCAAGATCTCAGGAACTATCCTTGCAGAAATCCAGAAGATGTTAGATGCTAGAATTATTTTTCCAATCCATCACTCCACCTGGATTGCTAACATCGTTCCTATCAGGAAGAAGAATGGCGAAATCTGAATTTGTGTTGACTTCCGGAACCTGAATCAGTCTTCATTGAAGGAAAATTATCCTTTGCCTATCATGGATTAGGTTTTACAAACCATTCTTGGATCGAAATGATATCCATGCTCGATATATTTTCAAGATACAATCAAGTTGAGGTAACTACGGAGGATCAACACAAGATGACCTTCACAACCCCATGGGGTACCTTTTCTTACAGGAGGATGCCTTTCGGCTTGATCAACGCCGGAGCCACCTTTCAGAGAGCTATGGACTTGGCATTCAGAGACCTGATGGGCAAAGTCATAGTGGTATATTTAGATGACTTGACCATTTTCTCTAAAAATGGAGTGATCATTATGATCATTTAGAGCAAGTACTTTTGAGATGCAGGCATCACGGGATTTCATTAAATCCCAAGAAGTCCATGTTTGGAGTGACTGAAGGAAAGTTGTTGGGTCATATCGTGACTAAAGAAGGAACCAAAATTGACCCAGAAAGGGTAAAGGCCATTCAGAGCCTTACCCTACCCACAAGTAAAACTGGAGTTCATTCTTTCTTCGGAAAGGTTAATTTCCTAAGAAGGTTCGTACCTGATTTTGCTGATAAAACTAAGGATATCCTTGGGATGATGAAAGGAAAAATTCCATTTCGATGGAGTACATGAAGGGAAGCTTGCATTTGAAGAAATCAAAAGGGCAATTCTTGCGCTCCTATCCTGGTATGTTCGGACTTCAAAAAGATTTCATCATGTACAGCTACGCCTCTGCTCACACAGTGTCAGCCATCCTGATGCAGGAGAATGGGGAAGGCATTGAAGCTCCCATCGCATTTATGAGCTGCCCATTGAAAGAACATGAATTAAAGATGTCACAAATTGAAAATCATGCTTATGCAGTGGTACGAGCGGTGAAACATTTCAGGTACTATGTGCTAAATTCCCATACCCTCGTTCTCGTTCCCGACACTTGCCGTTAAATCCATTTTGACTCAACAAGAGCTGGGGAGTCAACGAGGTACTTGGATAGCTAAAGTTCAGGAGTATGACTTGGACATCGACCTACCAAGTTGGTATGAGGAAGGGCCTGTGCCCGATTGATTGCAGAAAATCATGCTGAAGCAGAATGTGAAAAGACTCAAGATACTTCCTGAGTTGCCCATGGTGCTTTTCGTGAGTACAACTGATGAATGGTACACGGATATTGCTTTCTTTCTAACTTATGGTGAATGCCCTCCGCATTTAAGCCAAAAAGAGAAGAGGACTGTCAAGTTGAGATCTGTAAAATACCTTTTGTGGGATAACGGAATATACAAGAAAGGTATTGATGGTGTTTTCCTGCGTTGTGTTGATAAATCACAACAGGTAAAGTTGTTAGAGTCCTTCCATAGCCTAGCATGCGGAGGACATTTTTCATCTTCTGTAATAGCTTATAAGATCCTACGGGCTAGGTACTATTGGCCTACTCTCTTTCGGGATTCAACAGAGTGGGTGTCCAAGTGTGAAGCTTGTCAACATTTCGTTGGTCGTCCCAAGCTAGCAGCTCTCCCCTTGAAGCCCGTAGTGATTGAAGAACCTTTTTGCCCGTGGGGAATTGACTTCATTAGAACATTGAATCCCGCTTTCAGTGCGGACATAATTACGTGTTGACTGCTACAGACTATTTTACCAAGTGGGTGGAAGCCGCACCAATCAAGCAAGCAACCTCTGAAGTTGTTTGCAAGTTCCTTAAAGAAAATATAATTGTCAGATTCGGTGTGCCTCACAAGATTGTAGCTGATAATGCCTCTAATTTCTCATCGCATGAGATGATAGAATTTTGCTATGGATTCGGCATCACTTTGGCTCACTCATCTGATTATTATCCCCAAGGCAATGGGCAAGCTGAGTCCAGCAACAAGAACCTGGTTACCATAATTAGAAAACTAGTAGATGAAAACCAGAGGACATGGCACAAAGCATTGTATGACGTGTTGTGGGCTGATCGGATTACCCCAAAGTGAGCTATAGGAATGTCCCCTTTCCAAGTACTGTACGGGATCGATGCTGAGATTCCTATCTCAGTAGAATTGCCAGCCTTACAGTTGGCAAAAGCAGTCGAAGATGCGGCTTTTCAAAATTCTGTTGAGAAAAGGGTTATGTACCTAGCCAGGCTAGAAGAGGAACGAAGCAAGGTGGTTGATCGCATCGCAGATCATCAGAGCAGAGTGAAGAAATTTTTTGACAAGAAATCAAAGCAGCGTAATTTCCAGATTGGAGACCTGGTGTTGCTTTGGGATAAGAGGAGGGAGCAGAAAGGAATGCACGGGAAGTTTGATTCTTTGTGGAAAGGACCTTTCAAGATCCATGAGCTGAGTGGTGAAAATAGTTTCCTTCTATCATATCTGGATGGAGGGTTACTCCCTTTGCCTTTCAGCGGACAACATCTAAAGTTGTTCCATCACTAATGCAAGATGTTCTCTTGCATTGTACATACTTTACTTTTTGTTGTGTGTTTGCTTTTGGTCTTCTTTCTTTCTTCATTTTGTTTTGTTTCGGTTTTCTTCTTTTCTGACTCCGTAGCCCAATGGATAAAGCCAGAGATTTTGAGTTCTCTTCCTTTGGTATCACAAAGAAAGTCCCAACTAGAGCCAGCTGTTATCTCAGTTTTGAGTTTACGCCAAAACTATCAGATAACCCTACGAAATTTTTAAGCTGGTTTTGCAAAATTGCCTTTATGAGAGAAAATCGGGTTTTCGGGTTTCACCGACAGGACAACATGTGTTTTAGATGTTTCATGTCTGGTGTTCCCCAAAACCTGAAACCCGCATCGACTAAGGCGAGTCGGGTTTGCGGAACTTCCGAACATCGGAGCATGTCTTCGTCTAAGCATCATGCTTCATGTCAATTGTTTCCCGCAACCCGAAACCCGAATTGCCTAAGTCCTTCATGTCGGGTTTTGAAACTTTGAAGCATCTAAGCATCATGCTTCATGTCAATTGTTTTCCATGAACCCAAACCCGAATTGCTCTAAACACCTTTGTGTCGGGTTTTCGGACCTCCCGAGCATGCTGACATGGCGTTAATGCCGAGTTGTCGGGTGAGTTGGCACGTGCCAGCCGAAGTGTATTAATTGCAAATTTTCTTATATATATGCGGATTTCCACGTCATTTTTACCGGACATATTTTTACCTCGTGGATTTTTTGCACATGCTTCTCCAACCTCGAAACCCGAAACTCACCTGTGCCCGATTGAATTACCCATTTTCAATCTTTCCTTGCTTTGGTTGAAGGTATCTCTCTCTTCATTCTTTGTTCATGGTTTTTATGGATTGATTATGTATGGAATTCTTCCCATTTTCTTACCGGGTTTCTATTTTAGGGTTTATCTCTTTGGAATTATCACTTTGTGTTATTTCCTAGAATATTGTTGTAATCAAAATATGTTTTGGATATAAACGATGAAGAAAGAACTTGCATGTTTTAAAATCAACAAAAACCCTATTCCCCCTTCTCGGGTTTCGCAGGGTGTTGTGCAGTATCAAAAACCCGCAGTGTATCAGAAAGTTTGAAGAGCCGGACTTTCCAAAATCTCCGACATCCTCAGTGTGCTCGTTTTTCAAGTCTCCGACATCCTCAGTGTGTCGGGCTTTCTCAAATCTCTGACATCCTCAGCGCATCGGGTTTTCTGGACTCCTCGACATCCTCCTCAGTGTGTCGGGTTTTTCCACCCTTCCGGCATCTCCAGTAGGTCGGGGTTTTCTCAGTGTGCAACATCTCCTGATCTCCGAAACTCTCTTCCTTCAAAATCCCTCATGTCGGACCCTGGTCCATCACAAGAAAAGACTGAGAAGTCAGGAAGGATGAAATACAAGTTCAGAAAGGTGGAGTCTCCATCATATATCGATTGCAATTATGACATCCGAGATACAGAGCTCGAAATATAGATATTGAGGATTTCTGGAGTAGGGTAAGGAGTTCCTCCCAAACTCCATGGATGAAATCGATAGCCGATAGTGGTTTACCTCTTGCAGTGGGTTTTCCCATGTCCGCTCAGTGCCCTGAATTCATCTTAGCTGCGCTTCCAGTTATGACTCTGCTTCTGTTTTTGTGAGAAATCAGACGGGAGAAGTTGTGATCAAGTTAGACGGAGGTTACTTTGATGACCTCCTCAAACTACCCAATTTTGAAGAATATGGAGAGTTAGATATCAAGTCAGCTCAGAAAGCTTGGGATAATGATCAGGAAGATTGTATCAAGCATGTAAATAAGAAGTTCCTGATCAAAGCCAAACCGGTTGTCTCCAGATTCCCAAGACTTATCCCCAGGAGTGATTTCATTCAGGAAATCAATGACATCATCACTCTGTTGAGTCGGGTTTTTGGTTTACCCGAATCAAATGTTTTCCAAGGGTGGATGTATCAATTCATGATCACCATCAAGAAGAATCAACAAGGGATTGATTGGGGCACTCTCATTAGTAATGAGATAGATTCCCAAATGACAACAGTCTTGTCCACAGGGAAGTTTTATATGTCCTCATATGTCACCTATCGGCCGCGGGATGAGGAACTATCCCGGGTTGGATATCAAGGGAAACAGGACGGTGAACCAGGTTTATCAGTACTTCCCTCAACTGACAAGAAAAGGGTCTCAAGACCAATTCAGAAGGGTAAATGATGCCTTCTTTTATGAAAACATCTGCAGGTTAAACCCTGAATTGAGGAAGACAAGAGTCTCAGATGAGGCCTGGGCTGAAGTTTCCAAATGGGGTTGTGTCTTCTTGTAATTCAAGAAGTTCACATATCTTCGGGCAGTCATGTACTCAGGGGATCCTTTCCGTCTGCCCCGATATCCAGGGGATAAACTGATCTTGATGGAATTGGTTAGGCAATTGTTGGATTTCCACAAGTTCCAACAAAGTAAACATAAGGTTGTTGTATCTTTCCCAATTTCTATTGGAAGATACACTTGTTCGACAGTGGTGAAAGCTAAAAATGTTGTCCATGAGCTTCAGGACAAGTTGAAGAAGCATATGAAGCCCCGAGATGGGTTTGACATTCGAGGAGTCCTCAGGGCGTATGGAACTCTGCACCTGCATAGACCAAGCATAGAAGACATCTGGATTGATCTATGTGATGAGGTTGTTGTTCGTAGAAAGGATCATAGCAGATTGACACTTGCTGAGATTCAAACACTTGAGCTTGCTGACTTACCAGAAGGTACTAGTGACAATGAAAGTGTTCTGGATCTTTCCTATGATGGACTAAATGAAGATCAATATGTTTTCCCACCTATTGATTGGTCAATCAGTGAAAAAGCCTCCATTACAGATAGGTCGGCTCTGATTCTTGCACGCACCAAAGCATGGCTCTCCTCTTGGGGAATGAGTTTTAAAGATGATAAGTTTTCAAAGTTGGCTGCTTCAGAGGTGGGGCCCTCCAAAAAGGAAAAGGACAAAAAATCTTCTAAGGGGCCTATAAAGGTCAAGTTTGTCAAAAAGAGGAAAGAAAGAGAAATCTCTTCAATTATTTCTCCAGTTGAAACGGTGGATGTGCCAGAATCACCAACACCACCAGAAATAGGAGAAATTACTTTGGAAGAAGAAGGAAGCCAGCCTCTGGTTTCATCATTTGTTGATTGCCCAACTGAAGAGACCTTATCTCTTGCATCCCAGGCTTTGGAGTCTGAATCTGCGCCTCCCCCTCACAACCACTCCTACCTCCTCATTCTCCATCAACTTCTTCAATCATGGCCAGTATTTTCTCTGGACTCTCACCCCTCTCTGCTGGGACCCAAGTGATCACCAACACGCCCCCTCCTGTGCCTCTTTTTATCGGATCTACTACCACATTGGTAACTATTCCCCCTCCACTAGTAGAATCTTCTCCCCTTGAGAGTATGATACCAGCTTCTACAACAGTGGAAACTTCCTCTGATACGCCGCAATGGCTACTCGAGCAAACTCTAGGAAGAGGAAGGTGATTGTACCCATACCAGCCTTTGATTTCAGCTCACTCAAGGCTTCTACTACTAAATCAGCCAAGAAACCTAAAACAGTTTCAAGGGTTTTGGTGGACGCTTCAGGGGATAAGTTCGTAGAGATCACCACTCCCGCGACTGACAAAACTAAAGAGGACATAACAGCCTCTGATTATCAGATAACCAGGGTGGCTCTAGGAAGAGTGACAGCAGAAGGGCGTAATAGATGCACGAGATGCCACAAACGTGTTGTGCCGTGGTTGAAAGAAACAAAAGACAATAGAGATGAGCTTAAAGGAAAAGTGGAGCAGTTGACTGAGGTTTTGCTTAAACTCTCAAAACCCCTTGAATCCATACCATCTTCTTTTGTCCCTGTCGGATTCGATTTCTCATCAGTGCCTACAATTGAGAAGATTGCTAAAAAAGGAAGGGTGGTCGATGAATGGATCCAAAGGCTGCTCCAACAGGGGAAGGAAGTGATTCAAGACGTTGTGAAAGTTCATCAATCTTTGGGGGACATTCAGAAGGATGGAGAGAAGATGGACGATGATTTCTCTCAAGAAATTAGACATCTTGATTTGACTTTTGAAGCTCTCCAGGTATTAAAGCAAATACCATCACATCTCTTGGTAGAAGAAGGCATCATCCCACATATGGATAAGCATTTCCAGCTGACCAAAGCCATCAGGTTCAGAGTAAAGATTCTCAACGAAGCCTGCGGTAAGTTGAGAGAATCAAGGGATAAATTGATTGATGGAAAAAGTGATCTGGAAGAAGAGTTGCTGAAGATTTGTCCAAAGGTGTCAGTTGGAAACTCAGGTATCCTATCAGCAGATGATCTTTTCAAACAAGTCCAAGAGTCTGTTCAGCATGAACCAACGCACGGATTTGGTATTGAGATCATTGATCGGTTTGTAAGAATTGAACATTCTTTGGAGGCCTTGAGAAAGCTCAGCAAAAGATTGAAAAAGCTTCCTGGTAGTGCTAGTGATACCCATGAAACCTGCGAAATTTTGAATGATCATTCCACTGTGCCTGATGAAAACGAAATGCAAGGCATAATTCGAAAGTTCCAAGAATTTCGGAACAAACAGGCTCAGCTGGAGGAAGAGAAAGATGAGGGAGCGAAAGATGATGATTCAGATTAAGTCTTGATGTTTCATGTCATTTCAATCTTGAAATTGACATGTCTTTTTCATTTCTGTTTCGTCACATAGGAAGCAAATTTTGACTTGGTCTCCTACGCGAGAGTCAAGCAAAATAGAACTCTTTTTAAAGAACACTATTTTCTAGGATTTATCCTATTTTCTCTCGTTTCCTTTTATTATAAATAAGGGATGCTTATGCATTCCAAAGGGTCGAGATTTTTGGAATATTCGGAGCTATTGGAAAGAAGAAAAACTTTGTGTTTTCTTTTAATCATTTTGAAGAATAGGAGTTGATATTATTTTGCAAACTTTGTGTTGTGGGATATATCTTTCTTAAGACATTGTTCTTACGTCCATAATCTTAAGCTATTCTTTGTTTAGCACCTTAGTGTTTCTAATCATTTCAGACATTATATTTATGATCTAAAGCCCGTATGATTATTTCGTGCTCTGTGTTTACTCGAAAGAAAATATGTTTCTCTCATTTCCTTTCCATTGTTCTTCTTTCATTGTAATAGTTTCCGACTCAGTTCATTTACGAAAGCAATACTTTTGAATCGTGTGGATGTGGATTTTGGGATTTTATCCCAACCCCAATGGTTAGATTAGTGTGAATACTGTATATATTATTTTTGTTGTGTTTTAGATTAGTAATAAGCAAGGAGCCTCACCTGTCTTTGAGGAGGGATTTAATCCCATATCTTGTGGTTGAACCTCATATTTTGGATTGACAAAATATCCAACCAACAAGGATTAAAATATTTGAGGATTTAGAGGATGAGGATTATATTGGATTTTTGGATTAGAGGATTTAGATTTGAGGATTCCCAATCAACGATGTATGACAAGGGTGAAGATTTTAGATTTGAGGATGTTGGATTTGAATATAGTAGATGTTGAGGATTTTGGATTATAGGATGTTGGATGCCCTAGTCAAGGATGTATGGCAAGGGTGAAGATGTATGATTTAGATGATGCCCAATCAATGGGTGAATATTTTGGATTTAGGTTTGAGGATGCCCTTGTCAAGGGGTTAGGATTTGAGGATTTGGGATTATAGGATGTTGGATTTGGAGGATTAAAATATTGAGGATGTTTAGCATGATGAGAATAAGGATTGGTTGTTGGATTGATTTGGATGAGAGGATGTTAGATAGTTAGTTAGATGATAACGATGATGATGATGAGGTGTGGATGATGATAAGGATAAAATATGATGATAGAAGGGGGTGTGATACCATAAAGTGTCCATTGTTATCATCATTAGTAGTTGTGATTAATATGGCATAGAGTAAGATTAATCAAGGTATAAAGACCATAATGATTAAATTTTCAAATTCATGTTTCCTCATATCATTGGACATATTAGTAGAAAAAATTGTCCTCATATCATTGGACAAATTAATGCAAAAAATATGGTCCTCATATCATTGGACCATACACAAGAAAAATAAACAAAAAAAGGCCTCATATCATCGGCCAAAATGCAAATGCAAACAAGCAAAAAACACATAGTGCATTATATATTGTTTTTGGATTTTGGTGTAAAGGTTTTGATTTTTTAAATTTTGGATTTTTATATTTTTGGATGTTTAGATTATTTGATGTTGGATTCTGATGTTGGGAATTGGATGTTGTTTTTAGATTTTGTATTTTTCGATGTTGGATCTTGGATGTTTGGATGAGTGATGGGGGATGGGAAGGGATGTAAGGTGGGATGTGACTTTCTCCTATGAGTCCCAAAGTGTGTTTGGGTAGGATGAAAGGGAAGGATTGAGGGAAATTAGGTAGGTTGGATAGGAAAAAATAGGATTATAATAGGATGAGGATTGTTTTATGTTGTATGGTGGATTGGTTAATAGGATTTAAGGATAGGATGGATAAGATAGGGATAGGATGAGGATAGGATAAGGATTATTTGATTTTGGATAGGTATTGGTTGATAGGATTTAAGGATAAGTTGGACACAATAGATATTGGTTAATCGATTAGGATTAGATGGGATGTGGTGATAAGATATGCCCCTATGTAATGAATTGATGGATAGATGTGGTGTGCCCCCAAGTGTAAAGGAGGGTGGCCTGTGTGGATGGATGGATGATTTTTCTTTTCCCCCAGGTGTAGGGTAGGATGGGAAGTGAGGGGTATCTAAAATGGATGATGCCCCTAACGGATGATAGTAAGGCTGCCCCCAATCATGATGATGATAGTTTGAAAGGGACATAAGGAGGATGGGATAAAAAGTAAAGGGTCATCGCCTTCCCACGGATGTTCGATCCAAGGTAAAAAGGATGTTGATGTGATGGATGGAAGGAAAATGACATTAGTGATGAAAAAAATATGATCCTATCGGCACATGTTATAAGGAAAGAGCAAGACTAAAACATAAGTGTGACCAATGTCTAAACAATACTTGATAACATGCAAGCCCTATGTCTCTTCAAGATCAAAGTTTGTGTGATTGTGATGGTTGATTACCACTTGAAGTGAATACTTGATGGGTAGTATGTAAAGACAAACTAGCCAATGTATAGGGAGTGATTAAGTCAAATAGGTGATGGAGGCGAATGGAAGGTTAAGTCGTGCATTGGTCCCCTGTCAGTGAGGTGTCCATAGCCCCGACGAAATACATCTGATTCTTGTCACAACATTTCTCTATTGCCAGCCAGGCATCCATAACCCCAGTAGAGTTGCTGGAAACACCCCTAGAGAGAGTCTTGAGGTGGATTTTATTTGATATTTTTAATTTTGATATGATTTTTTTACTTTTTCTTTTTTATATTTTTTTTTTGGCATAAAGAGGATCCACTCTCTTGAGAACTCTCAAGGGGTTAAGAATCACTAGTGGCTTGATGGGGGATGGAAATGAGTGTAGTGATGACATTGGATAGAGTGTCAAAATATGCACCCAAGGGTCTTCACCATAAGTTTATTAAGTGTGTTAAATTGTGTGGATCTCTAGGAGGAATAATGGTGTTGGGATGTTGAAGGTAAGGATAGACCAATGTCACACAATTGTAGTAGGTACTATTAGCTACAACATGTGTGAGAAATCTGATCAAGTGTTCAATTGAATGGATTAGAAGAGGATATGAATGGATGCGATGATAAGAATGGATGAGATGAAAAGGGATTTAGATGTTGGATGGAAGGAGGATGAATGGGAAGGAAAGAACATCCATCGTGCACATGTGACAAATTATGTGCTCAATCCATTTTAAGTGTTTGGTAAATGAAATTTGATTGGGTAGGATGGTAGGATCAATAAGAGGAGTGGTAGAAATGGGTTGTGATGGATTAGGGGAAGGGACATTGTTAGTGTTAGGTTTATACCCTAAGCCTAAATGACCTAGATTTTGATGAAGTGAGATGGGTTCACGAATGCCTTGTTTATGGATGCCTAAGCCTTTACCTCGATGTTTCATATTAGCGAACATATTTTTGGCTATAGGATATGAATTGATGGGGAAGATGATGCATGTGGTCATCATGAGACTGAGGGGGTTGTAGGTTTTTCATCCGCTAAGAGGCCGGACTTAACAAAGGATGGGAGGTGAGATTTGTTTTGGTTTTTGTTGGTGACGGGATGTTTGGATGTATGATGAGATTTAGATGGATGAATATGTTTAGATGTAGAGTGGGATTTGGATGGTGGATGATGGTTAGGAAGGATTGGGATGGAAAGGTGGTGGATAGAGAGGTATAAGGATAAGAATTCCTTGGTTAATGATATTTTGGACATAAGACCTAAATTACATGCAACAATTGGTCGAATGTCCATGGGTGTGATGGAAGTCACAATAATAGTGTTCTCGATACCAAGATAGTTTGGGAAGGTTTTGATTGCATGTGATTTGATTGGGGGATGGATGATCATGTTGAAGGTTTTTAGACGATGGAAGATGTTGGTCAATGATTCTCCTAAAGGAGTGAAGTGGATTGGGTTAAATGGTTTAGTAGGAAGTAAATGGTTTGGAGGGAGTAGGAAGTAATGGTGTAGGATTAGGTGGTTGATGAGATGTTTTGGTTGATTTGGATTTAGGATTTGGATTGGATTGGTGTGGTTTAGAAGATGAAGGGATATGTTAGGCCTAGGGGCCGAAGTGGATGGTTTGGGCTTGGAGGCTGAAGTAGATTTGGGTGATTTTGGATTGGTTGGAGTATGTGGTTTTGAGGTAGATGGTTTTGGCTTAGGATTAGATTGTTTGGGATTGATAGATGTAGATGAAGGGGATGGGGTAGATTTAGATGAAGGGGATAGTTGTGATATGGGGTCACATTAGATTTGGGTGATGTTGGGGATGAAGGAGATTTGGGAGATGGGTGTGGTGTAGGAATCACATTAGATTTATTTGATTTAGGGGATGAAGTAGATGAAGGTGGCATAAGATTCATATTGATTGGGTGGGGAGATGGGGTGGGGAGAGGATTGGGATTGGATTTTTTAGGTTTAGGATTTGGTGACTTAGGAGTCACATTAGATGTTTTAGGATTGGGGGATGGTGGAGATGAAATAGGATTAGAGGATAGGATAGTGTTAGGTTTAGGTGATGAAGGGGTTAAGATAGGATTAGGTGTTGATGAAGAGGATGAGGGTGGCGTAGGAACCACATTAGATGGTTTAGGATTGGGGGTACAAGGGGAGGAGGGTGACTTAGGAGTCACAGTGGATGATATATTTTTTATATAATTAGGCATAGGTGATGGAGGGGATGAAATAAGATTAGGGGTTAAATTTGATGGTGGATTAGGGATTATGGGAAAATCTAGATAAAATTCCATAGGATTGGATTAGAATGATGAAGATGAAGAGGATGGAGGACTAATATGATATGTGGGATGATGATATTGATTTAGGATAAAGTTGTTGTGATTGTGTGGATATGTGAATGGGATTCGATGATAAGTTTTATGATGATTTGATTTAGGAGTTGAGGTTTTGGATGATGGTGGATTATTTGTATGAGTTTTGATGGGATGAAGGTGTAGGTCATGATGATTGATAGGGATTTGGAGGTTGGGGTTTGGGATGGTTGTGTGGGTTTGAGATGGGTGCCTAGATTAGCAAGGACATAAAGAAGGTCCTCTTGGTCTAGGTTAAAGTTATTGAGTCGTCAAAGTCAATGAAGTTGGTTAGTAGGGATAGTGATTTATGTTGTTTAGGTCGAGGTGTGGATTGAGATGATTTTGGTTCCTCAAGGAGGAAGTCAATGGGGTGAGCGGTAGGGATCTTAGGAAGGGAAGAATTGTGGATGGGGTTGGTTAAGAGATGATAGTTTAGGGGTGATTGATTGATTGAAGATTGAAGATCAGATATTTGTTGATTAAGTTGTTGAATGGTTTTTAGGATGTTAGGATCGACATGGGATGGTTGGTTTGGATGGCAGGAGAGGGTTGGTTAAGGTAGGATGTTAGGTTTGAGATTTGTTTGTTAATGTGTTGGATGGTGTGTGGGACTTCGTGGTCAAAGTGAGATGGTTGACTTGGATGGGTGGGGGATGATGGGATAGTTTGGTTGATGGATTTAGAAAATAGGTAGGGGTTTGGATGTTGGTTTAGAGAGGATGGGGATTGAGGATTAAAGGCCATGGTTAGATAAGATGTGTGGGTGATTGGTTTGTATTAAGATTGATGGTGATGGGATTAGGATTTAGGTTATGTGATTAAGAATGATTAATTATGATGATGTTTGATTGATTAAAATTTTAAGGTGATGGGATGGTTAAGGGTGTTCACAAAAGCAAAAACATGCAACACACACCCTAACTAGTCAAGTGGGATTACAATCAAACTATAGCCCACTTTTAATACCACACACCAATGGTGGTGCCATAATTGGCTCTCCACCTATGTGTCAATGTGGGGTCAGCTAATGAGTGATCTTAAGGAGTGTGACATCCTTACACTATAGTTTGATTACATCCAAATGGTTTCCTAGTCTAGGATGCATGAGCTCACTAGGGGCATCCCCGATATACCTTGTGGTACGTGGGGCCCAAGTCCATGTTGCAAGGATGTTGTCTAAGGCCTGGGTATTAGGACATGGAAGCCCCTCACTTCACGCCGCTCTTAAAACAAGAAGCACTTTATTTAATAATGACATTTTCAAGAATTTATATACCCCGCTGAACACGGGGTGTGTCTACGTGTGCATGGAGATGAAGCCCATGGTCACGAGACCCCTAAGACTATGACAAGTGTGTGGATATCACTTCCACGTCACATTTCCCCTACAAAATAAAAATGGGAAGGCTAGCCACTTTTGATCCTCAAGATCATCCTAGGATGTGAGAGGAGAGCATACATGGTTTTGCCTTCGGGATGAACAAGCAACAAAGGAAAACACACAAAAAAATGATGATAAATGCAAGAAAATGGATGCAAGATAAAATGATTAAAAATTATGTAATGGGGTCTTCAAAAGGAGGCCCTAAAAAAAAATATTAATAGTTTGATTATAACCCCAAATGTCTTGGACTAAATGAGATGAAAAACAAAAAGGATTAGTAGTTTTAGATTGATTTTTATCTTTGGTAAGCGTAGGAAGCTGCACACAAAGTGTTAGTAGTTTGGAACAAGAAAATATAACTTAATGTGTAGTTAAAATAACAAGATTTAGGAAAATGAAAACCATGAATAAATTATATTATAAAAATATAAATTAACACTTTCATTGCATAGATATTTTCAATACCTTTCCAGGGAAAAAAATGGAGTCGTTTCGAGTTCGGGATCAAAATTTATGGCTCTCGGAAGTTAGGCAACAAAAACTACAACACAGAGCATAGGCGCTAAAAACGCAGACATAGCACCACTTTAGAACATATGCACTACTTTGTGTGAAAAAGCGCTACTTTATGTGCAAAAAGTGCTACTTTGCCTACAAACGCACTATTTTGTCAAAAAGGCAATTTTGGGGATTTAAAGGTTGAAAAAAAGCATTGAAGTATTTACAAATGTGCCACGAGGTTTACAAAAGCGTTGTTTTAGGTCAAAAGTGTTGAAACATAAGATCACACAAAAATTTGAAATTTCAAGGGGTAAATCTCAACAAAAAATTTCAAATTTGGATAGTTTGTTCTAAATATTAAATACTATTAAAAAAATCAAAATTTTGGGGGGTAAGCCCCACGGTGGGCACAAAAAATGTAAACAAAAACAAGAAGTTTTAGTATGTAAATGCAAACCAAGAAATTAACCAAACTAATTTTTGAAATAACACTTCTAATTTCTACCTCAGATAGAGCAAGATGGAAAGGAAGTAGAATATAATACCTACACTTACCTACATGACAATCGTAACACTCCTCCTTTGATTGGTTGGATGTGTTCTTGATGTTGTATGATTGATTGTTTCTTCATATTTTGATGGAGACACACAAGTAACACCTCCCTTTGATTTTCCTTAATGATTGATAAAGATGATGATGATTGATGAATGAATGATGGATATTGAAGATTGAAGAAAATGGATGATTGATGAACAAAATAACATGGTTTTATTATGGATTCTTAAGATGTTTCAAGATAGCTCTCATGGAGGAGGAGAGCTCAATTTATAGTTTTTGGGTGGAGGATTCAATGGCTAAGATGAAGCCATGTTGGATTGAGATCAAGGGTGGAGGATGCATGTGAGGATTAGAATTCTCTAGAATGGAGAATTCTAGAATTTGAATTCAAATTCTATGGAGGGAAGAAGCTTCCATTGAATTAAAAATTCAATGGAAGGAGAAGGTTAGAGAGGCTTCTAGATTTAGAAGCCTCTAGATTTAGAGGTGAGGATGTGATTAGGATTAGGATTAGATTAGGTTAGGTTAATAAATGATGATTAGGGGTGAGGTTACATGGAAAGGGTAGGTGTAGGGATGTGTAGGGTAGGTGGTAGATGAGATGTAGGAATATTAAATTCCTAGAAAATGTTAATAGGTATTATAATAGGATAATAGGATATAATAATGAAATAAAAGGGATTAAGGATGAAATGAGATAAATATAAATGATGAAAGGGTAAATGTGATAAAAGGGATTTTTAATGGGATAAAATGAAATATTATAATAAAAAGGAAAAATAATTAATCTTATGATAAATATGGATTAATAATAATTAATCTTGCGATTAATTATTATATGGATTTAGATGATGTTGCGGGACAAGATTACTCATAATTGATCATGTTGACATTTTAGATGTGAAATTTCACGAATGATGGTCAAGTATGTCACTCTTGAGGGAAGATATGTGACGATTCCTTTTAAGAATTTGGTCTTCCTTAATCATTTCAAGAGGAATTTAACTGTTAATTTTTGCATTACCTTTTAAACTCACTAGAACGCTCTATTCTTGAGTTCCAAAATCATACCCGTGTTGTCCCCCTCCATCAAGGTCTTATTTTGTTGATCCATCACCACCGTATTTCCAGTCTGCTCTGTTCTGTTATCCTGTTGCCCCCTTTTCCAGATTCCATTAACCCCATATCTAGCTTCCACTAGCCGTAAAAGAAACAAGAATCCCCTGTACCCCTCTTAGAGGGTTCTTTGTAGTAATAAAGAGATTGAGTTGGCCAAAAACCTGCTCCATATCAGCAATCCAGTTGAAGACATTGCTATAGAAAAAGAAGAAGGGTTGCTTAAGCAGGATTGAAAAGTTGGAAAGGGAGGTTTTGGACCTCAAAGATGAACTCAAGAAGGTTGGTAAAAGTGTAGGTAAAAGGAAGATGCATGTTGAACCTGCTATGGATAATGAGCAAGTTGAATAAATTTTCAAGAAACTCCATTCTCTGGATAATAGACTAGGAAATGCTAAAGGGCAACATGATTGTACCATTTCTATGCTTAAATCTATCTACAACTTTCGGAACAACATGTCAAAAGTGTTTGTATTCTCAGTGACATTCCAACTTGTCATTTAGGAGTCAGACACTACAAGGGACTTGGTCTTTTCTCAATTAGACAAGAATGATCCCTCCCATGTCACTGCCCTTACATTATTTAGCTCTTTGCAGAAATTCAAGATGAAGATTGATAAAGCAATTAAGTAGAGTTTCCTCTAGTTTGTTGTTGTGTTGTTGTCAGGAAGATGTTTTCTTGCTATTTTGATGTTGCTTTGTCTCTGTTTTGCTCCTTTTTATAGTTATCGGTTAAACTATAGTTGGTCCTCATGTTCTTCATGGATTTTGATCCTTTTTTTTTTTTTTTACTGTTATATCGGCTTTTGAGCCTTATTGTAAAGGGATTTAGTCCCTTATATCTTTAGACTTATTTTTGTTTATCTCTGGCTTTTGAGCCTTTTTTGTAAATAGGGTATAGTCCCTTTAAAAACTATTTATCCTTAATAAAAAAAAGTAAAAAAAATCTCAATTAATAGATTCATAACCAAGAAATAATAAGATGGTAGAAAACTAGGATTGAGTATGCTTTTCAACACAAGTTATATTATTTCACCATCTTAATTATTTGAAAAAAATTTGATAAATGGTTAAAGCTTAACATTTATAAGGTGATTGGTAATAGGTCTTCAATGGCTTCAAACTATCTTTCGAGAGGAAATGCATATTAAAAAAATTAAGTGAGAAATATGATATATTTTATGTTTAATATATTAGGGTAGAAATAAAAAGGGGTAAATAAAATTGTAATTAAAAAATGGGTAAGTAAGGTACATGGAAAAAATAGGGGTATTTTCATTCTAATAATATAACATGAGGAGGTATTATCAATTGAATAATTAGAGGTAAAAACTAGAATTAAGGGTATTCTTTAATACCCTTCGAACGCATGTGTTATACCATACTTTTACTAAGTGAACTCCCATGAGTTTTCAAGTGTGTTTCATGTGCATGGAAGTATACCTAGTTTGACTCATGAAGTTGTTGAGATCCAAGGTGGAGTAGTTGTTCCTAGAGGCATAAAAGGGCTATTTTTAGCCATTTTACAATAAAATAATACCCTCCGGAGGATGATTTATAAGGTTTCAACCCATTTTGGGTTGTTTAGAGGATTATTAAAGAGATCCAAGGTTGTTTCAAATAATTAGGTGGGGTAATATGATGTCTTGATCTTTTCAAGCAAAATCGGGTCATTTCAGGTACATGGAATGTAGGCTTCAACTAAGAAAGTGACCTTATTTTGAATATTCTAGGAGTTATGAGAGGATTTGTAAGTGAAAAATAAATGGAAATCTCTTGGAGTCCACTACATGGTGGATATATCATTTTTTTCCTAGGGCTCACTATTCTTTGTGATAGTTTGGGTCACTATCGTTACTCCTTTGTGTTAAAAGGGTGATTAGGAATAAAAATTAAATTTAAAGCATAATAAGCTATTTATAATGGTTGGTATGAAATCATCAAGTATTTTGGAGTCAAAATCATATAAGGTTTCACCTCCAAACTCCAATATTTGCTCGTGGGCGAGGAAAAACAATCTCCATCTTATATTCTCACGTTGACAAGATGACATCAACATTCTTCATAAGATTGAGTGCAATTTTTCACCTTATGTTTCCCTTTTCCTTTGTATTGTGGTGCGAGGGTTATTGGGGACACAAAATTGTGTCCCCTTGTTATTTTTTTAGTTTGCATCACTTAAAACATCACAACTTGTCTCCTAGGTTCATTTTACAACTTCAAATCATGACCCCTTCACCCTTGGCACATTTTTTCATGCATGTTGTCCCTTGTCCCTTGTCCATTGATGAAATGGGATATTTGGATATAAAATTTCTCTCCCCTCTTGTAAATATGTTTTTGTCACTTAAAATGACAACTTAGGTTACTAGGAAGGTTGTAACTTGCGTTTTCAACTCACCTAACCCCCTCCTCATGAGAAACTCCGCCCACAGTGTATTTTTGGTGTTTTGTGTCCCTTATCCCTTTTCCTAACAACCAAGGGGAAATTTGGGATATAAAATTGTTCCCAAGCTCATATTGATAGCCCCAGTCACGTGTGGAACCTAATCTTAGCTCCCAAAATCTCATTTAACGGCCCCTTGACTTCCTCACATGTTTCCACATGGTGACACTTGTCACAATCTAGTGAAAATTGAAAATTGGTGTCCCCATTTTCCCATCACCTAAAATTTCCCCTATTTTCATGAGTGAAAATCACCCTCTAACCCCTAACTGACCCTGGTTAAGCATGTATGGTTAAATGTGAGTTAAAATGCTAAAAGGGTGAAATGGTTAAAACACTCAAGCACTAAGTCATTTTTAAAAAATAGTTTCCCCCTAAAAATCACATTGACATGAATATAAATGAATTAAAACATGAAAATATATTGAAACTTCATATTTTTCCTCCATGGAAGCCATTAAAACTAGCTTTGTGCTCTAGTTCCTAAAAATGGTCTTTTGCTCATTGTCATGATTCCGCGGTCGAAAAACCTTGAAACTTTGTCAAAGTGCTCCATTTGAAAATGCCTTTCACATGATCTATCACTTGGGGATGTCATGGCATGATTTATTTTCTATTTGAGAAATAATTTTCCAGCCATGAACTCCATTTTTCCCAAAACAGATTGAAAATGTATTTGCATTTTCTTGGTGACTCGACAAGCCAAATTGCCTCTTAAAATGGAGCAGATTATCCTCATAAAATCAACTTTCATTTGAGTCATTTCTTGCATGATGAGATGGACTATTTTTGGAGATATGTAGGGCTGATTTTTCTCTCTGTATTATTCCCTCTTTGATGAAATTTACATTTTCTCGATGATCCAACGAGCCAAATTGCCTAAAATTTGGAGAAAATGTTCTTCATAAAATTAGCTTCCATTTGAGATATTGCTTGCATGATGAGGTGGATTATTTTTGGAGATATGGAGGACTGAGTTTTCTCTCATTATTTTACCCTCTTTGATGAATTTTTCACTTTCCCACTAATTCGGATGAGAGAATCATCTAAAATTTGGAGCATATCATCCTGAAATGAAAATGAAACATGTAAGACCACTCCCATCTCATTCGACATCCAAAATACCACTTTCTAAAAATAGACATCCAAGGTAGGACTTATTAAAAATAGTAAGTGTTGGGATTTTGGTCAAATTGTTCACATCCATCCATCTCCCATCCATTTCACTAGCTTCCGTCATTATGAAGTTTAAATACTCATGTTTTGAGCCAATTTCCACATTAAACACTAAGTATCCCAATGTGGGTAACAATGTTGTGACAAGCATGAATTTAGAGGATCTAAAAACAAGGATGTTGAGAGCACCCCATGAAGCTATGAAGGAAAAGACATTCTCAAGTGATCAAGAGAGCCTGTTGGGGTAGTGTTTCCCCATTGATATTCGAGATGAGTTGTCTTGATTCTCACTCCTTGGTGAGCAAGAGTATCCCGTAGGAAAAGAAGGTTACACTCACAGTGGCTCGGTTCAACAAAGAGGTCAAGGGAAAGGATTTCATCCCTAGATTCTTTCCAAAAATTCCATCAAGGTTAAGCTCTTTACTATTATAAGCTCCTTCATCTCCAGATTGATCACTCCTGTCTTCTTCTCTCTCTTCTTCGTTTTCTCTACATTTTAATTCTTCATTGGGAATGTATTTTTGGATATTTCATCTTTTTCATTTAAATTACTTTTGTATTTTTCATTTTAAAAGTTCCTTTTCATAACTAAGAAAAGTGTTAGGAATTAGGGATTGCGGAATAGTGCTATGATTGAATAACATACCAAATCAAACAAATATGGATATGAACAATTCCCCAAAATTTACAAAGGAAGTGTAAACTAGATAAATCCAAATAAAAACAAAGTACACACATATAAAATAATATGTACCATGGTTCACCCAATGTGGGTTGTGTCCACCAAAGATAGAGATCTCTTATATATAATAAAAAATAGTACAAACCAACTCTTCCCACAATAGTACAATGCATATCTCTAAGAGTATCTCATCTTCCATATCTCTAAATCGATCTCCATGAGTGCATAACCATGCCTCCAAACCACCAAAGATCTCACATAACTAGTAATTACTACATCTCTACGAACTAACCAAGATCTTTATGGATTTGTAACAAGACCTCTCACATGGGTCTACCATATGTACAACTATAACTATACACCAAGAAGTAAGTTTGTCTCTCCATCACTGCATCAACTTGTGCAAACATGAAGACAACCTCCTCTACAATATCTAGATCTACATGGATCAATAATACAACATGATCTCATGGATCTATGAATACAAGATCTCACAATAACTTATGGATCTAACAATACAAGATCTCACAACAACCTGTGGATCTAACAAGAAGAATCTACAATACAAGATCTCACCAACATGTGGATCTACAAGAAGAAACTCTATGTGTTTTGCATATTATGCAAGCCATTACAATGAGACTAAACAATACAAAGGAAATACAGTAGAATACATTACACTCTTCTCACCATTCATATGTACCTATTATTTCCTTTTGTCCAGCTTCTCTCCATGAAAGCTTTGTCTTCATGTAACCATCTTTTTCTTCTTCTTCTTCTTCATCCTCTCAACCAAGGATTCCACATGTAATAATAATCAATTACATGCCATCATCCTTATAACCCTATCTTTCATGCTTATATAAGCATATAAAAACTTAGGTCAACTTAGTTATGCATTTACAACCTTTAGATTCACTTTATAACTAAAGTTAGATCTAATTCCCATGAGTTAAATATAAACTTCCACGCACAGAAACGATGTCGAATCAGCGACCCGAGATGGTGGTTCATCTACTTACCAATGGCAGTTAATCTATTGACCGATGGTGGTTAATAAACTAACGTTGGTTATTGTGTAAACCAACCACTTGTAATGCATGTTCATTGTGAATCAATCTAGCTCCACAACCCAACAATCTCCCACTTGGAGATAAATTGTTCCATACATGTACCTGTACATCACCATCCTCTACATACCATGAAGACCAACTATTCTTTCCTTCAACAATTCTCTCAAGTAATCAAGAAGATTAAACCATCTTCTAAAAACCAAGAAGATAACAAACCATGACTTATCATATACTTTCACAAAGATACTATTGATTTGTGATACCCATTATTATCATTACATCAAGCTCCCATTGAATCATAACACCAAGCCTCTCATGCAATCAAGCCATCATGACTAACACACCTGCAAGAGCTCCCACTTGAACTGAAGTATTGAGCTTCTATCACAACCATAGCCATCCAACCATGTTCTCCAACCATCTATCCATGTCTCCATGCTACCACCAATGCAATTGACCAAAGACAAGTCAAACTAGAATATGTGAAAGAAAAACTAGATCTTGGGTCTAGACAACCCAAATGAGTACTACATGCAACCAGTGGATGCATCCATAACACCTGCATAACTCAAAGAATCCAAACACTTGCAATATGCAAATCCAACCCTGCATAAACAACTTGCATGTCCAAGACAACCATCTGTAGAATATCTATCATGGAGTAACATAGTAAAAAGAGGAAATACAAACATCCCCTACTCATGCTCAAGGCATCTAAACCATGCTCATACGCATATCAACCATGATCATAGGAATCCATGTGCAAAACAAATATCTGCATCATCATAGACTCACAAAACAGAATCTATCCACATGTACAAACTCACCATGTACATCCATCCATATCATCAGGCTCTCCAGAATCTCTAAGTTTGCCACCGACTAACTCTAAAGTGAAATATGAATCTTGTGCTCATCAATGTCAACAAAAACAACCATGCTAAACCATGTTACTAACAACAAGTAAAAATACCAACAAACATGTCATCAACATACTTTGCACACCAACCAAGATGAAAGCAAACAAAGGGTACCATCCATAAATGGTAAATATACATTGTTGTCAAACCTAACAAACAGATTTTCCTTCTTAACCCTTCAAACACTTTGAAACCTGCTTTCTCTTCTTCACCCAACTGAATCAACCATCAACTGCCATCCCAAAGGATATCTAGGCACCACAAAATAAAACTAGAAGTGACATCACCATGCAATGAAATAAAAAAAACCTGAAAATCATGATCTCCTCCAAAACCACTTGTGCCTCATGCTACTCTAAATAGTAACATCCTCCTCTCACTCCACACGTACATATGTGTCCAACCTGTAATGCCAAAACCATGGCTTTCTCCCACTCAACATGAACTCCCCTGCACTGATTCTAATAACAAGCTCAAATATCCATATATATATATATATATATATATATATATATATATATATATATATATATCAGTGAGAAATAAAATCAGATGAAAGAAATATAAAATTGATTCCCTTCTTAACAAAGAATACTTCTACATCACAAAAGTTTGGACTTCTTGTGAAGTAGGTGAATCACCTTCTTTTCATCTGTGTGTACTTAACATAGTTCATTACCTACTGTTGTGTGTCTAAACATGACTTTCCATTGAGGATTTCATCCTTAGACTAGATACCCTTGTCCTCAAGATTCCAACACATCCAGGAAATAAAAGTCAAACACGCCAAATATCCATGGTGCATATTTTACTTATGCACGCAATCCAAACATAATACCAGTTACTTCAAATGAAGGAAATAAAACATGAACCATATAGAGATACCTAACCCCAAGTCTCACTGGACTAACCGAGCTAACTCGGTCCTCAATCTGATTCAAACATTGAAGTGGTCTCACTTTTTCTACCTCTACACACTTTGTCAAGAAACTTGATCCTCCAAATAGGATACTAAACCAATCATGCCCTCTTTTACGATAATAAACCTTGTGCAAACTCACTATCACAAAGACTGACCATGGTTCATTGACGACATCTTGGTTACCCTCTGTGGATGATGTTGGTTCACTAGCCGACATCAGTCTTATTGGAATGAACACAACGCCGAAATTGGCATAGATCACCAAACCACCTATGCCTACTTTGACAAAATCTAATAGTTGTGCTAAGCCAGTCATTTCAAGAAGCACCTAACCTTGCACAAAAAACTTAACAACAATTATACATGCAATAAAAAACTACACCAAGATAAAACACATCACCTTACTAATACCAAGATACTCAACCGAAGTACTTGCCTCTCTAATGGAAGCCTTGTCTTCATTCTATGCTATTATATTATGCTTCTCTAACAAAGCCCATACATCTAACTAAACCAAAGGATGCATAATTTCTCCTCTATCTCATACTCAGATCTAGATCTACAATCCCAAACATACATGTGCAATATACAAAGCACTGCAATACCAAGGTAACAAAACCATACCTCTATAATCCAGATCTATAATCTGACCAACATGCCTATGCCTCCAAAAACTAGGGACACCTCATCAAACAAGATACATTCACTGCAACTTCTCAAATTCTCAGATCTATAATTTTATGTTCACAACTAGGTTTCCCGAACTCGACCATGATCACCCTGTAACCAACCATGGTCACCCTATTGATGTCACTTGTCACCTTACCGATGCTGGTCACTGTAATTTCCAACAACCTTACTCTTTCAGCTCCCACTTGAGATTGAATCTCTTCTTGTGATCTTCTCATCATGCAAAACAAACCTTACTCTCATAAACTTCTCAGTAAACCACTAACAAAACCATGAAGAAAACCCTTGCTAAAAAAACTAAATCCATCACTCTATCAAAAACACTTGGATACCAGTTGTTGGGAATTAGGGACTGTGGAATAGTGTTATGATTCAATAACATACCAAATCAAACAAATACAAATCTAAACAATTCCCCAAAATCTACAGCAGTGGAAGTGTAAACTAGATAAATCCAAATTAAAAAAATTACACACACATAACATAACATGTACTATGGTTCACCCAATGTGGGCTATGTCCACCAAAGATAGAGATCTCATATATATAATAAACAAGAGTACAAACCAACTCTTCCCACAAGAGTATAATGCATCTCTCCAAGAGTATCTCCTCTTCTAGATCTCTAAACGGATCTCCATGAGTGCACTACAACCATGCCTCCAAACCACCAACAAATCTCACATAACCAGGAACTATTACATCTCTGAACTACAACCAAGATCTTTGTGGATCTACAACAAGACCTCTCACATGGGTCTACCATATGTGCAACTATAACTATGCACCAAGAAGTAAGTTTGTATCTCCATCACTGCATCAACTTGTGTAAACATGAATAAAACCTCCTCCAATACAACATGATCTCATGGATCTATGAATACAAGATATCATAATAACTTATGGATCTAAAAATGCAATCACCAAATGTGGATCTACAAAAATCTACAAGAAGAAACTCTATGTGCTTTGCATACTATGCAAGCCATTACAATGAGACTAAACAATACAAATGAAATATAGTAGAAGACATTACACTCTTCTCACCATTCATATGTACATGTTATTTCCTTTTGTCCAACTTCTCTCCATGGAAGCTTTGTCTTCATGTAACCATCTTTTTCTTCTTCTTCTTCTTCATCCTCTCAACCAAGGATTCCACATGTAATAATAATCAATTACATGCCATCATCCTTCTAACCCTATCTTTCATGCTTATATAAGCATATACAAACTTAGGTCAACTTAGCTATGCATTTACAACCTTTAGATTCACTTTATAACTAAAGTTAGATCTAATTCACGTGAGTTAAATATAAACTTCCATGCACATGAAACCGATGTCGGTTCCCTGACCGATGGCATTTCATCTATCGACCGATGGCGGTTAATAACCAATGTCGATTATTGTGTAAACCATCCACTTGTAATGCATGATCATTGTGAAGCAATTTATCTCCACAACCCAACAAAAAGAACTTATTTTTATTCCTATGGGAATATGAAAGGTCACAAGTGGTAGGAATATGAAAATTCACTTAAGGGGGAGAAGAAGAGACACTTTGTAAGTTATATATTGGGATGGATTCTCCAATACAAGAGGAGTTGATAGATTTTGTTCTCCTACTACAAGTAAGAAGTTATTTATTCTATTTTATTGTCTATGTTCTTCTACTTCCTACTTTTAACTTTACAAGCATTGTAATCTTGAACAACCAAGAAATAACTTTGTATCTTTGAGGAATAAATCAATTGAACTTTATGTCTTTGATTTGTTAATCTTGTTATTGCTTGTATAGTTGTTTTTCTTTTTGTTGAATCTATAAATACCTCCAGTTAATGTTAAATAAAATTTGCAAGTGCCTATTCACAACCTTAACCCTCACCATATTTTCCTAGCTCCCCTTTACCTCTCTCCAATAAAATTCCTCCCTTGTATCCCATACAAGCAATTTTCCACAGGTTTAGTGGAGTATTCATGTGTGATCCCACGCCTAATGGCCAACCACAAATTTAATTATTTCTTGCATTCAATAAATGGGTGTTGGTTGTGTAACTTGATCTTATTAGTTAATACTCACATGCCCCGAAGAAGCCACATTTAATATGTATTTATTCATTGTAAAATTTAGGCCATTCATTATTAGGTCACAAATCTAACGGTATAGGTTAGGGTGGTTTTTTCTTTGTTGCCCTAAAAGGGTTGTGAGGTGTGGCTCATTGGTATTCCTTTTTTGTTGTAATTGTGAGGAGATTGTGATAGAGACAAGAGGAAGTTGTAGAAATTTTGTTGTAGGGTGTATCCCTTCTTGTATTTTGTTGGACGTAATAAAAGAAAGATTGGTTGTTTTGGTGGATGTAGCCCGATTTGGGTGAACCATGTTAAATATTGTCTTTGAGTTGTGTTCTTTTATTTTATGCACCTTTAATTTCATATCTATAATATATTTTGCATTTTAGTTTCTACTTATTGTGATTATGTGGGATTATTCCACATAATTTTTATCCCTTATTTCCTAACGGTGGGAGCCTCCCCATTCCCAAGAAGAGGTTCCTAGTCCCATGATCATTTTTGAAAACCACTAATTTACCCATGCAACAAATTATGTCACCAACAATATGCAAGCAAAAAGATAACAGTGCAAACAATGTCACACAAAAGGCTTAACGCTTACAAACATGGGAAACCCAAGGTGTCACAAGACAATAAAGGACCTTGGGCCTACAAAAAAGAGATGCAATGTCACACAAAAAAATGCATGATGATGCAAACATGGGACACCCATGGTGTCACATAAAAAATAAGGCATTTAGGCCACAATCATAGTAGAAAACAAGTAGCTACACACATAACTAGCAAGCATGTATAGAAAACTAGAGTATCATAGTGTGATGAAATGCAAAAGTAAGTGATATAGAATAGCATATGTAACAATATATGCCAACATTGTACAAGACACATGTGTTAGTCCTATTAGTTCAAATATGGATGCCCCTAGTCTTTTTGACTACCGGATGCAATGTTAGAGATCCAATTAGAATAGTCAATGGGCCGGATGAAACCGACATCAACTAGCTTCTGCAATTCTTCTTTAACAAGAAGGGAAACCTTTGGATGCAGTTTGTGTATTTTTACTTAATTGGCTTTGCATCTTTACGCACCACAAGATTATGAACCACTAGAGATGGATCAAGACCAAGCATATCCACATAGGACCATGCAAATATGTCTGATAATTCCTTTAGGAGTATTGTAAAGGTGGCTTTCTCTTCTAATGATAAGGATGCTCCAAACTTTAGAATCTTGGGGTCTTCTTCAGTGTCGATGTTAATGTCAATGGTTTCCTCAATTAATGATGCTGAGCCATCCTGTAGCATTTTAAGAGCTAGAATATTTGATCCATAGACGGGTCTTGTTTGGGATTTGGGGGATCTTAGAATAATTCTGCAGGGGATCCTCCTCATTTAGGTGACAAGAGGAGTTAGGATGAGGGATATTAGATTGGGATTGAATAAGGAAGGTATGCTCATGTTCACAAAAGTAGGCATCAATGTTTAGACATATTTGGAAACCTTTATTATGGTCACCGATGGAGTACGTTATCTCAGGTTCCCATGAACTCAAGAATAGCCTCATCATTTTGAAATGTATCAAGAGAGACATGTTCGATTGTTAGTCCCACTAGATGAGTTGAGGGTAGGTGAGAGCAACATTAATGGTGAAGATGACGATGTCATGGAAGAGATTGGTAGTGGCAAGGTTCTTCGTATTACATATAGATATAATTTTTTTCGATGGTGTCCATGACATCCTCAATTGTTTCATTATGTCACTATGGTCATCATGGATACCCTTACTAGGTGGCCAATACCCTAGTCTATGGCCATCAAGGTTGGGGATGATAGTGAGAGGTTTGGGGATGCCTTGTTCATTGTGACCTAGTCCTCATTCTAGAATAACCCATGTGAGTCATCATCTGCTTGGGGATCAAATATTTGTTGTTTGAGAAGCAGGCTGGTATACAATCATCGATGAGCCATGTGGTGTCAGATGTTTCAAGGTACTCGTCAACAAGATACCCAAAATGATAAAAGTGGAAGAAACCAATGAATATTTTTTCCTTTTTACTTGACACATGTCGGGCCTGCCACGTTGTTTAGGTGATAGTGGTAGTTGTTCAATGTTGAAAGTTTGATATTCTCTGCACCTTGTGGATTTTAGCTTGAGTGGCGGAGTAGGTAAAGAGGAGTGGATATGGATGGGGTGGGTAAGATGGAAGTGGATACATATGGAGTGGGTAAGAGAGGGGCGGATGATGATGAGGCATTATGCGATGTGGATGGAAGGCTATCAGGTGAGACGTATGAAGTAGTGGATGATGATGGAGATGGAGATTGTGATGGCATAGTTTCGGTGATAGGACAATATGGTTCCCAATAACCTTGTGCTTTGAGTTCTTGGAAATATTGGAAGGGTTGAGGGTCACCATGGATAGTGACCTCTACGTGTGACATGCTCAAATTTGAGACATTGATGTAATGTAGATGGTACGACATGTATTTCATGGATCCATAGTCGACTAAGTAATAGATTATATTGGACCGAATGTCCACGACATGTACTAGGGTGGGGAGCATGACAAACCCTACATTGATAGGAAGATATAAGGTGCCCACAAATTTTTACTCAGTATTATCATATGCTTTAATAGTAATTATATCCTGTCTTAGATCCAATTCATTATACCCTAATTGTTGGATGAGAGATAAGGTACAAAGGTTAACTCTAGATCCATTGTCCACCAATACTCTTTTGATGCGAGTGTGTTTGATATGTACCTCAATGTATAGAGGAAGATTGTGTGTTAGGTCGTGTAGTGGAAAGTCCTATTGAGTGAAGGTGAGAGATAATGTCGGATGGGGATAAAGATGAGCGACAAGGGCTTGGAATTACGTGGGATCGATGTCATTTGGGACACACATTTATTGAAGGGTGAAATAAAGGATATCTTTGTGTACGAAGGATGTTTTGAGAAGATCCATAATGGATATTTGTGTGGGGGTCTTCTCAAGTTATTCAATGATATGTATTGAGCTTGTGGTGGTGGATTCGAGGAGGATGGAGTAGCTTCTTGGACCACTACACTTATCCTTCGATTTGTAACTACATGCTTGTTAGGTTGTGGAGCTAAATAGCTTCACTGGAGCATGCATTACAAAGTGACTGGAAAACATAGTAACCATCATTGGTTAGGGGGAACCAGGATCGGTCACCCAGGACCGGCATCGGTCAATCAAGGAGGAACTGACAATGGTTAAGACTAACAGACATTAGTTACTTCAATGCGGGAATGTTTTATTTAACTCTCGGGAATTAGATCTATTTTTAGCATTAAAGCAGATATATTGATTGTAATTACATGGCTAAGTTCCCTAAGTTTATATATGCCTATATAAGCATGAAAGCTAGGGTTTAGAAGTAGAATTAAGAGAAGGATTGAATTAAATCCTTGATTCTCCTAGATTGAGAGGATGAAGAAGAAGAAGAAAAAGAAAGAATAGGTTACATGAAGACAGAGTCTCCATGGAAAGGAGCTGGATAGAAGGAAATATCAGGTACACCTGAATGGTGAGAAGAGGGTAACATCTACTATATTTCCTTTTTTATAGTTACTGTCTCATTATAATGGCTTGCATAATATGCAAAGCACATAGAGTTTCTTCTTGTAGATCCACATGTTGGCGAGATCTTGTATTATAGATCCATGGAGATCTAGTCTTGTATTATAGATCCATGTAGATCTAGATATTGTAGAGGATGTTGTCTTCATGTTCGCACGTGGTTGTGCGGTGATGGAGAGATAGATTTACTTATTGGTGCACGATCATGGTTGCACATATGGTAGACCCATGTGAGAGGTCTTGCTACAGATTCATAGAGAACCTGGTAGCATTTCATAGATGCGTAGTTAAGGTTATGTGAGATCTATTGGTGGTGTTTGGAGGCACGGTTGTAGTGCACTCATGGAGATCCATTTAGAGATCGAGGAGAGAGAGATACTCTTGGAGAGATGCATTATACTCTTGTATTGAAGAGTTGGTTTATACTCTTGTCGTATTATATGTATGAGATCTCTATCTTTAGTGGATGTAGCCCACATTAGATGAACCATGGTACATGATGTGTTATGTGTGTGTACTTTGTATTGATTTGGATTATTCTAGTTTATACTTCCAGGTGTTGTAGATTTTGGGAATTGTTTAGATTCGGTGTGCATGATTTTGTTTGTTATTAAATCATGGCACTATTCTGCGATCCCAAATTCCCAACATGTTGAGGGTTTTGTGAAGGTCCTTTGAATTTAATGATAGCTACTTGATGTGGGGAGTGGTGGATGTGGCCAACAATAGATTCATACTGAAATGGTGCGAGACAATAGTTGATGTGGTTAGAATGGTGGGTGGATGACTCAGGGTTTTTTCCAGACTTCTGTTGACCCTGATTTGAAGCATGGGTCTGACCATGATTAGGAAGCGGATTCTGATAGATCCCAAGCTTTTGATTTTGAGAGGAAGAAGATGCATTATCCTCGATTTCAATTTCACCTCGATCAATTAAATCTTGGATATAATTTTTGAGTTTCATACACCTATTGGTAGCATGACCCTTGATTTTATGAAATTTTTAGTACTCATTTTCCTTGAACCATGAGGGTTTGGGTCAAGACTCATCAATTGGCTGAGTTTGGGGAAAACAACCATATTAGCAATAACTAGTTTGTCAAGGATTTCTTCATAGAATCACCAAGGGGGTGTATGTCCTTCGTTTTGGGTCTTGGGTGGACCGAGGTTGACCTTTAGGGAAGGATATAGTAGCGAATTTATGGACATGTTGGACATGTTTGGTTTCCATCACTCCATAGTTGATGAAATTTTTATTCTTATTGAAGTATTTGGGCTTCTCGGATGTGGAAGGTTAACTAGATTGATTGTAGTTATCATGGGAATACAACTTAATGAGGCCTTTGGCGACAAGGGATTTTTCAATTTGCATTCCCTTCTCTATGATGTCATTGAAGGTATTAGTGCAATGGACCTAGAGATGGAAAGCTAACTCTTGATGGAGATTGGTGAAAAATGGTGACCAATTGTTTTTCAAGGATAAGACATGGAATGCGGCTGACAAGGGCTCACCATTGTTGTAGGAAGGATGAGAATCTTTCACCATTGCATTTTTAGTGTTACATAAGTCGATCATAGTGACATTGTGTTCCACATTATAAGGGAAGTGTTTGACAAAAAAATTTCATGTCGGCAAATGTAGTGACAGAACCTTTAGGTAGGCAAAGGAACAATTCAAGTGCAAGACCTCCTAGACTTCTAGAAAAAAGTCTTAATGGGTAGGAGTCGTCATAGGATTCTTCTTGACATAACATGTAAAAATCCTTAACATGATCATGGGGATTTCCTTTTCCCATATATTTTTCGAATTTATGTGGTTCAAAGTATGGAGGAAAAGGGACCCATAGGATATCACAGTCAAATGGATAGGGACAAAGTTCCTCAAACTTATATTGTCGTCCATGTTTTCTAAATTGCAACCCCTGAAGCGCTTCCTTCATGGGCTTTATTTCTTGCTCCAAGGTAGGTTCTTGAGGACCAATAGATGGCGGATTGAAGTTGATTGTTGGGAATGTTATGATCCATGTCCATTTGATGGTTGTTATAAGGCTAATTTAGCAATCTGGTTACTCATTTGTGGCAGTTGATAAAAAATGGCTTCCTTTGATACATGTGGACTATTGGTGTTCTCTATTGTCCCGTCTGTATGCAACGTGATGGTTATTTGGATTACGATGATGTGGGGATGGTGGTTATTGTCCAATGCAATCACTTTCATCGTGGAGGAGACTATGAAGTTGGTCGTGAGTATAATCAGGAGGAAGTTTTGCTCCCATATGATATAATTGGAGTAAGAGAGTGTCTTTGTTTTTATTGAAAAGCGATTAAGCATCTCTCGTTTTCTTCCTCTCATGAAATATGTACTTGAATCATCATCACTACTGTGTTGACCATTGTTTCCTCATCTTCTCCTCGAGTGTGGTTTTCTTCTACATTGACATCGTAATAGTTGTGATTAAATATGTCATGTCCTATTTCTTGGTGGTTATTTTCATCATCATTTCTTAATTGGGATTGAGTAGCTATTCTCCTAGGTGCTATTAGACCCTAGTAGTATTGAGATGTGAAGATGAGATGAGGGTTAAATTGATGAGAAATGTGTAGATGAGGAAAAGTTAAGATTTCTTATTTGACTGATGTATAATCTTAATAATTGAACCTTTTTGTAGGATAGAAATAATTTGAGGAGGTATTAAGGAGACGAAAGAAATATTTTCCTTGATAGCAGAGGGCTTAGGATGTTCCTTGATGTAAGGGCTTAGGGAATAGGATAAGTGATAAGGATGTTTTGTCCGTACGTAAGGTGTCGATTAACAAGATTAGATTAGTTGTGTCAATAGTAAATTGTAGATGGGGTGTTTAGATATGAAAATATATGTATAGATTTGAGTGAAGATGTAAGGATGTGGTGAGAGTTGTGATTAAAAGAGATATGTAATAGGTTTTGGGATCTCTCGGACCTAGGTAAGTATGGGGATACCAATAGGAAATGTTAAACTATTAAGAGGGGGTTTTGTGATGATGAGAGGGGTGATATTTTAGATTGGGTAAGGTGGTATGGGATAAGTTATGTGATAAGATGGGATGTATTAAGCAGATTTTGGTGGGATGTGTTTTTGAAATGGGGAGGGATGTTTATAAATGTCCTTTTGTAGCTTTTAAATTTTATTGATTGGTGGAAAGATTTATTAGTTATTTGATTTTATTAATAGGGTGATGTAAAAGAATTGAATGATGATAGGTGAATGAAGGATAAATGGTGTGTGGTCAAATTTTTTGTTATTATGAAATTTATTGATTAGGTGGAGAGGTTTATTGATTATTTTAATTTGTATTTATAAGATGATGTGAAAGGTGTGAATGATGGTAGGTGTGTGATGGATAAAAATATGGTCAAAGGTATATGGTAAATGATGTGTGGTCAAAATTGAGGTCAAGGGTCATAGTCAAAATGGATGGATGATAGGTGTATGGTTTAATTAGAAGGATTGGTGTGAGGGTTATATATTGGTTTTGACAAAAACACTCAAACAAGTATAAACATGTAATCACAATCCTAGCTAGTCAAGTGGGATTGCAACTTAAACTATAGCTCACTTTCAATACCACACACCGACGATGGTGCCACAATTAGCTCTCCACCTATGTGCGTCAATGTGGGGTCAGCTAGTGAGTGATCTTGGGAAGTGTGGCCTCCTTGCACTATAGTTTGATATGCAATCAATAGGTTGCCTATTCTAGGTTAGAAGAGCTCACTAGGGGAGTCCTTAATACACCTTTCAGTATGTGGGGTCTAGTTCCATGTTGCAAGGATGTTGTCTAAGGCCTGGGTATTAGGAAATGGAAGCCCCTCACTTCATGCAACTCTTAAAACAAGAAAATGCTTAGCCAATAACAACGATTGTCCAATAATTTATATACCCTGCCGGAACACGGGGTGTGTCTAAAGGCGTGGAGGTGAAGCTCATGGTCACGAGATCCCTATGACTATGATAAGTGCATGGATGTCACGTCCATGTCACATTACCCCTAAAAACAAAAAATAGAAGGAAGACTAGCCACTTTTGATCCTAAAGATCGTCTTAGGACGCGAGAGGAGAGCATACATGATGTCATCTTCGAGATAAAAATAGGCAACAATATGTAACTCAAAAAGACGATAAACACAAGATGACAATAATAAAATTAATAATAAAGTTTATATAATGGGGCCTTGAAAGAGGTCCTGTAAAACAAAGGATTAGTAGTTTGTTGTTTATACCCCAATATTCTTGGACCGCTCGAGCTAAAAAAAAGGATGGTTAGTAGTTTTTTAATTAATCAAGATCTTGACAACCACAAACGTTAGGCAAAAACAAAATGAGTATTAAAATGGGTGGAGTTTCCCCTTATCCCTCAATATTTCTACAAAAATAGAATGTGAAACCTGTAAAACACCACTAAAACACCAAAAAAACATGATTATATTAATTAGTACCAATGAAAAATTGCACTACAACAAAGGCGTTAGTTCAGAGAGCAATGCGCTACTTCAAGTTAAGGGCACCAATGTACAAAAAAATCTACTAATACAAAACAAAGGCGCTAAAAATATCAAAAAGGTGCCAAACTATCACAAAAAAAAAAAAAAATGTTAGCAAAGTTCGGTTTTAAAGACTAAACATAGGTGTTAAATACAAATAAAGGCACCAAAGATAAACAAAGGTGTTGACCTTGCATAAAACAAAGTTAGAAAACAAAGGCACTAAAGTATGCCACAAAGGTGCCATGGGTTTGAAAAAGGTGCCAAAGTATAACCCTGCAACCACAAAAGTTAATATATTGTGCAAAAGTGTTATTTTAGGTCAAAGGCGCCACTTCTTTAGCATAGGCATTGAATGACAGGGCATAGGTGCACCAATATGGAAAATTGTCATGAAAATTCAAATTTTTAAGGTGTAAACTAAAATGAAATTTTTCCAAATTTGAGTAACTTGTTTTAAATATGAAATGTTATTAAAAGCAAAAAAATATATTTGGGGGTAAGCCCCACGGTGGGCACCAAAATGTAGACAAAAAGTGGTGTTAGTTAGTAAATGCAAACTAAGAACTAAACCAAACTAGTTCCTAATCTAACACACCTATTATCTACCTCAGATTGAGAAGGATAAAAAGGGATAAAGAGTGTTATACCTGCACTTACCTACAAGCTCCAATGTTCTTCCCTTGTTGCTTTGGATGTGCTCAAATGGATGTGTTCACTTGCTTCAGATTTTGGAGTGATTTGGACAACACCTCCCCTTGTTGAATGATGATTTTACTTGATGGAATGCTTGATGATTGAAAGCTCTCTTGGAATATTTTGGTAGCACTTAGTTGCAATTTCATAAGTTAGTTTCCATGGAGGGTGGCACTCCTATTTATAGTTAGAGGAAGGAAGAATGGAGGGTTGAGATCTTGCCATGTAGATGGAAGATCAATGGTTGTGAATTGGTGAGAGAGTATAAAGATCTAGAATTGGAGAATTCTAGAAATTAGAAGAAGCCTCCATTGAATTAAAATTCAATGGAGGAGGGAAATATATTTAAATTTTTAAATATGGAGGGAAATTTGAGAGGCTTCTAGAAATAGAAGCCTCTAGATTTAGAGGATTTGGTTAGCTTAGGATTAGGTGAGATTAATTGTGATTAGGGAAGTGATTAGATGGAGAAGCTAGGTGTAGGGTAGGTGTAGGGTAGGTGGGTAGGTGAGTAGGAATTTTTAATTCTTAGAAATTGATAATAGGGATTAGTTAATGGGATAATAAGATATTAATGATGAATTAATATGATTAAGGATGAGATGGGATTATTGGGTGAATAATGAGAATAATTGAGGTATGATAATAGGGATAATAATAATTAATCTCATGATTAATTATTATATGGTTAGTGATGGGGGATTAATAATGTATAATGAGTATGTTATTCACTAAATGAACATTTCTGAACCAATGAATACTTTTTTACTTAAGATCGATGCATATAAAAACATACTTAATGACATAGTAAAATAGTCTGAGACTTGAACCATGCCGAAAAGTCAAAAATATGTCATAAAAATGGTACCATCATGTAGGGGATCTTTGTTAGCTTTGTAGAAATATTGATTTTAAAGTGAATAGAATAGGATAAATATCATTTTATAATTTTTTACTAATAGTAGGTCTTTAAGACACTTTTTCCCGTGAATGTTTATGTCTACGTTTAAGACTACAAATTTTATTTCACTTGTTAGAATGTGATAAAACTTATACCATCCCAACCGTGGTGAAATTATATACATGTTAAAAAAATTATTTGATTTCAATATTTTTGATGAAGTTATGGCGGGCAAACGGAAAGTGCTCTGTTTTCTTTATGTTTTCAGACCACTTTCACGGAAAAAATTGTAAAAAATAAAATATTGCTCAAAAAAATACAAAATAAAATCTATCCCAAGATAGATAGCAACATCTAACTTCTCACCAAAGGAAAAATATATATATCAATTTTTGGTCATCCAAATTGCGGGCAAACGGACTACAATCTTATAGGTGTTTTAAAAAAAAACCAAGTCATTGAATTTTGAGTGTTTAATATAGCTAAACTTGTCCAATTTTTTTAAAAATAGTAGTTTAGAAACTAGATTCGGATTCTACAATTCATATTGATATATTTTTTTCTAATTTTGAGTGTATGCATTGTTAATAATCCCTACAAGTTGATATTATGTTGTTATTTGCAATATGATGTCCACTTATGACCCCTTTTTTGTCCCCCAACTTGCTGCACTTACCCAACCATCATAAGGATTACTTGGAGATTTTTGGAGATTTTGAATTGTTGCCAAAGGAGATTGAAGAGGTAAGGGTTGATCAATTCCCAACCCGCTTTTTTTGTTTATAAATGGGAGGATTTGGGAATCCTACCGCAGCAGAAGGAAGAGTGGTCTAGTTTTACTCTCCATCCATGACTGCATCCCCAAAAGGTCTAACCGCTATAGATTGATAGAGATAAAATTTAGTTCTGATTTAGCTTTGATTAGTTACGATTAGTTTCTATTTAGTTTGAATTGAAGAACCCACAAGAAGCGGTATAGGAAAGGCAATGATGTCTCATTACCCCCACTCTTATGGTAACAAGTGTTCTAATTTGAATAGTGTTGGATGGATTCCAAGTTAGGTCATCTGGAAGTGATAATAATGCAATGTGGCTCCTAAGTTAGGTAATCTATGAGAGATAGTAAATGTGTTTGTTGTCTTGGTTGATTTATATGATGATAAGAAAAGGCTCACAATAAGATGTACTTAACATATTTCTCACGGAGAGGTTTTGATTTTCCCCATATTAGGTCATTTGGGGGAATAGATTTGAAGTAGTATAAAATATTGATTATCATATAGAATGATTGTACCTTTGTTCAAATGAGATCAAAGCAAGTATGATAGTAATATGCTTGGAGTGTCGATTGATTGTATTGTATCTAATTATATGCCCCCCTTTCAGTGAAAGGGTGAGGGGTAGAGAAATGAGCATAGAGCCGAAAGTAAGACGTATAAGATGTTTGTAATAGTGAATGAGAAATAGTATGAGATAGTGTTTCCAAAGTATGAGTAGATATGAATTGGTACATATGCCAGATGTGAATATGAGATGTTGAAATTTGGATGGTACGGTGCTTTGAGGAAATTACGATCTATATGGTGCGAATGGCGAGACAAAAAGTTAGGAAGTTCAAGATATGAGTGAAACTGTGTAATGTGTAATAGTTGTAAAAGTGGTTGCAAATAATGACTATAATATAGGGTGAATAGGAATTACTATATATAATAATAGTGCAAAGGGAATAATATTTTCATATTTACCAAGATCGAGTGAGATTTGGAGCTCGAAGCTATGAGGATATCATGTGTGAGAGCGTGAGCTTGACAAGATTCAAGAGAGTAGCGGTGGTTGTGGCTTCACACATGATTGATGAGCTGGTATGTATGATTATTTTTGAAAAAAATTGTCAAATATATTTATTTTCGTCAATTTTAGGAAAAAATGGTTGTTTGTATTTTTAGCATTTCGACCTAGGTGGAAGCGGCAAGACGAACGCCTGGTTCCTGTGCCCTAGTGACTGTGTCGTCGGGGTACCGTGATCTGCTCTTGGGTGTTGGTGTCCCGAGGCGGGGTTTTGCACTGTTATGTAAAATGCATATATTATGATTGATTTTGTGTTATGATGAATGATTTTGTAATATGTATGATGTGCTAATAGGAGATTTTTGTTATTGTTTGTGTTATGTAGAGGGATATACATTCTATAGAGTTTTGTGTGGGCTATCATTTGAGTACATTGCTTACTTTGGGCTTATCAAATGCAAAGTGGGATATATTGGACCGTGTCGGGATGCATCACTTTGATAGATTGGGGGAAGTACCCCATAATATGCCTATGTTGAATGCTTTATGTGATAGATGGTGTGCAAATACGTGTACATTTTGGTTGCCTACTGGTGAGATGACAGTGACCCTAGAGGATGTGTACCGGATATTACGGTTGCCTATTGTAGGAGAGAGAGCACAAGTGATGACTATAGTGGATGCTCGTAGTCAAATGAGGGTAGCGAGGTGGTATTTCATAAGCACACGAGTACATGCAAAGACTCATATTATTTTAGATGTGATATTGAGATCTAATGTTCCACGGTTGGGCAAGTTTATTGTGGTGATTCTAGATTCGTTAATGACAATGGAGGGTGGCGAGTTGGGATATTGTATAAGATGCATGATATTTGTCACATGATAGAGGAGCATGGGACTAGATATACATGGGCATTGTGTATATTGGCCCACTTGTATATAGATTTCTATAGATTTACTCAAGAGGATCATGGAGGTGGACTAGAGCTACTACATTGTTGCATGTGTGGGCATGTGTGGGCATATGAGCACATTGTGATGTTGAGGCCATTGAGTGGGCAATGAGCCGAGTGGGCTAGACCCGAGATATTTAGAGTGAGGTGGATTGGCACCATAGTAGGAGGATGGATATGATCAACTATAGGTCAATGATAGATCAAATGGGTCCTAGGGCCATTATATGGAGGCCATATAGAGTTTATAGAGGTTGGTTGGGGGATGGTGTGGAGCTACGATGCATTCGGTAGACCATGTGGCTAGAGGATCACTTTCTAGGGGTGACAGAGTTATTCCAGGGTGATCGAGTATCGAGACAATTTGGTGTGGCCCAGGATGTGCCCGCAGAGCCATATATGGTTGAGATCTACTAAAGCGGCAAGGTTGGCCCAACAGAGACACGAATAGTGCGTCTGGTCAAGATGAGGTAGATGTGATGATAGAGCCTATACATGTTGACGATGCAGGGTGCATCTAGGCATACAATGAGTGGTGGGCAACACATCGATGGGTGCTTATTATTTCGATGGGTGTTATTATTTCTAGTAGTGGTGGATGTGGTGTCGACCATTTGGTGCGGAAGTTGAAGGAGGCCGAGGATCAAACACCTGCCCTTGATGTAGATGATGCAAAAAAATATGAGTGGAGCATAAGTAGTGTTCCTAGTGATTTTCTAGTTGTGATTTGTTACGTAGTTGTTATTGTGGATGAAAGTGAAGATGTGTAATGATTAAGGTGTTATTGTATGATTGCGGTAATGCCTATTGGTCCCGATTGTGGACACCTCCATACGCCCGTTGAATTGCAACGTACCCTCAAATGTGCTCGTGAGAGGAGGTATGCTAGAGCGGGTTGATGCTTATTACAGAAAGTATGCCCATTTTTGATTAAGCTAGTGGCTATAACAACAATCATGTGTACCGTGTTATTGAGTGAACATGACGAGGCTCGTCTTAAGGCAAGAGCGAGCGAGAGAGGTCGTGGTATAGGAGGCATGGCTCGAGATATGTTTACACGATATTTGGAGCTATAAGGTCGATATGCGGAGCGAGACTATGGAGCTTGCTATGTTATGGAGTCATCTAGAGATGCATAGAGGCCAAGATAGGTGGCGTAGAGTGATGAAGCATCTAGTTCTAGAGCTCCTGTGATTGTAGATAGTGATGGTGATGATGATATATGATGTATTGCATATGATGTATAGAGGTGCGGGGGCTTGCCCCTCGGCGGTGTATTTTGAAACATATGATTTACGATGATATATGTATATATTGATGTTGTATTTTTGTCGATGTACATGTTGTATTATATGTGATGATTATGATGTGTATTATGTACATTGATAAGTTGTATGTGCATTGTTGAAATGGATGTTTTGATTAATGAATGTTGGGATGTAGTATTATGTGGAAAGAGTAGAAAAGTAGTAAACTAGATAAATAATGTATATGATAATGATTGGTAGATCGTATGAGAGATAGAAATGAATGTATGTGTGAAGTAAAAGTAGGAATAATGATGTGTTGATAAATGAATAATGATGGGGTGTCATATAATTTTCGAATTGCATGTGATGAGGATGAAGGGTGAGGGAAGAAGAGTAATTGCCCCCTAGTGTGAGATTTAGGTTCATTTATAAATGCCCCTCAATAGTCAAGAATGAACGATATAACAAGAGTGCATCATTGGGAAATGGGTTTTCATGTGCAAAGAGTGGCTATAAAAGATATGTCATGAAACACAAAGCTGAAATCATAGAATGTGAGGTCCATTGATGTAGTATTCCCTCAACAGTCAAGTGTGAATCGTAGCATGAGATTGCATCATAGGGTAATGAAATGGAAAATGGATGTCATCTACCAGAGATTAAGAGGCTTGCAAGGCATGAATGGAACATGCGAAGTAGCAGTGTTATGCAAGTAAGTGCCAAATTAGATTTCAAATGGAATGGAACCAAGAATAGAAGGTGTGGTGGGAGGAAGTGTGGAAGCAAGGGGCTTAAGAAGCCAATGAGGTATTGCATGACAATGTGAGAGGAATGAGAGGATGTGACCATAGGTGGATTAGATGGAGGATGCAAATGGATAATGACCTTAGGAGGTGGGTGAATGAATACTTTATATGGAGGTGAAGGAGATAAGTGAACAATGGTGGAAGATCGCTTATGGGGAATAGGAGAGAGAGAGATCATGAGAGCTAGAGCGGAAAGCAATGACACCTTTGTCTTCTAACTATTGTAATCAATCATGGAGAGCATAACATTCATTATCATGATGGCCATTGATGTGGTGGAAATTATAGAAAGGAGAGGTCATGTTGACGTTGTAAGCGGTGAGGTGGATGATGTTGAGTAGAAGGTAAACATATGAGTCACTTATCAAGTAAAGTTCACAAAACATCATGTGGTTTTGCATTATGTGAGAAGTGCAATGGTTCATGAGTAGGAGATGAAGAAGACTTAGGTGAATGCCGATGTGGTGGTGGAGGAAGGAAGATGCTTACGCAGAGGTGGAGATGAGGATCATGTAGGAGGGTCAATAGATGGAAGAGGGGAATACTTAGAAGGCATAGGAGGAGTAGAAGAAGTTGTTAAGACATTATCCACAATGAGGTACTTTTCTAAATCAATAACTTTATAGCACAAAAGAGTAAATGATTCACATGTATCATATAATAAATTTTCTTTTAAGGGAGGAATTAAGCCACGATAAAAAAAAAAATTGCATTTCTAAATCAATAGGCTGAAATAATAATTGATGCATGCAAGAATTGAAGCATAAAATGTAATCTACAATGGGTTCATTATTTCCTTGATGCAAAGAAGGAAAGCGTTCATATGTAACTTTAGGACCATTATTAGAAATAAATCATCTAATAAAAGCATCCTCTATATCATAATAAGTACTAATGGATCCATAAGGCAAATGAGTATACCATTGGAGAGCATGATCAATAAGACTATGACAAAATTATTTAAGTAACAAGCGATCATTAGAATAAGAAGACATGGCTAAATGATAATGCTTGAGATGTAAATAAGGATTGCCAAGTACCATCGAAACAGATAAAGTAGGCATGATGAAGTCTTTTGGGAAAGCAAAATTGTGAATATTTTTAGGGATAGGATTGCCATGCAAGAGAATTATATCAATGGAAGCATAATAGGATTTACTTTCGAGGGTGAGTGTATGAACTTGAGATTGCAAAGTGCTAACAACATGCATGAGGGATAGAATATCATGTGAAGGAATGGTTGGTGAAGTGAGAGGCATATTTAGAGGTTGGATCTTTCCATTGTGAGTGATCATGGGAACATGAGAAGGAGGAATGGATGTGGAAGGAGGAGAAGGAGGTGGAAGAGGAGGAGAGGAACATGGAGGCTCTATGGGAATGCTAGATGTAGGCTCAAGAGACATGATAAGAGGTGTGCTAATGGTAGGAGTGGAATCATCATGAGAAACAACTTCATAAGAAAGAGGAGTAGTAAATTCACATTCAACAATATTAAGAGAAGTAATATCATCACTAACATGTTCATGATCAGAAGCATAATCGACATCACTATTAGTCATATTTTCACAAGCAAGTATTTCATCAAGACTATCATCAACATACAAAGAAGTGGTAGGAGTACTAATATCATATTTATCATTGCAATCATTGGAAAGCATTTTTAGAAGTAGAAAGAGTAGGAGATATAGCTTTACATTCATCTTGACTACTAATAGAAGCGGCATCATGCACATTTACATTTTCAACATTAGAAGTAGAATTATTGGTATCCATATTATCACAAGCAAGAACATGATCAAGAAAATAATTTACAGTAATATTATCATGTGCTTTATAAGAGGAGGAGAAGAAGGTGCAACAACATGAGTGACTACGAAAGATGAGGGAGAACATGAAGCAAATATTTTGTTAGGGGAGACTATGTAAATGTTAGGGGTGTCAAGGCCAATAGGAAGGGTATCTTAGAAAGCAAGAAGTTTTTGGAGGATGGAGGAATCACATTGAGGATTGCGGTAGAGGTAAAAATTTAGATTCTACAGAAGCATCATCAAAAATAGGTTGCAAACATGTATTAGACCTATTATGCTTGGGAGATGAGGACCTCTTCTTGGCCATGAGGGTTTTTGGGATCCTAGGGCAAAAGTTCAAGAAGAACAAGTTCACCAAATGATTTAATAAAAACCTAATTAAATATAATTGCAGAGTAACTAATATGATAAAATACAATAAAGATATAGATGTTAAGAACTTGAGAAATACAAAACTATAAGTAAATAAGAGAAATAAAGTACTTAGTTGATTCTGTGTGATCTGGAAATGACTTAGGTTGTGTAAAGTGTTGGAAGACATGCAAAAAGTGTCGCAACTGCTCCTTGTAAAATTTAGAACTTGAGAATACGACAGGCAAGGGCATTTGGTGTTGGACAGGGGTGCTTGGGTGTTGATGACTATTCTGGGCGCTAGTGACTACATGAAGCTTAAAATCTACTTTTTCCTATGTCATTAGGGTTTCATCACTACTTTTCATCATTTGCCTTCTTTTGCTCTTTAATCAACAAGGGTACTGTAATCTAAACCCTACAAAAACACATCAAGTTGGAATGAAATATACAAAATGTGAAGTCATATCGACCCCCGACGGTCATCCGATAAGTGAACTTATGACCGAGGACTAAACTACATTTCATACTCTATGTAGTTCTTTGTGTTGTGTGTGAAATAGTGTCCTTAGGTTGCCCTTGTGCCAATGACACCAAGATAGCGGGTTGTAGCTAGATAAGATGTAAATGTGTGATATGGAATTCAACACTTCCCCTTCCTATGCAATGTATGCAACCCAAAAATGTAGTCCCTTTGATGGTAGTGATAGTATGTAGATGTGATTGCCCCTTAGAATTGTCAGCTAATAATAATAATATGTATGTTGTGTATATATATGGATCTCTTGTTTGAATTTCAACACTAGTGACCCGAAAGTCTAACTATGAGTTTGGGATAAGGATAAGAAAACTAAAAAGGCCGACCACAAATGTCAAAATGTGTAAAAAGAACAAAGAGGGAAGAAGCGCTCGAATGGATAGAACACTGGGTGCTAGTGTCCAGTGGGCGCATTGGTGTCCTTGGATAAATGATGACATATGTGAAAATAAAAACAGACATGGATCTTTGTAACCTTGACTAGAACTAGGTAAAAAAATGATAGATGTGAGAGAGAAAGACAATAGAAACAATCAAAGCAAGTGGATGGACAAGGGATTGTGTCACTAGTGAATACTTTTATTGCTTAATAACAACATACTTGATGGCATAGTAAAATAGTAGTATGTGCGTGATTTTGTGTCTACATTTTTCATTTTCTACTACGCATTCAAACTTTTATTGTGCACGAAATTACTAAATATACAATTAATATGTTGTTAGTTCATTACATGCTCTTATTACATTGCTATTATTGAATAAATACTTATATTTCCAGGGAGGCCACATATTTAGGAGGTAAATGACAATTATCTTTTTACTTCCCCATTCACCAAAAACAAAGTGTTGTTATTGACCATACACTGTTGTTATTGAGTAATGGGTTTCGTTTTGACCTGTTATTTTTTCAAGCATGCACATTGAACTATTGTTTTTAGTGTATATTCATTTATTTTAGTGCATTTTTTTATTCCTATGTTCATCATGAACTCTTTTAATACAATGTAGAAATTGTCCAAAAATAGGGTTTTTCACCCATGCGTCTTACATTTGAAATATAATGCTATTATTGATCTTACACTTTATTGTTATTGAATATACAATAATTAGTTAACTACATTTCTAATTTTGATCCTTGCTGTATGTATAATGACAACCCAACCACATGCATGGGTAACAAAGGAATTATTTTTGAATTAGTTGCACCACTTTGCTAGATCAGTTTTGGGTGTTGTCTCACCATCAAATAGACATTTGCTCATTTTTTATGGCCATGAAAACCACGTGACATACATGAAAATCCAAAAGACAAGAGAACTGGGCATTGATCTAATCACTTTGTCTGCGCACACCAGTCCTACCGACTATAACCTTTAGATGTTAACAAATTTTTGCCATTTAAAACTTACTTCAAGGATGAAAGATCCAAATGGATGGTCAAGCATCACAAAGTAGATGTGAGAAGATCTGAATTGACAACTCTTAGCAACAAGGATTTTAAGAGAGCATTAACTCCATCGAATATAAAAGCTAGTTTTATGAGGATTAGAATATGGCCTCTAAACAAAGATGCATTGGTCAATGACATGTGCCCTAGTAATGCATTCAATGTTGAGCTAACAAAGGAGGAAACAACTGTGGAGAGCATTATGGAGATGATCTGGTTATAAAAGAGATGAAATTGAACAATTTATCGAGATAATGGAGAAGCAATCCAATAGAATGTTGATCAAATCTAGCAAAAAAAGATGCAATCAACCAACAACAAGCTGATATAATTCAAAAATCAGAGGTGGAGGTGATAGAGTTAAATCAACAAGACATGACAACATGTTTAAGTCATATTGGGAAAGACTGTCAAGTTGGAATCCATGTTCAAGTTGAAGAAAACACACCAACTCATGTGAGTCAAACACAAGAACCCATCACAACCAAATATGGGATGAGTATGCCAACACTAGTTAGCCATCCTAAATGGTTGAAAGAAGTCTGCTACAAACTTGGGGATTCCAATAGACCTTTCCAATGAGGATATTTCTCTTTCCATGCCATCCCCTCCTCCTAGCATGCCAAGTGGAGTAGTCCACTACTATGTAGATTATAACACATGGAAAAATGAAGATGATAGTCAAATTGGATGTTGCAAATTTGGGGTGTTCACAAACATTTGTACAAGACACAACAAAACAACCATGCAATTAAAAATGGAAATCAAGATGGCGCTTTATTGCGGAACTTTCTTAAGCTTCTAATTGAAAGGATTAATGAGAGATCAATATGTGAAAACACGGGGACTCTAAATTTGAGTAGAAATCACACATTCCACATCGATCAACTACTTGAAGATGTTTGATGAACAAGAAGCATAAAGGAAGGAATTAGAGGAGTTGAAAGTAAGAAAGAAAGAGTAACTCAAGGAGAGGAAGGCAAACATAATCATTGTACAAGAAAAAACAAACAAAAAAACTTGAACGAAAACTTAAAAGGTAGAGGAGGGAACATGACAAGATAAAAACAACATGAAAAGGAGAAAAAAAGGGAACATGAGAAGCTACAATGGGAGAAGGAGAGGATAGAAAAATAAATGCAAAGGCAAAGACGATTGAGCAATCCATAAAATCCTATTCCTTCACAACATCCAATTATGATGGATTTCTACAACATTTACACTTTGGATTTTCCAAATGTGGCCAATTACCAAGTGAGCAACATGTCTACTTCTACAAATCAAATGTAGTTTCCTTCAACACTAACAATGTAATTTCGACAACACAGTTTCCTTCAATGGCAACAATGCAATTTTTGACAACACAAATGCAATTTGCTCACGTAGGTAATATGTAATTTTCTACAAGTACAACAAACATGCAATTTCCTACTTCCAGTCCCATGCATGTCAATTCTATTAGCCAAATGCAATCAGGCCATGCAAGCAATTACTCCCATCACCAAACACAACCAACATGCCAATGACACCCCAAATGGAGAATGGAATAGTACAAAACAACATAAGAAGTGACACAACTGATGGAATTGAAGAAGAATTCAATTTTGGAACAATTTAGATGTTACCTTATTATATGATTGTATGCGTAATTATAATCTTATTATGCATAAGTTATAACCTTCATGCAAAAAATATGAACTTAGTTCTGTAGTTTTTTTGGGAAATCATGCAAGTAGTATTTAGTTTTTTCCATCCTATCATTACACATAAGTATATGTAGTATATTCCATCATATCAATATAAAAGGAGTTTTGGTAATGTGTAAAAACATGAATTATCTTCTTATAGGTGTTTATAATTTTTATTATTCATTATTTTCTAGAATAATGACAACAAAGGAAAATAATTCATTGCCTAAGTAAGGTCATAAATGACCTTACCTGTAGAATGAAGCATTATGATTTCCTGTAGATTAAAGGTGTCAAAAGACATAGTTGTGATATTCTCATCTACCCTTCCGATACGACATTCCTTTGTGAACCAACTTTTGACAGGGTATCTGCAAAAAAATGGACCCAAGAGCAATGAGCACATTTGCAAGCAACACCAATATCAACACCCATATATTCAATCTATGTTTAGTAATTCTAGTGTATATTCAAACATATACTAAAATAAGAACCATGTTCACCTTATGTTTTTCTTTGCATATCAGATTTTGTTTTTCTTTGCATATTAACAAATTGAAATTATTGAATACACATTGAAAATACGGATGTAATCCTGGTGTTGCATGCAAATGTGCTCAGTGCATGGAGAACATAAAGAAGAAATGACATTGCGATGGAAGGGATCAACAAGTGTTATGCAAAGATGTTAGTAGGTAATGGTTGCTTTGAATGCAAAATTGGTGCATAGTTAGAAATGACAGAGGAGGAATGCAAAGTGATAAGAGCAAGATCCGAACTAGTTTATGACAGAGGGATGTAAGAAATTAACTGCATAAACAAAGACAACACTTATTTATATTTAGATATTCCTTAGATGTTAAGGTAAGTGATTCACATATTCATTGCATATGCAAACATTCTTCATGTATTTAACATTTTATCTATTTTCTGACATTCCTCACATATTCAAACATTCTTTGAATACCTTGAATATTAAAAGATAACTGTCATTTACCTCCTGAATATGTGGCCTCCTTGGAAATATAAGTATTTATTCATTAATAGCAATGTAATAAGAACATGCAATGAACTAACAACATATTCAATGTATATTTAGTAATTTTAGTGCACATTAAAAGTTTGAATGTGTAGTAGAAAATGACAAAGTTACAGCCGTATATTCAATGTATGTTTAGTAATTCCAGTATATATTCAACCAATCAATATAAAGTTAACAGTGGATATTCAAATATTAACTGCACAAACAACATTGTATTTTGAAACTGTAAGATGCATGGGTGAAAAACCCTATTTTTGGACACTTTCTACGTTGTATCAAAAGAGTTCGTGACGAACGAAGGAATAAACAAAATACATTGAAATACATGAATATATATAGAAAAACAACAATTCAACGTGGATGGTTGAAAAAACAACAGGTCATAACGAAACCCATTACTCAATAACAACAATGTATGGTCAATAACAACATTGTATTTTGAAATCAAGATGCATGGGTATAAAACCCTATTTTTTGGACAATGACTATGTTGTATTAGAAGAGTTTGTGGTAAACAAATGAATAAACAAAATGCACTTGAAATAAATGAATATACACTGAAAAACAATAGTTCAATGTGCATGGTTGAAAAAACAACATGTCAAAACAAAATCCATTACTCAATAACAACAATGTATGGTCAATAACAACACTATATTTTGAAACTATAAGACACATGGGTGGAAAACCTTGTTTTTGGACAATTTCTATGTTGTATTAGAAGAGTTCGTGGAAAACAGAGGAATAAACAAAATGCACTAAAATAAATGAATATACACTAAAAAAATAATAGTTCAACATGCATGGTTGAAAAAACAATAGGTTAGAATGAAACCCATTACTCAATAACAACAGTGGTTGATAACAACACTATATTTTGAAACTATAAGATGCATGGGTGAAAAAACCTATTTTTGGACAATTACTATGTTGTATTAGAAGAGTTCATGACGAATAGAGGAATAAACAAAATGCACTGAAATAAATGAATATACATTGAAAAACAATAGTTCAACGTGCATGGTTAAAAAAACAACAGTCGAACGTAACCCATTTACTCAATAACAACACGCGACGAAAGATTAAATAAGAACATGCACAGAAACAACTCAATAATGAATGAATATACGTTTGTAAAATTGGTAATGTTTGATTAAACAAGAACATGCATAAAAACAACTCAATATAAAACGAATATACAATTGTAAAACTGGTATTGCTTGCGAATGCGCTCATTGCATGAAACCCAAAACGAGATCACCTCGTCTTCGGCTCAATACGGGCGTAAAGGGTTTTCGGCTCTGTTGCAGGGTTAGAAGGGGCGGGAATGTTCAGCTTCCCCCCTCGCACGTGCACTACTAAATGCAATGCCATTCAATTAATCACAACATTGAACGCCGAATCAAGCGCGTAGGGAAAAATAGTTAGCGGACGCTTTGGTGGAGTGGTAGAGGGTGATGCGAAGTGAATTGAATGCGATTTTTTAGGAATTGATGTTAATTTGTTTGCTTGCCACATGGGTACAAACAATTTTTGGTGCGGAAAAATGTATTTTTCAGTTCATTATGCAAATTAACTTTTTTTTAAAAATGTTTTGTATAATGAACCCGCCACGTGGCGCTATGGTGCCTTCTCCACTTTTTTGAAGTCACGACAAAATTTATGATATGTAGAAATTTTTTAGAGCCCCTCGTCATCATGAATTTAATCGGGACATCATTGAACATAGGGTGCTCAACGACTAACACGTGATGCCTTTCCCCTAACTTTCTACTTATTAAAACTAAATGTACCTAATTTTAATTGATGGATATGGAATCGTGAAAGGGAGGTAGAGTGAGATCGTGATTCCGTTTCAGAGGAGCAGCAGCGTAGCTTTCTTTGCACGAGGTGAGAAAACCGTGGTTCAATCTCAATGATTTTCTTAATTAATTAAGAAGCCAGTTCAGTAAAGTAGATATTTATTGTATATTCCTTTCGTATTCAAATTCCTATACAAAAACAAAAAATCGTTTTTCAGGTTGTATGGCCCTAAATATTTTTTTTTGGATTCTTGAATTTCTTGTTTGTACTGATTGAATTGGGACTATTATTAGGTCATTAGGATTGAGGATTTACTAAAACAATTACCATCACTATATTTCTTCAATATTTTTATTGCAATAATTGGAAGATTAATAGTGATTGCCGTTGATATATTTGATCTTTCAGCTGAGCAAATTCTATTTTCGCTCCGTCTCATGTATTTCAAACTCTTCATCAGCTGTAGATGCTGCAAACCCTGCAAAAACCGAAACTGAAACTGAATCCGAAGAACGAAAAAGCTGGAAAATTACTGTGTAGGATCTTATATCTGGAAAGGCCGAGAAAACAAACTAAAATGTGAATAAGCTGTAAAACTGATTTTGAAGTTGGTGGGAACTAAATTCTAAAACTTAAAATAAACTGAAATGTAGCATGACTGATTTTGAAACTGGTGGAATTAAATTCTAAAACTTAAAATAAACTGACATGTAGCATTACTGATTTTGAAACTGGTGAAATTAAATTCTGAAACTTGTAAAGAACTGTAATCTGTAACTGCTGGAAAAAAACGAAAAGTGTAACCGACAAAGAACCTGAACTGAACTCTTTGTCTGACACTGATACAACTATTATGAGCCTGATTGTACCCTGATGTAACTTAACAGAAATCTGAATTTAAAAATGTGAAAAGAACTATGAGATATGAACTTAAAACTCAAAACTATTTAAAGATCTAAAACTGGAATTGTTGAATACTAAAAATTAAGATCTGGGTCGCTGTGAAGACCAAGTGCAGAAATCCTACACCTGCAGAAATATGAAATCTGACTGAAGGATTGAAAACTAACAGTAGAATTAAATGTCTGAAGCTGGAAGAAATCTGAAATCTAAACTTCTGATTTTGTTTTTGGCTTTTTGAACTGGAAAGACCAAAGATACTTGTAAGAAGGAATAACAGATGGTTGGGATCCACATTCGATTCCCCTGTTTGATGGCAACAAATGGGACAGATCTCAAACTACATCTGCAAACTCTTCAATCAGCTGTTTCACTTCCTTTTGACTCGTTGGTCTATGTACTTTTACCCTGACATGCAAGCCTTGCATGGAATTGCATTGGAAAATGAAGCATCGGCCCTAGGAAAGTTGCATGTACATTTCTTGGCTGAGGTTGGTTTGTTTCTAGTTAGTTGCAACCCTTCTATGGTTCTTAGCTGTTATGCATCTCAAACTTCATTTATAATTCATGTAAAATTTGATCTAGGACTTGAGTCACTCCTATTTTGAGCACATTGATTCCTGCCAAAGCTACAAAACAGAGTCACCTGGATACGTAGGGGTATGGGGACAGGGACACTATATTCAATTCAGGGTATCAAGTATATGAACAAGGGTATATCTATATTATATATAACTATACTGACCAAAAGATGTGGGTACGGGCCTATAGTGAAGTTTCCTAGTGACTAGGCCACAAAACAAAAATTGAAGGCTATGCTCATAGTAGCAAGTTGGGAATTCAATCTCTTTACCCTACCCTTGCAATCTATCACCATGCTATCGACCATTGGCCTTGTATTTGTATCATAATTATGTGGGGATGTGTCCCCCATTTCCCAGCTGTCCTAGATGTCTGGGATGTCTTGGGGTGGGGGACCAGGCGAAACATCTCACCCATGCACCCAAACAACAGAAGAAAAGGGGATGCCCCTTGAATTTTGGGGACATCTCGACATCTCCTTTTTCCTAAAAATATATATTTCAAATTATTAAAGATTTAAATGCTGGTATTATTTAAAATACACCAATATATATCAATCTCAAGGCTCTTATCCTGGATTTGTCACATAGTTTTTCCCATTGAAGGGTCTTACATCGATTAACAACTTCATTACCTTCTTTGCAAATTTCCCACTTTATCGGGGATTGATGGCCTCAATCTAGGTATGCCATTGGATAGGGTTCAAAAATGTCTTTCTGGCTGAGAAAAACAGTCACTGAATTCCATCATATGCCCAAGATATTGTGTTTTTTCAATTGCCTTCTCCAAGCAAGATTGAAAAGTTATAACTGCCCCGATGGTCAAATGGAAATCGAATTGAAGGTCGACCATTTTTATTGACACCTCACACTATTACACTTGCTCCTTCCACCCTCCATGGCTTCCATTGTAGGTCGCGCCTATTGGTGTAACAAATTCTGTATTTTTAATATATTATTAAATAGTTTAATAGCTGTCCTCCCACTAATCCCAAAATCTGAGAATTTCATTTGTCGTCTTGGAAACCCCGCCCCCACGTCCCCTCGTCCCTACATCCCCGAGACTTAGGTAGCTATGATTTGCATCAATAAAGGTTTGAGATCTCACTAAATCTACAAAAAAGTCTCTCATGGAAGAGCATCAAAGACAAACTTGGGTTCATATTTATCTTCGGAGAACCACATGCTCCATCATCCACGTTTTTGATCACATCTATTTGGTCATCCCATAGGCCCCTTACAGAGATTTGCCATTTCAATATTTTTGGATGATTCAAAATTTTGCAATTTTATATCTTTGACGTTTGCATCAAAACATTGAGTTGTAGATTTTGGATCTCTCGAGAGACATTTAGGTCCACACACATGGATCCTTGTTTGAGACCATCTTTGGTATTTGTTTATACCAATTGTAGTATTCCAGTTCTAGATCCAACGACCTTCGACCTTGAAGTTACAATATACATATAAAATATTAAAAATATTTTGAAAAGTAACAAGATAAGCAAAATTCCAGCCTTACACATGCATAGATTAAACAAATCTGAAATATACATAGGTGAAATAGCGACAAAAGTTAAAACATATTGATAATTCATTGTTCGAACTTATAAGCAGTACATTGTTCAAATCAAAATGTTACAATGTATTATGTAACATTGTAAACACAAAAATGAAGATACATCAACATTCTAATTAGTAATAGTCTAATGGCTCTGCATCTTCTCCAATGTCTTCAACGAGAGCATCACTACCATCACGTGGTTCATTAGAACCACAAGCATCAGAAGTACAACCAGAACTATCAGCAATGCCGCTCCCGCTAGCCCCACTTTGCAGCTCACGCAAAGTACTATCTAGGTCCGGGTCTAGCAATGAAAGTTGGGCAATGGGAACATCCAAGTTTGGAGTCTCTGGGTCTATATCCCAACACTTTGTTGGCCCTTTCCTGTACTCATCCTTCTTATGTGATAGAAGGCGCAGGTTAGAATGCACAAAGACCAAATCCTCCGCCTTTTTTGCTCCCAACTTGTTGCGGTTAACCGAGTGGATAAATGAATATGTACCCCAATTCCTCTCAGCTGAAGAAGAACTTGCACAACCTATTGAGGCAAGCCACAAAGTCAATGCAAAATTAAAATTTTAAATTTATAAAAGTAAAAAAGAAAGAGTTAAGAAATTAAAAAAATTAAAATCTTACTTGTGATAAAACTTTTATTGCAAGTGGCATGAGGTAGGTGTATGCTTGTCCATGGAGGTACCACCACGAATAAGCATCCATCCTGTATTTGTCACGAAGAGCGCTAATGGAGTGATCCCTGGAGGATATGAAATTCACAAACTCACCTCTAACCATGTCTTCTACTTCTGGATCTGGGAAGATTCTAGCAAATGCCGCCTTATACCCCTCACTAACTTCAACATCCCTATATGGTGGGACCCTCCTAGGCAAAGAAAGGATCTCTGCGCTATAGTATTTTGGAGTCGAGGCAAAAGCAAGAAGATGCAATGGAGTAGTCATTTTGTTCCACCTTTCATTGAGATGTGACTGCACTTCTTTGAAGGTCTCTGTAGGATCTTGCTCTTTGGCATTTATGATGGTCTTAATTGACTCAATCATTGAGTCAATTCCATCATAAATCTCACCCATGCATGGATGATCCATATCAACAAATCTCAACATACTCACGATGGGCTCGGTAAAACTAAGCAAGTAATCCACACGATCCCACCATGCTTCATCCAGGATCAACAATTTCACATTTCTAGCCCTCTCACTGTTTGCTTGCCTCCATACTCCAAAGGTCACTGATAACCATGCCACTCAATGCCTCTCGCACCTTCACAAGCCGTCTCAAGACGAGTGTGTGAGGCAAATCGAGTCTCAGCAACCTAATAAGAAATCAAAAGAAATAAAATTAAGACAAGTAAATTTAAAACATTCGAAATTCTACAAATTACAAACTTATAAAATTAATTTAATGAATTTATAAAAATGAATTTTAAAAACTAATAATTATTTTAAAAAATTAAAAAGAAATTAGAATGTTACGGGTTACCTTCAATAGCTGCAATGTCGAGAATTTACGAAAGATGGCTTGGGACATGTGGTGGTTGTTGACGAACATTTGAATCTCACTTGCCTCCTCATATACTTGTTTGATCCAAGCAATTTTTGTGCCCAATTTTTGTAACATTAAGTTGAGGGAATGAACCGCACAAGGTGTCCAGAATATGTGTCCATACCGTGCCTCAACCAACAACCTGCAGCTCTACAATTTTTTGCATTGTCCGTTCTGACTTGGACAACATTTTGAGGCCCCACCTCAATAGATTCTATGAGGATGTTGGCAATGAATTGGGCATCCTTCACTTGCCCCTCACAATCAATAGCCCTGAGAAACATTGCCCCTTTAGGACACACGGCAACCACATTGATCAATGGCCTATTTGTTGTATCTTTCCATCCGTCAGAAACGATGGACACTCTTGTTTCGAGCCATTGATTCTTGATGGGTAACAATAGTCTTCACTTTTTTCTTTCTTTTGACAATAAGGTGGTGCGCACCTTTTCATACCCTAGGCTAATGTACCCTTTAGGGGCTTCATTAATACATCTCACCATATCTTGCCAGTATGGTGATCTAACAACATTAAATGGGACACCACATGCATAAATAAAGCGTCCAACACTTTGGTTAGCTATGTCCCTGCTTTCATTCTGGAATGCCCTTTCCAATGGGCCTACATCTTTTGTTCTTTTGTGAGAAAGAGGTGAATCCTCTTCCCCTCCAGTTGCAATAGGTGTAGACAAAAATGGGTGATCTGGGGCCACAACATCAACAAAAGGAGAAACATGTGGCTTGCTAATGCTATGTGATCTTCCTTTTCTTGCCATAGGATGATTGGATTTTAATGCAACTGTTGCATCTGCTTCCTCCTGCTCTTTGATGTATGCAAGGGTCTTTGCACGTGGCAACCCCTTTCCATCCAACCCTCCACATGTTCTAATTCCGTGGCCAATAGCCCCACACAAATGGGCTTTCACCCGACTGTAGGAGCTCTTAAATTGCATATTACATTGTGAGCAAACCCAAACAAAGCCCCCTCCACCTGGTAATTGTTCTAGTTGTTTGACATGGCTCCAAAGGGGGGAGGATGGATCACTTTTGTTAAGGACACCTTTACTACCTTGACCCACAGAACTAGAACTCGCAGCCATTTTAAGTTTTTAACTGCACAATGCATTTTAAAAAAAAAAAACAAATTTAGTCTTGAGAAAATGTTGAAACTTTAAAATTAAAATTTAAATGAAATCAAATGTAGAAAAATGAAGCTTAAAACAATAACAAAAAAAATAAAAAAAAAAAAAAAAACAACTAAAAAATAATAAAATATTAAATACAAACTAAAACACTTTAAAAAAATCACAAAATACTTACCTCAATACACCCAACACCAATAATGCAAGCTCCTTGAACTCCTTGGCACTTATTGCAAGCTACTTCAACTATATGGCACTTGAAATCAACCCTAAGCAATTGAAAATAGTGGAAAAATTGAAGGTGAGAGTCAAGTATGCAAATAAGAGGCAAGAATGCAAATGTGAGGTAAATGACTTGTTGTTGTTGTTATAGAGTTTGGGGGCACAAATTAGGGTTTAAAAGAATAATTTATTGTTTAAAAAGTCGGTTTGACTTTTTGACCAAAAAAACGTCCAAAACGTGGCGGGTATGGCTGGGTACGGGCAGGGTTCTTCTTGCAGGGCCGGGTATGCCGGGTCGTGCATCGTGGGCGTACTGAAACCCCGGGCCTGCAGGGAAGAACCTGCCCACTTACCCCCTGCGAACCGGACCCGTACCCGAACCCGCAACGAACCGGACCCGTACCTGCAGGCCCTAGGGCGCGTCTTCTACCTAGATATTAATAAATGCATTCTTTTGGTAGCTGACTTTGTTATGTTTTTAATTATTCTCTTGTCGTATTTGGGTAGTGTATTAATGAATCTTTAGTGATGAATGGTTGGGTTGATGGTTGTGTTTTAATCTATAACTATTGGTTCATCTATATGATAAATAACAAGTTGAATGTCAGGGTAAGAGCGGGATGTGATATGTCCTCCCTATACCAAGCAATGCGCTTTACACTACCTATGCGGTAGAAGATATTGTTCTCTCCAACATTGTTGTGTAGTGTTCATGTTGTGTACTTATACTTACGCAAATGGTGATGCTTTTGTAGCAAACATTTTTAGCATTTGCTTGTATGAACTTGGACTAGGCCCGAAGTTGGGTAAAAGAGACAGTCGGTGGACAATAATTATAGATGACAACACATTACAAGATGGAAGTGTAATGGAGTGAATGGGTGAGCCAATTCAAGAAATAGCCAAGACTAAGAAACAAAGAGAAGACAAAGTAGAGATTTCATGTATCTATGGCGTCTCTCCATATGTGAGCATGTCAAAGAAGAATCCGAGAGGAACTAAGTGTCCCCAAATTCTACTTGGGGCAACTCGGAGGCGAAAGAAGACGTTGATTGATCAAGTTGAATAATTTTCCACACTCCTCGTAAGGCATTATATTATCTTCCAGGGATCTACGTGTCAAATGTGAACATGTAGCACAATGACAAAAGATTTTACAATGGTATGAAGAGTGGTGTCATGGACAAGAAGATGAAATTGCCGACATTGAACAAGAAAGAATTAATGCCATTGACCTTGAACAAAGGCGGCGAAGAAGACAACACGATGATGAGTCAACCAAGAAATTTGATGATGTCTACCATCCTCTTGGAACAACAAGAGAAAAGACAAAGGCTGTGAGAGGCAGCCACTTCTATAAATCGTTTGAGCAATTTGTGGAATAGTAGTGAAAGCTAAAGCCAATGCCAATGCCAAAGCCAAAGCATGAGGAGCCAAAACCGAGGTAGGGTTTAGAGCGGTACTTTCAGAGAGCTGTATGCCACTCACAAGTGAGGAGTTAGTGGAGGTTGCAAATTGCTCTTTCTAGAGGAAGGGGAACCTCATCAACTAGACAAGGTTGGTGGGTATTGCAAAAGAGTCCGTGAAGGAATTTGGTGAAGATCAACCAAGCCCTCTCGTTTAGAGGGAAGTATTTATTCCAAGATGGAGTTCATGACTTCCTCATAGAAGGAGAAATCCAATATGAAATAAATATTTGCATAATTGAAGATCTATCAATTGAAGAGGCCAAGCCAAAAACACCGAGTTAGTCTATAGGGCAAGTTGGATCAAACAACACAAGAGAGGAACTTGATGGTGAGAAAAACAACACATGGATCACCCACGTTGAAAGAAGGGTTAGAGAGCAAATGAACATCCGACACAAACCTTCATAAGGAGGAAGATCATACTAGAAGAGCCATGCCAAACCACATAAGGCCTAGAACTATGGGCACTCAGCCAAGTCTAGTCTTACAAAGACAAAAGCTTCCGAAGTTTACTGGTGATGGATCTGAAGACCCGGTGCGGCATTATAGAACTTTATAGATTTCGAATGGGCAAACATACGAATGTCATTGGTTGCATAGTCCTCACGGGTCAAATTGTGGAAGGCATTTGATTAAAAAATCAAGCTCCTCGAGAGAAGAAAATGATATTTTCGTAGAGATTTATGAAACTCGAAAGGGAAACATGTGAATGTATGATCCCATGATAGAAGACTTAGGAATTGCTAGGAAAACTTGAGAGAAGGAACCAATTGACGATTGAAAAGAAGTAGTGGTTCGTTGAGGGACTTATACCCTCATTGTGAAGGAAGATGAAGGTGGTCCTACCTTCATCCTATGAAGATGCATATGACAAAGTGATGGATATTGAGAGGGAGAACAAGACATCCTCACATTCAAGAAAGAGGAGCAAAGATTATGATTCGAATCCATTGAGATTAGTGACCCCGAATCGCTGCAAGCTCTTAGAAGAGAAATGGTCCGAATGATGGGCGCAAAGTTTGATGATAATTTGGCCCACCATTGGAACAAATAATCGACATGACATCCCAAGAGCCAACCTCAATGAGTGTGAATGTGGGGTCCAATGACGATTTTTTAATAAAAGTTGGAAGTATAACCTATTTTTTAAGTACGATCAGATATGATGGATATGCTCAACTAGGATGAACAAAGAGTAATGGGATACTGGTTGACTAAGGCTACATTGAGGTAGCGGAATTGTTGCCATGATCAATACTTGCGAAATGTGAACTTTAAATTAAGGGCAATTGTGTTAAATAGACAATGAAAGTATTGGCATGATAAACAACTTTTGACGAATAAATTTCAAAGTAGAAGCTCTAGTCCTCGAGTCACATGGGAGACGCAGAAGTACAGCCGGGAAGTTTAAAATATTGTGGCTTTGGCCATTTAAAATCTTAGAGATTTTTGAGAATAATGCAATACAGATCAAGTTAGAGGACTTGGATGGCAAGCCTTTCAAAGACGCAATGAATGGCTCTAAATTAAAATTATATCGAGTAAGAGCCAAAAATGTCAATATGATTGACATTGGACTTGATTGTATAGAAGATCGACCAACCAACAATGTAAAAGGAGTGGAAAAAGAAAAATGAAGGCAAGAAGAAATTGTACAACCAACAAAAAGGGAAAATATTAGACCTAAACGAACATACATAGATAATTGAGCCTTCAAAACCGTATGACCAAGCGCAAGAAGTCAAACCTTGAAACAAAGTTGATCTCACATTAGACAATATGACTGGGGCCAAGGGCGAACCATTTGTGTACAACCAAAAAAATTTGATTCCTCCGTTCGACCACAACTTGCTCCCGTATGATCATCCATACGAGCTATTGCAACTCTGTATGACCATCCTTGCGATCTGCTCAATCATTTCTATGAGGTGCTGCAACTTCTGTACAACCATCTGTCAACGACCTGCATGATTGATAAGAGCTAGGACAATCACCGTTTCGTGCACCATTCGTACTACGTGTTTCAATGACCTGTTGTCGTATGTCCCTTCACTATCCCCATTTGACATTTCTGTATGATTTTCTGCTCCTTTTGTACACCATTTTTCGTGAACTTGTTGTGCCTGCTTTTTATATGACCTGCTGCTGCTGACATCATACAACTTGCATCCATATGATCCACTACTAATGTTGTTGTTGTGGGCACTATGAGACTTGCTGCCATAAGATTGTTTACCCCCAAATTAAATTCTAGTGGTGTTGTGGGAATACACAACACTAGATAGGATGTAAGGGTTTGTAATAAGTAGAATATTATGATCTAATTAACTTCCAACATTAATCATTCATAATTAGAATAATGCATTCATACATGTAACAATTGATAAACGATAAGTACTTGCTCAAATACACAAGAGGAGAGATAGAATTAGTTGTATAGGAAAAATCATGGATGATCTGGATGTGCATGATAGTGGAACAGTTGACCAAGGACTCGTAGATACTTCAATGAAAGTTTTGGAGCTGCAAATTCAATAGGGGTAGGTTCATACAACTTATGTACGGTCCAAACCTGATTTGTACGGTCATGAACTGGAATTATATGGTCTTGGATCCTTTGACAGTCTAGACTTGCACCTATCTGTGTGCTTCACTTGTCTGCAGTAATGATCTTCGCCGTATGTCGCTCCTACTCGCATAGTCTCCTGATGACGTGTAATCACCCTTGGTGGTCAGACTCCCAACCGTTGAACCAATCCAAGTGCTGCACTACATGCCCTCGTTGTGGGATCAAGCCTCATGTAATTCTCCTAGGTGTTTGTGCAAGTGTGGATTGTAACCGACTCCTTAGGGGTGCTCTCGTGTCTCTTGACACCAAGATAGTGGGCTAATTGTGTAGTATAAAATGTACCCAACACGGTAGTAGTGAGATGTGGTGTGCCTCAACTATGTGACCTAACCCTTTGTTGATTGAAACCCTTATGCAATGCTTGGAGTGAATTTATTGTTGCTAAGACATGGCTCTATGATCTTTGTATGTTTGGAAATGGAGGAAGATAAACTCTTTGACCTGGTTGAGTGCTTTAGAATTGTAGTAGGGACTGCTCTAGATGATGTGCAACTGATTTGGGCATATTTAGGAACCCTTTGAGTGCTTTTGGAAAGATATTTGCAATAGGAGCTTTCAAGAGTGTTAGGTGAGTTAGAAAGTAATAATGACTTGCTTTTATACCCTTCTGTAGGTGGAATATTCTAATAAGGCATACCCAGGAAGATGAAATGACCCAAATAAGATTTTGAAATTGAAATCAAAGTTGGTGAATGTGAAGGGCGAGACCGTGTAGGTTGGCCAAGATGGACCTTACATCCTAACCCTTCCATACGTTTTCGAACCGAGAGATATGAAAACCAAATCCGAAAGTTGTGTCATTAATATCAAATGTTTAATGCTGCTTTGATCAAATAATATTTTAGAATTGACGACAAAGCGAGTGTAAAGATAAGTTGTAGAAGAGCTAGAGAGATGAGGTGATTGGATTCCGAATGTGAGTATTTGTCTTAGCAAGGGAACATGGTCAAATTTGGCATTGCACAAGGACAAGTTACTAAATTTTAGTGTCTACATTTGCCCCCTTTAAGTATGTAATTGAAAATTGCATGCTTAAAGGAAAAACATACTTGAGTATGCACACACTTTGTCTTTGCTCGACAATAGTTCTCTCACTTGTGTAGGTTGGCATGCTCCATGATGAAACCTGCAACATAGAGTGTAGTCAATGTCTATGATAGAAGTTGAACTTCAACTCAAGATATAAACAACGCATGTAAGTTTGAAGTTTTACAAAAATGTAAGTAAAGAGATGCAAAACATGGAAGGAATACACTTGTGTTTTGCAAAGGGAGGAGTTCTCGTTTCGTGCCGTGCCTTGGATAATTGAAGTAGTTGCTGAAATGCTTTGTAGAGTTGGGGGTGATCAATCTCCAATGTTGTGCCAAAGGTGATACTCGAGTGTTGGGCTCATTCCAACATCGGAGATAGTGAGGAGAGAGGAGCCATGTCGCCCACTTTTTGGAGCTTTGTAGAGGAAGGATTTAGACTACGAAGAACACAACTACTTTGATGCCTTTCTCTTTTGGGAATATAGTGAGAGAAGTGGAAAGATTAGTCTACGAAGACGCTAGTTGCTTTGATGCTTTCCACTAAACCCATAGACCACACCGTGTAGAGGGATCTCGGGTCCAATTTGTACTAACTTGAACAATCAAACCTTTGGAGGAATGGACATCTTTGTGCCCCCATATGGTGCTACTTGTGATTGAACTTGATTATGTAGAATTTTGAATAATCAAAGGGGAGGAGGCCATAGTGAGAGATGACTTTGTAGAAGCAAACTTAGGATTCAACCGATATGTTCCTACCCCGTAGAGATATCATATCATCATCATCATCATCAATTAATCATATTTAGAGCATCCCATCCATGTTTGTTAGGCCCCACCTTACTAGTAATCGACACATGAATAAGACCATTCATAATTGCATTGGAATTAGTATTATACTGCTATCATCATTTTAATTAGATTTTGCTTGACTTGTTGTGGGAAGTAGAGATATCCATTGAATCCATTGTTGTTTGTTCGCTAATGGGCTTGTAGATGTGCTAAATGCTTTGAAGCCATGTGTAATTGTTCGTGCTCTATTGATATTGTTTCCATTGTTGTTGCACAAAGTAGTAGTAGGACGTAACTCTTTCATTGAGAGTGGCTCTTCCAAAGGAGGTATTGCATTCTTATCCTCTTTGTGAGGAGGTGGCTCTTGTAGTATTGCCAAAGTTGTATCATTTAGTATTGCATTATGTTCGTTAGACATAGATGTATTAACTTTAGGAACCCATGTAGATTTAGGGATTTGCAATGATCATGTAGTAGAATGTCATGTATCGAAGGAAATGAAGCCCTTACGCTCAAGTTGTTGGATTCTTCATTGTAAAGCATAGCAATCGTTTTCACGATGTCCATTAATTCCATGATAATTGTAAAATGGTTGACCTTTGATTTTTCTAGCCGATAGGGATAGTAGTAATGAGTAGGTAACAAAGTGATTAATTGCTTATCAAGTAGCTCATATAAAATGTCATGTTGTCTAGCATTCTTGTCAAACCAAATAGGTGCTTTTCATTGTAGCTTTCGTAGTAGTCGAGATTGATCTTGTGGAACATACACATTGTTGCCTCTATGTAGGACTTTCACTTCACTTGTATGAGCACATGTATCATGCATAACATTTGTATCACATTGCTTCTTGTAGCCTTAGAACTAGATTGATCATGATGCGTAGAGACATTATTGACATGGGCATGAGGGGAATCCTTTAGATGTGCTATCTCATCCTTGAGAGATTTGATCTTAGTACTCATAGCTTGAAATTGGACTTGAAAACCATGGTTTAATGATTGAATAGACTTTAGGATAACCTTATGAGATATGTCATCATTACTAATAGAAGGGGCTGAAATATGTCTCAAAATTGAATCTTCATGGGAAGGTGTTGTATCAACAGGGAGCATTGTTTGTTGTAATACTTCCAAGATAGTACGTTTGCATGTGTGATAACGTTGAATCAAATCATATACGAAACTAGGAATTTGTAGCATGGGCCATGATGACACAAAATGATAGAAGAGCCTCCAATTAGATAAGAAATAATACTAATCAACACATGAAGGACTACAGTCAAGAGACCATAGAGGATAAGACCCAAAGGGGATGTTTAGCAAAAAGTGATTGTCGTCAAATTATTAAAACAACCATTTGTGAAAATAAATAGTGAATTGAACGAAATCAAAAAAAGGTATTTTTCAATTTGAATATGTGGAATAAAAACCTCCAGGGAATTTGCAAAAAAGTGTATATTTTTTTTATTATGTCCTAATTACTAAAAATAGTAATTTTGAATATCCAAAAATAGTGCTACAATCTATGTCAAACAAAAAGAGGTTTTTGTATAATGTACAAAAATAAAGAAAAACCTCTAAGGAATTTTAAAATAGAGTTGTTATTTTTTAAATATGCAATGAAAGGTGAGTTAACAATTAGGAAACCGTAGATAGAGACCCAAAGGACCGACCATGAGACCCTAGGGAAAATGGTCAAAACTAGATTTAGGGCATGTGAAAGATGAAAATCAGGTTTAAATTTGAATATAGAATGCATAGATGGAACCCTAGAGGCGTAGGGTTTAGAAGAAGGTTGAAGATTCGATCGTGAGTTGGGTTCACCAACCTGTTTACACCATGATTAAATTCTAGTGGTGTTATGGGTATACACAACACTAAATAGGATGTAAGGGTTTGTAATAGGTAGACTATTTTGAACTAATTAACTTCGAGACATTAATCATTCACAATCGAATAATGCATTCATACATGTAATCATAGTTCGCATACTCGTATTCGGCAAATACTTGCGAATCCAAAAATTTGACTTGGCAAAAACTCGACAAGACTCGACAAATATTCGGCAATACTTGGCAACTTAAAAAATATGCAAATTCTTTTAAAAAATATATTTTAAGCAAAATATTAAAAAAATGTCTCCAAAAACTCGTGAGTATTCGCGAATATTCGTTTAAAACTTGCGAATATTCGCCAAAAACTTGGCTGTGCAGGTTTTGGCGAGTTTTTCATGCGAATACTCGACCAAGGGAAAAAATGGCGAGTACTCGCTGAGTATGCATACTATGCAAGTAATAACTAATAAACGATAAGTGCTTGCTCAAATACATGGGAGGAGAGATAGACCTAGTTATGCAAGAGACAAATCAAGGATGATCTAGATGTGTAGGATAGTGGAACAGGTTGATAAGGGACTATAGATACTTCAATGAGATTCTAGAGATGAAAAACTAATAGGGGGTAGGACCATACTACTATACGGTTTGAAACCTTGATCTCGTATGGTTCGACCTTGAATCAGTATGGTCTTGGACCCTTTGGCATGCTACTGGACGTACAACTTTCAATGTACTTCGCTTATCTAGTAATGATCTTCGCTATATGTCGCTCTTGCTCGCACAACCTTAGGATGACCTGTAATCACCCTTGGCGGTCGACTATAGTTCTTTGAACCAACACAAGTGTTGCACTACATGCCCTCGTTGTGGGATCAAGCCTCATGTAGTTCTCCTAGGTGCTTGTGCAAGTGTGAATAGCTAACCAACCCCTAGGGGTGCCCTCGTGTCTCTTGATACCAAGATAGCGGGCTAATTGTGTAGTATAGAATGTACCCAACTGAGGTAGTAGTGAGATGTGGTGTGCCTCAACTATGTGACCTAACCCTTTGTTGATTGAAACCCTTGTGTAATGCTTGGAGTGACTTTGCTCTTGCTAAGACATGGCTCTATGATCTTTGCATGCTTGGAAATGGAGGAAGCTAGACTCTTTGACTTGGTTGAGTGCTTTAGACTTGTAGTAGGGATTCTTTATAGATGATGTGCAATTGATTTGGGCAGATTTTGGTAATCCTTCGAGTGCTTTTGGAAACATTGCGAGAGGACCTTGTAAGAGTGCCAGTGAGTTAGAAAGTGATAATGACTTGCTTTTATAGCCTTCAGTAGGTGAAATATTCTAATAAGGCCAACTCTAGGAAGATGAAATGACCCAAATAAGATTTTGAAATTGAAATCATAGTTGGTGAATGTGAAGTGGTGGGGCCGTGCAGGTCGGCCAAGACCGAACCTTACATCTTGACCCTTCTTGTAATGTCCTCTTAGGGCATAAATAAAGAAAATCTAGAAATCCACACAAACCTTATAGAAATATGACAACAATATGATTTTCAAGCAAACCCTTAAGGCAAAAACACAACAATCTGAAATCCTCTTTTATTTATCAAATAACCACAAAACAAAAATACCCAGGAGGCCCAAAACCTTTAGGAACCCTCAAGGCACATGTATATGCAAGAAAATAATTTTTACAACAAAGATTTGAATTTATTTGCAACTTAAAATGGAGGAGAAAAACAGCTGACCATTTAATAGAAAGTATGAAGATTGGAAGGTTGGAAATGATGCCCTAGGGCAGATTTAGGCTTTGTGCAAGCCCTAGCCCCAAAAACAACCCTTTTCACAACTGAAATAGCCTCCTAAGGGGTTTGTTCCTCCTCCCTAACAATTCGCCCAACCCTAAAATTGTGCAAAAACTATCCAAAATCTTGTCCCAAGTGAATCTCAACTGATTGGTGGCTGTTCCAACACAAGAAGCTCTAAAAATCTGATTTGCATATGATGCCTTAGCTGCCTATCTCTGAAATCACCCTGAAACTATGCCCTAGTTCTGAAAATCTGCTCTTTAGCTCTGAAAATCTGATCTTTAGCTCAAATGTGACCTCTGTATGAGATCACCACAGAGAAATTGAGGGTTTTCATCCCCAAAATCTGAATACTAAAGAGGGTTTTCATCCTCAATAGCTGAAGGTTGAAGCAACAAGCTCAAACTCTCCAAATAGGAATTGATATGACCATCGATCCCCCTCACCTCCTTTTATATTTATTTTTGTCTCTATTCCCCAAGTGGGGTGCTCCATGTGGGACAATTGCACTTTAATCACTTCAAGTGACTTTCTTATTTCTATTTTAGCATTAAGTCACTTAAAATAGAAAGTCCCCTTTATTTTAATAATAATAACATAAGTTGCCTTTATAATATTACTTTTTGGCTAACTTAGTCATATTATTACCTTATTCCCCTTTTCTCCACCCCTTTAGCTTGTGGGAAATAATTGGATAGGCTAAGGGTCTTCTATCCGCATTAATCCCGAGAAAGGGACATTACACTTCCATATGTTTTTAACCGAGAGAGATGAAAATCGAATCTGAAAATTATGTCATGAATATCAGAGGTTTAATGCTTCTTTGATCAAATAATATTCTCAGAATTGACAAAAGCGAGTGTAAAGATAAGAAAATTGTAGAAGAGCTAGAGAGATGAGGTGATTGGATTTCAAATGTGAGTATTTGTCTTAGCAAGGGAACACGGTCAAACTTGGCATTGCACAAGGACAAGTTACCAGATTTTGGTGTCTAAAAGACCGGCCCACCTTATTGTATGGTCTGCCGCTACAATACAACCACTACTATATGTCTTGTGACCACCTATTGTCTTCTACTTTTGTATGACCACCACCATTTGTTGATGTTCACTTTGTATGATCACCCCGAACATGGTACAGTCAGTATGAATGTAAATCCCGAAGAGTGTCAATCATGCAAAATGTTCAACACATCCAACAACTCAAGCTACAACAACCTCTACATCAACAATAGTTCCAATCGGAATGTCTTTTGTCTTTCATTTTAATTTTTATCATGTTGTCTATGAATTGGTCGAAAGACACTTTGACTTGCTTTATGGTGGGATGATGTAGACCGTCATATTACCATTGTCATATTTTAATAGCCAACGTGTTATGTGGTTAATAATTGTATTGTCGAGTCTTAGAGAGTTGTTTTTAGTGTATCCAACAACCTATTGGGTCTTCTTGTCATATAAATAGAATGATGTGCATTGAGGAAAGGGCACCGATTACACGCATCCTCCCCGTACTCAAACAACTTATATCGAACACTACATATGAATGGAGCATTGACTACTATCATATTCTTCTATGCTATAATGTGGTATGTATTTACTAGTTAGTGATTGATATTCTTGGCACTATAGTTTCTCAATAAACAATTATCATAATTAACGAAATATCAATAGACACCATATTAATAGTGGTGGAATTGGTGGTCCGATTCAGTAAAACTTTGAAGCACAACTGATTGTGCAATGCTGTAAGTAATAAGTGGGGACATTTCGAAAATTGTGCCTCAAATGAAAATAATGCTCGACTTTTCTGGAGATGGTGTGGGCTAGGGGATCATAGTGATGACAATTGTGCAGGGCAAGCAAACATTAACATATTACTGATGTAGCTAAGGACAAAGAAGTAGTGGCAATCACTCAAGTACAAGCAAAGAAAGCCATATACCTCGACCTAAGAATGAAGAAGGAAAACCTTCTTTGAGGCTAGAGTAGAAATTGAGAAGGCCATGGTTGAAGACATTTCCTTGAGTGAACAAGTACGATAGTGACCGGCTAACTTGTGTTAGACAAAACAATTACAAGACAAGTCATGCAAACTACCATACCTATAAAGGTAGCTGATTTATTACATAGTATTCATGAACTTGAGAATGATATAACCACTCTTGCACGCAATGATAGCCATGACATGGAGCATGTGATGGCACACCTATCGTAGCCATGTATGGCGGGAGAAAAAAATAAGAATAGTGAACCCATAGCTGAGCCTGCATTGTCGAGTGACGAAATGATTGACCCCATGCTTCGACAAAGAATCTAGCTTGACGACCGATAATTGTACACATGGACATACTTGGGAGAAATATAATGAACACCATTGTGGGTGGTGGTTATGGTGTGAGTGTTCTTCCGGAGGATACCTAGAAATGTCTTGGGAAGCTAACTATTTGGCTATTGACCTTCCAATTAGTGGGCACCGATTAGTATGCCATCAAGATATTGGGGGTATTTATGGCACAAAGGTATTTATTGGAACCCAACCCTTTTTATTGAATTTTGTAGTCATCTCATTGCATAAGAAAGCTTACGATGCATTGTTGGGTCATGGTTGGTTTATAGTAGCCAATGTAGACCACAAGTTGAAGAAAAATACTCTCCATTAAAAACAAAGTTTGGAAATTTGTGATAGATCTGAAGAGTTAGGAAGTGAGGAACCAACCTCATTTGACTCATTGGACTTGGATTTCGAAGAAGAGTGCTCGATGGTGGAAATCAAGGTATTATGAAACCGAATTTGGAAATGTATCACCCACCAAGCTCACATATGGGTGGTTGAATGACCGAGCATAGACGAGTGTGCAATGATTTGAAGCACACTCATTACATGGTTTCTTCTCTTGTTTCGGGACCAAGACATCTCAAGGAGGGATGACATGTTATGTACTTTGGGAGATGATATTATAATGTATATGGGTTGATGGAGATGCCAACATGTGACATACATCTCCTTTGTTATATGTTTATAATATACGGGGTCACCCTCACATAAGAATTAGTTATATTGGGTAATGAGTTGGCTTACATTGGGATTAGGTGTTACCCATCCATTAAGAGTAATGTATGTCTATATAAAGGAGATGAATATCATTATGAGATATGTCATGTATGAGTTGAGTCTTCTACTTGGTAGAAGGATATTGGAGGTATCCCCTCGAAGTGGAATTCCCATATTGGGAGATCGTGGAGTTATTCCTCAAGGAGTATCGTAGGGTGTTGTCCTACCTTAAGAGCATTCTCCTATTTATAAATATATTGAATATTAGGCGTCTTGCCCACACATAACTCTTGCATTGTGTTAATCTTCATTATATTCTACATATTATTCGAATTATGCATTTTTTTGATGAAAAAGATCTTATATTATATTAAATGCAACATGATACAAGATTCTCTCAACAAAAATGTGGGCGGTATGAGAGCACGCCCCAAAGCCACAAACAAACTAGGCCAAGCCTAGGAAAGCAACAAAATAACACTAAACGTTAAAAGTAAAACCATCCAACGACGAAGGAACATAAGGACCAGGAGAACCAAAGGACCCCTGAGAGGCAGGAGCAACAAAGCGCCCCTTCTTTTCCTTATATTTCGTGACAACATCCACGACGCTGCGAGGAGCCAATGCTGTGCGAAGGGACTGGGCAAGGGCTATCCTGACTCGGGTCAGAACTAGAGGACTCAGAGACATGCGACCGCTTGGTACCACCGCTAACCAGGGAACCTCAACACTCATATTTTCAGAATTTTCGGGAGGAGAGCATGTGTTGACTTCCACCGGCGTTGAGACTTATTGAGCACGCAAGCCTCTTGCAGGTGACCAGTTTGGTGACATAATCTACACCGGAAGGCTGTATTCTCATAATCAAGAAGCTGAATCCATCTGAAACCATCATGAAGTAATTCCAACTTATCAGGAAGCCCCTTGTTGAGGTCCACCTCAATGCAAATACGAGCGTATGTGAATAACCCTTGTTTGGACCGTTCATCATCTGCCTTAATGAAATGACCAATAGAGTTACCAATAGCTTCACAAACAACATGATGCCAAAAGGGGAGAGGAAGATTAGGGAGATGGACCCAAACCGGCATTTTGGAGACTGCCATAGTAGAAGGATCGAAATCCTCAAACCACGGAGTGAGAAAAAGGCCAGCCCTACCCCAAAACCACGGGCCATTGGTAAGCACTCATTGATAATCAGCAGGAGAAGAGAACTAGACAATAAAAACCCTTTTGCACAAAGTTGAATCTCACAAGCACTCGCCCAAGTGGAGTGAATCCATTTATGGAGAGCCTCTGTCTGAGGCCAAAATCCATTAAATCTACATATAAGTGCAGAAGCTTTGAGGACGAAATAGAGGAAGCTACCTCGGGCATGGAGAGCTTAACCACTGGAGTGTCCTCGGATTTATCCACAATATAAGGCATCCCTGAAAGATTTTGAGCCCCTGGAGAATTGTGCCTTGCAGCCGTAGTCGAAATGATTTATTCGAAAAAGGCCCCGGGTTGCACGTCCGCCATTGTCGGTGCGGTGGAGAAGGTGGGAGGATTTCTTGTGGATAGGTCTCGGAACCCTTCCGGAAACCCTAGCCGGGCCGCCGGCTTCGCCGAGCTTATTCATTTTTATATGTGAAGATCTTACCAAATCCATGCCTCGACCATCAACTCTCCAACCTTACGCAACGCTTACCTAATCGGGGTTTCACATTGTTGGAGAAATTCTATAGTAGTTAGTACCACATAGGTAAATTAATATATTAGATTGAGTTTGTGTGAGCATGAGTTGTGATAACAACTTACCCCTCTAGGATAGGGATTGGCTTAGATTAGGAATTTGTTGGGCGGCTTATTATAGCACCAATATAGATTATAATAGAAGTTGAGTGATAATAGAATGTTTATTTTATGTCAACAAACATTGTATTGTATGAATACTTCTTTGTAAAATGAATATGTTATCCTAAGACGAATATATTGATAGATCTAATTTGGTATTAGTGTAGGTTATTTGTGAAAGAGCCAAAGCCAATATCCTTCGGAAAATGGTAGGCTAAAAATAGTCAAGGGGCAGCCCCGATGTCTATGTGTTACCTGGATTCATGGAGAAAGTTTGTGTTAAAGCATTCTGTATTTATTGATTAGATCAGTTTTTAGTTTATTGTTATTTTATTTTGTGATTCATGAGTGATGAGAGTTTAGAGTGGTGTAGAATTAATAGCCCATACAAGTGCAACAACAAAGAAGAAGTTTGAGAAATCCAGTGAGAAAATTCCAGCAGATATTTTTGAGTAAAATGGATGTATCTTCCTCATATGATGGTGGATTGAGGTCTTTTTTTTTTGTTGGAAAGATAAAATCGAGCTCTACAGCTTCTTTGTTTACAACTTGAGGTTTAACACAAAAGGGTGCCAAAATTGCCGTGTAAGGTGCATGAATATTTTTGTAAAAAGAACATAAAAATACAGAAGCAAATAGTGCAGCTTAACATTATAGCAGGGATGTTTCATTTGCTGTCTTATTATTGAGTAGAAGCAATTTGTTGCTTAGAAGAAGTATGCCATTTCTAATTTGCTTATGCGCAAGAGGAATGTAGTCTCTACAAATTCTATCCTATATGTGAGCAACATTGAAAGAGGAAAAGGAGTTGCATTTGGAGCAGAAGAAAATCTATAGTGCAGCAGAAGATCCCCATCTAAAGAGCAGAAGCGTGGTGCAAAGCTTCAAGAACAATGGCACAAAATTTATGAAAGATGAATGCTTTCATATAGTTTTATCATGAAGTTCTCTTTTATTAGATTTTAGGGCACTTTTTTTGGAAGTTATTATAAGGTTCTGCTTATTAAAAAAATTATAGTTAAAACTTTGAGAAATTTGATTGTTTCCTTAAGTTTTGCCAAAATTGTATTAATTCCATAACTAGTTAATCAAGAGTAGGTTTTACATGAAAATTTGTCATATATTGTATTGACAAGGATTTCTCCAAACCATTTACGGTTTGTGAGAAACAATTATTTTTCCATAAATAAATGCACCAAAAAGACTTATTTGTACATTGGTGCATTGTTGGTTGTACTTTTGACACCCATACATTTTTTTGTGGGGGTGTGGGCGAGGAAGCCATGGAAAAAGTAAACACAATTCCCAAACTATTGATCATCATGGAGGGATCTTTGGTCCCCCCAAATGAGTTCTAAAAATCTGCTTTTCTAAGGTAGAATCATCTGGTGTGATTGCATAACATTGAACTTTCCCCAAGGTGTGGGACCTTGCAAAAGTGGGAAAGCTCTCCAGAGAAGGCTGGTTCCTCTTCCTAAACTACCTGCCACAAGCTATTCCAGTGCAGGAAAGCTAATCTAATCCTAATCTAACTTCCAAGGAGACAAGGAGAGAAAGAAAACAAGAAAAAATAGAGCCTACACTAAAACGGTGATACACCAGAGAAGGAAAGTGTTGATCATCTACTAAACTACCATGGAACAAAGAGAGGTGAGCAATGGAAAGGATGGACAACAACATCACAGACCATAGATCAGATTCACACAGAAAATGTTCCAAAACCCCATGAACACAGCTCCCAGATCTGCAAATGAACATTCAAAACATGCACAGATACCCTGCAATGAAGAGAGGCAAGAAGATGCAATAAAACGAGCAAAGGATGGACAAATGCATCACAAAAACACGTTTTTATTGCTCCAGATTTACACAGTGCACCATTTCACGGGAAAGAGGCAAAAAATGCCATTACAGAGCAGGGGAGGAGGTTCAAACTCCATTTTCGACCCTAGGGAAGAAAAGAAGGGGAGGCAGAGAAGAAAAATGAACAACCTCTAACTAACTCCTTGAAAATGTGCCTCTGTTTACATTTTATAGAAAAAAATGCGAGAAGAGAGGAAAAAATGCGGGATTTGTTCCAACCACTTTTCAAAATGTGTTTTAATTCTTCATCTGTTGATGGGCTCGATGCAAAATCTCATATTTCCATGTATCTACTTCGTAGACCAAAGAAAATGACCCATACTTCATTAAATCTGGTAGTTGGAAACTGGTTTTTTTGTCTTTTCCATGCCAAAACGTGTTTTGCAAAATTTCTCCCCCAAATCTTCACCAAAATGCAAAATTGAAGACTTCCATGATGAAGAGAATCTCTAGATCTTTCCATTGGTACCAAGATTGTAAAAATGGAGCTCTGGATCAAAAGATATGGCCCTCTGAGTATTTCCTTTACGTTTTTGCTAAAATTGGCTTGGGCAAATTTTGCACATTTCCCACAAATCCATTGATGATGTGGCATCCATTGGGGTCGGCGGAGGTAGGGGCTCCTTTTTTCCATTTGTGCCAAAAGTGTGAAAATTCTATTCCCGCATCCCCGCATTAGCTTTTTGATGGGGCCGCGGGTCGCATTTTGATTTTATGCCTTTTGGAAGAAAAGACAATTTTTCACTTTTTCCTCCGATGCCCCGCCGGTCCGCATTGGCTTTGACTCGGGCCTGAACTTTGACTTTTTCCCTTTGGGCGGAGTTGCGGGCCATTTCTTCACTTTTTGCATTTTGGAACAAAGGGAAAAAATCCAACTTTTTCCCTGATGGCCCGCTTCCCCATCCCCTCTTCTTGGCTTGCCACATGGCGCTTCTGGGTGAACTTCGGAGATGTGGCAATTTTTTGCCTTAGAAAATTTTGCGAGCAAAAGTTTAAAATCTCCAAATTCCTTCGCTAGCCCACCTTAGCGCCTTTGCATAAAATGCTGCCACGTGTCCCTTTCGAGACTTAGGCAATTTTTCAACTTTGTTTCCTTCGCGGGCTTGCGGGAGCGCAAATGACTTTTGCGCTTTTAACCAAAAGCGCTAAGTTCTCAAAATCTTCCCCCGCTCCACCGGCCCGAGATTCCTTGGCAAAAATCTCTCCCAAGCTCCGCAGGTCCGCCTTGGGCAAATTTTCCCTCCTAACTCCATCGAGCCATAACTCAAAAAATACAAGGAGTTAGAAGAGTTCTTTACCTTTCTAGAAAGGGGAAGAAATTCTCTATCTAATGGAGCAATTTCCAGAATTCCTTGAGTGCTTGAAACTTGTGAAATTTTACTAAGCACAAAAGGAGGTAAGTTAACCCAAAATAAGAGGGAGCTTATTTTGGTTAACAACTTTGGTGACTCATAGGGGTCATCTTCTGCTAGATGAATGATCAGTGGCCTTAGTTGCATCCATTGGGCATGGAGTCAAGCCTGATAACCAATTCTCTGATCTAACTCTAAAATATGACCTCTGAATCACTTGGGAACCCACTGAACTTGGAGTTGAACTTCACCAAAAGCCAACTGAAATGGAATGTGCAAGAGCAAAACAACAACACCAAAAACTATGTACAAACTAAAATCATACATACCCCAAGTGGGATATGCAGAGTGTGCAAAAGCACTTCTTCTTGCTGAAAACAAACCTACCTACTCTACTCTAACCAAGAGCAAAGGGAACTCAAACAAAACCTGTAACTGGCGGGAGAAAATAGCTTCCCTTCCTCAAAAATGGCAGCCATGCAACTGATTTGGCACTGAACATGGCTGGTTGGATGAGTGAAAAACTAACAAGAAGCTGGTCCTCCACCCAAATAACCAAAGTACCAGCTGAGACAAATCAAATACCTCTTTTAGTTGCTTTGCATTTGGATTGAAGAGGTATGGCAGCTGATCCTTGGTGCTTTGCATATCATCCTCATGCCCTGAAATGGACATGACTAGTTGTGGCTGCTCCTTTGGCTCCAATGAAGCCAAATATCTGATTGGGCAAGGTCTGATCTGATTGGTATGCCCATAGCTCTGATTTCTAACTCCAAAAATGGAGTCCTCTTGTAGACCTTCCTGGTGAATGATGTGGAAGGAATGGTGGAACTCTTCTGCTCTTTCTCTTCCTCCTCTTGTGAAGAACATGGAAGGTTTAGATCTTCCAAACTTGATTCCAAAGAGCTGTTGTAAAATGCAGGCTGTTGCCATTGAATACTCTCCTCCATGACAACAGAGCACACATGCTTGGAAGGTGGATGATGAAGGAGAAAACAATGGGATTTCAACCGGTTCCTCTCCATCAAAACAATCTTCCAAATCAGACAAATACATTGTCTCATTGTTGTCCTGCTGCAAATGTTCAACTTCCTCCATGGTATCTTCTTGGTTTGCAACTTGTTTACCATGGTTTCTTTCATCCTCCAACATGAAGTTTGAAAGATCAAACTCTTTTCCAACATTAGAGCTCGAGAGAGATGAAGTGGAAGGAAGAACTGAAGGTTCTTCTATAGCCTGTTTCGTGCTCAAAGCCTTTGGATCTGCATTTTTCTCCTTCACAGCTAGAATGTGCTCCTCTTCTTTTGGATTTGGAGCAGCTTCTCCTTCCTCTGCTGCTTGAAGACCATCTTGCTCTTGATTGAACTCTTCCTCTAGCATGAAGTTTGCCATATCAAACTCCTCAAACTGCTGCTCTAGAGGACAAGTTGGGACTGCAAGATTTCTTTTAGAGCTTTCCTCCAAAATGGATTCATCAACCAAAACAGGCCCTTCAAATGAAAGCAAGAAAACACCAATAATGTCTTCTTCTTCTGCTGCTACAAACTTTGATTTGGTCTCATCCACTTGCTCCTTTCCAATGGGACTTTGAGCTGATTTGTTTTCTCCTTCCTTGGCTGATTGGGCAGTTTGAATTGGATCAACATTCTCTTCACTTAAAGTGCCAACATGGACACTACATTCTGAGTAAACTGACTGCTGATTTTCTTCTTCCTTTTCTTGTTCTTTCTCTACTGCACAAATTCAGTCTTAGCCACCACTGGCTCTTCAACTTTCTTCTCCTCTGAAGGCTTGACCAGCAAAGGAATCTCTGTTATCCCAAACCTAAGAGCTAAGCTCACTAAGCTTTTAACCATTTCTTCTTCTTTCACTTCTTCTTCTTGTCCTTCATGACTGATTTTTAAAATTTCTTCTTCTCCACATGGAATTGGGAAGGCAAGAGAAGGAGTGGGTTGGGATTCAACCATTTTTTCATTTGTTTGTGGTGGTGGAAGAGATGAAACTTCTTGTTTCCTTGGAGTGGAAGGTATTTCTTTTTGCTCTTGTGGAGGGGATTTGGATTTGGAAGAGAAGAGGGCAAAAAAAATTGAGATGGGATGGAAGACTAGGGGATGGAGAAATGGATTTCACACTTGGGGCAACATTCAATGGGAAGCTTGGAAATTGAAGCTCAAATTGAGATGGTGCTTTGCTTGAGGAGTGGAGAGAAAATTACCAAATAATGGTGTAGGATTTACCCATTGACAAGGTTGCTTGACACCAAATTCATAGGCCTCTATCTCTTCAGTCCATTGTGCAAGTTGGGGCAACATCTCAATCATGAAGTCCAACTTCTCCTGAGGGTTGTAGTGTCTTGGAAAAGGGCCTTCCCATGGACAAGGTGCCCTGCAACCAATTTTGAATGCCTTCATTTGAGTGTAGCTCTTGACTGAACCATGCCAATCTCCATTTTTTGGATCTTCTCCAATAGACCAACATTCTCCATCTGACTGTTATCATTGCATGCATATCCCTGTTCTTGGAAAGCTCCATAGCCAAACTGATTTTGGCACTTTGCTGCTCATAGGGGTAGACATGTTGATTCTGAATCTACTCATAATGCCGATTTGGAGGAGTTGTAAAACATATTGGAGGTGGACTGCTCTGTTGCTGCAGGTATGAATTCCACTATGTGGGAATGAAGCCATGATTGCATAACTTCATAGAATGGAAAATAATGAAAGAGATGGAAAGAAGAATGGACAAAAGTGGATGGAAAGAAAGGTCTGCAACTCGAAAAATGGGTTGTTTACTAGGTGGAGTCACCAGATGTGCAATTTAAAGCTTCTCATAAGTTGGAGATTTACAACAAGTGCACATCAATCTTGTTGCAATGAAGTGAAGACCTCTTAGGTCCCACTGGGCATGCCAAAATGTTAGTGCGAAATCACAACACCCCCAAATGAGTTCTAAAAATCTACTTTTCTAAGGTAGAATCATTTGGTGTGATTGCATAACATTGAACTTTCCCAAGTGTGGGACCTTGCAAAAGTGGGAAAGCTCTCCAGAGAAGGCTGGTTCCTCTTCCTAAACTACCTGCCACAAGCTATTCCAGTGCAGGAAAGCTAATCTAATCCTAATCTAACTTCCAAGGAGACAAGGAGAGAAAGAAAACAAGAAAAAAATAGAGCCTACACTAAAACGGTGATACACCAGAGAAGGAAAGTGTTGATCATCTACTAAACTGCCATGGAACAAAGAGAGGTGAGCAATGGAAAGGATGGACAACAACATCACAAGACCATAGATCAGATTCACACAAAAATTTTCCAAAACCCCATGAACACACTCCCAGATCTGCAAATGAACATTCAAAACATGCACATATACCCTGTAATGAAGAGAGGCAAGAAGATGCAATAAAACGAGCAAAGGATGGACAAATGCATCACAAAAACACGTTTTTATTGCTCCAAATTTACACAGTGCACCATTTCACGGAAAGAGGCAAAAAATGCCATTACAGAGTAGGGGAGGAGGTTCAAACTCCATTTTGACCCTGGGAAGAAAAGAAGGGGGAGGCAGAGAAGAAAAATGAACAACCTCTAATTATGTGCCTCTGTTTACATTTTATAGAAAAACACGAGAAGAGAGGAAAAAACGTGGGATTTGTTCCAACCACTTTTCAAAATGTGTTTTAATTCTTCATCTGTTGATGGGCTCGATGCAAAATCTCATATTTCCATGTATCTACTTCGCAGACCAAAGAAAATGACCCATACTTCATTAAATCTGGTAGTTGAAATGGTTTTTTTGTCTTTTCCATGCCAAAATGTGTTTTGCAATTTTCTCCCACAAATCTTCACCAAAATGCAAAATTGAAGACTCCATGATGAAGAGAATCTCTAGATCTTTCCATTGGTACCAAGATTGTAGAAAATGGAGCTCTGGATCAAAAGATATGGCCCTCTGAGTATTTCCTTTACGTTTTCTGCTAAAATTGGCTCGGGAAAATTTTGCACATTTCCCCCACAAATCCGCTTGATGACGTGGCATCCATTGGGGTCAGCGGAGGTAGGGGCTTCCTTTTTCCATTTGTATTTTTGAAAAATTCTATTTTTCCTCCGAAGCCCGCATCCCCGCATTAGCTTTTTGATGGGGCCACGGGTCGCATTTTGATTTTATGCCTTTTGGAAGAAAAGGCAATTTTTCACTTTTTCCTCCGATGCCCCACCGTCCACATTGGCTTTGACTCGGGCCTAAACTTTGACTTTTTCCCTTTGGGCGAGTTGCAGGCCATTTCTTCACTTTTTGCATTTTGGAACAAAGGGAAAAAATCCAACTTTTTCCCCGATGGCCCGCTTCCCTGCTGCTGGTCTTGGCCTGCCACGTGGCGCTTCTGGGTGACTTCAGGAGATGCGGCCAATTTTTTCCTTAGAAACTTTTGCGGAGCAAAAGTTTAAAATCTCCAAATTCCTCCGCCAGCCCACCTTAGCGCCTTTGCATAAAATGCTACCACGTGTCCCTTTCGGGACTTAGGCAATTTTTAACTTGTTTCCTTCTGCGGGCTTGCAGGAGCGCAAATGACTTTTGCGCTTTTAACCAAAAGTGCTAAGTTCTCAAAATCTTCCTCCGCTCGCCGGCCCGAGATTCCTTGGCAAAAATCTCTCCCAAGCTCCGCAGGTCCGCCTTGGGCAAATTTTCCTCCTAAACTCCACCGAGCCATAACTCAAAAAATATAAGGAGTTAGAAGGAGTTCTTTACCTTTCTGGAAAGGGGAGAAAATTCTCTATTTGATGGAACATTTTCCAGAAATCCTTTAGTGCTTGAAACTTGTGGAATTTTGATTGAAGCACAAAAGGAGTAAGTTAACCAAAAATAAGAGGGAGCTTATTTTGGTTAACGATAGTAACTGCTCAAGATAGGCCCAACCAACTGGAGGAGCAGATGTGAAAAGAGAAGTTGAGGCCCATGTCACATTTGCAGTGAATATCATGTTTTGTTTGTTCCTATTCACTTGTTGCTGATTGTGATGTGAACAATTGTTTGACATTGTTCACAATTTGAGAGATTGGATAGTGATATGTTCTTATCCACATTTGATGTAAGGTCTTGGATAGTGATGTGTTCTTGTTGTGAGGCCATTGCCATTGCTCGTGTTGGATTGTGGATGTGTTCTCATCCATTGATGTTTGCACAAGGATTTAGATATGTTCCCATCCATCAAAGTTGGTTTCAAACAGGGGTTTGTCCTAGTTATCATGAAGTGTGATTCCTTTTGATGTTGGAGAATTTCTATAGTAGTTAGTACTATATAGTTTTTTAGATAGATAAATGCTTTTGACCGAGCTATGAACTGGAGTACATTCAACCAAGATATAACATTTAAGCTCAACAATTAGCGAACCAGATCCACCACACTTGAACACACTTCTAGTGCAGACAATCTCGAACTAGAATCCACCTCTGTTAAATCAGCTGCTAGCCGCGCCACCTCGGACATTACCACCCCGAATGGGGATCATGCCTAAGTGGGATTTGAACTTGGGTGGAGCCGGATACAACCATTCGTCTCCCGAGATCCCATCGGCAAAACTTTGGATGGTAAACGCTTTTATTATACTAGAGCTATGAACTGGAGTGGTGGAGAAGCACTTTCTCTAAGTGGGACATGAGGGTGGGCTTGGGTCCTTAATGTCCGCCGAGCGATTTGCATTCGAGCGCCCTGCTATGTTCCGCTTGGTTCATATGGAGAAGTTCGACCCCTACCTCAAGGTGTCCCCATGGCCACTTATTGAAAGCGTCCAATGGACTCAATGGGAATGGAACTTGGGTTGATGATTACAAACTACTTGTAACTCACCAATAGCCCAAGACCTTGAGTCCGTTAGTACTATAGTACTACATAGTTAAATTAATATATTAGATTGAGTTTCTGTGAGTGCTTGTTGTGGTAACAATTCACCCCACTAGAATAGAAATTAGCTTAGATAAGGAATTTTTTGGGTGATTGTTACAACCCCTGTATAGAATAGAATAGAAGTTGAGTGATAATAGGATGTTATTTTGTATGTTAACAAATGTTACATTGTAAAAATAATTCTTAGTTAAACAAATACATTATCCTGATACATATATATTGACAAATCTATTCAAACCACTCGAAACTTTTTCCCGACTCACCCTTGGATGAGTAGGGCGTGACATTCACTCCCAATAGTTGACTGTTGTGATCAAGCACTAGTGACCTGTCCAGCATCTCAATTTTGAGCGACAAGGCGAATTTATTCAAGGCTCTACATTTAACATCATATAATGCCATTTTCTGCTCCAAAACTTTCAACCTCTCCTCCCCACCCAAACTACTGTCCAACCTCATTGCTTTACCACGTACCTTGAACTCACCAACATGCCTCCAATCAGGAATCTCTTGCACTAGTGCATTTGACAAAAGTTGGACAAACTCTTCTTTGAGTGCAAACAGGTTTAGGGAAGGGTGAAAGTGTCTCAGATTTCTTTCAAATCCTTTAAGATCTGTACTAGATAATCAAAAGTGTAGAACATTGGAGAGATGAAGCAAATTTCTGCAGAACGTTCTCATGAATAGATTAAATTGACGGCCTCAAAATTCCCTAGCCATTGAAACCAACGTTTAGGCAGATGAAATATACCACCATGACATCTAATACGAAACAGAAATGCAATTTTTAGAGGTAATTGTGCCTCCAAAAATCTGCTTTGCCTTCGAGCAATCACTAAAAGCTGCCATGAATGCCATTTGAAGCTTAGAGACTAAACAAGTTATCTCATATGCAACCAAGGAAGAGAAAGGTGTGAAGTGCACTGCAAAAATGTGTAAGAACAAATATGCCAACTTAATGCGAGAAGGCACATTAAGAATTCAAAGAAATGGTAGTCACCGATTAAAAGTGCCATCCAAAAGCTTCTGCTTTGAGTTATCCCATAGCACCCAAAAGAGATCTAAGGGGGCCGTGAAAAGAGTTAAGAGCTAATGGGGTCACCCTTGTCTCTAATTGTAGCCAACATTTTCATGGAGCACTTTGAAGAATTAGCTCTTAACTCTCTTCTATGAAAATGGAAGTGGTAGAAAAAGTACATAGACGATGCCTATGTAAACTGACAGCACGGTAGGAATAAACTAGAGGAATTCCATGCCCACATTAACAATGTCATGGATAGCATTAATTTCACAAAGGAGTTGGATTTGGATGGTAAATGACTATTTCTTGATGGATAGAAAACTGGATGGAACCTTTGGTCGCCAAGTTTATAGAAAAGCAGTCCAACCAAATCTCTATTTGCGTGCAAGTTATCACCATCATCCGACTTAGAAGGCAGGAGTTTTAAAGAATAAAGATCCTCGCCACAAGGGCTTTTGGAATCTCCGATGAGGAACATTTAGAACCAAAGTTAAAATACATGACAAAGGTTTTCAGGATGAATGGATACATTTGCAAAGTTGAATTGCTAGAGCTTTCAAACAAGCCATAAGAAGTCTAGTTTGTCAAAAGTGACAAAACCTTGTAGAGGATAATAATGGGGTCTTGGTCATCCATATCTCTTATGTTGAGTGCATCTTAAACAAATTTTTCAAAATATCGAGGAAAAAGAACATCAAAACAACCTTTTTGCCTTATAGGAAGTTTGGGAGGTTGGTCAAGTTGACCAAAGATTATCTAAAACCAATTCTAAGAAGTGTTGTTTGCCATACATTGCGGCCCTGCAAGATATGACACCCCTACTGCTAGGGCACATGTATCTGCGTGCCGGATATAGGTATGGGTATGGTGTGGCTCGGGCATGGTTTAGATACTGTACACAGCCGTTTCTAGGTATGAACTTGTAACCAGGTGTATGAAATACAGTTGGATACAGTATGCATGCCAACTACAACTATATCTGATTCAAGATAAAAAACATTAACAAAAAAATTCTTCAAAAGGCTAAAAAGATGCTAAAAAACTGCAAATGACCTTCTATAATGCATTTTGTAGCAATAATTGAGGACATGGAGGTGAGAGTGTTGATTTGCTTTTTTACTTCAAACTTTCACATTGGTTCTGCTCAACTTGCAATTCTTTTGATCTATTTCCTTTGGCCTACTCTGCTTCTTTTCTCTCATTTCCTCTATTTTCCATTGGTCTAGACTCTACACAGCCTACAATTTTTTTAAATCCATTAAATATCCAACATCCTACCTTCCTCGTTGGCTGGGATATTTTCATCCAATGTATAAATTTGTTTATGATTTAAAGTCGATAATTATTATTATATTTTTAATTTATAATCTAGATAATGATATATATTTTGTACACACACACACACACACACAACCATACCTATATCAGAAGGCCTTAAAAACTAGCTGTAGCCGTATTTGATACCGTATCCGTATGCGCACTTGTATCTGTATCCATGCAACTCTGCCTTATTGATTTCTCTTGTGGATTTTCATATATTGGGAATATTGCACACTTCATCAATACGAAAGTTTTTGAACATAACACTGACATAAAAAGAGAAAGGGTTGTTAAGTAGGCATTCCTGTAGTATCCATTTTAAACAAAACACCACATTTGGACTGAGAATGGTCAAGTATTAGCCATGGAAAAAACACTTTGTGAGCATGAAGACAACTTGAACAAAAATGATGGCTTAGACTTGAACCAATTGTGGAACCTGATTTCAAATATTCTCAAAAATCCCTTCCATAGGTAAAATATTATTAATTTTTCAGACAAATTGTTCTTCTCACATAACCCATTTCAGACCAATAAATGGTATTTTTTTCCAATTTTAAGGTTCACTAATCACTAACCATTCACCACCGTATTATAGTTATTAGTATTATTAAATGATGTAGGATTAGTGCTTCACTTTAACAATTTTATCTTATTCTATTATTAAGCTACAAAACCTAGGATTAAGTATCTTCCTAGATTTTACATTTGAACTAAATGACTTTATAATGATATTATTATAGGTGCAACTAATTTATTTATTTTATTTTTATTTTTATTTTCCCAATTGCAATGTTGGATTAGTAGCCATTATCTTAAACGAATGGTGTCACTCAGATTTCACCCTGAAATCTGTGACTACCCTATCCGAATTTTTTCGTACTTTTAAAATAATGGGTCATTTTGTGTTTTTATTGCCTGAAAGTTCTTGTATTGCGTCAAGATAATCCTAAAGAGCCATATTAGCCTTTTTCGCCAAATACCCAGATGCCCAAAATTGTTTTATTCTGTCGTCGGGATTTGTCTGCGGGAAATTTGTATTTAATTATTTTGAGCCCCGTATGAGGCTATTTGCGCTCTGTTTTAACTCTATTATGAGCGAATATGTTATTATTCCTATGTGCCAGAAGGGTTTTAACTTATTTTAAGTTTTGGGCTTTATTTGCAACTTTTGGCAATTTTTCGTGTTTTTGTGGTGTCCCGTTTCGTTTTCTGTGAAATTTCTCTGGAACAATTCCTTTGCTGGGTAAGCCCGATTTTTGGCTTAGAGCAGCTGGAAAACATATACGCACATTATGCCCGGAGGAAGTCGCCATCGGAGGTCCTGGATCACTGGGAAAAAGCGAAGTCGTGCACGTAGTGCCCTTGCGGGGATGGGCGTTTTGGAAAACAAAGGATTTAAGGCTGATGGGAAAAATATAACCGCGAGCGGGGTGGGGTTTTATACCTGCCTGGCAGGGTACTTTTTCCCATGTTATAAAAGTCACTTAAGCTGCAGTGGGAAAAATAGAGGCTGCAGGTAGGTGGGAATTTATTACCTGTCTTGCAGGGTAAAAATTCCCATGATATAATAAAAGGAAAGTGACTTAAGTGAAATCATGGGATTTTAGTGCCTGCCTTGCAGGGTAAATAATCCCATTGTCAAAGTCAAATCACTTAAGTGGATCATGGGATTTTGGTGCCTGCCTTGCAGGGTAAAGAATCCCATTATGAAAAAATTCTTAAAAATAGAATTACATGTGCAAAAAAGTGCGCCCCCTTTGGTGAGAGAATAAAAGCCTTAAATTGATTATTTTAATTAATCTTTCCTCTCAAAAAGTGCGCCCAAGCTTGGAGGAGGTCAACAAGTCAAAGATGGAATAAAAGAAAGGAATTAAATGCATTAAATTTAATTTATTTAGTGGCTGCCCTCTTCCTCTCAAAAAGTGCGCCCCATTTGGGAATTGTTTAATGTTTTTTAAGGCATTAAAACATTAAATTAATTTCTATTTTCAGTGGCTATGGTCAAAGCACACTGTGAAGCTTAAGTGAAGTGCTGTGTGAAGGATTAAATTGGATTAATTTAATTTATTGGATGGCTGTCCTTAAACATGCTATTTTTAAAAGAGAAAAACATGATTTTTAATTAATTAATTGCCTTTAATTGTTAGGGCAATTATTAATTATAGAATTGTGAAGGTTATATAAGCATGGGCAGCCATATGGGTGAATTATTTAATTCACAGGTAAAGAATTGCAGCCAAGAGGAAAAGTGCGCCCTATTAAAGGAAGGATTTTGTTCAGACAAAGTGCTAACAAGGCTAAAAGCTTCCAGATTTGGCGCATGCTTTGGAGGAGGTTGATCTTTGTCTGCATAATTGTTTTCACAGGTGTTACAGGAGCTCAGGTGTTGATTGAAAGGATTCATGCTCTCTTTATGTGCAAATTAAACACCAATTTTTGGGGCAGCAGGCTTGAAAAGTGCAGATTTTTATAATTTAAATTCACTATTCATGCTCCGGTGGCCATTTTTGTCTGAATAAATTGCAGGAATTCATTACAGGTGCTTTACAAAAGAAAAGGAGTTTTTATCAATGTCCAATACATTGCAAATATCCTCTGAATCTGAAGAATTGTCCAGATCTGCACCAGTATTGAAGAAATCCGGCCAAGTAAGGAGAAAAAGAATTATTCAGACGAAGATAGACAAAGCCATGGCGAAAGAAAGCACGATGGAGTCATGCATTGCTTCCAAACTTGCAGACATAGGAGACAGATCTAGGCCCGGAACCTCTTGCTGATTTGATTGATAGATCCAGAGCGGGAAAGACTTCACTCATGCGTGCGGTCAAAAGTAGTGGAATTATCCGAGCTGCAGCTTTCCCATGTACAGCCCAATTGCCAGAGTTCGTGATGGAGTGTGCTAGATCTTATCATCCTTCATCCAGATCAGTGCGTGATGCTTCGGGAAAGACAATAATTCGTTTGGATGCAGAGTTCATCAATTATTGTTTGAAGATTCCAGTGCGAAAGGTGGTGACTTCTATTAGCATTCAGGATGCTGACAGTAGGTGGGAGAAGCATAGAGCTGATTGTGTGAGCATCATGAATAGCCGGTTCATGAAGAAGCCTAGATCCCCTTCAAAGTTCCCGAGAACTCTTCCACGGTCCAATTTGGTGCAGGAGGCAGATGATGTCGTCAAATTGCTATGCAAGTTGAATGGCAAAGTGAATGCCTACACTTTCTCGTACATGGATGTATGCTTTCGTCAGGACCATTGAAATCAACAAGGTTGATTCTATAATCAATTGGTCGGAAATTATTAGCAGCAACATCGGTGAGCAACTTCGGAACGTGAAGCGTACTTTCAGCTTCAAGATGACTTCATACTTGGTGTATGCTGCAGCTTCACAAGGTGTCTTTTCCAAGCTGGATAGATGTGGTGTTCTTTCCAAGGACCCCATTTTCGAGTGCTACCCGCACTTACCGCACTTTCCAAAGTAGAGAAAGACTTCAAAGTGATCAACGATGACTTCTTCTACAATTTCATCTGCGCAGTTAGACAAAGACTTGAAGGCCAACAGGTAGCGAGAAGCGTGGGTGGGAAGCCGTGTCCAAGATTGGCGATCTATTCATTCAATTTGCAAATTTCACATACCTCGGGGTTATGGGATTTTCTCGGAGAACCAATAAAGATGCCCGTGTATCCGAATGATAGATTGATCGCCACGTACGAGCCGAGCAGCAACTTGTGGAGTTACACGACCTTCAGTCGAAGCGGCACAAGTCTACGGGCTTCTTCCCAATCACTGTGGGATATTACAGTTGCATCAGCATTCACAAAGCTCGAGGGATGGAAGTGCAAATGTTATCCGAGTATGAGCAAGAGTTCTTCCTTGCACACTGAATTTCGATCCATTTGAGTAGCTTTAGAAGACAATCTCCCAAAATGTACGCACATGTGCCTTTGTTAGAAGATTTCTAGATGAAGTGCGGAAGTGAGTACGAGGTCAGAAAGAGAGATTTCAGCAGGCTGTCAGCAAAACAAGTGTTCGACTTTGGACTAGCGCGGATACCTGCAGATCTTAAAGATGATGGGAATGTGGTACTTGACACTTACCATCAAATGGAAGGAGATAAAGCCATACTTTGTAGAATAACATGGGAGGATGTAACACAATCGAAGAAAGATCGAGAGCTGTGTTGGTGAATACTTCAAACTGGTTGCTGACGAAGGGATATTGCCTTGATGAAGCATTGATGAATCAAATCACGGGCAACTTCGGCGCAGGAGATTCCCTCAAGCGAAAGCATGAAGGAGAAAGCAGCAGAAGGTCCGAGAAGTTGAAAGTACACAGAAGATCTCAAGAGAAAGAGAAGATCACTTCTACGACCATAGCTTTGACTCCGGCTTCTCCAGTACCCAGTACTTCACCAACTATTGCACCGCAGCAGCAGGACGTTTCCATGCCTTCATTGAATCCGGCGACGTTCGTCTTCTCTCCTCAGCCACTTCGTTCATCACCCGTTCCAGAGGAGATGTTGAAGCTGCAGATGGCAGAGTTCGAAAGAGCTTTGTCCTTGGATGATTCAGAGGATGGCAGCCATGACACTGTGGCACTTTCTGATGGAGAGGATGCAGAGCGGGAGATGGTAGTGCACTCAGCGACTTCTCACTCTCCGAGAAGTAATTTCTCGGAATGGTTGGCTTTGCAGTTGGTTCCAGAAGCGAGAATGGAGATGAACTTAGAGGAGCACGACTTGCAGCTACTCCAGGATCTGAGCAGAAGAGACAGAAGGCCTAAAGTTGCTAAAGCAACTTCTAGGTTGATCATTGAGAATTCGGGAGAGAAGTTTGCTGAGATATCAATTCCGGCAGAAGGAAAGATAGAGGAGGAGCTCACGGCGGAAGATGTGACAGTGACCAAAGTACCACTCGGTCAAGCCACCACTGAAGGATTGAAGCAGGACACGCAGACATTGATAGACGCTTTATTCCTTAGGCTTGACAGTGAAAAGGCGGAGAAAGAAGAGCTGCAGAAGCAAGTATCTCAATTATGTGAGATCATAGCCAAGGTTGCTAAACCTTCCATTCAAATTTTATTTCGAGCGGTGAGTGATCATCTTATGCGAAAATGGAGGACGCAAGCAATCAAGTAAAGGCTATTGACGAATGGAAGGATCTCGATTATTCGTCAAGCTTCGTATGCGACTTGGGAAAGTGCCACCCGCTAAAAGTTATGAACGATGCAAAGAAATCAATTAAAGCAATCGATGGAAAACGTAGAAGGCATGAATACGATTGCAGAGAGTAACTGAGTATTTTGGTCGAGATCAACAAGTTCTTGAGAGATGTATTGATTGCATGGAATAGATTGTACTGAATTTGGATCGGTCGAAAAGGGGAAGCAGTAGAGTTTGCAGGCATCTTTCCATTTGGAAATCTGCGAGTTTTGCTTTGAAAAGGATGCGAGGCACTTAAGAGTAGAACATCAGATTTACCAGACAATATCATTTCTTTCACTGAGGAAAGAGTGGACGGAGGTGTTACTTCATACGTGCGGATTGTTTCTAACAAGGTGCCTAATTCCCTGGAAGGTTCTCTTCTGATGGTACAAAAGAGAATTGATAAAGCTACCAAGCCTTTCACGATGAATTCTATCAGTAGACTGGTGGCTGCTGCAGGCAGACATTGCGAGGTTTGGGCCGAGTTTGGAAGAGGTGGAAGCGTGCAGCAAAGTGTTGAATGAAGGGTTGCTGCAATTCAGGACAGAGAAGGAAGCAGTGGCTAAAACAGATGGAAAGATGCTGAATTACATGTTCGACAAGTATATCCGATATCAGAACAAGAAGAAGACATAAATGTTACAGCTGACATGACTTCTTCTATTCTTTCTTCTTCTATTTTCTATGTTCCCGGATGAAATTGTAAAACTTCTAAGTTATTGGTTTTACAACCATTACTTGAAGTCATGTGGAACCATTCTATTAGTTAAGTGATACATGTGTCACTTAAGAAGAAGTTAGTTGAGGATGATTGCCAAATGTCATCTTTACTTGTTGTTCATGCTTTAGTTCAGTTTGAGTCTTCTATTTGTACTTTCCCTCCTACATTCTATAAGTAGGAGAAGAACCTCCGGGTTAAGGATCGATCAGAATTTGTAAGCAGCAATCCTGAGTTCTAGACTTTGTGCTGAATTCATGATAGCAACTTGGAGCAAAGGAATACAAAGGAGCAGGTTTTCGGAGAACTTTGTGTCACAAAGCACTGTGTTTCTTGCTTTGAATCCTAGATCTCTTGATAAACTGTGTTATTTTAGATCTAGATCTAGAGCTGCCTTTGTTTTATAATTCTGTGTGTTCATATCTATTAAGTTTCTTCTATGTGCATGTAATTAGCTCTGCTATCTACTAATTGGGATGCACATCTTCCCCATTTCTTCTCTGTATTTCCTTTACTTCTTTCTTCTATAACTTTCCTTTCTTAAACAGCTGCTTACTTGCTGCAGAACTTCTTAGTTATGGTTCATGAACTAAGTGGTTAAAGTAAAACCCCTGATAGATAATAACACATTTTTATTGACAAATCTGACACGGGAGCCTCACCGGTTAAATGAGGGAGATTTATCTCATGACTGCCTAGGTTTGATGCTATGCAGAAAATCTAGCCAACAATGAACCTAGGATTAGTTCATTATTATTTTTATTGACTAATAAATTCATAAGAATTTTATTGGCTCCATCACTGATCAGTAATTAATCAGCTTTAAATAATCTGTTATTCAATGGTTTATCATTTATTTAATTTATTTTTATTAGGTTGAAAACAATTAATTACCTATATCTCCTATTAATTTTATTTGATTTTAGGTGCACATTAATTCATTACCTACATATTTTAAGTCTTATGTTCTTCCCAATGACATTGTGACTTGTCATGGTTCTCATCTTTAAAAAGAGAACCTAAGTTTGCAATCTATACTTATTATCCTCTACCTGATGATGGACATGGAGTGTGATCAGAAACATTGATAAAAAAATCAGTGTAAACAGTTGTATCCAGAAGTTTCATCTCTAATTCTTGTGGATTGTGGAAACACTATTTCTATTTAGACAAAATAATTGAAGTATCTACAGTGGGAACCACCAGGAAAAAGGCAAAACTAAGGTTATTATTAATGAAAAATATATACAAGTGCTCTATATTGAAAAAATAAAAACTAAAAAAGCCTGAAATTAAATTAGAAATTTGTAAAAGCAAAGTCTAGCATTTAATCAGAGGTACAAATTCTTGTTGCTCTTAACAGATATTTTGAAGGGCCATATGGCTGTTGCGCGAAAGCAGGGTCGAGAATAATCTTTCACCAAATATTCTGCCATACGCACCTCAACTGTATGTTTTTCCTTTTTCACCATATGGAGTATCTCTGAATTGACTGTACGCCCCAGCCTTCCACTGTATGCTGATCCACCATACAACCACACTGATTCAGTGTACGCTGCTACCCTCTGCAGACCACATGGTCAGTAAAACTTGACAAAGTATGCCATATGGCCAAGTTCACCTGCTGCACACTTCATCCTCACCATACACTAGGAAATGTATAGCCTTTTTCTTGATCAGCCATACAACCATCTTTCCTCTATTGAGCTGTATGCCTTTGATTTACTTCATTCATAATTAGCATGGATAATCCATAACTGAACTCTTCAATGTGAATCTTAGATATTCTTAACAAGCCTTGGTTGATTAGCTTTCTGTTCGCTTTATGATTTTTCTTAAAACAATTAATACACGTGCTTAAGACTGAATTGAAAGTGCTGCATACTGAAAGGAAAACTGAAGATAAAGACAAAGTAAGTAAAAAGGACATGAAAAACAGAATCGAGAAATGGTTGACCCTGGGGAAACCCAATGTGGAAAAAAATCTAGAAGAGTGAGGAATTTTCTCCTCTTTCCACTATCTCGCTCTACAATTATAGTTATACTGTCTTCTCAAGACCTTCATGGACGTTCTTTATATTCCAACATGTTCAAACACCCATGCATGCTCTGCGACTTGTTCAATCACACTTTCTTACCACACTCCAACTCCAAAGACACACAACCAAGAAGGACTGCTTGGAACTCTTAATTGATCCCTAAGAGTATCTTCTTTATACAATTCTCAGCATGAGAAGCATGCAAAGGAAGATAAAAAGACTCAGAAGAGGAAGAGAGACCATTTGTAACTGTTTCTTTCCCTATTAGTTGCCTTTGGGTAAAACCGCTGCTTAACTTATCTGCTGTTATGCAATCACTGCAGCGGTTATGTAATCATCCCTGAAGGGATAGGCAGTTATGTATTTTCCTTCTGCAAACACCTACGGTTTTGGAACCATTCACAGAACTCTATTTTTCTGAACATGAACCCACTGATTATCTTCTCATCATGGTGTCCAGATCACCTCAGACTTAACCCTATCTCTGTAGATACCTGTACTGTCCGATCTTCCTTCTTGACTGGAAACTCTTTAGAAATCAACTTCTAGGAAGTGTGTCAAGTTATACATTTCATCTTCTTGAGAATAGTGCACTAGTTAGCTTCCTTTGCAAACGTTTCATGATTCAATTCGAATCACTAACACTTCTGTATAATTCCACACCGTAAAGGTAACTACCATTATTGTTTGACCATACTGATTTCAGCTTCTGTATGTTCCCTCTTTTAACATATTGTCCTACAGCCGCTGTAACATAAACCATTTGGCTTCACAGTTTTCCATATCTTTTTTAGAAGCATAGATCATTACAGGAGAAGAGTGGGAGTTTATTTTCTGGGATAAATCTAAAATCCAAAATTCTGGGTGAGAAAATCCCTTTTCTAGGGTTTTGGGCAAACCTCACAACTTCAAGCGCCAAAATCCTTGTCTCAAAATTTGCAGCAAGAGGGGTTAAGCAATTTTTTGTGGTAAATGTTTTTGGTTTTTCAGCAGCTGAAAAGAAGCAAAACCCTCCAGCCACAGGTACCTCATCTTCTCGTATGACCAAAGATATAGAAAATGGATTTGGATAAGGTCTTTGAAAACTATGATACTGCATGGGATGGTCTAATAATTCAACAGCCAACAACCACAACACCAAAAACATCCCTACAGTCAACTGGTCCTTCAGAACCTATAGAAATGAAATGAAGAAAATTTGTGGGCTATTACAGTCAAAGCCCAAACATAAACTGCTGCCTACATTGGAAATTCTTATGTGGGAGAGCTTGCTTGCCACCGAATCTTGTACATGGTGGAAAAATAAACCAAATATCATGAATTGAAGGTAGTACCGCAGAGGGTTGGCGTAGATAATTTTTGCAAATGCCGAAAGTGTCCAACACTTTGAGCTGTATTTGGTTTGCATGGTATCTAGTTATGATAGGAGCAGCAAATATTACCTTGTACTGTACATGAACAAGGAGGTTAAAGTAACTTATACAACATAAGATTTCACTTGGGTATTTGGAGTATCTTCCCACGGGCTGTTGGTTAGTAAAGCCATTAAGAAGATCTTGTATTACATATGCCCAAAAGATTAGGCCATGGAAACTTGATGCCGATCTAATTTGACTGCTATGGAACTGACACACATGTGGGCCAAGGGAAATAGAGGTATTAAACAAGAAAATTTAACCTCCAAAGAATGGCGTTGTCTCCTAGATGTGATCCACAGTTGGTTGGTGGGCACCACTAAGGCCTCAGACGTTGTTAAATGGATGACTGATCACATGAATTGGTTGCGAAGAGGTTAAGTCTATAATTGGGGAGAGCTATTGTGAACAAGAATTCATAAATTACTCTCTGAAAAACAAAGGATTTTTTACTTGACCCAGCATGTCATCGTGTTATTCCTAGTTGCAGTGTACTCAGTCTACTTTGGAAGCCGACTTGAGCTCTTACATCTCTTGTCCATCCGTGTTTCGTGGAAGCACTCGGAAGTTCCTTTGAATGAGGCTAAAGACGATCTTACAGATTGCTGGCCAACTCCCTACACAAGAGAAACAAATTGTTATTGAGGAGCTGCCCACATTTTTTTGATAGGGATTCATTGAATTGCGTAGATAATTTTTGCAAATGCCGAAAGTGTCCAAGACTTTGAGCTGTATTTGGTTTGCATGGCATCTAGTTATGATAGGAGCAGCAAATATTACCTTGTACTGTACATGAACAAGGAGGTTAAAGTAACTTATACAACATAAGATTTCACTTGCGTATTTGGTGTATCTTCCCACGGGCTGTTGGTTAGTAAAGCCATTAAGAAGATCTTGTATTACATATGCCCAAAAAGATTAGGCTGTGGAAACTTGATGCCGATCTAATTTGACTGCTATGGAACTGACACACATGTGGGCCAAGGGAAATAGAGGTATTAAACAAGAAAATTTGACCTCCAAAGAATGGCGTTGTCTCCTAGATGTGATCCACAGTCGGTTGGTGGGCACCACTAAGGCCTCAGACGTTGCTAAATGGATGACTGATCACATGAATTGGTTGCGAAGAGGTTAAGTCTATAATTGGGGAGAGCTATTGTGAACAAGAATTCATAAATTACTCTCTGAAAAACAAAGGATTTTTACTTGACCCAGCATGTCATCGTGTTATTCCTAGTTGCAGTGTACTCAGTCTACTTTGGAAGCTGACTTGAGCTCTTACATCTCTTGTCCATCCGTGTTTCGATGGAAGCACTCGGACGTTCCTTTGAATGAGGCTAAAGATGATCTTACAGATTGCTGGCCAGCTCCCTACACAAGAGAAAAAAATTGTTATTGAGGATTTTTGATAGGGATTCATTGAATTACATAGAATGTTGGCATCTCTGCCATGTTTCGGAATAAACATATAGTGGATAACAATGCTGAGTAAGCATACATCTAAATCAGTGAGCTCCTTTGGCTAAGTAGCCATGACTAGGGGAATCCTATTCGTCAAAGTCACCCAGGCACTGACCTTGGCCCTATCCGTTCGACTCTCCATGTCAAGTATCTAGAGGGATTTGTATCGTGGTGGATGGATATAAGCAACCATCATCCTCTCCGGTTGGTCTACAACCCTTTCGATAGGAGGTGTCCACTTTTGAGATAATGATAGAGAGAAGGATGAAGGGGATTTCAGTGGTAGTGAAGATGAGCAGAATAATGATGAGGATGACACAAGCCGGACACCCTAGCTTTGAGAGCCTTCTCTCACCTCTTTTTTTTGCATACCCTCTTGGAATGAACTCATGGTTTCTCATGCTCCTTATCTATCGTGATCCCTACTGAGTCTGTTGTAGTCACTCCATATCATATAGAGGATGAAGTGCAACAAAGAGAAGCTTGGCTGAATCAATTGGGAGCACCAGTTAATACAACTTTGGGTGTGCCTCCACTTAGCCCTTCACAAACACAAGAACCATTAGTGCATTAGTCGGAAGTCCCCACAGAGGGAGAGATTGTTCATTTGGGGGTTGAAGAATATTTCATTTCTTCGATACAAGGCCTTCTCAAATTGGTTTAAGTGATTGTTAGGTCCTTGACTACAAGTTTACTCCATTACATCTTCCTCTCGTTGGACAATAACCCATATGAGACATTGTCTCAATTTCTGCAAAATATGGGACCACCGGTGTAGGGTTTACTTACATTGCCTAAATGGCAAATGATAAAAAACAGTTTTTGAAACCCTCGGCAAACAACCTAGGGCAAAGCTGAATTTATTACAGCAAATGCGACTAGGGTTTTTAATGGATCTTCATGCAAATGATACCAAAAAATTATAAACTCTATCCCAAATGATTGCCAGCAATTTTAAAACCCAAAATATGATAAAAATCAGATTTATTTGCAGCCAGATAATTCAGAAAATTCAGATCTAAATCTGATTACAAACTGCCTGAAAAACCCTCCAAACTTGCTCAGAAAATTATGAAATTGCAGCTCCTTTATTTATAAAAATTCAGAGATATATGGCAATATTTTTCAGAAGTAAATACCTCTAGAATCATACCAAATAGCCCCAAACTGGGTCGATCCAACTGCTGCAATATGCTACCAAAAAGATCACCAAAACACTGCTGGAATTTGACTGGAAAATCAGAATTAAACCGCTGGAAATTTCTGAGTGAAATCCCCTCTCAATCCCTTGGGGTTTTCGTCCATGCAAGAGATGAAATCCACAAGGGTTTTCGTCCTTGGAATCTCTGATAAAAGCAAGAGCTCTTAACAATGCAAAAGCTGATAATAAAAATCTGGAATGCTTCTAAGCAAGTCGACTTGCCCATATAAAGGCAAAACAGCCCAACCACCACCTCTAGACCAGCCAATCGCATTTTTCCTTTTCCCTATGCTGGTCGCATTTTTCCCTATGGGCTTGATGTCACATTTTCCAACTTATGACTCCCATAAGCAAGTCGCACTTTTCCTTTTTAATACAATTAATTTTAATTGTATTTTGACATTGACAATTTTAATTTATTAATAAGCCTTATTATTTATTATATGTGCAACTTATAATGTTATTTTAAAAACATTAGCACAATATAATAAAATAATAAAAACTTAGTCACCCTAGAAACCTCCTTTGGCCGTCGGGTAGACAAAAAGGGCCAAAGGTCTTCGCCCAAGCTCATTCGGAAAGAGGGGACATTACAGTCCTCCCTCCCCGGAGTTGCTTGCCCACAAGCAACTGCAGTAATCTTGATGCTGAAGAATAGACTCACCCTCCCAAGTCGCATCCTCCAAAGGTAAGTCTTTCCAACGAACTAGATATTCTCGAATCACCTTGTTCCGCAACCTTCTCTCCCTCCAATCCAGAAGCTCCTCAGGGACCAAATCCAATCTACCCTCATCATCCAAGGGTGGTAACTCTACTGAAGAAGTCACATGCTGCCCCAATGCCTTCTTTAAGCAAGACACATGAAAAACATTGTGTATCTTACTTTCAGAAGGTAACTCCAACTCATATGCTACCTGTCCAACTCTCCTCACCACCCTGTATGGACCATAGAAACGAGGCTTAAGCTTCTCCGCTCCACTCTTCTTAAGAGTACTCTGTCGTGGAGAGGTGGAGGCGGTGGTGGGGAGCATGTTTAATGTTATGCGTGGAAATCCACGTGGGGCGAGTTTATGTAAGGCTGGAGTCGTAAAAGACCATATCTCCCACCTCAAATGATCGCTCAATCCTGTGCCTGTCTGCATACACCTTCTGCTGATTTTGGGCTCTGCTGCATATTATCCTTAAGGGTCTTAAGGATATCCTGGCTATCCTGTAAGCACTCTCGAGCCTTAGGAGCTCTACTATCTCCAAACGCCATATCCACGAAGGATCTCGCGTCATAACCATACAAAGCTCGAAAGGGGTCATACCGATGGACATATGGTACGTGGTATTGTAACAATACTCACACAAATAAAGTTGCTTAACCCATGCCCTCTGCTGTCCTGAAACATAGTTGCGTAGGTACCCCTCAATCCACTTATTCACAATCTCTGCCCATCAGTCTGCGGATGATAGCTAGTGCTCGGAGTCAACTCAGTGCCTGCCACCTAAAGAGTTCCTGCCAAAATGTGCTCATAAACCTGCTGTCCCTATCGCTGACAATATTCTTCGGGAGCCCATGCAACCTGAATACCTCCCTAAAAAATAAATCAGCCACCTGCGGTGCCTTAAAACTCGTGGGAATGGCAAAGAAATGCCCATACTTAGTCAACCTGTCAACTATCGCATAAATGCGATCATAGCCCTGCACAACTGGTAGTCCTGTAATGAAATCCATAGATATACTCTCCCACCTCTGCTCTGGAATAGGTAAGGGCTGTAATAAACCTGCAGGGAAAGTATGCTCGGACTTGTTTTGCTGACAAGTCACACACTCTCGAATATACTGTAGAACATCCTCCTTGAGACCCTTCCAAGAGAATCTCTCTCTAACCTGCCTGTATGTCTTGAAATAACCTGGATGTCCTGCTAATGGTGCATCATGGAGTGCATGTAGAATCTTTCCCTTAAGCTTAGATTCAGGTACCAAATAAATTCTACCCTTATAATAAATCAAATCAGAAATTACCTGGTAGCGCTCATCCTGAATTTTGCCATCCATGATCTCACATGCCAAGGTGTTCTTTGAATACTCGACCAACAATTGAGACTTCCAATCTGCAGAAATCTCACTCACGGAATATAGGACAGCAATATGGGGTCTCCTCGAAAGTGCATCAGCCACAACATTCTTCTTCCCTTTGACATACTCGATGTCAAAATCATATGCCTGGATCCTGCTGACCCACTTCTGCTGCCTCTCATTGAGTTCCTTCTGTTCCAAGAAGTACCTCAAGTTGTTATGGTCGGTTCTTACTACGAACTTCCCTCCCACCAAATATTGCCTGAACTTCGCCAATGCATGCATGATGGCGAGCATCTCTTTGTCATAGGTGGAATACAACCTCTCGTTCTCCCTCAACTTCCTACTCTCGTAGGCAATGGGATGACGGTCCTGCATCAAAACTGCACCAATACCTGAGCCCGAAGCATCACACTCTAAAATGAATGGCTTAGAGAAATCCGGAAGAGCAAGGACTGGACATGTGCTCATCACCACCTTGAGCTTATCAAATATCACTCTGTGCCTCATCTGTCCATCTGAATGCCCCCTTCCTTGTGAGATCTGTCAATGGTGCAGCAATATCTGAATAACCCCTCACAAATCTCCGATAATATCCGCATAGCCCTAGGAATCCCCGCAACTCTGATATGTTCCTAGGTGAAGGCCAATCCTGCATAGCCTGTATCTTTTCCTGATGGACCTTGACCCCATTGGCCCCAATGACATGCCCCAGATACAGTATCTCAGTAAGTCCAAACTCGCATTTGGACATCTTAGCAAATAGAGACTGAACCTCCATAATGCCAAGTACCTCATCTAAATGCCTCAAATGATCCTCCCATGTCCTGTTGTAGATCAAGATATCATCAAAGAAAACTAGCACGAACTTCCTCAACTGCTTGTTGAAGAGATGGTTCATGCATGACTGGAAAGTGGCAGGTGCATTAGTGAGACCAAATGGCATCACCAAGAACTCATAATGCCCGTAGTGACATCTGAATGTTGTCTTGAGGATGTCCTCCTCTCGAACACGAATCTGATGGTATCCCGATCGAAGATCAATCTTCGAAAAGTAAATGGCCCCATGCAATTCATCCAAAAGCTCATCAATACGAGGGATGGGATACTGTTTCTTGATTGTCTTCTTGTTGAGGGCCCGGTAGTCAATACACATCCTCATCGTCCCGTCCTTCTTCACCAACACCACCGAAGAAGCAAATGGGCTAGAACTAGGACGGATATGCCCCATATCAAGAAGCTCCTGATGGTCCTCTCTATCTCATCCTTAAATTTCTTAGGATGACGATAAGGTGTAGTGATCACAGGCTTGGCACCCTCCTCCAACTCTATAACATGCTCAAACCCTCTGTCTGGTGGTCTACCTGGAGGAATGTCACCAAAAACCTGCCCATGCCTATCCACTATGGTCTGAATATCTGTATGCAACTGCTGTCCACCATCTGAAGAAGATTTGGATGAAATGAAGCATTGGGCTGCCCATGCAACCTCTCCATGACTGATGATAGACTCCATCCGATGTGCTGAAACAACTCTAGGCCCACCATCTGAAAGAGCTCGTAGCACAATCTTCTTCCCATCTGATCATAAACTCCAGCTCCATCCGTCTGAAATCCTGCACATATCTCCCCAGAGACTGAAGCCACTGAATCCCCAAAACTGCATCTATCTCTCCAAGTCCAACTATGTAAAAATCATCTGTCAATGTGTAGTCCCCTAGCTGGATACTAAGCTGTGAAATCCGTCTAGTGCAGCTCAGAGCAAAGCCATCTGCCACTCGTACACTGAATCCTTCAAACTCCTCAACCTGTAAACCCCGCTTCATCACAAATCCTTCATCAAGGAAATTGTGTGTAGCGCCACTATCAATCAGGCAGACAACTCGCTGCCCCTTAAGTACTCCTTTCAAACGAAAGGGGTGGTACCTAGGGACTCCAGAAAGTGAAGCAATAGTACCTGAGCCTGATGCCTCTCCCTCTCCAAGCTCTAACTGGGGCTGCTCCTCATGTGCACCGTGATCATCATCATCTGTCCTCTGTATCTGTATCTGGTTGAGACTCTGCCTCTATATCTGAAATGACCTCAATAAGATGCACCTTGCCTTTCCCAAGGCAGTTGTGTCCAGGCTCCCAGTGGTCCTTGCAATGAAAACAAAGTTTCTTCCTCCTCAACTCATTCCGAGTCTCCTGATCCATCCTAGGAGGGGGAACACTCTTCTGCTGAGTAGTGGAACGTTGAATCGGTTTGGAGCTTGTGAAGGGCTTCTTACTAGGCTGGTAAGAAGTGGGAGTTGTCTCCAAATCTAATGTTGTCTGGATAGCATCATGTAATGTACTAGGCCTAAGGGCCTTGACCAACCCTCTTAACCTGTCATGCAGACCCTCAATGAAAAGCATTACCACACGTCTCTCGGGCATCTCGGGTACCATTACTGCAATCCGCTGAAATTCGTTGATGTAAGAATCAACGTGCCCACTCTGTCGTAGCTGTGCCAAATCTCTGTAATAAAGTTCCACATCTTTGCGGTCAAATCTGGCAATCAACTTCTCACTAAACTCCCTATATGACCGCAGTAGGTCATGTCTCTGTGTGATAAGCCCATGGTGCCACCAATCATATGCCACTCCCTCCAAGTGTAGAGTAGCAAACTGAATAGCCTCCTGTTCCTGCATAGGTTTGAGAGTGAGGTATGTATCAAGCTTGTGAATCCATGCCCTGGCACTAATCTTTCCACTGCCATCAAAAGTGGAAAGGGTCACCTTGCTGGTAACCTGCTTCAATTCTCTGTTTTGTTGGGCCCTAGGTCTCTGCTTGTCTAGCTCTCAAGCTTTCTCTTTTCTGCATACAATACTGGTGAAGGGGAAAGGCGTTCCGTACCTCTTCCGGTAATGCTCTCCACTCATCATGAGCTACCATCACATTATCCTGAAAGGCTATGTCTTCAAGTGGGTCCTCAACTAATGGTGGCTCCTCCCTCTGTAGGAATCTAGGCTGCATAGGTCTATCCGCAGTCCTCGTGGGTCTCCTCTCCTCTGTATATCTCCTATCACGCGGAGGGGAACCTCTCACGCTACCCACCTCTGTAGGTGCCCTGCTGTGCCTTCTGTGGCTGCTGGCTATGGATGCAGATCTTTCCCTTCTATCATGCCGATTTCTTGTCCTATCCATAGTCAAATTCTCCATCAGCTGTCTCATGGTCTAATCATTTCCTGATGGGAATCGATCATACCGCTGAAAAGAACATCTGGGTCAACTCGCTCACGTCGTGGAGGAGTGTGTGATCCCTCTCTCCTGGCCATGATTTCAGAACTATTCTCTGTATCCAAATCGGCTAGAATGCGAGCCTGCCTCCTTGTGTGATACCTGTGTGGCCCAACTTCTCTAGGCTGCATCAAACAACCCTCCAGGTAGGAGAATCGTTGCTCTGATACCACTGAAAGATCCCCAATAGATCTCTTACCCTAAATCAAATTTTTAATGAATGGCAAATGATAAAAACAGTTTTTGAAACCCTCGGCAAACAACCTAGGGCAAAGCTGAATTTATTACAGCAAATGCGACTAGGGTTTTTAATGGATCTTCATGCAAATGATACCAAAAAATTATAAACTCTATCCCAAATGATTGCCAACAATTTTAAAACCCAAAATATGATAAAAATCAGATTTATTTGCAGCCAGATAATTCAGAAAATTCAGATCTAAATCTGATTACAAACTGCCTGAAAAACCCTCCAAACTTGCTCAGAAAATTATGAAATTGCAGCTCCTTTATTTATAAAAATTCAGAGATATATGGCAATATTTTCAGAAGTAAATACCTCTAGAATCATACCCAAATAGCCCCAAACTGGGTCGATCCAACTGCTGCAATATGCTACCAAAAAGATCACCAAAACACTGCTGGAATTTGACTGGAAAATCAGAATTAAACCGCTGGAAATTTCTGAGTGAAATCCCCTCTCAATCCCTTGGGGTTTTCGTCCACAAGAGATGAAATCCACAAGGGTTTTCGTCCTTGGAATCTCTGATAAAAGCAAGAGCTCTTAACAATGCAAAAAGCTGATAATAAAAATCTGGAATGCTTCTAAGCAAGTCGACTTGCCCATATAAAGGCAAAACAGCCCAACCACCACCTCTAGACCAGCCAATCGCATTTTTCCTTTTCCCTATGCTGGTCGCATTTTTCCCTATGGGCTTGATGTCACATTTTCCAACTTATGACTCCCATAAGCAAGTCGCACTTTTCCTTTTTAATACAATTAATTTTAATTGTATTTTGACATTGACAATTTTAATTTATTAATAAGCCTTATTATTTATTATATGTGCAACTTATAATGTTATTTTAAAAACATTAGCACAATATAATAAAAGTTCGGGAAAAAACCTTTTTAAGTTCGAACAAAAGATTTGTTTATCATTTTAATTTTCTAAAAAATGCATAAATGTGTGAGACAAACAAATTGGAGAGAGCTTTCTAACCCCTTGCTTCAACTGGTTGTTTATATATACACACATTTATAAAATAATGTAAAACCATGTCAAAAATTTTCCTTGTAAAAATAATGGATAAGGTTTGAGTTCATATTCAAGGAGGATGAAGTTCAAACTTTTTCAATAAAATTCGGTGTACCTCTTGACATAGGTCAAATGGAGGAGCTGCATACACAATTCCAAGAGCAGCACTGCCAGTAGACTCAACTTACTTAGAGTCAGGCTCAGAAGGTTGCTGATATGTGCTGGAACTGACACACATGAAAGCTCAAGTGGCTGACCTGGAGTTGGTATATAATGACAGTGATCAATTGAAAGTAGGGCTGCAGAAGGTTGTTCACAAGGTCAAATGTTGTTAGGAGCGTGAAATTTTAGCGGAGCATCATTTGAAACAATGCACTAAAGATGTTTATGCACTTAAACTTAGTTGCAACAGCTGAAGTCTCTTCCAGATCACGCTCAGCTACAGCAGCTGTATCACTGAGGATGTCTTTCACTTCCTCTCCACCTCATTTTCTTAATCTTTTGTCTAGGTTCCTATTGGAAGGGACTCGGTTAAGGGGGATAAATGTAGACTGTTGATATTAATAAATGCATTGTTTTAGCGGACAAATTTTTTATTTTGCTATTATTTCTCTTGTTGGCTTAGGGTAGTGTATTAATGAATCTTTAGTTATGAATTTTGGGATGATTGTTGTGTTTTAACCGACAATTGATGGTTGTCTGTCTTATAAATAGCAAGTTCAATGTCTGGGTATGGGTGCCGATGTGATATGTCCTCCATATACCAAGCAATGTACTTTACACTACCTATGCAATAAAAGATATTATTCTCTCCTATTCATAGCATGTTATGTACTCATAATTCTGCAAATAGTATCTGTGGTAGTGTAGCTCTTGTAGAAAACACCACAGAGCCAGAAAAGTACTATGATACCCCGGTCTTGCAAATCCTACCTACAATGTTTTTTTGTGTTATCTGTGGAATCTGTAAATGTTTGTGCACATATAAAATTGAGTATGAGAATAATATTAATAACTTAGTGCCATTACCATAAATTCCTTGTGTAGATGGATTGATAAGGCTTGGTTTAGTCCTGATCTTTTTCATGAGGTTAAACCGAAGGCTACAAAATTTGAACAATATATAGAAGGTAAAACGATGAAGTCCCATTGTTTGTACAAGAGAGGTCTCATACACCTAGGAGCTGTGCTGGCTGGTCCGTAACCTAAAAAGTTATCTTTACGTTTGCCTTTACCTTGTATCATTACTTCTATTATGTCTTAATATAATGGTGGGGGAGTATAGTGGCAATGATGGAAAATTATAGCCAAAGGGTGAGCGTAGAAGCTTCCATCTGGAAGATGAATATCATAAACTGTTTGAATGATAACTCTAACAGTTAAGGCTCTGAGGTGGTCATCATGTCCCCATACTGTTTACCAATGACTATAAAGTGGCACCAACTAGAAGAGTTGGCAGTCTGCGATGTTTATAACACAATATAATGATGTGGGGGCATTGCACATGGCGAAGCTTGATCATTAGATAGCCCTAGATCTAACTTGGGTTGTGTGACATACTAGCGTCTAAGGTATGGTTGTTCACATATGTGAAATCTTGGGGAAACGATCCTTAACATGTAATACCAGTAACACTTACTTAGAAATCTAGTATTACCATGAAATAATAGGTACTGTTACTGGTAAGTCTGATGTCAGTAGTATTAAAATGTTAATTAATGGCTAATTTGATACTCATATATACAAAGCAATCTGTAAGTCATAGAAATACCTGATTTGTTTTTGTTATGGATAATATCCGAGTATGTATTGTTTGGAAATTGTTTTGTGGCAGCTCCATATGGGGCTGCAAACTCTTACATATGATTTGAGAACCGTGTCCTATTGGCTGCCACGCTTCAAGCCCTTTGCACTCAATGTTAAAAAGGCTTCATGTCCTCCATGCTCAATGTTAATAGAATGACCCTTAGTAGTTTTATGTGATGATGTTTCTTGTTAACGGATGTTGTTGTGCTTGCTTTACAGTTCATCTCCAATACATTTCTGTCAACATGTGGTAGCACTCTTAGTTTTTCTACCATGGATGTTTCATCTTATTTTATCGTTGAGTTTGATGGCTTCAATGTTATCTAAACAAGTCAACGTTAATGCTATCTGATCTTAGAGTGACCTTACTGACATGTTAAAATTATCCACAGGAAAGTCCACCGGTTGAGTTGTGAAACACAGTATTAAGTTGCTGAAGTTTGAGAATGTGGAAAATACAGATAGTGAATGGGCGGAATGAACGAGAGCTTGTCCCTACCGTTTACAGTAACCAAACTCCTAAATTTATTCCATTCAAAGGGTTACTGAGACTTGGGCATCACCATACATTTGTATCTATAATGGTTGGAATGGGGACAGCAGGAGTTGTTTTAGCTTACAAGTATGGTTCCTTAATATCTTCACCTGTGTCCAAATGGTTAAGTATTTTGATGTCTGCTGGAGCTTCCGATTCTATTCATTGTTCTCCACGTGAACAACTTAAAATACCAGGGCTGCGGAATATGGGCAATAACTGCTTTCTTAATGTTGTCTTACAGGTTTGGTTACTTTTTCAAACATTCCATCAAAATTACTCTGCATTGTAAACTCTAGAATAATTTCTCATTTCCTAGTTCAGGCTGTCTTTGGCTTAGCAAGGAACGCCTTTCATTTATTTGTTTCTATATTTTTGTAACCACAATTCAAGGCCAAACTTCATAATTGTCAAAATTCTCATTACATTTTCTGTGCTATTATATGTAAGTGGTATTCTAAATTTACATTGCTCAGTTGTCTGAGTAATGTATTATGGAGGTCATTTTATTTTGTAAACGGTAAAACATATGCTCAAATGGATGGCTATCATTCTTATCCTGTGGCTATCATTCTTATCCTGAGAACCAGGTTACTTATTATTGAATCCAAGTAAGATGCCGGTATAGGTTACTATATACAGAATGTTGAGGACAGAAACATCTCTGTTGTGCTAATTAACAGGGCTATCATAAGTGTATTTTATTGATTCTAGATAATGGTTGTGATGCAATAAGAGCAAGGATTAACAAATTGAGTTGAAATATAAAACCCTCACGGGATTTCAAAATGGAACTTGAATACGAGCTATTTACTGCTACATGTGAAATACAAATATCGTGAGGTGAACTCCTTGAATCCACTGCCAGCAAGGAAAGTCGATGTACCAGTAGAAGCCTCAAAACCACTGGAATATTGAGTTTATAAAATTTGTAGTTATCAAAATCTTACATTACATGATAATCTTATTTTATTCTCCAGCTGGCCTCTTCTTGGCCAAGTAAAGGGAGGAATAGATTTGCCTAGGAAAGAGTCCAATAGAATTCTAGATGCCAACTTCTAAAAGGATCTCAATTGTTTCGGAGGAGCTGACTTATGCATCACAAAGTATCTGTGACCAAAAGTATTTGAGATTACAAAAGATGATGATTCGACACTGAAATTGAAACTCTATTGGCTTTCAACATACCAAAAGCAGTCAATAGGACTGAAACACATGTTAGTATTTACCCCTTAACTTGGAAGCTTCTTAGCTTTCAAGATACCAATCAGTCAATAGGACTGAAACACGTTAGTTCTTACCCCTTAACCATGAAGCCTTTAGCTTTTGAGATACCAAAAGCAGTCAATAAGACTGAAACATATGTTAGTATTTACCCCTTAACTAGGAAGCCTCTTAATTGAAAAGGGCCCTTGGGTCGATGGTTACACCTTATACTAAAAACCCCTTGATTGGCAAAGGCCTTTGGGTCAATTTTTACCCCCAATTCGGAAACTCCTTAATTGGGAAGGGCCTCTGTATTAGAATTGAGAAGCTCCTTAACTAAGGACCTTTGGGTTAGCCTTTTAGCTCTTCTATTGTTAAGTCATAGCTAGTTGGGGGTGGGGAGTTGGTTTAAGTCTCATATTAGCGAGCCCTAATATTTCAATGGGACTGACTAGGAATGTAAGGCGGCACTCAACTATGGATGGGTTTGTTGATGCTTATTGACTGTACTAAATCTTTTCGTTTTTTTAGTTCTTGGATGTTACTAATCATTCTTGTTTTATCTTATATTTTGTATATGTGTATGTAGATGTAGTGGAAACAGTTCATATCACTGATATCAAAGCTAAAAAAATTCTCTATCTTGCTACAGGCAGGCTGTAGACATGTAAGCTAAGATCTACAATTACAAGACATGTGGAGAATCCTTTCTCTTCTTTTTTGAACAAAGACAAGGATGTTGTATCAGTAATAAAAAGGCGTACAAAAACAAACCCAGCCACTTCGTAACCACTGCAAGTGTCTGAGATTAAAACACAACTTCATCTGCAACATTTCAGCAGAGATTATAAAAATGCATATAATGAAACCAGTCTGATCTGCCCTGCTTTTATACAAATCTGAGATGATGTCTGAACAAGATAGCAATCACAGCACATCCTACAAGATAGCAGTCACAGCACATCCTAAAAGCTAATTACCAAACTGCTTCTAAAGGCAAACTCACCTACAACTCAAAATACAGAGTATAGTAGAGTATTTAACCACTGTTCCTTTCAAAATACTAGACAATGGGTGCCAGAAATATGTCGTCATGTTCCAACTTTTCATTCAAAACACATGTTTCTTGTTACAACAAATAAACCAGATCATGCAACACTACTGCTTTCCTCCATGCTCATTTTAATTGGAGTTTTATTCTGGATCCATCATCTCCACCTAGTTTTCCCAGCTCACACTTGGCTGCCTTGCTATTGGTCGGTAGATTGGCACTGAATGCTCTTCAGTCTGCATAATGTTTGCTCCTGAATTGGCTGCATGAATCACTTGATGTTTTGAAGGAGTATGATGCATGGCGGGACGTGCAAAATTGCAAATCCTCCTCATTGCGCTTATGTATTATGTTAGACACAACCAGGCATTTCTAGATTCTCCATCCTTTTTATCAGGAGATCAATAATCTACCTTCACCGGCAGTGTGTGGCAACTAGGAGCAGAATGCAAGCCTCCAGTGTGGCTTTTTGAGGGATTGGGCTCCCCTAGCTTTGTTTTGATGTCTTTCATGGTAGAATGTATTGACTACAAGAATGCAGCATTGATGGCATTACTCTGGGTAACCTGAGGAGCAGGCTTGGGCTTTGCAAAACCTCTATGGAACCCAAAGTCACGTCTTTCCTTCTGCTGATTACCCGTATGCCTAGGGTCCAGCGAGGGGGATTGTATTCAGCTGGAATATATTCAGGCTCATCGAGTTGGACTGAAAAATTGCTGGAAGGGCGAGTCCCAAAGAGATGGCTAGAATTCTTATGACTGAGTGAAGGGGAGAAATTCCTTACATTTTGCTTTTCACGGAAAAGTGCAGCTAAAGTATGCACTTGCTGAGGAGGCCTTGTGGACATGGGAAGACTGGCTCTATTAGGGCTGCCTACAAGAGAATTGCTGATTAAAGAGCTATCATAGGGCTGTGGTATGGTGCATACCTGTGGGAAGGTGGGCTTCAAAACTTGAGGATTTGACATTTACCAAACAAACTTGCTGACGCTGCTCAGGAGTGTAATGCCACTTTTCCCCCAAATTTTGGGTCAATTATAATCACTGTTGGGTATTTAACATTGTATGAGCTTCAAAACATTAATAAAATGAGTTAACATTAGAGAATAGGTCGAATTTGCAATTTGAAGAGCAAAGGGAGCTATGTTTATTAAGGGCAGAAGTCTGAACATATGTAATTTGAACCTGAAATTTTCATTTTGAACATGTGTAATACATGATCTTGATCAACCGGCTCAACTAATTTTCATTAAAATTTTTGACACTACATAACTAGATCATCTCAAATTAAAAAAAGAAAGCATGTTTCTTTCCTTGACATCTCCCCTCTTTTATAATAACTTATCATGAAAATCTCTCCTTTCCTTGCTTGCACCCCTACAGTTACATTCGTCATCCAACAATGTACAAAAATGTTTTATCTTAGACCCCAATGATATGATTGCAATAGCAAGCTTTACCAAGGTATCAAATCCTTATCATTATTTTTTGAGAGGGAAAATTACCATTACTAATTACATCTGTGTTGGTATAGTAGTGTGCACGTGATGTAGTCGCAGTCAGGGGTCCCAAGGAAGGGATGCCTTAAACCACGCACCCCACAATCCTCAAAGTTAGATCTCACCAAAGTAAGACCTCAAGTATAGCATTTCAAGAAACAACAAAAGCTACTTCTATTAATTATGAGGAAAAGACTACAAACTTCGGGCACAGTGGCACTATCCACACTACACTACAATACAATCTATAGGAAGACTGCAGAAATTCTCAACGAATTTCAATTCTAAGACCTATCCTAGCTAAGCTTGTAGACTCTACTAAGCTTCTATGGAACCAAATTCGACCCTTTAGACTATAGAGCTCTACAACACTAGTCATTGGCTCAATTCAACAACTACGAGTGGATAGATTCCGATAGTTTCTTTGCACTCTTGTTGTTCCCCTCTATTTATAAAATGAAGTGGGAGAATGAAGATGCCTTTGCAAAGATTCCATAATGTGCACAAATCACCGTTGATCCCATCACCCAAATTGCAGGTAACCTCCCATGAAATTATCTCCGTCAGATCAAGGGATACTAGGTTGCCCAGTTTGTCCTTGGGCGAAGAAAGTGGATCATAGTCCACACATGTTTCTCCTAACTGTAATGATGTTGATGGGCTCACAAAAGAACATACTCCATGAAGGGCGCATAAGTGAGCACTTATTTGTAGGCACTAAGGGATTAAGGATCCAAGGAATAATTATTTTCCAAGGACAAAGTGCGCGTTTGCACACGCTTTATGAGCAAGAGCCTCGGGTTGTGCATAATTCCAAATCTTTGTGCCAAAGCTCCATCTTATTCAAACAACACAATGCACAAGGTTTGAGCAACGGTGCACCAAAATGCACAAGCTTTATTTTCTAACATTGATTCTTTTTTTTGGTTGCCTTAGGATTGCGTGTGAACCCGGATGCTTTTGCATCATACACCTCGTAAGAAGAAACTTGGGCCCCTACTCAATATCCCCTTCCCAATCGAAGACCTTTGGCCTATTTTGTCAACCCGACGGCCAAAGGAAAAATATAAGGGTGACTTAAGTTTTATTAATTTTATTATATTGTGCAAAAAAATTAAAATATAATAGCACATATAATAAATTAATAAACTTAACATTAAAATAGAACCTAGAAAAGTGCATAAAAAGAAAAACACTTATTTAATTTGTATTTTCTAGGGAAAATGGTGACTTGCCTTGGGGGAATAATGGGAACTTAGAAAGGATAAAACATTTCTATTTTGTATTCCCTCTAGGGAAAAAGCGACCAGACTTGGGAGAAGAAAATAATTATTAAATGCCTTTTGTATTCTCCCTAAGAGAAATGGAGGGTGGAAAATGCATTGAAAGAATCATGCAAGCTGATTGGATATTTTGGAGGTTCCTTTGGGTCTCTTCTTCCTTTAAAAGGAGAAGTAGACTTGCTTGAGAGGCATTCGATATTCACTTGATAATTTCTGATTTGTGTCTTAAGCTTGTAGCTTTTGCATAGAAATATCTAAGGACGAAAACCTTTAGTATTTCCCTCTTGTGGACGAAAACCCCCAAGAGTTTGAGAGGAATTTCCATTCAGGAAATTCTATTGGGCTTTCACAGATTTCTACTATTTTCAGCAGTGTTGTTGAAGAATAAAATTGCAGCAGTTGTATGTTCATTGTACCAGCTGGAGCGATCCATCTTTTGGCTGGTTTGCAGTGTATTTGAGACATTCCAGGTCTGAAATTTATTGTTGCTTATTGTACTGAATTTTGGGAATCAAAATAAATTAATTTCATAATTTTTGGAGCTGATTTGATGCCCTAAATGTGCTGGGCGACCTACTTTTTAGGGAAAAATTAGGGTTTCGTGTTTGCTGTGCGAAAACTAATTTTAGAATATTATTCTTCATATTTTTGTGGCCCAAGATCCAAAGTTTCAGCTCATTTGGACTTCTCTAGCAAAAGATATGAATTTTTGAAGTTATGCTGCAGACATGGTTTTTAAATAATTTATTGCAGCATTGTTTATATCAGAAATCTGCATTTTTATACATATTTGGGCTTTATAAATTAGTGGTATCAGATTTGCGTGGAATGATATAGATTTAGGGGCTGATTTGTGGTGGTATTTCACTCCACCCTAGTCGCACTTCTCATATAAAATTCAGATCTGCAGTGTTTGATTTGATAAGTAATTTATTATATTGCTTCTGGGGTTTGGATTTGCCCAAAATCCAACTTGGGTCAAATATGTTCATTTGGGGACATTACACATCCACCTCCATCATGCTGCCAATTCTCGTGATCACACACAAAAACTATCCTCCTACGCATCAACATGCTTTGCCTTGGCATATGGTCCTCAAATCCTCTTTCTGCGATCTCATCATCACTTGCATCATCATCCATTATGAATCCTCTACATTAAGTGGTTTCCATAACCATTAAACGGACTTGCACTCTTCTCATCATCTCTGACAAGTTTACCAGTCTTGGCACTTTTGCTGCTCTAGCTGTTCTTGCAGCAAGATCTACTCTTATGTGCCATCATAAATCCCCTTACAACTCTCCTCAGTAATCAAAGTATAGTGTTGTGCACCTTCGACCCAACAATCCAAATGCTGAAATATGTCAACAACTACTTTCCATCCACACACACATATGGAAAGCTACAGATCTGAGAATTTACACACACAAACCTACAAGACTTAAAATCCTTGCTTTGATACCAGACTGATGCAGTTGTGGTTAGGGGTCTCAATGAAGGGATACCTTAGATCACGTAGCCCACTATCCTTAGAGTTAGATCTCACTGAAGGAAGACCTCTTCACAACTTTTCAAGAAGCAACAAAAACTTCTGCTATTAATAATGAGGGAAAGTATTATGGACCTCAAGCTCAATGGCGCTACCCACACTACTTTACAGTCTTTAGGAACACTGCAGATTTGTTTTGGGAATTTCAATTCCCTATCCTAGCTAAGCTTGTTGACTCTGTAAGCTTCGATATAACCAAACTCATCCCCTCAGGCAATGGAGCTCTACAACACTAGTCATTGGCTCAATTCAACTGCTAATGGGCAGATTCCCAATAAATCCCCTGGATGCACTTGTAGAATTAGGAGGGAGAAGAAAGATGCCGTTGCAAGTAAAGATGCTCTTGCAAAGATTCCATAATGTGCTCAGATCACCACCGATCCCATCAACCAGTTTGGAGGTAACCTCCAAAGAAACCATCTCCGTCAGATCAAGGGATACTAGGTTTACCAATTTATCCATGGGTGAAGAAAGCAGATCAAGCCCACGTGTGTTTCTCCTCATTGTATTGATGTTGACGGGCACAAAAAGAGCATGGTCCATGAACGGCGCAAAAGTGAGCACTCGTTTGTAGGCGCTCAGGAATTAAGAACCTAAAGGAATAATTATTTCCCAAACGTGGATGCAAATCCTTGAAATTGCAAGGGCTCACGTTTGCGCACGGTTTCTGCCCAAGAGTCTCTGGCTGCACATAATTCCAAGTCTTCGTGCCAAGTCCCATCTTATTCAAACAACACAACACACAAAGTTTGCACAAGGCTGCGTAAGCTTTATTTCCAACACTTACTCTTTTTTGGTTGACGCAGAATTGCACATGAACCTAGATGCTCCTCCTTTAGCATGCCACCCATAAAAGATGAAATATCTAATCATGTAGATGGTCAAAATACCTACATGCAGGAAAACAAAAATCTAAACAAAGCCATCAAGTTAGATTTGCAAAACAATCAATATACCTCAACTAAAAAGAACACTTAAACTCGAAAATAATCCTACCAAAAGAGCTTTCTTGCAAAGAAACAATAACACATAAGAGCAATACTAGTGAGGCCCCCACCCACCAGAAAACAATCTCAAAATATTACTGCTTGGGGTAAACTAAGTGGACTACTGTATCCATAGAATATTCCTTGAAAATGCAAAATAAGTTAAGTAGAAAATCTCACCATACTTATTGTACCCACCAACAAGGACCTCACATGTTATGTTTACAATAACTCATATAATGTTATTGATACTAGGACTATTTTTATAATTGTGAATTTTCATTTTATACCAATGAAATGTCAGCAGTTTAATCTACTTATGAGTTTTTAACTTTTTGGTCATTCTTGGAGATGGAGTTAACTGTCTGTTCAGGTAAATTGTTCTCTGCTACAGAGTCTTGCTTATTGGGTGCAATTTCTAATTTGGTCTAGTTGAAGTATTACAGCTATTTTTGATGTTGTAATGACATTGTCGGTATATTTTATTATTATGGATTCTTCCCAAGATGCTGAAATATTGGCTTTACTGGGGGTATCCTTGAGCATTAGAATCAGTTTACTATAATTGTTAAAGGAATAACTCACCAGATAATTTTGCATACTTTCGTGAATAAAGAGCATAGCAGATAGTAGATACATTCATTAATTGAAACTGGTTGATCTATCAAAGTGATATCAATATCAAGCTTAATTTACTAGCTGTGTCACAGATGTGAAACAGGCACTGGCTAGTTCGTATTTTTCCAATCTTTCATTGATAGCTGTGTTCAAATAAGTAACAAATCGGTGGAGGAGAACGCTAAATTAATGCCTCTTGCAGCTGCAGTCTCTGTATTGTTGGAAGGTAACATCGTTCTAATTTTTTTAATCTTTGTAGGGATCCACAGCATTGAGCAATGATAGAAGAATCAAGTAATAGCATACTCACTTCTTTTAAGGTTAAAAATTATTACGGAGAAATAAGTCAATGAGAAGAAAAATGAGACATTTTATGTGGTTAAAGCTGCCAGACCACTTATTTAGAAGATTTTTACTTGCCTTTGGTAAATTCTGCTACCAAATTAATTTGACAAAGCTTCATGAATTTTTTCCAACATTTGATGCATGCACCATATGTTTTTCATCATCCATCTTGGCTAAGGTTTATACAAATGGGACTCACGGGAGGCATAAACTATAAATGGAAGGTGTACAGGCAATATTTCGTTGCAAAGGGGTGTTTTTAGATAGTAGCTTACCATGCAATATACGCACCCGAAGACCTATTCTAGTTTACTCACAACTTTTGTAACAAATTACACTGTGCTGCTCCCCAAAGTAATAGACATATACAATATGTTTCAAGTCTATCCCACAAACCTTTATTGCCTAAGTAATTTTAGCTTTAAACTATCTTGAAAGGAAACCTTAACGGATCAGTCACACAATTCACCTTATTCAATAAAATGAGGAATACATATAAGCTAGTGATCTCCTAGAAAAAAGAATCAAGCCTTATAAAAAAATCATAATTCTAAGAGAGCTACTTTAACAACTCATGTACAAACAACATGTCTACTAATAGCTTATAACTAATCACATATTATGTGAGTACTAACTAGATTATTTCCGACATTGGCACCCTATTACACACATAGGGAAAGGAACACCACTCATGAACTGAAACAAACTTGTACTTCAACACATACTCTGATGGATAGGAAAACATCAAAACCAAACATGTACTTCAACACATACTTTGATGGATAGGGAAAACATCAAAACCAATCTACGGATGGGAACATATCACCAATTCAACAGGTGTAGTGGGGATGGCCTCACTACAACTTTGATCAAAACAAACTCTCCAAAATTGTGAACAATGAAACAATTGTTCACAATAAGGTCAGTCAGACTGAGCCTTGCTAACCTTTACAACATATATGCTACTTGTCCCTACAAGTGTGGCATGGGTCTCCACTTCTCTTCTATTCTAGTATTGCAAATGTGGCATGTGCCTCCACGTATCTTTGGTTTTGCTACTTCAAGTGTAGCATGTGCCTCACTTTTCTTTTCAAATATGCTCTTCCTGTTGGCCGGGCCTCACCGAGCAAGTACAAATCAAGATAGTGAGACAATGTCCTCACTATATCTTTAGTGGGTACTAGTCATCTCACTGAATTCACATTTGCATCCTATGTATATTGTCACCTGATCACAAACAACATAAACAGTAGCCACTGCCACTGGACACTGTGCTAGCCATTAGTCGTTTTGGCGTAGGTTTTGCATCTTCTGCAGTTGAAGTACATCATCACTGATGGTGTTGGCTAACAACTCTTTGGCTCTTTTGCCACTATTGTGTTCTGCCACTTGAGTTAGTGGCAAACTTGAGGCTGGGTTGGGCCTCCTTCCTCCATTTCCTCCAGCCCCCTAAGTATTGCTGCTCACTCAGCAAGATGGATCTTGATTTTAGCAGTTTCGACATTATGTGTAGTTTCATATTCTTCCCCCTACCATGTAAACCAGATTTTATGGATGTCAGTTTCAATTGAAAATACATCCATTTACACACTTATTATGACTTACAAACACATTATGATATTGACGACGACACACACATGTGGATGCACAAAACTAATGCTATAATAATATCTGGAATGATGGGCCCTTATTGATTGACGACATATGAATAAGTTGTACACAACCAAACACCTCGACTTACACATATTTATTCACTATTACACTATTGGCTTGGGCTATAGGTCGAAACAAACTTAAATTTTTCTTGCAGAGTGGATTTGACCACTTGTTACATAGTAGACCTAAATTGCCAACATACAATATAGATTATGCCTATTGACGTCAAGAAACACTTTAGAAAAACTCCCTACTATAAACACAATAAACAAGATAACCTAGACTATATTAAAAATGCCTTATAGATTAATGCTGTTATAGGCGTACAACTTATATTGACATAACCTGATCTTGTACGCTTGCATAATTTTGGAGGAGCATGTTGAGATCTGCTTTAATGATCTGATCAAAACTCAGTAGATGTGATCTGTGGCAGACAAAACACTATTTAACCAACTGCACATGCATGAGGGTCTTGGTGGATGTTTGCACACAAATTTTGATCTGTCGGACCTAACATGCGATATGAACAACCACACCAGAGTTGAAAATGTATCAGCACAAGTTACTGTTACTCTGATCAGATCGTGGAAGTGGAAGTCAGGCGACAAGGCAGATCTGATGTTTCATGATTGACAGAGGTGAGACTTGCATGGGCAAGAAGACATACATCTGTTGGACTGCAGATTTCTGACAGGAAGGTGCACAAGTGTGATGGCAGTGTTGAGGTTGTAGGTACCATGAATATGGCTGAACAGGCCTGCCAAATTAGTAACCTTCTACAAGGCAACGGATGTCCTTGGCATGCGAAGGTATAGAATGGAAGCACCAGGAGTTGTCAACAGGATTGTCAAATTCCAGATCACTCACGACCTGTCAATACCATATGGAATGCAGGAGCTTGTCGAATGATAGATCTGCACAAAATCTCTGTCACATTTAAGGCTTCAGGTAGGAATCATTAATGCAAGTGCATGGGACGATAATTAAGCCCTGGCAGAATGCATGTCGAGATCTAAGTGCTGGCAGAAAATCAGAGATGCAAATAATTCAGACAGAGAATGTAGAAGCTAGTACGCAGAAGTACTGCAATCAATGAACAGAGACACATGGGTCTGCACAAGAGGATCCCAAATTGCTAATTTTGCACAACCACAAAACAGAATACCTTAATAAAATCAAATTTAGCTTAACTTTCTTGAAATTACCTAAACCTTCACAAAATTGATCTACAGATTATAATACAAGCATTTTTATCAAAGAAGAATGTCATAAAATTGGTTATCAATTCAAACAATGATCCACCCCTTGAGATTTTACTCTTCCATCATAGGCACCAAAAACAATAGCACTTTGATAACCGTATCAAAATTGCACGATTCACCTTCTTCAATGAAATGAGGAATACATATAGGCTAGTGATCTCCAAAAAGATAAGGAGTCCAAGCCTTATAAAAAACAATCAATATTCGAGGTGAGTTGTTTCAACAACTCACATACAAATAACATTACTTCTAATAGCTAAAACTCTAACTAATCACATATTATGTGAGTACCAACTCGATTATTTCCAACAAATCTTCCTTTTTAAACAAAGGTGAATAATTATAAAATAACATAAAATTCTATCAGCCTTTCAACTTACTGTTGATTAAATCAATCTAATAACAACATACAATCAGTATCCCAAAACAGTTTACTACACTAGAACTGTCAGCCACATATAGACCATTAATAAACCTTTTGCCATTACCATAACAGTTTACCATAAATTGCTTTAGTCATTTTGTCAAACAGTTTGTGCTTTGTGTATGCGTACAAATTTTATATACATGTCTACACGAGTATTAACAACTATTATATTTGACAAAAATACACTTTCCATTATATTTTGATGGATGTCCATACCCTATTCTAAAGTTACCAGTTTGGTTGGGGCTGGGAGGATGCTGACAACGGTTGTGGCTTCCGGCTTTACACATGCCTATTGCATTTTTGGAAAGGTTCCAAGGCCTTTTCAACAGGCCCATTTTGTGCATATTCTGCAATCAATGCAGTCCATGATGCCACATTTATTTCAGACATTTTGTCAAACAGTTCACATACTAGCTGCATGCCTCAACACTTTTCATACATATCTTACAGAGCACATACAACTACATCTGAAAAAGTCCTATCCCAGGGCATGTTACAGAGTGATTCATTTTGTCAAAGAGTTTGACAGCTTCCTTGCAAAATCCCACACTCATTGCAGTCCATGAGACTGCATTTCTTTGAGGCATTTTTCCAACAGTTCGTGTGCCTGGTTAATGCTTCCACATTTTGCATACATATATACCAGAACACTTGCAATTACATCTGATAATAGTTTGTGTGCTAATTTGGCAAGAACAATAGTAAAAAACAATAATTCATCCAATTTAAAATGCCTTCTTCAGCTGATGATACATATTTCTCCGCTGAAATGGAATTTTGCATCCTTCTCTGCAAAATAAGGCGATTATGCTCTTAGCTTGTTGCCCTATTAACCCGTGGAATCAAACGCTGAGCGTGTACAGAAAAAAAAAACAGACGTGCCTATGTTGGCAAACCTACCGGAATACTAACTTGGCTACCCAAATTGGAAATTTCCCTCAAAAGAATTACTGGAAAGAGCTCACTAGGAAAACAAGTGTTTCCTAGTAGAGGTTTTCTCATATGGAGAACGAGCCAAAGTAGTTTTCATACATACAAAATTCACAAAAAAACAATTAGGAAAAATGCTGCCTCCAATACCAGTCTCAACTGAAACGTCAGCCTTGTGTGACCCGCATGGTCTTCAATTCCTAGATGAAGAAGAAGCCTCGCCTACCCGACGAGTATTCCTTCCCCGACCCAATGGGGCTAAGCCAAAGCGCCTCCTTTTTTAGGTTGATGGGACATTCCCACCGTAAAAACACCTCGCTACTCTTCATAAATTACATACCGAGAAGGTAAAATAATAAAGATACAGAAGTCATGACAAAGGCAAGCAAATCAAATACGAAAACCACTCGTGACTCAGGCACAAGTTCAATTCTTCCAAACTCTTTTGCAAAACAGGATCCTTTGTACGAATTCAACATCAGATACATTGGGATGGGGAACTGAGCAGGATGGAAAGTATTCAATAGTTGAGGGCTATAGAGTATTGGTGGCCCCTCATCCACATCCTTGGAAAGATATCTTTGTGGACCTTTGGCAACCTGCTCTATGGCCTAAGGTGAGATTCTTTGTTTGGCTTCTCATCTATCATAGAGTTCTTACAGGTGATAATTTGATGAAAAGGGGTATGGTTGGACCCTTTTGGTGCCCTTTATGCAGAAATGCAGAAGAGACCCTAACTCATCTCTTCTTTCAATGCCCCTTCACTTTGGCCCTATGGTGTACACTAGCTGATTGTCTTTCGGTAACGTGGCAATCCCCTGTGAATATAGTGGACACTATTAGGTGGAAACATTCAGTTAGGGATACTCAAGACTTCACCAAAGGAATTTGGTTGGTTGTCTCTTTTTCTTTGTGGAATGTTTGGAAGGAAAGAAACAGACGCATCTTCAAGTTAGAAAGCAGAGACAGGTGGTATATTATGGACTTGACTAGAAGTAATATTGCAGAAACTATCATACACAATCTGAAATTACCTTCCCCACTTGCCTGAGAGGTGGAAAGCTCTCTTACAAAAACTAAATCTGGGCAACAGGCAATTGCAGATAAAGCAAGCTACCAAACAGAGGGTACCTTCTACTCTTCGAATATGGAAGCCTCCTCCATTCGAATTGTCAAATTAAACACTGATGGGGCAGCTAGAGGTAATCCGGGTCCAGCCAGTATGGGAGGGATAGCTCATGACTCCTTGGGAACTCCTCTCTTCTTCTTTGCATATCAATTGGGACACTACACTAACAATGTGGCTGAAATTATGGTTGTCCAACGTGCTCTCCTGGAGGCAACTAAACTGGGATGTCCTAGTATCATAGTAGAATCGGATTCCAGGGTTATTATTAACCTTCTACAAGCCCCTGAGCAACATCCGTCTAATAATTGGCTTATCGCCAGAATTCAAGATCAAATAAAACTCATTGCAACCGGGCCCAAACAATCATATACTCTCATGTGTAGGAACAAGAACAAGATAGCTGATGGCTTGGCCAACTGGGCTTTAGATCATTCTAATCTGATAAACTTTGGTCCTATACCCCTGATCTGGCCCCAGGAGAAACGGAAACAGATAGAGCGGATCCTCTCTTTGAAATCACATGATGGATAAATCACAGATATGTTATCTCTTCTCTTTTATTTGTACTTGGAAAAACATAATGTGTAATGTCAGAGCACTATCATTGCGCGACGGGATCATAAGATGATCACCGCTCGAGATTGGTTTGCTTCCCTAAACTCCTCGACATCACTATTTTCTGTCCGCCGAAAGCCCCTGGAAGAGCCTTGCCGAAAATTGACGTTTTCTAACAGGAGATTCTTCATAGTAAGAACGTCTCCGATGTAAATATGTGGAGAGAGAAAGAATACAAAAGTTTGGAATGCACACATTATTCATTGTGTGTCTGTCATTTTATTATGAAAGAAATGGTTTCAAAATGGTTGAAGTGGTTATAACCGTTTATTAGTTAATACTTAAATAATATTGAATAAATGCTAAATTATAAGCCTTATATTCTAATACCCCTCTTAAGGCTTACACTATAGAACATATTGACGATGTTAAGATCAAAGTAATGAACCAATGTAATGTTCCCTTTTTCGATATGAGAGCCCAAAAATGAACTTCTTGCCATTCCCTTTCCGTGGCAATGAAGTTGAATGAGCTAGGGAAGGAATTGCATTTTTTTCCAAATTTTAATGTTTTTCATTAGTGTTTTCTTCATTAATGCAGGTTTGCTAGCTTGGAGGAGTTTAAAGACAAAATAAAAGATTATATAAAGCCCAAAGGAGGTCAATCTTGCCTATTTGGTCTTTGGCGCCAAGATTGGGCTATTTAAGGAGACTAATGACTTCATTTGCATCATCTACTTTTGACAAATTTTATCTAAACTTGATCTTGGGTTGTTTGCTCATTGTCATTCCACTTTTGGGCAAAAATCCAATTGTGTGGCTTTTCCAAGGAAGACGAAAACCCTTCTTGTGGCTGGTTGGAGGACGAAAACCCTCCATTCTTGGTGAAGTGAAGACATCTTGAATACCTTATACAAATTTGGGCATTGGAGGATAAGGGAAGCTATCTACAAGTGTTTGCATGTATTTATGAGCCCTTCCTAGTTGGAGCGACTAGGGTTTGTTAGCATCTAGGTGCCTTCAGGAACGAAAATCAGATTTTGTAATGTCCCTTTTTGGGACTTCAACTGAAAAAGAAGGAAATCACACAAACCCCAATAATATTAATTCTGATTTTTGGACCAGCAAACTGAAAATTAAATCAGTACGGAACAATGATCAGATTTTTATAACAACAATATGAAAAACTCAAGATTTCACCCAAATATCACCCAATAATTCATCCACAATTTTTATAAACCCTTTTGGAATATTTTAGAACTATTTCCACCACAAAAATCAAGCTAATACTCAGCTGGAAATTTATTTATTAACAACAGAAGTACAACTCAAAGAAAATTATGAAATGAGGGTTTCCAAACCCCAAACTCCACAAAATATAGATATTTCTAGCCTTATAAATGATATCAAATCTGAATATGAAAGAAAATAGAAGTTATGTGCCCTAGAAGGCACCAAATGACACCCTAACACAAGTCGCTCCAACTAGGAGAGGCTTATCAATGCATGCAAATGATTGTAGATGACTTCCTTTCCTTTTCAATGCCCAAATTTGCAAGATGACTTCACTTCAATCAAGGATGGAGGGTTTCCATCCCCCAACCAGCCACAAGAAGGGTTTTCATCCTTCTTGGAAAGAACCACACAATTGGATTTTCGCCCAAAAGTGGAGAGAACTAAGAGCAATCAGCCCAAAGATCAATTTAGAATAAATTCGCCAAAGTAGATATCCACAAATGAAGCCATAACACTCCTTAAATACCCCAACCTTGGCACCAAAGACCAAACATGCATGACCGACCTCCTTTTGGGCTTATTTAATCTTTTATTTGGCCTTTAAAATCCTCCAAGCCATCCGACCTGCTAAAATGAAGAAAACACTAAAAAAACATTAAAAATTAGAAAAGAAAGATGCAATGAGAATCCAATTCCTTTCCTAGCTCATCCAACTTCGTTGCCACGAAAAGGGAATGGCAAGAAGTCCATAATTAGGCTCTCATATCAAAAAAGGGGACATTACAGATTTGCTGCATTATTCCTAAAATTTTAACACCCCTTGTTTAAAATAACCATAAATATCCGTGTTTACTTGCTTGCCATTCTTTATATTTGTCCGACGAAGGCATAGGTATTTTATGCATTATTTTAATTGTTTGACACCAAGTGGTTTTGTGGCATTCTTTAAATTTGAATGGTATAAATTTAGATATTAAATTTTGTTTCGTAATTTCACTATTTGGATTTCAGGCTCGCATTTTGATCTTTTTAGTCTTTCCATTCTGGAAATGATCAATGAATGAGTAATGGTTGAATATGATGTTTTGAGACTCACTTGGTATATTGTCTTTGTTGCATGCTTCCATTTCGAATATCTTGGCTATACATGATAAAATTGCGGGAATGTAAGATGGATTTCATCATTTCTAAAGTCATATCTTATGACCTTGTTTAGTTTATCACCATCATATGTGTGTTGGATCATATAAGGTTTGTGTGGGCTCGAATGGCATAAGGAAATGGTATAAAGTTTGGGCATTTAAATAAATTTAATGGTTTTTGATTTTTTCCAAACCTTAATCGAGCCTCAATATGTGAATACCAAGTTTCAAGGTATGAGTTGGCAAGTGTGTAGTGGGAGGAGTAATGGTGGTGAGTTTAATGACATTCAATGCACTTGTATGGACATCGAACAAGGTGATGGTGTTGGATTTCGGGGTCATTTTTGGTTTTGCATTATAAGATTTTGAAGCTTGGAGTTTTCTGGTTCTGTGCAAGTGTGGTCTCGAGCTTGAGCTTTTAGTTTACCATACGTGTCAACTATCAACAGTATGAACTATTTTTCTTCAACAATTGTTGTATTCAGTTGAGTTGGCATGTGGGTAAATGGATTTGAAGTGGTATATGTAGAAGCTTATTGGGTATTTTGCCTTGAATTTTTTTCAAAGCTTACCCAAGTGAATACTTCACATACCCAGTTTGTCTTTTCAAAATCTCTGTAGTGAAGTAGATATCATCTGCATTTTGGAAAATAATGTTGCATTTGAGTTCTTGTTGAATTTGTGAAGCATGCATGTGAATCTTTTGGGTTTCCATTGTATAAATGGTTGTGTGTTTAGCCTGTGAAAGCTTTGAGCTTACCCAAATCGGGATTTGCATATTCATTCAAGTCTTTTGTTTTAGAGAAGGTGTGCATGGAAAAAGATGGATATCACTACTTTGTTTGAAAACAATGATTTACCTACAATTTTGTTTGCATTTTTGAAACATGCATGGAAATCTTTTTGAGCCTTCATGTATAAGTGATGAAAATGGTTTCTTTTAAGTTACAATTGCTCATATTATGGCCTTTGATTTGGGTATCGATTTTACCAGTAACTTGTTCAATATGAAATGAATATCAATATTCTTGTTTCTGGGTGGAAATAGATTTCTCTGTTTGATTAAAAAGAGCAAGTTTTTGGTTATTGTGTTGATTGCAGTTCTCAGTGGTCATTTTATGAGAAAATATTGATAAAAATAAAGCTTGAAAGCTCTGTAGTTTCATTTAAGTGATTTGATAAGGCTTTTCAAAATCTTTAAGTCTGTGACAAAGATTTTAATGCATGCATTCGTTTGATCAAAATGGTGATAAGGTTTTGGTGATAAGTTTATTGGCTATATTTTGTATATGGTGTTTCATAGGCAAGTTATGAGGTGGAAATAGTATAACATTTGGAGCCAGTCAGATTTATAGCCTGTACATGCATATTTTGAGGGTTTTTCTTATTTCAATTTCTTATTACAAGAACTTGAAATAATACAAACATGTGAATGGTTTCGAGAAAGATGGTATTTTGATTTGTTATTTTGAATGTTTTAGAAAGTGATACCAATAATTGAAGTAAAATGGTTCTTCAAGAATATGTAGAAGCATGATTTTCTTTTCAGAAGTTGAAATGAAATCTTTTTAGTAATTGACACTTGTGGTTTTGATTGGTGACTCTATTTTGGAAATTAAATGATCTTGCATGCTAAGTTTTGGTGCTTACTCCTTTTCAGCACATCATAATGTTTGGATGGGATGGTTGGGGTTCTAGAAGGTCTGGGTCACATCACTCTTGGGGGCACAATAGTTTCCGAGGTCAATCACAATGGCAAAGGGGTTCACCTAGGGGTGGCCGAAGGGGAACTAGTACGCTTTGAGGAGGTAGACCTTTTGTTAGACATGGCCCTACATGTGTGTCTATCCATTTCGATGCTAATGAACCATGTCTTCACGAAGTACTACAAGTAATTGAATCTTATCCACACAATCAACCTTCCCATGAACATTAATAACCCTCCTTTGCACAATCTTGAGCACGCACATGCTGATAATAACCTAACCTCTTCTAATAGGTCTGTTTAATCTGCTCCTTCTCATGTGCCTCTGCATCATGCCTTACCTGTTATTACTTCACCACCCTTACTTGGATAAACCAAGTTGTTCCTTCTCATGACTCCCCGAACCTCTAAGCGTGCTAGGTCCTCTTCCACAATGCCTAAGGTGACAAGTGCGGTGAAAAGAGTTAAATTGGAAGTAGAGGAAGAATCAGGGTATTATCACTCACACTATACTTCCTGTGGAGCCATATGAGTATGTCGAGATGATCACTGAGGTGGGCACACCATTGTGGATTTGACAGAGATGACTGATTATGTTGTTTGGATTTGATAAACTTGTTGGACATATTAGCCACTTTGCATATACTTCATATTTTGAGATATTATACTTTGATATTTTGAGACATATTTGATAGACTAATGGTGGTAGTATGATATATTTATGCATATAAATGGATGGTTGTTGATATTTGATTTGTTGTTTCATGGTGATGATGTGTTAGCCTTGGAAAGGATGAATGCTTTAAATGGTTGTGTTTACATTTATATAATGTGTGTAATACTTAGTGGGCCCCTGTTTAGATGACTCATGCCTCATTCGAATGCCTAAGTAAATGTTTAAAAGGTGACCCGAGTCCTTGGTTATAATTATATTTTATTATAAAGTTCCACTTAAGTCATAAGTGAAAGCTATTATAAAGTTAGAAATCATTTATTTAAAATTATTTAAATGGTTCAATCGGTTATAACCGATTATGTCTAAGAGCATGTTATAAAAGGACTTGGAGGATTCAATTACAAAGGATGAGAAATTAGGTATTGCAGCTATTTTGAAAGTTATTTCATTCTAAATAATTTATGTGCAATGTTTTTTTGAGGCAAGTGATCTTACAGGCGTTATGATGACATTGTTTTGAGGTTTGAGTATGAAGTTTGAATGCAGTAGGTATATCCAAATTTAATATTATTTCTCCGATTATCTGATTTGATTATTTTGCATTTTATCTAACTATTGCAGATTTTTGTCTGTCATATCCAGAGCAAGCCTTGATGATATCTTCATTTCGATCTTGAAATATATGCAAATTGTAGCCATGTTGGCTTTGATTTTGAATCATGACCTTGTTAAGACATTGTTTTAACAATCATTGTACTATCTCTCATTAATGCAAAATCTATTTCTCTTCATCATGTCTACTTTATTTTTCATCTTATCAGTTATGTAAATATGTTCATATGTTTATACTTTTGATTTTCTTTCTTGTGAGTGTGTTGTGTTTTATCTTCAAGATCATAATATCATTTGAAGATCATTGCAAATAAGAGATTATAAGATATAACTCAAGTTTTTCACCTTTTCAAGAGGTTACCTAATTGATAGGTTTCACTCTGTTGGATAAATGATGATAATATATATATGTGATACAGAAAATCAGTTTGATATATGAGTGATTATTTGCATATAAGTCATTGAGTTTAAGAAAATCTCTTTATCAATCTCATTAATCATTGTGTGGTCTTGTTGCGTCTTTTAATGTGTTTTGTTTGTCTTTTCGTTGATGTATGTATATCTGATTAAACTCATGATTTATAAGGCTGGAAACAATCATATTTTGTGGAGTTTGGGGTTTGGGGTTTGGAACCCTTCGTTTCATAATTTCTTTGAGCTGTACTTTTGCTACAATTAATTAATTTTCCAACTGTGTTTTCATTCAAGTTTCATATTGGAAAGTGGTTTAAATACATCCTAAAATATTTATCTATATTTTGGTTGGATGATTCTATGAGTTTCAAGTGATTTTCCTTCATTTTTGGACTGCTGTTATAAAAATCAAACTGCTGATTTCCAGCTGTCATAAATTTCAGTTTGCTGGTCAAAAATCAGAATTTAATAATATTGGGGTTTGTGTGATTTTCTTCCTTTTCAGTTGAAGTCCCAATAAGGGACATTACAGTGGTATCAGAGCTTTGATCTTCCCATCCTAGGGTTTTCATGGAAGAGGAAACAAGGGTTTTCTATACTATCAAAGAAGGAAAGTGGACCAGCCAAGAGAGGAGGATAATATGGCCAACCAGGATCCTCAAGAAGCCAAGTTCGATAAGCTTATTGCGGGGCAAGAAAGATTGGCCAACACAATGGCTCGGTTGATCCATACCATTCATGGTTCCAATGGTGGAAGAGTCTTCAAAGGAAGTCATTAATTCTCAGCCATCCAAAGTGAGCAACATTGGTACATGGTATGAAGAGTATAGAGCTCTTCCGGAGAAGATCCAAGATGCCCTACCTTTTGCAGAGTTCGTGAAGTTGGAAACAGAAAGAGTTGGAATTGGCACGGGTCAAAACCCCAAGCATCAAGGAAGGGGTCAACCCTCCATAAGGACCCCACACTCAAGAGTGTGGATGTTGTGCATAAAGAAGGGCTTGAAGGTAGAGGGTTCTCAAGTCCACATGACGAATTTTTGAGCTTCAATAGTCACACACATGTCGGTGAAAAATCATATCTGCATTTTGAGAGAAATGGAACCATGAAGGATGAAGAATTGGCCCTTATTCCCATCATTGTTCCAAAGAGTCAACATATGAGGTAATTATTGATCATTGTTTGGCTAATACTGATAATATTTCAATGTGTGTTGAATCTAGGATTGAAAGGGAAGGTGATGAACAAGTAGGGGAAGTGAAAGGGATGGTTGAAACCCATTTCTCAAGGAGACATAATAACAATCAGCTTGTTGGTTTGTTTATAACAACAATCAATAAAGAGCCAAAAGATGAAAGTTTGATGCATGAGCCTAGAGAGGAAAGGGAAATCATGGAGCATGAGTCCCAAGGTAAAAGTCCCTTAATATTTAATGATATTTCATTGGCTTCTAATGGGTGTGTGTGGCAAAATGTTGAAAAGAAACCAGATTTGCTTAAGGGTAAAAAGGATGCATTGGAAGAGGAAGATATCCACCATGCTAAGAAGGAAGAACCATCGCAGCAACAACTCATAATGATGGATCAGCTTTTGGGAGCCCTAGAAGCACCCACCACCATTGCCAAAGGTGATTCCTTGACTGATTTTCCGGACAGCCCTATGAAAGCTCAAGAGAATGGAGAAATTGCCAAGCAAGAACCAAGCGAAGTGGAAGGTAAAGAACTTTTGGTTGTTAATGATATTCCCTTGATTTCTAATGGTTGCATGTGGCAAAATACTAGGGATCTTGGAAGCATGAGCAAAAGGATGAAGGGAAGCATGAGGAGCAAGATGATGAAGAGAATGTTGGAGATAGCCCAAGCAAGTCTCATGGGATAAAAGGAATTGAGCATATTGGGGATGTCCAAAGGTATGGAGGTGTTCCAAAATCATTGCTTTCTTCTACACCAATTCAGTTTTGTTGTCTTGAGCCATTTGATGAAAAGAATAACAATATGTCATGGTTGAGGCTCCATTGTAAACCATGGCAAGGGTTGTACATTTGGATCAACAAGCTGAAAAATGGGTTATAAGTGGAGAAAAATCTGAATATTGGAGGAAAGGTAAAGCGGAGCTTCCAAGGGAAGTTGTTATGAGGTACACCCATGAAACAAGGGCATATCCGGGTGCCCATGACCACTTTCAGTCTGCTGTAATTTTCAGACCAACAACTAATGGTAAGCCATATGATATTTTATTTGGTCATGACAAGAGTCTATTGCATCATTATTTATCATTGCCATGCTTGGGTGATCATAACTATGCTAATGAGGTAAAGGAGCAAGGTTGGGAGAAGACTCTTTGCCAAGGACTCACTATACATCTCCCAAGCAAAGCCTATGAGGTGGGTTTTTATGACAGCCCAAGGATGATTAAGAGAAGAAGAGGTATGATGAAGAGTTACATAGATTGCTTACATCCTTGGAATCTGGGTAAACCCTTGAAGCTCAAAGAAGATGAAGGTAAAGATTTCAGTTTTGATTTTTCCTCTCTTTGCTTATGGAAGGGAAGGAATTTGATGAGCTTGTATGAAGCAGGGGAGAATTCTAGCATGGCATGTTTGAGGCATCCTAAGCTTGATAAGAATTCTGATTTTCTTTTCTATATATTGCTAACCCATGGTTCCATGAATGAACCAAAGGAAAAATGGGAAAGGGGGAGCAATTATGATGAATTTGCAGCTGTAGAGAAGAATGATGATGATTCTACTTTTCAGTTTCATGGCCCCATGAAGAGGTATGAATTTTGTTTTGACTTCCTTCTTTTAAGTTCAGCTGAGGCACACATTGTTTTTGGGGGTCAAGAGCTCCAAATTTTAGAGGAAATTACCCTCAAAGTTCACAAGGAGTTGGGATTCCACTTGCAAATTGATGAAATCAGAATTCATAGGAGTGTTAAGCAAGGGAAGGCTGATTCTCTCGAGTTAAAGGCCAAGATGTCTGCTGATTTCAATTGAGCCCGCTAGCCTATGTAAGACAACTTTCAGTCCCTACATTACTCATGAATTTGTCTTTCTTCATAAGATTTCAGATTGGTAGTTATTATGCCATGGTTATAGGGCTGAATTTGCAAAAATCAGATTGGGGACTGCCATTAGCAGCCATGAACAACAGTGAATTTTCATTTTTGAAGAGCATTCCATCACCGGTTGATATAGGGACATAGTTACTGGTCCAAAATCTGGATCCATTCGTGAGGGGAAAAATCCGAAAATTTGCAACTCTTGAAAAAGTTCAGAAAAATTCGATGCGGAATATATACATATTATTTATGAGCATAATTTATAAATATGAAAAAATTGACAAATATAGATATTAATAATGTAATATAAAATGTTAATATATTTATTATTAAATAATATTAAAGGGTGTTGGGTGTCTTTTCATTGCCAAAATTAAAAATGTTTTTATGAAAAATAACATAGGCTTTTCAACTGGACCAAATTTCTTCTGCCATGCACAAAAAATCCGGATCCAGCCGGATTTGGTAACTATGTATAGGAAGAAGGTTTCAGCTGAAAGGAGGGAACAAATCTGATTTGATAGCCTCAAATTGGATAAGATTCCATGTGAATTATGACTGTGGTAAAATGTTTTCAGCCCCTCCACAATCTGATTTGTATTTGGAGATATCTCATCAAGATGAGTATGCATCTATTCCTTGCTTTATGATGGAAACTACATCAGTTTGCAGGGATTTTTGTACAAGTAAGCATGCAAAGAAAGGTGATATCATTGTTGTTTTTGAAGTTGAAGATGATGAAGACTTCCATGAAGAAAGGGGCAACAAAGGTATGAGTTTGTTTGGGTTGAAGCTCCTTCATTTAACAGGCACAGATCCAGATTATGGGAGCACTACAACATGTTCCTTTACTTTGATATGATGATACTTGGTGCATGTGGAGTTTGCAATTGCTTGGGACAAACAATTTTGGGAAGGGAGGACTGTAATGTCCCCTTTTTCAATATGAGAGCCTAAAAATGAACTTCTTGCCATTCCCTTTTTGTGGCAAGGAAGTTGAATGAGCTAGGGAAGGAATTACATTTTTCTTTTCTAATTTTTATGTTTTTCTTTAGTGTTTTCTTCATTAAAGCAGGTCGGTTGGCTTGGAGGAGTTTAAAGGAAAAATAAAAGATTAAATAAAGCCCAAAGGAGGTCGGTCTTGCCTATTTGGTCTTTGGTGCCAAGATTGGGCTATTTAAGGAGACTAATGACTTCATTTGCATCATCTACTTTTGGCAAATTTTATCTAAACTTGATCTTGGGTTGTTTGCTCATTGTCATTCCACTTTTGGGCGAAAATCCAATTGTGTGGCTTTTCCAAGAAAGACGAAAACCCTTCTTGGCTGGTTGGAGGACGAAAACCCTCCATTCTTGGTTGAAGTGAAGTCATCTTGAAGACCTTTTGTAGATTTGGGCATTGGAGGATAAAAGAAGATATCTACAAGTGTTTGCATGTATTTATGAGCCCTTCCTAGTTGGAGCGACTAGGGTTTGTTAGCATTTAGGTGCCTTCTAGGGCACAAAAATCAAATTTGCTTTCATATTTGGATTCCTCATAATTTATAAGGCTGGAAACAATCATATTTTGTGGAGTTTGGGGTTTGGAAACCCTTCGTTTCATAATTTCTTTGAGCTGTACTTCTGCAATTAATTAATTTTCCAGCTGTGTTTTCAATCAAGTTTCATATTGGAAAGTGGTTTAAATACATCCTAAAATATCTATCTATATTTTGGTTGGATGATTCTATGAGTTTCAAGTGATTTTCCTTCATTTTTGACTGCTGTTATAGAAATCAGACTGCTGATTTCCAGCTGTCATAAATTTCAGTTTGTTGGTCAAAAATCAGAATTTAATAATATTGGGGTTTGTGTGATTTCCTTCCTTTTCAATTGAAGTCCCAATAAGGGACATTACAACCAAACAAGACCACACATTCTTTAGAAGCTTTTCAATTGAAGTCCCAAAAGGGACATTACACCTTTGAAAACAATTCTTTAGCCAGAAAGGATCCATCAAGCTACCTTGTAACCCTCATAAAGTTGTAGTTCCCAAGTTGAATTCCCGAGTTCCTAGAACTACCGAATTATTGGACAACCATCCATATTGAGCTACTCCCGTGCGCCATCAAGTTGTCTCATGACCCTCGTAAGGGTATAATTCTCATGATTCACAATCTCTTTTACTAACCGAGTAGAATCCATATTGAGCTTCATTTGCACTAGATTACTTCTTGTCTTCAAAATTTGGGGCTTCTTTAAAATACGTATTCTCCATCAACGAATTATTTACCACCTACAGTTAGCATTCGGTGGATCTTCAACAATGGTTATATTAACTTCATTTGGTTTGTTTGTGAGCTTTCCCTTGTTGTATTTAGAAGGCAAACTATTTAATCAAGTAGCCTTGGCATTGCTTTCTTCTAGCTATATGATGAGAGACCTCATATTGTTTATCTTGCTAGACATAGTGGCCTGTCATCCATTTTACACACTATTTGATTATAGATCCGTAATTTTTTTTTTTTTTTGATCGTTAAACGCTTTTGACTGGAGCTATGAACCGGAGGGTTGGTGGGGCCCCACCCTACAACAATGTCCTCAGACAAGATATTACAATTAAGACCAACACAAACCACCGCGCCACTGAGCCCGCACCGACGATGCAATTTTTTCCACCATTGCTGTTTTTAGAGCCACCACTATCGCCAACGCCAATGCCAATGCCAATGCCAACGATGCAAATTCCGCCACCATCGAGAACCACCAACCAAAGCCACGAGCCGCAACCATCGGTGATGCAACACCCGCCACCACCAAACCGCCACAACCTACCGGTGATGCAACACCCGCCACCACCGGTAAACCACCCCGAAGGGATCATGCCCAGTGGGATTTGAACCTGGGTGGATCTGGACACAACCATCCGTCTTAACCGATCCACCCAAACCCCATTGGCATTATAGATTTGTAAATTAAAGTAACTTGAAAATACGAATTTTATGGAATAGTTTCTTTGATGAGTCTTTAAACCAATAAGTACAAGGTATGCTCGACTAGTCCCAATATCTCAATATTAATAAGTTTTAAAAAAAAACCATAAGCTATTCACCTTTATTATCTCATTATTATGACACAATAAAAAATTGAATATTGATAAAGGTATACAATGAATCTTTCTATGGTCATGCTTTTTGATCTTCACGATGGCAAAATACTTAAAATGATATTGAAATTTGTGCCCTAGTTGGTAGACAAGATTTGTGTTGGCTTCTGCGAACTTGTTTCAGAGACTTTCCAGCCCTTGATTTTTTCCCTAACAGGGGTTATTTCTTCTGTATATACAACAGCTAGGGTTTTGAAACACTAAACTTGCGTTTCACGATTGTATGTACCGTGTTTTCTCCTTGGAGGGGACTGCATTTGTGCGCCCTAAGCCATCGATTGTATATTTGCATGAAATCATCACAATCTGTACCTCTGTCTCGGCATTTTGGTTTGGCATTTTGATCTGCATTTTGACATGTCCAATCACTGTTATTCATTTTTCGTTGTTGCATGAAATTGTGTTGTAGTTGTCCACTAGTTCTCCCTGGAACGTGCCCTAAAGCGACTGTTTTAGAAGTCAATAATGATGATTGTTATTAATAATGGAAATGGCGACATCAAGGCTATTCCTTTAATATTCATGACTATGCCTTAAATAGCATTTAAATATCCGGTTCGTGTCTTTGCTCAAACTGGATATCCTTCTCCTACTCTTTCTCCTTCGTTTGCAGAACCCTTTGAGCACCAAAGGGCTCTGATACCAATGTTAGAATATGTGGAGAGAGAGAATAAAGAAAGATTGGAATGCACACATTATTCATTGTGTCCGATATTTTATTATGTAAGAAATGGTTAAATTGGTTGAAGTAGTTACGACTGTTTATTAGTTAATACTTAATTAATATTGAGTTAATGCTACATTATAAGCCTTATATTCTAATATCAAATCCCTCAACTCCTTTTGAAGATTGTGAAACTTAGCAAAGGGGAGAGAAACACTGTCCTCCCCATTTGTACCTGCAGGAGGAGGAGCTAGTGTTTTAAAGGTACTGGTCTTCTATTTTCCACCAATGACATGATTAAAAAAAAAGCTAACATGAAGCTTAATTTCAAAGAGGTCTACTGCCAAAGGCTCCAGTTTTCCATTAATGGTCTCCTCCACAGTCTACACAGTGGAGCAAAGATCCCCACTTATCTGGATGTTCTTAGTGCCATTCATCACATTAGCATTGTTAAGAGTAGTGTGCCCAGGATGGGTTTACATAGGTTAGAGGGGCGAAGGATGTGTACAATTGGGATTTTAGAAACCACAGATTTCTCAGTAGGATTTGCTTGGCCAAATATATCCACTGTTTTCCCCATTTTTTTCATGCTCGAGGGAAATGGCTTATGAATTTTGCTTCTCCCAGTTCGAGTGGCTTCCACAAGTGTCCTAACACAGCTTACCATTAGACAAAGAATGGGAGGAAGGGTGGGGATGCTTATCAGTGTGTTTGACCATTGTAGAGGGAAGAAAAAGCAGAAAACTCCAAATTTGCAGAGCAAAACATCTCCCAACAGCACACACAGACTATCAGACCAGAGAAAAAAGGTCAGCAGAGATTTTGTCCTACTCAAGTGAAATGTCGAGGATTTGAAGGGATTTGAAGAGGAACAAACAATTTAGAATCCTAATAGCCAATTGAACCAACATCCTGTCTGCCGAACCTTCTGATCCCAACAAATCCAACACTTTAAACCCAAAATCACCTTGTAACTGATGCCATTGTGGGATTACATGACATGCAATTTATGAAGAAGAATGATAATAGAAGACGAAGTAGAAAACTTAAGGCAAGGAAAAATTATGAAATGGGAAGGGGCTTCACAAGAAGTGAGAGACCTTTGTCCCATCACCCACTGCATAATCATTACTTTGTTCTTGAAAAGAATACGGCCCTATTGTTTCATGCATGAGAAATCGCTATGCCTTAAATATTCATTATGACTTAGAGATGATGAAATCCTTGCTGAATTGCGGAAAAATAATTTGAGGGTGACGTAGAGATAAGGCCTAAAAATAATAGAAAGGGGTCTTACGAAAAACACACCCTCCTAACCATTTTAGTGCCAAATTGTCAAACATTATCTAAGTGTGATCTTTCTAGCTTGCTCGAATCCTGTTGGGATCAGCATCAATGTTATCCAAGGTTAATTCAGAGTCTGGAATTTTTTTCCAAACCAGCATTCACCAACTAATAAACAAGTTGATTCGTATCCTGGGCAATGTAGAGCAATTTAAGGTTGGCAAAGAGCTGGAAGAATCATTTAATCGGAAGACACATTTTGGAGTTTCCCATATTTCATCCTCCATTTTGCACTCAAACTATTAATCAGAATCTAGGAATCTGATTCAACAATTAAATTGTTGACGCCCTTTTCCAATGCCATAGGCATACCCTCCATATTACAAAAGTTTTAGCAACATTATTGGCACTAACAACAAGAGTATGATTGATCTAGAAGATAGCTACTTCCTTACTATTTTAACGCACTTCAATAACTTCTAAGAGACAAACATTACTTCTACAGGCACCATCCATATTAAGTTTAATCAAGTCAAAGGGGAGCTTCCCACTTTAGTTCTATGTTTCCATTGTTAGCAATCCCATCCTTTGGGGCTCCTCAAGCTTGGAGACCTGTCCATCTTAGCAAGGATTGTCTTGTAAAGAGCAGAAACTGCTTCAAGTTTATTTAACCAAGCTGCAATCATTTCTCCAATGCATTTACTAATTCAACCCCATACCTTAGAGGGCTGAATTGAGGAGTCCTGACAAAATCAATTAAAAAAATCAGTCAAAGTCAACTCCATCAGCCAACCTAAAAAATATAACCCAATGTTGTTTTAGAACAACCTGTCACAGACAACTTCATTGCCCAACCTGATGCAGTAAAGGCCATTGGTGTGCAAGTATTTTTGGTATCTGTTGCCTCATCGTCACTTATCACCTTTGATGCTAAAATGGTGGGTGTCAGGCAGATTCATGAAGAAAATCACTGCCATGATCAGAAATGTGTGGATCTAGAATCCAACATAATTAATTCACACTTTGGGGCATCTGCCAATGCCCATCCTTCTCTTAGTTCACACTTCAGGGCATCTTAAAATGCCCATCCTTCTCTTAGTTCACACTTTGGGGCATTGTTTGATGCCCATCCTTCTCATAGTTGGTGCCTATGTTTGCTTTATTTTAATCTTAATACAATCTTATTTTTACAATCCTTGTGTCATCACAATCTTTGGGGCATCTTACGATGACTATTCTCATTCCTCTTCATACTTTAGGATATCTTATGATGCCTTCCATTTCCAATTTTATCACATTCAAACATAGTTAATACCCAATAATCTTTTAGCCATTAAAGCCAAAAAATCAAACTTCAAGAAATCCAAAGAATAATGTCTAATCGCTAAGAGTATACCACACCAAAGTTATGTTCTTCTTGTGCATTTAGATATGCATGCCATGTTTCATATCATAACTACTTGCATATTTTGCTTCTTAATCTCACATCTTATCTCCTTAATTACTTCACATTACATTAATTTACTTTCCCTCTTGGCTTTATCCAATCATCATATTTTCTCAAATCCTTTGATGATATACTAATACAAACATCCCCCTCTTGGGTTTATCTGGTCATTGCATCTTTTCAGATCCTCTGGTAATTTATTTTTATTATGACATTCCCTCTTAGGTTTATCCGGTCATTGCGTCTTCTCAGATCTTTTTGTAATTTATTACTTTTATAGACTTTCCCTCTTGGGTTTATCTAGCTATTGCATCTTCTTAGATCCTAGGTAGTTTATTACTTTTTATAGACTGTCCCTCTTGGCTTTATAAGGCCATTGCATCTTCTCATATTCTTTGGTAGGTTATACTTTTTATACTCTCCCACTTGGGTTTATACTGCTAGTGCATTTTCCTAGATCCTTTGGTACTTCATTTTTATACAAACTCTTTCCCTCTTGGGTTTATCTCGGCCATTGTGCCTCTTCGCGTCCTTTGATAGCTTACTCTTTTATGATAATTCTCCCCTCTTGGAAACTTTTATCGCACTTATTGACATTTTTCCTCTTGGATTTTCCACTATCTTTTCTTGTGTTAGACCTATCATAGGCTTACATTCCTATGTCATGTCATCATTAGCTATATTACTCGCTCCACTGCCTTACTAGCATTTTGCCACCTTACCATCTTCATTTTCGTCAAGCATAACTTGCTTCTTCTTATTTCTTTTCATCCTCTACAACTAGGAAAATAGATATAGCGTAATTTTCATTTTTATGTCTATATTATGATTGTTGTGAACCAATAATGTAGTAATGCTTTGTTTTTTCCTCTTACAGTTCTCACCTCTTGGTTCCATGCGCTTCTTAGCTTTTTACATTTTGCTATATTTTCCACTTTTTAGCTTTTTCCTACACTTGTTAGCTTTCTACTCTCTATTTCTTAGCTTTTACTTGTCATTTTCTCTACACCTCATGGCTTTTACCTTCTTCACTTTGTCACTCTTGGTTTTATACCTTTCATAGCTTCCTACAACCTATTTCTACACTTCTTTCTTTCTATGCGCATTGGCTTCTTATGTACCTTTATGCTATATTTATGCCTCTAGGTTTTTATACACTTCATAGGTTCCTACATTTGAGCTTTACACCACTTAGTCATTATCTCTTATAGTACGCCTCTGGGCTCTCAATTTGTGAGCTGCATTGTAATACCTTGGGGGATCAGCTGGGTCTTTCTCACAAAACCCACCTCCTATGATTACTTGTTTGTCACTTTAGGCTCCCAACCATAACCAAGCATTTTCTTAGGAAGGAATAGCAATGGTCGAGAGAGTCGTTTTGTCTCCTAGACTCAATTGTGCTTCTAGTAGCTCAACTTCTACAATCTACCTACATGTCAGTCATCTACATTTTACCCTTTCTTGTGATGAAAGTATCAAAATTTGTCCATCATTGTATAAATCCCTTATACATTTTTGATTGGGGCAACCCAATCAATACTTGCTGTCTTCCTTATACCACACACTCCCTATTCAGCACACAAAGGTGGGATTCAAGGTACCACTCTTTTAAGGTACAGGTCCAGGAGTATCTAAGCATCATAGTTTGTAGGTTCTCCTTTATTGGTGCCATGTGAGAGCTCTCTAGTGTTGGTCATTTTTCATACCCATTGATCAACTTTACGAGTTTGTATGGAGGAGGAACAAAAAATTCAAAAGAGTTAAAAGCCATAATATCAACAACAAAAAAATTCAAAAGAAAACAAAAAAAAAGACAAATATAAGTCAAATCAATCACAACCAAAAAGGACGTGGTCATATCATTGGCTTGCTTTCTTTCCTAGTTGAATGCTCAAACTCCATAGTTGGCATCGTAGACGAGCCAAAGATCCTTAGGGCTGCAGTAAGTTTTTCCCTTTGACTAGGGTAGGAGGCTACATATCTATCTTTCGTGTCGCCTTTCTTCGTAATGCCTAAGAAAACTCAACCCAAAAGGAATAATTGTTTATTGAAAGGTTTACGATTATGTACACAGACTAAAACATAAGATATGAAATCAATGTCTTAATTCAGTTTTAGTCTCCTTGAAAAGTTGTCGCTGTGTTAAAGATCATTTTATTTTGAGAAAAGTTATTTTCAATAGATTCTTTCTAGGTTTCCGTGTCCATAGACCAAGAGTTCTAAGATAGGGTTCACAAGGAGTGCCCTTACCTAGATTGAGGCCTTCTTGATTGACCGTCATCTCGCTTGTGCCTAAGCAAAACTCTCAACCTAGGTTCCTCAAGGATCTCTATGTAGGTTAACCCGGATACTAAGTTACCTCATAACTTACATGTCCGACTTGATAACCTGTTAGGGTCCCACTCGAGTAGCTTGAATGGACTTACAAGCCTTGTGTAAAAACCCTCACGATACCTCGTGGATACTCAACTCATGCTTCCCCTCAAAATAACAGAGGACCCAAAAGTTAATTTTTGAAGTTCCTTGACAAAACATAAGTGGGCTTCCAAGCTAACATGCGCATCCCCAAACTTTCCATTTCTACCCAAGACTGCTTCCCTAAGCCCTCTGTTGAGCTCACCAAACTCCCTATATAACTCGGCCTTAACACAAGACCTCGTGCAAGCTTCCCGGGATTCTCCTTGACCAGCTCAGCCCTCATCCTCAACTCCCGATCTCTTTGGCTTGAGGATTTTAGGAAATGCACACAACAATAATGATTAATACAAACAACATATTTCAATCAACTTTTCGGGAAGGTTGAACAAGGTGTAAGAGCCTACACAAGTAGGCTTGATTTAACACATTTGCTTTAATGTTTCTCATAGCAAGAATCCGGTTCAATTTCTCTTCAACAGGCGCCTAATCCAATTCAAGGCTTTCATTTACTTTTCTAGTTTTCTAATGTCTGATTTAATGTTTAAATTCACCGTAAGTGTTACAAGCCTATTTCGGTGTTCACTTAGAATATGAATTACAAGTATAATGTTGAATTGTACATAGTTTATCAATAAGGCTAATTAATGTTGAGAGGGGCCACTTACATAGAAAGTGTGCCCTCTTGCCAAATCAATTAAGAGATCACTTAGCAGCATGGCCTCACTAAGCAAAATTAAAGCACAAGCACCTAAAGACTCAACAAGTACCCCCTTTCACTTCTTTTAAAATTCCCATGAAATTTAAATCTCATCCTTAACCTAGGAGTGTAGGGAACAATCACTAACCGTGGATCAATCTAATCTCACACATTAGATTGTTTCATCCTATACCACATGATTTAATCAATGTTAAACCTCTAAACTTCTCAATTTTTCTCAAGGCCTTCTAGGCACTCTACTAGACACCAAATACACTTTTATGAAGGTTTATTATAGATTGGAATAATTTAAAACCAACCACCAAGTGGGTTTTAATTTAATAGATCAAATTCCAAAAACTTGCCATGAATGAATGAATGAAATATTTTAATGACGTCCATGAGGCCGATTTATTTCTATGGGACCAAACGAAACCGAAACATTAAGTTGTTTTTAGACTCTTTGCCATAGTAGCTCTTCTCTCTACTGTGAATCTTGAGCACAAAACCAACGATCTTTTGAAGTTTTGTTTCTTTAAATAACTCATTTAAGTTGTCCACTTTTAATTCATTTTTGTATTGGATATGAATATCATCATATGCTGAACACTCCATAATGAAATGCCATTCTGTTTCAACAACCCCTTTGCTACGAAAAGACAAATTCTCCTTTCCCAATCCTCTTTGGGAATAGTCCATCTACCGGTTTCACAACGAAGATGATGTGATCCGGTCCTCAATTGAGCCACTAAAATCCTTGCCTTACCTTTGATAACTGCCCCTAGATAAGCTTTTTCATCATGCTCCCAAGTGGGGTTGAATTCTTTGATATATTGTGCTTTCTTACGACCCATCTGTTATGTCCACATGGCAGTCCTAAACTTCTCCATCACATAATTTTTATTTCCTGTTATTAGGACACTCCTGAAAATTGATGCCCCATTTGTTCATCCATTTGTTGTTCTATTTCATCCAGGTTTTCTTTCTGCGCTCTAGATTATCCTCTATAACCATTTTGGGCCAGCGAAGATCGTCCATGCTTTCAACTTTTTTCAAATAGCTTATCAGCCGAGTTATTGCCGATGCTTCCATCGGGAAGGTACCCGACTTCAGCTAACAAGATCTCATAAGGAACTGTTGATTTAACTTTAAGAGTGCTTGTGATTAGATGTTTCTGGATTCTTTCTAATTGTTGCCATCCATGCTTTGACACACTACTTCCCCAAACCTCGCAACCGTAAAGAGCAACCGGAGTAACCAACAAACCAAAGAGGGTTTTCTTAGTTTTCCAGTCCCAAAGCTCAACTTTCCTACACCTATTTTGAAGTAGGTAAGATGCTTTCCAACCTCCCTGTATCCTTTTTGCTCTGCAAGTCTCCCAGCTCATCTTGTTGTGGAAATCAATCCCAAGATATTTATATTCTGTAACAATTTCCAATGTACTCCCTAAAAAAAAGTTAAATTGCCTCTCTTTTCTTTTTTAGAGAAAAAAATCATGATTTTTGTTTTGCTAATGTTCACTTGCATCCCGATTTCCTGGCAAAAGAATTCTAAAGCTTTTAGATGTTCCCTCAAACCTTGAGCTGTTGTTGAAATTAAGATAAGATCATTGGCATATAAGAGTAACTTCACCACATACTCGACCAACTATACACCCCCTCCTTCGGTTTTACGTAACCATTCTTCAAGCTTGTCAATGTATAAACCAAACAAAGTGGGAGAAAGAGGGCAGCCTTGTTTGACCCCAATGTCACTACCAAAACATTCAGACATACCTTCTCTAGTTCTGATTTTAGCTCTGACCTGCTCATAAAGTCTATGCACTGCTGCTCTAAGCTCGTCTGGAATCTCAAGTTCCTCCATCCTGTTCCAAAGTTTGTCTCTAGGAACCGTGTCAAAGGCTTTCTTAAAATCAACAAAACAACAAAAAGCTTCATCCCCTTGGGTATCCCATACCTTTTCAATCAAGTGCCTAAGAGTGATGCAATGATCAATGGTTGAATGTTTAGATCGGAAACCTGCTTGTCCTTTTGCTCTTTTGCCCTCTCTTTCTGCCCAACTGTTGATTCTACGCTCTATCATGCCCCCAAATAACTTACCAAAAAGAGGATTGATCATAATAGTGCGATAGTTAGAAGGATTATTGATATCCCCACTTTTAAAAAGAGGAATAACAACACTAGTCGTCCACTCTAGTGGGAACCCAACCTGAGTTACATCATTGAAGATTTTTCTGATATGCGGAGTGAGCACCTCAACCCCCCACTTTAAAAATTCAGCCTGCAACCCATCAACATCTTGAGCTTTACCATTTGCTAGATTCTTTATGCCATGTTTGATGTCTGCCTCTGAGAAAAGTTTGATCGAAGTATGAATGATAGGAGGAATATCCTTCTGTTGATAACTCAAGAATTGATAAAGCATAGGAAAACTGTTCAAAATAGCTGATTACCCAATTTCCAAGCTTTGTAACTAACAAATTATTGAATAAAAACTTCTGTGATTTTACATCCCTGTTCAATAATCTAAAGCTAAAAACTCATTTAAAGTCATAGTGAAAAATGCTAATTGAAGTTGGATATGTCATTCCAATTCGCTGTTCTGAGAAAATTGTGCATTAGGAAAGCTGTCCCAAATAATGAGCTACCGAAATTCCAAACTTTGTAGCTAAAAAAGCAGTAATAAAAACTTCTAAAAATTTACCTTCATTTTCAATATGACAGGTTTCATATCCATTTAATTTTAGAGTTTAAAAGTTTGAATCAAAGGTGGAAATGTTGTCCTGTGCAAATTTTGCTTTAGGACAGAATTTTAAATTAACAAAGAAAGTACCTTAATATGAGTTCCTAGATCTTTGCAGAAAGAAGTAAAAACATTTTCTTTATGTAAATTAATACTACCTACAAATTTTGAGACCCCAACTCAAAATAGTTTTCTCCCAATTTTATTTCACCATATTACCCTTTATGCACATGACAATTTGACGTTACGTCTTTACCATTTTCGAAAGTTGACTTCAAATGCTCATAGCTTTTGATCGGTAAGTCAGATTGAGATGATCCAAAAATGATAATTGTTGAGAAAATCACAAGGATTGTTGTGAAATAATCAAAATTGGATTTTGAAAAGGTTTAGAGTGTTTTAGAGCCTGCAAGTACTGATACACTTTTTTCTTTATACTTTGAATTAATGCAGTGATACACTTTTTAATCCATTAGGTAATAGCAAGTAAGAATCCTATATTAAATTTTTATGCAAATTTAGTCAAGTAAATAGTTAAATATTCTAATTAACCTCCAATTACAACATATCGATGATAAAAATGCTTAAATCTACATCTTGTCATTCCATATCCTGGCATCTATGTCTCATTAATTGTCTTTTTTTTACATGCATTATTCAAATGCAACAACATAATCTCAAGAAGTCTCTCAATGCCATTAATTACAACTTTGGGCTTCAGGCCACTCAAATCAATTTAATCTAACAACATATAAGAGCTAAAGTCTTCTAGGTCTTCAAAGGAATTTCAATTTGCTCCTAAGATAATTATATTAATGTCCAACGAATGACCACAAAAGTAGGTCAATGGGACTGCACAAGTACAATGCCAAAAGAACCAATAGGAGACCCGAAAGGGTCATCCGAACAACAAGAAAGAGAGAAGAGAAAGGAAAGAAGAAGGAGAAGCAAGGGCCACAATGGCTACAAGAGTGCAGATGGATGGAGCCGAAGAAGAGGGGGCGGAAAAGCCCCATCTCCGACACTATCACCTAGCATCCGAGGCCGACTGGAAGTAGTCTGGCGATATGCCTGTGTCCTGTAGCTGAAACCGTGGAGAGTCTGGAATGTCGGTGTCTGGGAGAAGGACGAGCAAGACGAGCCCTCTGTATCCTCCTGGCTGACCGTGATCCATGGGGGGGCCCTAACCGAGTGCGATCATGAAAGCCTCTGTAGACTGGGAGGTGGCATCCCGGTCCTGACGGATCTGGTCTGGGAATCCATACTGGTGTCAAGGTGCCGCTTGGTGCCCCTCTCTGGTGGGAGCACCGTAAAGAAAGATGTGATCTGTCGAGTAGCAACTTGTCTGGGAGGGGACTGAAGGGTCTCATTCCGAAGCCTGAGAGCCTCCTGTAGGTAGAGAGCAAGACACCGCTGATCGCAATACTGAAGAAAGCCGCAAATGACGGATGCTCCTGAATAGGCAATGGAATCTCCTCTCGATCTCATAGTAGATGGGGCACCTGAAAATGAAGTGTTCCTCCGTTTCGACCTCCTGGAGAGAACAAAGCTGGCAAATCCTCTCCGAGCGGTCCAACTGGTGGTCCTCCACACGAAGTCTATGAGAGCCCACTCTGAAATGGCCTAGGGATATGCAGAGTGCCTGCAACCAATGTCGGGAGATATACGTAGGCCGGCTAATAAGCCCATCATTGACCTCAAGGAAATGTGCAACATAGAAAGCCATCTTAGGGCGTAATCCACCCGAGGGCTGATCCAAGTGTGCTGGATGAACTACCTGTAAATGTCGTCTCTGATAATTTTGTGCAGATCCTGCTTACTCGGTAGGAGATGGGCAGGAGCGTCCAGGAGTATCTGTATGGTGGGAGGCGGTCCATCTGAATCCCGAAAGAGCCAAGAAGACGTGAGACTCCGTACCAACAACGGGAACGACCACTGTGGTCGAAAGAGCAATAGCCTCGAGGAATGGTAGGCGAGGTAGAGATACCTATCCCTACTTGTGAAGAATCTGAAAGTCCCCGAATGCGATGCAAAAGCGAAACAAGGCCAAATATAGTCTCCAGTCTAAAGGGGCGAGCCCCAAACTCAACCAAGAGGATATTGTGTGGAACTGTCTCTTTGCACTCTGATGATGCGTCTGAGCATGAGGATCTGGACTCGCCACAAAGAGCCCAATCAGAATCAAGCAGGATGGCCCCAAACCTCGGAGCCATAGAGAACCGTGGGCCTCACAAGAGAATCCGAGAGAGACATCTTCGACAAGATGTCCTGGAAGTGGTGGCGGAAGCACTGTCTCTCCAAGATTGCCAAAGAGCCATACCCTTGTTGACGCGGGGTCAAGAGCAAGTCCAAGACCAAACGGGGCCCGTAAAAATAAAACTCCTAGGTAAGTGTAGGAGCTTGGTGATCTCAATCTCTTCCCCTCTATAGAAGAAATGGAAGTCAGAAGTCTTCAACCCATTGAAGATCATGACCTTGGTTTTACCAAGGTTAACTGTCAATTGTCTGTGGTCGCAAAAGAGGGCTAAGGCGTCCAACTGTCTCTGGAGTCCCTCCGCGGAAGAGGCAAGGAGGACTACATCATCCGCGAAAAGGAGAATGTAGATCAACACCTGGTGAAGAAGGCAACCATCCCCTCTCCGGATATGGTCCTTGAGAAATTCCTCCAATTCATCAATATAAATACCAAACAAGGTAGGCGAGAGGGGGCAGCCCTGTTTAACCCCGATGGTGCTCCTGATGAAATCCAAAAAACCGGCAACAATGTGAAGGCGCCCAAAACCTCCTCGTACAGGCATAATGGCGGCAAGAAGAGTTTCAGAAATACCGATGTCTCTAAGTCTACGGAAAAGAGCTTCCCGTGGCACCGAGTCAAAGGCTTTCCAAAATCCACGAAGCAAAAAAAACCCTAGAGGAGCGGTGGCGTGCCTCCTCAATAATGGCTCGAAGGGTGAGGATATGGTCGATGGTCTGGTAAGTAGGTCGAACCCCGCCTGCCCCTTGCTCTGCAATGGTACTACTCCAAAAACTCAGAAAGCCGCATGTGGAGGACCGTGGCATAAAGCTTGGAGAACGTGTGGCCCACCATGATCGTCCTGTAGTTGTTCGGGTCGGAAGTGGGACCCGACTTGTGGATGGGGTGAATGATATGGTGGGACCACGAGTTCGAAAACCTATACAAACCACTTGATTGAAGAGGTCCACAAGATAGTTGTTTAGAGTGTCCAAACCGTGCTTGAAGAATTCCACCTGAAGCCCTCCTCATCTGCAGCCCTACTGCTATTCATGGCTGAAATGGCTTTCTTCACATTCGTGTAAGTAAAAATATGACAAGTAGAGGGAGGGGACACAACCTGGATCTGGGGCTGGCCAGGATGTCGTAAAGGGTGGAAGTATGAGTAAACATGGAGCTGGATGTAAGTCCTGGGGTAAAGAGGAATGACGGGGAAGAATGGTACGCCAAAAACGTTTAGGGGAGTGTATAAGGGATGCACGAGCTCAAAGCGGCGGCGAGAGATAAAGGTGCGCTTCTTGTGGCGAAGGAGACGACGGTAATTGGACTTGAGAGATGGGAAGGAGGGGAGAGCGTGTGTGAAAGCAAAGCGAAGCTGATGGTGAAGGGTTTTGCAGTCTTCATCGTACCACTGGTTCATGGGGCAGGTCCGCTTATAAGGGAGGGTGGGAGTGAAGTGGGGGAAAGAACACAGAGCAACGTCACGAATGGCGGAGGAAAGGGTATCAAACATCAAGTCAAAGGAGAGTGAGGCAAATTGGGGTACAGGGGGAAGAAGTTGGCGAAGGTGAAAAGAAAAGTCTACAAGATCACCCTCATCAACTTCCAGATGGTACGGGAAGGGGCGTGGGATGGGGTCAGGGATTGGGGGTAACCTACAAGGAGAAGGAAAGGGTCATGGTCAACAAGGGGAATGGGGGAGACACAAATGGTGAATATAGGGAATCAAATTGGAAGTAGTCATGATGTAGTCCACCACGCTAGCTCCCCCACCATGAGGTCTGCATGTGAAGAAGCGGAGTCAGGGAAAACACGAATGCCATTCAGGATCAACAGATCATGAGATTCCCCATCTGTAGGAGGTGTCGGCCATGACGTCAAAGGTCCTGCCATATCCTCTGAATCCCACTGAAAGCCAACTAAATCAGGGTCCACCTCGACGTACAAAGCACGTCATCAATCCTTGTCGTGTAGGGGAACCTGGAGGTTTCTAGTACGTGCATTAAAGTCTCCCAAAACGATGACCTCCCCACTCGCTGAATACTGAGAAATGCCTGTATAGAGGTCGAAGAAGGGGTCCCCGTCTGGGCCATTATGAATGGCAAAAGAAGAGGAGGTTGGGGGAAAATAACAAACTGCAATGAAGATATCTCTGAGGTGAGACGAGGTCCGCCTGATCCTAATCCAGAGAAAGCGGGCAAACTCGTCCTCTACGGCCACAAAATCCTGCTCCGAAGTGTATCCTTGACTAGGCAAGCAACCCCGCCAAATCCTCTAACCCCTCCGAACTCCGAGTCTCTTGTCTGCAAACCGAGAGCCAATAGTATCCTCTGATGTCCGGGAGAGGGCGACAGGCTCGCATGAGTCTCAGTGACAAAGAGGAGGTCTGAAAGACCTAGAGCATCATATAGAATACCCAGAGAAGACCAATAGGACCCGTTCCCATTCCAACATGTAATAGAGATGCCCTTGTTCCGACGCCTCTCCCAACAGGACCGTCATTTGGGACCGGACCCGGGGACCCAGCCCGGAGGAAGAATCTCGAATGACAGGCCTGAGGTTGCGAATTACTGCCCATTTCCCCGCTTTCCTGGCTGCCATAACAATTTCACGGGATTTCTTGAGTTCGGCCACCTGTTCTCTGGTGAGGTCTTCATCGAGGAAGACCTTATTGGGGAGAGAGAATAGCTTGCGCTTGGCTCTGAGTGCCCTGAGCCTGTCATCCGCTGATTTGAAGCGGAGAAAAAGGGTGGAATCCTGTCTGAGCCAAGCTCTATCAAGCTGCACATCAGGCAGCCCCAAACTCCCTGTGATAAAATCTGATGCAATGGCCAAGGGGTCCGAAGGAGGGGGTGTGGGCAGCCCTCGCACCTTGAGATTAAGCTCCCTGGCCCGTCTAGTTCTCTCCTCAACCAGTTTAGCTTGCACAACTTCTTCCACCATTGCTCAGGGGGTGTTCTTGTCTTTACCCTTCACAACTTGGACCCATGCGTCCACTTGTTTTTTGAGATTTTCATGCTGAGTCGAGATTTCCTCTTGTTTGTGTTTGAGGTCTGAGATTTCAGCCTGTAGTTGATCATTGGCCATGCAGTAGGTTTGGTATGTGCGTTGGTGTCTGCAAGTTGTCTCCACAAAGAAATGTTGTCCGCCTCAACCTTCTCCATCCGTGACGTAAGCTCAAAACCTCAGTCCAGAGAGCTCTGTTAGAAGACTCCAAGGTTTCCAATCTGTTAATCAACTCTGCGATAATGTTGGGCAAACCATCCTCTTGTTGTCCTTGTTCCCTTTTGCCGACAATAGGAATTATCTGTGTTGTAGAGGTGAGGGCCCCAATCGAGCTGCTAGTGGTCGAGCAATAGGGAATGCTTATGCATAAACACTTCCAAAGTGGGTTTGAATTACCATTGTGCCTTGTTTGAATCTGGGTAATGGGGCTATGAAACACTCTCATCCCATATAAAAATTCTAACAAAATTTTGGCAGCGTAATGACTTGAAAAATCACATTTTCTAAAAATAAGAATGCTTTGAATTCATAAAATACAAAGGGCATGAAGCCACAACTCAAATGTAAAAACCCTCTCCGAGGAAAAATCTCAAAATTTATTCTAAGCTAAAGAAAGTAAATAACAAGCCCATATTGGGTTAATTCCAACAATGCAACTCTTTCAAGATTTCATTCTAACAAAATTTCGGCAAACATGACTTGAAATTTCACATTTTCTCAAAAATAAGAATGTGTAGAATTCATAAAATACAAATGGCATAAAGCCACAACTCAAATGTAAAAATCCTCTTAAAGGAACCTCTCAAGATTTAATTCCAAACTAAAGAGAGTAAATAAACAAAGCCCATAGTAAGTTTGAGATGACCTAGTTAGATATTCTTTTCAAGACACATTTTGTTACATTATGGATGCAATACTATTACTTTTATAATGCACTTATGATTAGCCTAGTTATATATTATCTTGTTGACATGCTATCTTAATTGATATTCTATTATGATGGAAATATAAGGAGGTGCTCTTGGTTATTATTGTGTTGAAACAAATCTTGTTTAATATTAATACTAGAAAACCAACGAATTAGTTTTTCTTTTAAATTTAATTCCAAACTAAAGAGAGTAAATAAACAAAGTCAAATTGACTTAATTCCAGTATTACAAGTTTAAAAGAAAAACTAATTCATTAGTTTTCTAGTATTAGTAAATGAATTAGTTTTTCTTTTAAACTTGCAATACTGGAATTAAGTCAATTTGACTTTGTTTATTTACTCTCTTTAGTTTGGAATTAAATTTAAAAGAAAAACTAATTCGTTGGTTTTCTAGTATTAATATTAAACAAGATTTGTTTCAACACAATAATAACCAAGAGCACCTCCTTATATTTCCATCATAATAGAATATCAATTAAGATAGCATGTCAACAAGATAATATATAACTAGGCTATTCATAAGTGCATTATAGAAGTAATAGTATTGCATCCATAATGTACCAAAATATGTCTTGAATAGAATATCTAACTAGGTCATCTCAAACTTTTAGTAGATGAGAGCAATTAAAAGAAATAGGAAATGCCAAGACAAATGGGCGTGACACTACCTTTTCATTGAATTACCCAATCCTCACAATTGGCGAATGGCTCCTTCGTGTCTTGAGGAATAGTGAAATGTTGTGGGAAGGTAGACACTTTTACTTTTCCTGCATCTCATAGATGACATGAAATAGTCTTATACTTCATTGGTTAGTCCAAGTCGAACCTTGCATAATTGTGTTCCTTCAGTCCTTGATGTCGAAAACTTTTAGTCTTGCCAATTTTATTAGAATATATTACAATAAAGAACTTGTTTTTTGCCTTGGTGATGCCCATTTCTCCCTTCCTTTTCATTATCTCCCCTTATCTAACAGAATAATTTGTGTCTTTTCCCTCTTCTTTATCTCCCTTTCTTTATCTCTTTTAGAATGTTAGCATTGCGATAGGCATCATGGTTTTCACCGAAACCATCCCCACTTGAGTATTAGTTGCATCTTTGGGATTTCAAGATGTTCTATCACGGTCATTGCTCTATCTAGTTGGGATCCCTCTCAGCTATGTTTCGGACTCGAGCATCACATTCTAGTGATTCATTTTTACTGAGCTTCTTAGACTGGTTTTATCTTCTCTTGTCTAGGTACTTTATAAAATTCCCTAGGTATCTTGGACCTAATTTAGTCTCTTCTTATAGGCTATCTAGACTTGACCTAGTCCTATTCTCTAATTTATACTCTTTCTAGGCCCGCTAGACAGGGTTTATTATTTCTTGTCTACGAACTTTATGACATTTTCTAGGCTTCTTGGACCTAATTTAGTCTCTCATTATAAGCTATCTAGGCCTAACCTATGACCCAATTTACACTCCTTCTTGGGTCTTTAGACCTAATTTAGCCTTCCTTTATAGACTATTCGAATTTGTCCTAGCACCCTCCCATGAGCTCTCTTAACATTGAGTGTACTTATTTTTTTAGACTCACTTACATAGGCTTGCATTGTTGTTTTCTTTTGTCTTGTGTGTCCAAAGGTAAGTCAAGGTAATGATATTTCATTTGGTCGAGTTCTCATTTATTACTTCATTTATTTTGATTTCGATGTACTACGTTTCTTTCCCAAAACCATCCCGTGTTACACTATTGTGGTATGCAACGATCTTCGGTTGGGGCATATGTATACACCTTATTTTCCACTTACTAATTATTTCTCTTTTCAGATAATATTGTATTTCATTCTGTGCAACTCTATATATGTTTGTATTCATACCTCCTCAAGAGCTAAGGGTAATACAATAGCCAACTCTTCACACAATGGTACTTAACTTGCAATGTCAAGGTGGGTGTAATGATCATTTCAAAATTTGGTCCCAATTCTGACGTTACCCTATTATTTGTTAACTGGAATTTTTCTTGTTGCATAAACATCTTATGAATCCCAAACGTAAACCACTTTGTGTATGCCGATAAAAGAGCTATCTTTTTAAGCCAATCAGTCAACATGCATATGCACTACTATTTCAAGCCCAAAAGAAAGTGCATGAAAGTCCATCTTCTCAAGCCACAAGTGAGGTTGTTAACACAAAAGAAGGGGACCGCATGCTCTAATCTCTAAGAAGATATTTATTAAGATCATCTTCTCCCTTGGTCACACTATTGCTGATAGAATAAAAACCATACTTATAATATGACAATTTACACAATCTACTTAGCTGGACATATTCATAAGCATTAGTGGGCCATAGGACAACTTTTACATTGAAATACAAGATGCATACAAATAAATTACTCATCCATCTTGCCTCGTGGTTCTAGTGTGGGGAACAAGGGGATGAAGGAATGAGTTTCTAGTCACCTATAGGATTCCCTCAAAATCCATGGGGAATGGAGCACATGAAGCAGATTGGTATGCCCCATCTGAAATAAAAACATCAAGTGTTCGCCCTTAAGAATGTATCTTTTTGGATTAATTAATGAGTATGAATTTATTATATATATTGATTATGAATGAGTCAAATTGACATGGAAACATTGAATAAACCATGTAAAAAAGTGGAAGCTATTGCTTTTATCTCTGGTCTAGAATATGAAAATACTTACACAAGGCATCTAATTTCTAAACTATACTTTATTCTTCATATATTGTCAATTTATAGAGAGAAAATAATGTTTACAAGAAAGATGAAAATTGTACCAAAAAGCAAGCATATTACGAAAGGTTAATAATCAAAGGTGACATGCTTAAACCTCTCCCCAAGGTGATAAAAATGTACCTGGCCCTCTTTAACTTTAGCATGATAATTATGACTGCCATCCTTCACTTTTGAGGATTCTACTAGAAAATCAATGAAACTCAATTGTGCAAAGCATAGTTCACATACTCGTACTCGGCAAATACTCGGTAGACCAAAAAAATTTTGACTCAACAATATTCAGCCAATACTCGAGAATACTCGGCAACTTAAAAATACACAAATTTCTTTAAAAAACACAAATTTTAAGTAACACATAGCTACAAAATGTATCAAATGAGCCCATAAAATGTTGGAGAAGTGTTTTCTATTAGATTTGACTACAAATACAATACAAAGTCACATCATCACGCGAATACAACAATCGGTGATAAGTAATATGAATTTATGATTGACATTGAAAAATATCATCATAAATTTCATATCTATACAAGTTACAATATACAGATATGTTACATTTTCCTCTTCCCCAATCTAGAGAAATATTGGGGAGAGGGTCTAGTGCCTCTACTAATCCCCACACTTGGCTGTATCCTCGCTCCTCCTAAAAGGTTGTGACTCTGGCTCGAACTTTGAAGTAGATGGTGGTGCTGGTGGCTCCTCTGCTGCATGTTGGAGATCACCTCCAAAGATGTCATCCAATCCAATATCTCCTGCAGTTGCTAGTGCTTCTCCCTCCATAACTTCCCTCTCAAAAGAAGCAATCTCGTCCTCTGTGAACGCAGGATTTCCTCTTCTTTCCCAGTCCACTTGCTTTGTATGGATCTATCTCATCCAAATCAATAAGATCCTCTGATGTGGCCTCCACTTTTCTTGTGCGAAGCCGGAGATTGTATTGCACAAAAACCAAGTCGTTGAGTCATTTTTGACTCAACCTATTGCACTTCTTCATGTGAATGGCCTAAAAAAAAGTCTCGTTGCGTTCACATCCAGAAGTGCTACAAGGTTGAGATAGAATTTTGAGGGCTAGCTTTTGAAGATGCGGGGTATTCCCTCCCCAATCCTCCCACCAAGAACCTACAAACAAGATAATATTTTTTTATAAGTAATTAATAAAATCAAATCTGTAACTAATAAGTAACTTGGTAAACATTCTAATTTTTATTACCTGGTGACTGCGTGGCTCTCCCTCGAATAGCTAGCACCGAAGAAAAGAGTCTCCCCCTAGCATGTTTGTAACTCTGCAGACTCTAAAATGACGAGGTCCCTCGTCTCAACATTTGGTATCATCCTCTCAATACATGTTGAAAGGCCCTCCATAACCTCTCCGTTCACATCTGTGAAGTTGTCGGAGAAGAAATACTTGGGGTTGAGGTAGTACCCCTTGCATGAATAGGTTGGTGGAGTTGATTGTTCCACCTCCGATCAATAATCTCCCAAAAGGGACCATATCTGACGATATCCCCCTGTAATAGTTTTGGATAGACTCTTTGGCCCTATCCATGGCCTCATAAATAAACCCCATGGGGTTTTGCTCCCCATCAACCAAACGCAAAACCCTCACCAATGACTCTGACACCTACAAATTAAAATGTAAGGTTACAAACTTACAATACAAATAAAGTAAAAAAGTGAAAACAATATATTTATAATTTAACAAATTAAAATAAAGGAATGAAATATAAATCGAAGTTTGAAATTACCTTGATGATCTCTATAGCTCTCTTTGCAAAGATATCATCAAAAACTATCTTTGCAACCTTCTCTCTCGTCAGCTTTCTTTGAATATTGTGAGTCTAGCCATGCTTGACTCACAAACATTTGTTTCAAAGGTGTCAACAAACTAGAAATACTTTGCAACATCAAGAAGTTAGTTGCAAACCTTGTGACACCGGCTCGAACAAGTTCTTTCCCCTTTGTGTGTTCTCTCATCAAGCTCAGAACCCAAGGGTGATTGTATATGTACTTTGTTATGTTTTTTGCATCTTCTACAACCACCTCACTCAATTAGTTTCGCTGTCCTCCAAAAGAAGGTCAAGGCAATAAGGCTGCATAAGGAGTCCAAAAGAGTGATGGATGTCTCTCCTGTAGTAGTCTCCCAACCGCCACATATGTTGTTGCATTGTCATGACAACTTGCACAACATTCGGGATACCCACCTCTAATACAACGTCTCTAACATAACACTCAAATTCTCTGCATTTTTTATTATGTTAGAGGCATCAATAGACTTCAAAAACACCATCTCACCATTTGAAGCCACTAAAAAATTAATAAGGGTGCGGTTCCTTCCATCCGTCCACCCATCTGAAAGAATGGTGCATCCATATTTGTTCCATTGTTTCTTTTGCTCTTCTAGAATTGTAGTGGCATTTGCAACTGCACCCTGTAGCAATATCCCACTCAAATCTTTTGGAGAGGGTGCTTTGTACCCTTTCCTGCAACTGTCAATGATGTCACCAAGTACTCCCAGTATGGGTACTTTGCCACATTGAATGGCAGGTTGTTGTACCAGAAATTTGCACAAGCTTTATCCGCTTCCTCGTGCATATCTTTGTTCCAGGTTGTACCTTCCAATGAAGGTTGTGCTCAGTGTGTTCCTTGCCACAAAAAAACTTTGTATGCCTTTGCTCGAACTCGATGAAGATGCACCTCTTCCGGCTCTTTTGCTTCGTATGCGTGGACCACAAGTAGAGCCCACAATTGTTGCCACATCATCCTCTAAATCTTGTCATTGCAGCCCCAGGTCTAATAGCTTGTGTTATGGCTGCCTGCACCCTTGCCTCTCTAGTTTCTTCTCCTCTAGCTCTGCCAGCTCTGCTCTCATCTCTCGCTTTGCCTCTTCCGTCACGTTGGGGCAAACCGCAACATCTCGGCAAACAATAGATGCAAGGTGATATTTCAAACGATTGATGCCTCCAGACATTTTTCACACAAAATTGCAAATAACATCATTTTCACCACCTCCACGTACACCATACTTCCATGCTTTGGTACGGGCATTCGCAAGAATGGTCCCTGCTAGTGATGTTGACCCAAATGTCAACCTGATGTCGAGCTTGATGCCATTGTTAAGCTCTAATCTGCAACACAATGCACATTTAAAAAATTAGAAAACGTAAGCTTAATTATTTTTTTTTTAAAAGTGCCGAATAAAAAAATTTGGTAAAAAAAAAAATACATACCTTTGGCTGCAAATGACTATAAAAAATTACAAGCATTTGATTTTACATTACATGTATTTAGAATTACAAAACGAATCAATTACAATACACATACATAAAATTTAACTAGTTTAGAATGAATTTGCGTAAAAAAAAAATACATACCTCTGGCTGCAAATGAGTATAAAAAAATTACAAGCATTCGATTTTACATTACATGTATTTAGAATTACAATATGAATCTATAAAACATAAATAATATACACAAAATTTGAAAAAACTTGAAAGAATTTAAAAAAAAACCTACCTCCAAATGCAATTCTCCAAATTCTCTCTTCGAATTCGCTCCAAAATCCACTCAACACAAGCAATGCAAGCTCAAATGGTTGTGTGAGTGAAAATGAGGGAGTGGAGGGCCTTAAAAAGAGCAAAAACCGTGTATTTGCAGCGTTTTTGAGTGTAAAAGCAGTGTTTACGCGTATATATAATGTTTGGCGAGTTATATTCATGGACTCGCCGAATTATGGTGAGTACTCGCCACAACTCGGCGAGCCAAAACAACGAGTTTTAATGGCGAGTATTTGGTTGCATAAACGAATGGCGAGTACTAGCTGAGTTTTCCAACTATGGTACAAAGCATTCTTTGGATCCTTATCTCAATGTTTTGCTGATCCGTGCTTGTACTTTGGAGTCTTCTTTGTATATAGACAAAGATTGTTATGCTCATATACCAATTCCAGTTAGCTTGTTCCTTTTAATATAAAGGATAAGTTTTAAATGGAGCAAGACCTCTTACTAGTGAAGGAACTAACAACTTGTGATACTTAATTAGGTGGCACTTTGACGAATCGCTAGAGCTCTATCACGCTTGTACTAATGTGTCAATATTATGTAGAAACTATTGAGCTTAGTATTATTAAGAAACTATTGAACTCAATAATATGTATAACTATTGCTAGATTACTTTAAAATCCCATATTTTTGAACCTCTCTTTCTTTTAAGCACAATGATAATGGAGATGAATGATGCATTAGCGTTGTGATATATGTATTTATTAGTATGATAATCTAGACAAGGGAAATGATGATCGAGTGGCTATGAAATTATCATCACCAAGTTGCTTGGTTATTACTTTGCATTATGTGCACTTCATGTCACCATTTGCGCTGCATTTCCATTGAAATTTGATGTTTTTGTGTGGTTTGAGGGCCAAAAATGATAATTTTGCATTGAATTCGCAATATTTGATGCAAAATTGACACAATAAAGCATGTTTTATAGTTGCATCGAATTTGTGTTGCTTTTACATTACAAAAACTTTACACAAAATTGCATCTCATTCGCTATCACGTTGAACAAAGTGACACAAAATCTATGCTAATTTCAAGGTTTTGCATCACTTTTATGTCGCTCAAAGCAATAACAAAATAGAAAATAAAAATAATTATGTAATTATAAATTATATCTTATATAGGTAGTGTGTGTTTATATATATAATTAATTATATCGTACGTTTCAACATTCACAAGTTAGATTCGAGAATAAACAAAATACATTTCATTTGGAAAAGCTATATATGAAATAATGTTGTAGTTGAGAAACTAAGTACTTTCTCATCTATAATACAATGTTGAAGGAAGTAAAATTAATGTAGTATCCCTTCTAAATTCAAATAAAACTACAACTCCCTACATACCAGGTCATTGTCCTAATCATCATCTATGTAATGTCCCCTTTTCCATGCTAGTCACTATGAAGGCCTTGGGCTCATTCCACCTTCCGTGGGCTTCAAGGAAGGAAAACAAAGGAGGCAAATGGAAAAGCCAAAAAGGAACTTCTATCTTCACCCTCATTAAGTTCGGTCTTCTTGAAGCTACAAGGGAGATAAAGAAATACTCTTTTATGAGGTCGGTCTTCTTAAGTGAACATTAAAAAGTGCATTAAGAAAGGGCACTTAAGGAGGTTTGAATGGAGGAGGAGCATCATCATCATTCATCATTTGGACATCTAATTGGATTTGGAGCCTAAGTCACAAGGTTCGAGTTCAAGGCGAAGATAAAATTCGATTAAATTTGGCAATGATAAAATTCGCGAAAAAATTTGTGATTAAATTCGACTACTAAAATTTGCAAAAAAAATTAATATAAGAAGTAAAACCACTAATTTAATTTTATATTTAATATTTAATATTTAATATTTTAAATTGTATAATTTATAAATGCTAAATTAAAATCTATTTTTAAAACATTAACAAGTTCAAAATATGACATTATAAATAAAGGAAAGCATATTATAAAACTTAAATTTAAAGACAACGTTAAATTAAAATATATTATAAAACTTACATTTAAAGTCAAAGTTTAATAAAAAAATTAAACATTCGCAAATTAAAACGTAAAAAGTCGTGAATATTTTTAAAGCTTATAAAGTTAAATCATTAAAAAACATAAACCTAATTTTTTTGACTTTGTTAAAACTATAATTTATGTGGTTAAAGTTTATAGCATCACGAATATCCGTGGTGGCTTTTGATGACGGCGCGGGCTCCTCCCAGTAGGTCCTTGGATTGGCAGTGAATGCAATGGATTGGTGGCAATTTTGAGTCTGCAATGTTGGCAACAACCTTTGATATTTGGCACATGGTACTTCGCAATTCCAGCAACACTGGTTTTGTCTCTTGCAGCCAACTGTTGCGTATTAATCCCCTCCGTGGCAAGCAAGAGATGTGATTTTTGAGGTCCCGCGACACAAAGACTTGAAAGCAACTGTTTTTATAACACAAATTTTTTTTGGGGGGTTTTGTCAGTGTCACCGAACAACGAATATTTGCGAATTTCATGAACTCCAATAAAATTCGGCAATTTTCGAACTTAGAGCCCAAAATTGCCAAACCACCGTGACTTAGTTTGGAGCTAGTGTAGCTTCTCTTCTTGCCATTGAAGAACGAAAACCCTTCTTTGGTCCTCTATTGAGGACGAAACCTTCAATAGGATCATACTTGAGGACGGAAACCCTCTTGTGTGCTTGGTGGCTTCACCCGGAAGTCACACATGAGCTTTAAGGAGGATTTTATAGTTGTTTCTTCCTTTCTAACCCTAGGCGACTTGCTTGGGTGAAGGGTTTGATGTCATCTAGGGCACTTTGGGACAGTTTGAGTTGATATTATTGTTCTTCATATTTTATAAGGCTGAAATCTACTTTTTGGTGATTTTTGGAGAAGTTTATTTATCATTTCCAGCCCTTGGTTTTGGCTGTACTGCTGCTGTCATTTATTTAATTGCAGTTGGGTATAATTTCATATTTTGCACATGTTTTGGGATGCTTTGGCTTGGTGTTTATTCCATTAATTGAATATAATATTTAGAAGGATTTATGCACCTATTTTCAGCTTGTTTGGAGGGTGTTTGATGCCCTAAAAGTGTAAATTCAGTTCGCTGCTAGGGTTTCTAATATTTTTCAGATCTGCTGTCATAAAAATCAGATTACTCTCAAGTGGGATTGGTGTTATTTCTTTGTTTTTCAGTTCAGCCCTAGAAAGGGACATTACAATGTATCATACCATCTAGGTCATATGAATGCACCGGCTCTAACTCAATGTCTGTGTCACCATAGATGGACTCTTACCATATTTGCTAGATCGTCTGGAAACGCCTAAGGCCCCCCCGTACCAGCCTGAAACGCGTGCTGTGCTCGCATGCGCTGATGCACACTGTTGGGTACGCTTGGAAATGTACCCACGGGGATAGGGAGTACTGATGCAGATGCGGCAAACCGTACCACTGCACTGTCTCGTCCCCCTGTGGGTATGTTTCGAAGCGTACCCATAAAAAAAAAACTTGCCAAAGACTGTTTGTTTCCTTTTTTGGCAATTCTTTCCTTTTGCCATTTTTGGAAAGGGTCCGGAAAGATGTAGCAATAAAAACTTGCATGTGCCATAACTTTCATTCTGTGACTCCGTTTCAAGTGTCGTTTTCTCTAAAAGTGTATATTTTCTTGAGCTCTACGCATTGATGGCAATATTTTTCTTATTTTCATAAAATCCATTTTTGCACCTTTTTGTACCAAGCAACTTCTTGCAATCTTCTTGAAAGAATCATGAGCTTTGATCTTTGTAGACAGATTAGTAATTAAAAACACTTGGATAGCTTTCCAAAACTCGGCGAGTATTCTCCCGTGCTCGGACTAATCGTCCCCACCGCCACTTGGATCCATATTTTTCCCGCTTAGTTATGATGTTTTAGGAAATATGTCGACAACACTATCGTCTTTGAGTGGATCAAGGAAGGTCACCATGAACAATCAAAACTCCTTGAATCTTATCACAGTCACTAAGATAAATAACTGTGATAGAGAAATAATAAATTTCAATAAGTATGCAAATGCTTCTTTAAATTTATAATTTGTATACATATTTATATATTTATATACATGTATATATAAATATATATATATATATAAAACGTACCCAAAAGCGTACTGTACCCAAGATTTTTAAAAATTTGCCGTATCGGCGTACGCACTGCACTACCGTATCCGTATCCGTATCCAGTCTAGCATATTTGGGATCATCCTCATTGTCCTTATAAAAATGAGGACCATCAACCATCATAGAGGGTTTCTTGATCTGAAAAGGCATAATTTAATTTTTTATATAAGTGCTTCAGGTTATAATTTAAATAGATAATTACAGATGGAAATTAAATACACCCTAGAACCAAGTTCTTTTCAATTAATTACTGAACTTCTTACCGGCACATAGCCCTAGAATGGAAACATGCGTTGAATGCTTCGGTGTCCCATCCAAGGGATTTCAGCTGTTGTTGCACTTGTGTTGTGGCGTTATAGTCATAAAGCTCTGCGGTAAAATTTATACATATTAGCAATTGTTGGTGTATTTGAATTTCAAATTAATGATATGAATATCAAATATTGTCAATTGATGAATCACAATGGTTTTATTTCAGCTTATTTAACTTTTATGTCTCAAATGGTTTAATTCTATGTTACTGAAACACCAACCAGGGGAGCATACTCGTGTATTGACGTCTTGGTACTGGCACTGGTCCTAGTACTTGCCTGAACCATTTCTGAAAATCCAAAACAGTCCCCAGTATGACTCTGCCGTACTCAGGCCTTACCCGGACGTTTCTGTACCATTTCAAGCCATACCTAGGGCGTTTTCTATACTGTTTCAGAAGTGCTGTTTTTTAAATGCCCAAAAAAACTCGAGACTTTTGTTTGACCAGTACTTCAAGAAAATCTAGATGATATATTATAGAATCTAGATTAACATTATGTACATATGAAGATTCAAGCATGTTGAATATTTTGAACTTTCATGAATACAAAGCATTTTAAGTGTTTTATCTTTTATGGACAAAAATGAGTATTATGCATGTTTTTATATATATTTATATTTTTAATAATATATTGTATTTGTACCGATGTTTCCCTGCTGTTTTGTACCCAAGGGTTTTTGATAATTGGCACTTCCGCGTTTCGAACTCGTTTCTTGGCAACCTAGATTTATATGATAAATTAAGGTTTAATAATTTAAATAATAAAATTTGCAATATAACACATATAAGTTTACAAATGATGTGCAGCCTTATCTACACTCATATGCTCCAAGTGACGAACCACCAAGATTTCGTGACTCGGTCTTGCTTTGTTGGCCTTGTCTTGACTACTTTCGACCTCTGCATTAATTGCAAAATTGGTAATACTTTTAATTAATTAAATGTAAAGAATAAATTATTTTTAATGTCATTATTAAAAAAACTAGACTGCAACCTTATCTCTATCCCTTTTGAGCCAATCATCACATAATTTGTTCCAAACTGATACATATATGCCAAGAGCTTGAAGTGTTCTCCTATCCTCATCTGTATTCCCCAGATATATTTCCTACAATTTAACGATTTCAAATAATATTGGAATCCTATTAAATAATTAAAAACTACTAACATGTAGTTATGTGGCCTTACCCTTATACACCTCGTCATCTTCCTAAGTCCATTCGTTGCATATTATTCAATTGTATTTGTATTATAGTGGGCTTTGCTGAACTCCAATTCAATTGCTTTTGTCAGCCATTGTTTGCATTACATCGGCATGAGCTTGAGATCAAGGTTCCAATTTTTGGAAAACATTTATTTAGCTTGGGCACCTATTCTTATGTGGAAATACCTAACACAAAAAAATTGAATGTAAATAGGAACTGTACAAAAATCACTATAGAAGAGTAGATAAATAAAGTCCTATACTTAATCTATAAATCATAGTACTTCAAAATATCAATAATTTGAAACTTAAAAACAGAAAATAAAATACATACTTCTCTTGAGCATCTTACAATATTTGCATATCATGGTTTACATATAATCTCACTCTAGTGTACATGACACTCGATGTATGTACTCCTCAAATGTGAGATGAAACGGTTGATCCTTGTTAGATTCGGGTGAGGAATCATCCTCATCCCCTTAATGCTTCAAGGAGTACCTCGTCAAGGCTATTTGGGGGCCTCTTGTTGCCTTGGTGCACAAGCATGAACATGAGAGGGTCATGCGACTGTTGTGCTGCTTGATGTAGAATGATGAGGCACAAAAGATGTTGATATGCAATAAAATTAAAGATTAGAAACCAATAAATCGAAATACTCAAATTTAAATAAAAAATAGAAAATTATACCTTCACGGCTCATTGGAAATAGACAAAGGTTGACTTGTACTTGCTTGCTACGCAGTCTCATCCATACATAGGTCCATACACAGTAGGCTTGCCATCAAAACCTAATAATTGTGTTGATAAATAATATTTAACAGAATTTGAAATATAAATGATTTACAAAACTAATTAAAAACTTTAATTTGAAAATTGTTATACTTGTGGGGTGCAATCATATCGATTGAAGACCATCAAGGTTCTTGAAGGGTATGGTTATCATTTGTATCTTGATGAGTGCTCGAGTAACAAGGAGGTAAGGGTTTTGGTACTTCTAGTCAATATCCGAGTGTGTGGCGGCATGAATGCTGGACCCACTGCAATCTACACTATGCAATGCCCTCTTGTAATAATTTGGTTGTGGATCAAGAGATGGCCTGCTTCATTGTGTCTAATATTAAAAACATTAAGTCAGCTTGGAAAACAATACAATCTAAATATTTTAACAAGGAAAGAACAGTTTTAAACGCATTTGGAAAGAGCTGTAATAGTGTAAAAAGGAATAAAAAAGTATTATAACATCATCAATAGTTTTGTTCAAACGTGTCAATTTAATCCACATTTACAGATAGAGAGAAAATTTCATCTAATGCTACAAAATGCTTTGAACTAGCTTTAAGCAACATTTTGGAGTTGTTTTTGTATGCTATATGAATTACCTCAGAAAAAGAAGATAAGGCAATGTTAATAGTATGATATACAAGAGGGGTACTAACGTTCAAGGTAAACGACAAAATTCAAATATTCCCTATGTTAGCAATGGAATACAAGTGCTTTCTTTCTTGACAACAGTGTAGACTCTGATTAATAACCTGGCCTAGCCAGGTTTTCAGACCTCAGTTGTTTGTATATTTTTAATATGTGTGCGTGTGTGTGTGTTGCAAATAAAAAGTAACAGCTGCATCCTAACGATTGTGCACCTGGTGAGCGTGGCCTAGCTTTGTGAACCATGACATGCCGCCAACACTTCAGAGAAAACTGCAAGAATCGAATCACCAAATGATCATGTTCCATGATAGTTACTGTTACTGATTTAACTCTATAAATTTTTATCTGTACATTGTAGAATGGTTCCTGACTTAGTTTAGGATTCATAGGCAATCATTACAAAGATGTTAATCTCATGTTCTTAGATTTTGCACTTTCTGTAATTTTGTCATGCCCTTATATTTCTATTCCGAGTATTAATTAAAACACCTTGACAACTTTGAGTTGCACCATCCGAGATAAATCTTCTACATGAGAACATATTGTACATAGATAGTCTTGGTCGTGATACATGACCCTGCATATTCCTGATCTACAAAGAACTCTATCATCCCACAGACACTTGTCTATAAGTTGCTATAATTTTCTACTAGTGTACATTTTTCGATGGAGCAACAACCAAGAACCAGCAAAGGGTTTTCCTCATTCATATCAGTTGCAAGACCTACATCCTAGAAGGCATTAGAATATTACATATTCACTACTGATAGCCATCTAAATCTTTATGTACATATTAAATCAAAATGTAGTTAGTATTGAAATGGATTAAGAGTATTATGTAATTATGAATAGCTGTGAAGGGTTGATTCGAAGAGTTGTAATTGTATGCAAACCACACAAGTCTAAAAAGGGGCCCCATTCAAAATCGAGATCGTGATCATAGTAGAACCATTACAGTGGAGGCATTGTGCCTCTCATTAGAGTGGTCATCTTGCTTTATCTGTAATTACATTTCTCACATAAGTAATTACATTCACTAATGTAAATGTGAATTCATTATGATTGCCTTTATTATTATCTCTGTACTAAACTTGGGCTTGCAAAATATCCATCATAATAGTTTTCATAGCAGATTCTGTCCAAGGTTGAGAGCATGCTACCTAATCTAATGTCAGAAGTCGATGTTTTTAGTGAGTCTGCTCTGAAGTTCAATTAAACACGTCATGAAAAAGTAAAATTAAAACGTGATTGGAAGAAGTCTGTTTAATAATTCTGTTATGTGTATAGTATATATTGCTTTGGTAATTGGACAGTTTCTACAAGCAGTTGATTTTCTTATTATTTTTGGCAATGCTTGGGTTTTATTGAGTTTGATTTAATGTAGTTTGCACCACATGATTATGTCAGTTTGATTTAAACAAGTCATGTTAAAACTGGAATAGCAATTATGATTCAACACCGAATTATGTGCAACAGAAACCAGAAGCTGATTGACTTTTTGTATTGCAACTATTACTTGTTTCAAACTAGCGTGTCTTCCCATTTTGCTGCTAGGAAATAATCATGGTTGAAAGTAGTGTTTGTGATGCCATTGTAGAGTTGTCTGTGCTTGGAGCAGAGGGAAGAGTGGCCAGTCCCCAACGAGTTATGATGGCATTAGAGTCATATGCGACTAATTTTGATCTTGCAAGGCAGCAGGTAAATGCCTGTCCCCTTTTTATATTACCATTTCTGTTCTTTTTTTTTTTTGTTTTTTTTTGACATTTTGACTCATTCTTATTTGTTTAAAAACTAGGATGCAGCGGAAGCATTGGGACACCTTTTGTCTTCTTTAAAAGAAGAATGTCTTGAATACATCGAGCACTACATGCCTCATTGTGGGTCTTTATCAAGTGTTTTGGCCTTTTGCGATGATGAATTTACCAATCACAAAGATAGGGGTGAGAAAATTTCTCTAGAAGTCTGGAATCGTTACCTGAAGAGGCCCTTGGATGGAACCCTTGGAAGTATACTGACATGTCAAAGCTGTTCTTTTCAGGTTACCCATCCTTATAGAGAAACAATATACATCTTTTCATGTATACATAAATTTTTGCTGGTTGAAAAATGGTTGGCAAACTTATATTACGTAAAAATCCTCCTGGAAATATTTGTTTCCTCAAGTATCTTGAAGCTCTGAATGAAGTTGTGATGAAGGCCCTCATTATTTGGTTCCCTTCTGTGATGCTTCGTCGTGAATATTAAAACATAATGAAGGAGCATGGTATATGAGATTAAGATTTGTTTTTACTTTTCAAACTAATAGTTTCTTATTTTTATTACCCAATACTGTGGTGGTTTCAGTCTTCAACACAGTTTGAGTTCTTTCATGATTTGCCCATATCACCGATAGTAGGAGGTGATGGTGACATTGTAAGTAGCTTGATTTATATTCTTTTGTTGCTTTTTGATTTTCTAGCATCCTAAAAGTTGAACTCCATGATGATTTATATTAGGCTACTGTTTTCCTATTCTTCTATCTAACTCTCTTGCATGCTTCACTTTTCTTTCTAGATTGAGGGATGCACCATACACGATTGTTTGAAAAACTTCACTGCCCCTGAACAGATTGGGAATTATCGATGTAGTAATTGCTCACATCTCTCTGCAATTCAAGCTTTGTCCTTGAAATTGAAGCAAATAAGGTTTGTCTTGAAGCCCAGTGCAATATCATCAATTCTATTGGATATTCTCTTATTGCATCCCAACGAGAAAAAATTGTCCCTACTGTTCATGTCATGTTAAGAGTGATGGGGGTTAGCTCATACTATTATGACATGCTGGACAAGTATCAACCTTTTGCGTTGCATTGCAGGCCATTATACAGAAGATTAAAGATTGTAATGATGATGAAAGCTGTTCTTGTGAAGCCCTTTTTGCTGAAGGAGGACTGCCCTGGCCAGTTGTTTACAAAAATGCTTGCAAACAATTAAGAGTTGGCCGCTGTCCAAAGGTTTTAAAATATATATATTTTTAATCTTGTTTAATTTTTGTATTTTCTGTCAATTTTTAAAAAATGATTTTAAGAAAGTAAATGGTGTAGGTAAATTCATTCCAAAGTGCACTAGTTAACAGTTTATTGGTGTACGTTTTTTTTCTCAGGTTAAGAATGCTTAATTTTTTGCCTGAAAAATTTGTAGGTTTTGTGTATTCACTTACAACGTGCTTCTATGAGTGAAATTGGCGGGTTGATTAAATTAAGGGTATGTCCTTTTTCTAGTGTGTAAAGCTTGCCTTGTATATTCAATAGCACTTGAGGTTGCCATTGTTCTCATTTTACGTGTATTTCTTTTGGACACTGGAATTTTAAGGCTGCATATCAACTCCTAACATTTTGGTGCAAATATTGTATTTGCAGGGTCATGTCTCATTTCCCATCATTTTCGATTTGTTCCCATACACTGTTGCTGCACAAGAAAGGAGGAGGGTGCCCCTATTGCATGAAATACAGATGCAAACAAGGCAGAGCCAGTCTATGCTTTCACATATGGAGCATTTTAAACTCCAATTTGATAGAAATTCATTACCTTTGAGTCCTTTCTTTGTCCAGGAATCTAGCTTTTCTTCAGCATCCATGCCGGGAAACTGCAGAGAAAGGAGTTTATGTAACACGGTCGACCAACTACACCATCCTCAAGAAAACAAACCCCTCACTGATGAAAGAAATTCAATGACAAAATCTGTAACCTGCAGAAATTCTGACATTCACATACAACCAGATGACGAAAAGAAAAATTCCGATTAATGACTCTCTGCTCCAGGTCAGTCTTTGAAACGGCCTTTCTATGAGCTTGAAGATTTTCTTTTTATGATTCTGAAAAAGTTTTATTATTATCAGAATGTTTTCCTTCGTATGTTTAAATTGCAAAAACTGCAAGAAGATGCAGAATAATTCCTTCTTAAATATTAATAATGAAAGCTAATGTAAAAGAACAAGCATACAAACAAAATCGGTGATGCGTCCTGGTCTTGGATATTGTTTGCATTCTTTTTACAATTCAGACTCGGCTTGGGCAATCCACCCCACTCTAGTTTTATGCATGTTGTCAACTGTCAAGTTTGACATAGAACACTAGCCATAAAAAAGATATGATTTTGGGACGGATCTAATATAACCACAAAGCATTCCACTTTCATTCCTGGGTTTGATCACTGCTGTTGAGAATTTGGTAAGCAGATCAAACAGTACAGTCTCTTGATGTAGTGTGAGGCCAAATTAATTGATGTTGATTATTCTTGGTAAATATAGGCCAAGTGACAAGCTCATTGAGAAAGCTGTTAACTTGATTTTTCCAGGCTGGGGCCTTTCTGTTCGATGGCTTCTATGTTCCAATCTATACTGTTGTCACTTACCTTGTGGTAGTAATCAGTAATAGTCAAGAATCCTTGATTTCATAGGGTCGATTGCAATTCAGTATGTGCTAGGTTGGTAGGCCATTCCAACTGCGTTCCCAGAACAAAATGAGTTCCCCTATTCCAACCTGCCAAGTGAGCTTGCTTTTAGTAAATCCATACATGTTTTGATATGCTTGGAAGTACTTGAGAGATTTGGAACTTGTTGCTGCCAAAATATTTCTTTGTATATTTTTATCGATTATTTATTTATTTATTAAACAACATCTCTTGTCATATAGTTTCTCTAATAAATATCCTTATTCTAATGTTCGTAATTCCTCAATGTCCCCTTTATAGCGCTTTGCCAGAAGTTTTTATTCTGGCAAGCTTGTTTTGAAAAAGACTACCTGACTCAAAACGTCCCTATACTTGCATTTTATGGTGTATGGGACTAGGGATTTTTTTTTGAAAGTATTTTCAAACTTGTAAAGTAAATGCTATTCAATGGATGTCCGCAAATGAAGAAGCAGGCATCAACACATTTGTTAAAGAGATATGACAGAGGACGGCGAGCAGAAAGTGTGTAATGAAGAGAGGATAAAAAGGTAATGGAACATTGAATTCACGATGGAACTAGGAAATAAAATGCCAGTGTATGCATGCAAAGGAATTGCTAATGTGATGTGTGCGTAAGGTAGAGAGATTTAGAAGCAACAATAATTTTTGCAATGTAAACAAGGTAGCAGATAATGAGAAATAGGATGAATGGAGTGGCACAATCAAATGAAAAAAAAGCGTGGAGTGGGAATCAAATAGAAAACGTAGTAAAGAAGGAGTGGAGAAGTTGCAGATATGGTCAGTTTTGTAATTTTAATTTTTTAATTTTGTAAAATTTATTTCAATATGTTTTAACTTTTGTATGTATGGCACAAACCATGAGAAAAAATCGATCAAAAGTCAAAGGTCAAACTGAACCACAGGTCCAGGGTTAGGGGATGGGTTTTTATTTTGATGTATATTTTAACTTTTGTATATATGGCCACAAGGCATGGAAAAAGTCGACCAAAAACAAAAGGTTAAATTGAAACACAGGTTCAGGGTTAATGGGAAGAGTCCTTATTGGCTATGGTACCACTAGTTACATACCTACAATGTACATAAGATAAATATAGAATATTTACATATTGAAATACAGAATAAAATATATAATCTGATAGGTGAGTATAAATGAACAGGGTGATACAATATTTATATACGGAACAATGGGCACATTTGCTAGAAATTGTTCTGAATTCAAACACAGTTTAAAATATGCAGAAGAAGCTACATGATACTATTTTTCGAAGAAGCTTTCATTCATGTAAAATCAATCAGGTTCCATTCATGTTTCATACAAACTTATATTAGTTCAACTGAACCCAACTACTTACGGGCTCAACTACCCAAGCCAGCTTATTAACACTCTATTATTAATGACTAATATTTATTAATGAAGGCAATTAATGATTACCAAACGCTATATCAGCCTATTTATTAAAAGGGGTATCTCACTAGGAGAGGTATGCCCTGCACAACAATTAACAACTAACAACGTAATTTGGATCACATGACCTAACCCCTTGATCCAAAGGGGACCAAAATATGATTTGGAGCAAATGATTGTGATGCCATCCAAAAATATCTGCTGCAACCTACAAATTGGCACTCTGTACATCCTGGTAGTGATCAACTTGTTTCACTTGCATAAAGCCTGATCTAACAGAATGATGAGCATCATCCTGGGCATACTCATTCCCTTTGACCATTTATACCTGTATTGCAATATGAATATCATCATGGGCATACTCGACTACATTGATCCTTGTCTCAATGATTATTTTGCTATGTCCCACCAAGTTTCTGGGATGGGGACAGAAGGGGATGGGGGACGCATTTCCGGGACGGATTTTTTTGGAGGCCATTTTTTAGGGGACAGCAGGGGACAACTATTAAAAATAGGGAAAAATTTAAAAATATAGGAACTTTCAAATATTTATATGATAACATTGATAAGGCATTCATCATATATGTTATAGAACCTTATTACATAACATTAGAGCTGAATTGAGATTTCACATAATATTCAATATATATATATATATATTACATGTACAAAACACAATGGTCTACAAAATTTTCCCTGAATGATTGCATATCCATAACACATTCAAATTCATTGCTGCATAAAATGTTGTAATATAGAAATAGAAGCAATGCATAACAATAATAATCTTACATTAATCTAGTAGTAACAAAACTAAAAATCAATTCCAAAACATATATGATATATTGGTTTATTCCAAAAAAAAAAAAAAGGAACAAGGGCACCTAGATCACATGTTCTACTGTGCAATATGCACATAAATGACATGAATTTTCAAGGCTTCAATCTTCACCAAAGGGAGTTATTGCTTCCCACCTTTTTCATATGACAACATTGGAGCTGCATATATAAGCATCCACAATCTTCATTTGCTCCCTTCAATATCATACATCAAGCCATTTTTTAACCCACAAAAAATGGGGCATATAACTGCTACATGCTGAATAGAACAGTCTCAATTTGTAAAGAACAACACCATCCATCCAACCTCCCCTTTGCATGACGGGCATGTCTATTCAATAAGGCTTGCTCTATTTGTTATCTCATTTAAGTTGGACCTTCAACTTCTTTCCACTCAATTGGAATCCATTCATCATGTTGATGGCAGATTGTGCAGCTTTAGGGGAGTCATAACTCATGAAACTTGCAATTTTTTTGAGTTTATAAAAAAATAAACTGTATTTTTGTGTCTTGGGACATAGGCGACTTCTAGCTTTCCCTGGTACGGCTAGGGGACTTCTAGACGTCCCTTGGCTGTACCGGAGACGGCTAGTTGTCCCCTGTCATCCACTGGCCATACCAGGGACGGCTAGCCGCTCCCTAGTGAAAAACAGGTGTTCTCGAAATGTATCCTAAAATAAATAAATTGGGGACATCTAGGGACGTTTCCTTACTTGTCCCCGCATCCCTGAAACATCCCCTATAGGGGACGCCCCCAAAAACACAGAGGATGCGTCTCTGGGGTACACTATTATTTCTTACTTCTTATGGCAAATCTACCCAAATGCCAACAACACTGAACCACTTTTCTCAACACTACTAGTGCTAAAAGCCCTTTGTTAGTTGTATAATCACCGATTGCTGATAAAAAACCAATACAATATTTCCCCCATTAGACAAGAGAAGTTTATGTAGCAAAAACATCACTTTACTACTAGTTTACTCCTCATCAATGATATCAAATAATGCAAAAACTTAAATTGGATAGAATATATCAAAATCCTATCATCTATCCAAAATGCCACTACATCACTTTCCCTATCTTGGAGTTAGCAGCATACTCGAGATTGGTGGGACTGACTCTATCTCTTAGAATATATTTTCAGATAACTTTGGACCATAGGCTTCAGCCAAGCAAAATGCCTCTTGATCAGATTATGATGTCTTTGAATCAGAAAAATCTTCACTAGCTCACCAACATAATGTGCTTCTATCTTCTTTTTATGTTTGGAAGACTTCTTTCTGGGCATTCAAGAGCAGAGTGACCTATACCACCACATTCATAACATCGTGCCTTTTCTTGGATTTGAAAGATGACTTGTGACCACTAGTACTGACAGATGAAGATGAAAGTATCACTTGTCTAATCACGACACTGAAAAGAATGTTTATGTTTGGAGGAATGTGGAAAATGCTTTTTTTTCACATGTTTCTTCTCTACTTTGTGTTTTCCTGCTTTTGTGAAATAAACATCCTTTGCAGGCTTAACACTTTTCTTCTTTGCGAATTGAAGCTCATGCTAAGAAATTCACAGATTGAATCAAATGTTGCTTTATTAATTTTATCACCGAGTTGCAACATTTCCAAGAAGTTTGTAGAATTTGAGTTGAGCCCATTCAAAATAATAGAGATTAACATATCATCATCAATTTTGCCACCTCTAGTGCTATATTCCTCTCTTATGCTTTTCATTCTAGAGACGTATTCAGAAATGTCTTAATCATCATTTAGTGTTCAGCAATTGCATCAGTAGATCATTTTTCTTATATGTTGGTTGTTTTTCATGTAAGTCCTTACGTGTTTTTGAATCTTTCCAAGCTTCAAAATTAATGGCTTCTATGTGAATGATGACTTGTGAAGAGCAAAAACTTTTAATAGTGCAAGTGCTCTCTTATCTCATTTTTGAAAACAAGTGATTTTGCAGCAGCAGGAGGAAGTGTAGGTTGATTTTCAACCAAATCCCAAAGATTGTTGAAAACAAGTATGTTTTCCATGTTCATACTCCATTCTTTGTAGTTTTTGGGTGTCATTTTTCTGGCTTTAGAGATGAGAATTACTATTTTGGCCATGTTGACTCAAAAAGATAATAAACCACAAAAATAGGTATGATACCGCGGGTTTTCATGTAACCTCTAGTAGATCCTTGGTACAATGCTTATTGCTCCAAAGACATCCTTATTACTCCAAAATTGAGACATAACGATCACTTTTTTGTTTGATTGTGAGACCTATAGGTGGACTAATGCCCTTACACACTTTCTTGACCACTTCATCTGCTCATGCATTTAGAAAAGACTTTCTAAAACTAGCATATAACTTGCATGTTAACTTGAAAATTAGTAATTACTCTATGCCAAAAAGAAGGTGACTGAATTTTGATTCTGAGACTTTTTCAACCTGTGAAGTTTTTAATGTTATTGCAAACCAACTCCACTATCTTTTCCTTTGGAACAACATTCAAATTTGTCTTTAATACAACCAAATGGCACTTGATGGATGGCATTCCAGCAGCGAATGATGCTTTTATCAATTTTCAGCATGGTGCTTCAGTGTTCCAAGGCAGATGGCACTTCAAATCATAAATATACCACACCCCATTATGAATGGCGTCCTATGTCAGATGCTTATTCAGCAAATAGCACTCTTGTACAAAGAAGATGGTGCTTCATCTGCAGTTTTCAGCACTCTGACATACTCCAGCAGTAGAATTTCAACGCTCAGCCTAAAAGAACTAGCGTATTTCACCAATTTACATGCCCCAGGAAAAATTCAATGCTGGAAAGTTGGAAACAACTTCTAACGCCCTCAGGCAGATGGCGCTTCAGTCAAAACAATGCCCAGGAAAATTGTAACGCCTCTTTTAGCATCCCTAGGCAGCAGGTAAGCTTTCATATGGCGTTCCAGCACTTCAGGCCTTCATTTGGCTCCTCCAATCAGCAGTTCAACATCATTCAGGTCAGCCTGGTGCTCTTTCTTTGATAATCTTGGCATTTTGCTTCAGGTATAATATCAAAAATTCATTTCACAGGTATTGTCTTCTTCTTCGAGGCTTTGCTAAATTTTTTCTTCATGCTTCGGGCCCACATGGCTTCATCATGGATATATTCCATTAGTTTTGATACCACTCTGAATTCACACACAATTGTAAATATGCAAAAGAAGCTACATGATAATATTTTATTCAAAGAAGCTATGTTGCCGAGGATATGGGCATGGGTTCGGTACGCGGATACGTCAATTTTAAAAAACCCTTGGGTATGATACGCATAGTTACCAGGTTCGAAATCTGAATCTGTTTGGAAGGGTAAAAATCCAAAATCCAGAGTTCCCAAAAATTCGGCTCGGTATATCTTGACAAATACACACATAACTATTTATTTGTAAATTTGTAATGTGTAATAAAACAAAAATATAAAAAATTATGTAAATTGATAACTAAATGATAATATGTAGTTATTAACACTATTTTTATAACGTTAATAACTACATATTTTTATTTAGTTAGTAATGGTTAAAACTTAATATTATATAAAATAAAAAAATAGAAGAGAATAATACATATTACTAACCATGTTGATATTATAGAAAATAAGCAAATTAAAAAAATAAAATTAATAAAAATCATTATAAATTTTAATGACCCTAATTTTTAAATTAAAACTTAAAATTCAAAGTTACTTAGTGTTAATATTTTAAAAAATATACAAATGAAACACAATAAAATAAATAATAATCAATATAAATTAAAAAACCCTAATAGCTAAAACTCAAAAGTATGTAAAAGTCAAACTAAAATGATGTAATGTCCCCAATGGACATTATTTTACCCCTAAACGGATTTTAGGCAATCCCAACTTTAAATATGCAAAATACAGACAAATTGCAGCCAAACAAAAATATGATTTTTGCAGAAAATTAAATCTAGGGCAGCGAACAGAAAATAATGAATAGCTCCAAAAATACTTGCTCAAATCTCTTGAAATTTTAAATGGAGCTTGCTAATACAATAACAGATATTATAGAACTATTTTTGGAATTTTTTGAATAACAGAATGCTGCCAGAAATTTACAGCGTGCCCTAAACAGCTGAAAACTTCTAAAATTAATATCTTTTGCTAGAGAAGTCCAAATGAGCTGAAACTTTGGATCTTGGGCCACAAAAATATGAAGAATAATATTCCAAAAATAGTTTTCGCACAACAAACACGAAACCCTAATTTTTCCCTAAAAAGTAGGTCGCCCAGCACATTTAGGGCATCAATTCAGCTCCAAAATTGACAAGCTAGGGTAGATCTCTCACTACCGAAGAATGCCCTGCTAGCTAGGGATGGATCTCTCACCACCGAAGCTAGGGTTCCTGTGGGATCTTACTCCACAAGCTGGATATTTGCAAACAACAGTTGCACATGAAAGAATATGCATAAGCTACAAGCTTAAGACACAAATTAGAAAATATCAAATGGTATGGAATATCTTTCCCTTCAAGTCGACTTCTCCTTATAAAGGAAGAAGAGACCCAAAACAACCTCTACAATATCCAATTAGTTCCCAAGGATTTTCCCTATGCAAGCATTTAATATTTTCCCATATTAAATGCTTTTTCCAACAACTTTTTCCCTCCTAATGCAAGTCACATTTTTCTAGGGGAAATACATAGTAAAATGGGCATTTATCCTTTCTATGTTCCCATTCCCCCTTCTAAGGCAAGTCGCCTTTTCACCTAGGATGGATAACAATTTATATTTGGGCCTTTTCCATCCTTGATTTAATAATTATTAAGTCATATAAATTATTATAAGTGCTCTATATATATTTTTCTTTTATTAATGGCACTTTATAATAATTAAATATAACTTAAGCCACCCTTATATTTTTCCTTTGGCCGTCGGGTTGACAAAATAGGCCAAAGGTCTTCGAATGGGAAGGGGATATTACAAATGAATACATTAAAAAGTAAAACATAAGGAATTTTTACATTAGTCGAGACCTTTCCCCGCCAAACTCCTCCTTCTTGAGCACTCCTGCCTTTGAAACACCGGAGCTTCCACTTCAAACTCGGACCATGAAAGAATGGAGGGTACATCACTTTGTTAGCTAGAGAATGGGCAATTCAGGAAGCCTTACACTAAAATATTTCATCTAGTGTGCCAATGGTCACTTTGGTTAGAGATTTCATTGCAAGAAAATAGGATTATGGCCTTTCATGTTACCTCTGCAATTGCTTGAAATGCCTCTTTGAATGCATCTTCTTGAAGTTTGATGGAATGTTCAGCTCCAACCAATATGTTTGTGTTTTACTTGCAATTTGCAATATTTTAGGTATTTTAAAAAAATGATAACATTGAGTGAACAGGGATCGATTTATCCGATGTTCTAAAAATCCGATTCGAGCGGATCTGGTCCAAATCCGGCCAAACTTGGTAACTATGACAATACGTCTTGGGTACGTTCATATATATATTATCATAGAAACACATATTTTACTCATTTTTAGTAAATAAGAAATACAAATCTTGAAAAATATGGTAGGATCAAGGTTCAAAACATTCAATATACTTAAGATTTTACATTTTCATTGATCATGTGTTTGCCATACATTTGATATATGAATATCATGTCAACATGAATACAAACAACCTTGAATATATCATTTAAATTCCTCAAAATCAAAAGTTTGCATGCCACTCCTGCTAGCTCCACTCTCTATAGCTCCGCTCTCCACTCCTTGTGAACTCCTCAAATGTCATCTTCGCCATCAAATATTGACATTGGGCAAAGTATTGCAATTTGGGCAAAGAATATCCCAAAGTTTGCGAGGACCTCTAATATAGTGCTCGACTTGTGTGACAAGAGGTGCAAATTGGAATGCACATATACCAAATCCTTAGCCTTTTTGATGCCAACTTTTTCATAGTCTGTTGCCTTTGGAAGAATATCCCAAAGTTTCCCCCACGTTTCCTTTTTAGGACCTCTAATATAGTGGGGGGCTCGTGGGGGGCGTCCAGGCGTCCCCCATGACTTTTTTGGCAATTTTTTCATTTTTGGTGAAAAAATCACAAGTGGAAAGGGTCCTAGGAAGATGTAGCAAGTGCCATAACTTTCATTCTGTGCAAATTGTCGTTTTCTCTAATGCACATATGCCAAATCCATTCAGCCTTTTTGGATGCCAACTTTTTGTATTTGATGTTTATGAGTTCATTTCACCTTATTTAAATCTCAAATGGTTTTATTTCAGTGAATAAAGGCATATGTTCTCCAATTCCACTATGCGGAAAAATTGTTCTCCAATTCCACTATGCGGAAAAATTGCTAGCCACCTATTACAATTTTTTGGTTAATTGTTGGAAATCTCAAATTAATAACATACCAAGTTCTAACAATGTATAAAATATATGTTAGTATTGAGTAACTTAATAAAATTTTCAAAAATGTTATACTTGTGAGAGAATTTTGATGGTGATAGGTCGTAGGTACTTGGCATCATGGCCATGTACATACCACCATTTGATTGGGCTCATGGTGTACTTGTCGAAGAGAGCCTCAACCTCTCCCATGTTGCCTTCTAAAGCTACAAACATGCCCATTTCGTTGTGGACCACACTAGCTATAGATGGATCAAGAAAAGTCTTTTGAATGCTGCCCTAGTTCCATTTGCAACTTTGGAGTTAAGAGAATGGTGGTTGCCTATTAGGTAGCCCAAGTATTTCAAAGCTATAATACTTTGGGTTAAGTGCATAGGCAAGGAGATGTAATGGGGTGGTCATTTTATTCCACCTTTTCATGACCACACTCTTGACTTCATTGTAGGTTTCTTTTGGATCTTGCTCTTTTGTTTGTATGACCTCTCTCATACGTTCAAGCATAGAGTCTATTCCATCATAAATCTCTCCCATGCACGTTGCATCAATATCTGCATATCTGATCATGGATAGAATGGGCTCTGTAAAAGCTGAGCAAGTACTCAACCTTGGCCCACCATTCATCATCAAGGACCAATGATTTTACCTTTGCAACTTTCTTTGTTTTCCGCCTCCACATTGTCCAAACATTGTTGATCACCATACTTTGCTTAAGGCCTCTTTTACCTTCACAAGTCGTCTCAAAACGAGTGTGTGAGAGACAAATCTTGTCTCTGCAACCTTCAACAACTCCAACCTCAAGAATCTCCTGAATATGGCATGTGACATATGATAGTTTGTGATAAACATCTGAATGTCATTTTCCTTTATGTAAATTTGCTCAATCCACGAGGATTTTCTCAATCTTTTGCAACATCAAATTAAGGGAGTGGACAACACAAGGGGTCCAAAATATGTGCTTGTATCTGCCCTCTATAATCAATCTTGTTGCTTTATAGTTTTTAGCATTGTCTGTGATGACTTGGACAACATTCTAGGGGCCCACGACTCAATAGCCTCTATCAAAATGTCGGCAATAAATTGTGCATCTTTGACTTCCCCTTCACAATCAATGGCTTTTAGGAACATTGCCCCTTTAGGGCATACTGCAACAACATTTATTAGGGGTCTATTTCAAGCATCTTTCCATCCATCTAAAATGATGGAAACCCCGAATCCTTCCATGAATCTCTAATTGGTTGCAAAGAAGTTTGAATGTGTTCCACTTCCTTCGCCAAGAGTGTGGTTTGAACCTTTTCGTAACCTGGGCTTTTGTACCCTTGTGGAGCTTCATTGATAGCCTTCACCATTTGTTGCCAATATGGAGACCTCAATACATTGAAGGGCAGCCCACATGCATAAATGCATCAAGCAATCAACTCATCAACAATGTCCCTCTTGTCATTATTGAATGCTTTTTCCAATGCTGTTTTTGGATTTTTTCGTGAGGTCTCTTCATCTAAAGGGGTATCAAGTGGATGAGCATGAGTCTGACTTTGAGTTTGGATTAAATGATGAGTAGTAGATGTAGGTTTGGTTGGTTTTGTTGAAGGCCTTCTTTGTAGTGGAATTGTTTTAGTCCTATCTCTTTCAATTTGCTATCAACCTCCTCTTGCTCTCTCAAGTACTCTACCATTTTCTCTTTTGATAGTTGGGGCACTTCTTTATCCCCACTCCTCCCAACCCTAGTCAAATGGATTTTCAGTCAACTATATGAGGATTTGTATTTAGTATGGCAACCATGACATATCCAAATATGACCCCCACCACCAACAAGGTTTTCTACCACTATCACATGTCTCCAAAGAGGAGAATTAGAATCATGTTTCACAAGAGACTAATGTGTTTTTAGAAGCTTGTGGGCCTTGCACTCCACTTGAAGTAGAACTTGATGCCATCCTAATATGTTTTTGATCACCAAGATCACCATAAAGGTGCGAGGTGAGAGCATACACAGAGTTAGGATGTTAAAAAAATTAAAAAATATTTTTCCTTTACATAAATGATAAATGATAAAATAACAATATTTACTAATTATTAATTTTCTAACCTAGAACTTGATGCCATCCTAATCTGTTTTTGATCACCAAGATCACCATAAAGGCACGAGGTGAGAGCATACACAGAGTTAGGATGTGTTTAAAATAAAAATAATAAAATATGAAATGAAATAAATTAAAAATGTAAAAAAAGAAAAAAGGCTGAATTAAATAAATAATACATGTAAACAACAAGGGCAACAAGTAACAAACAATGGCTGCCTCCAAACGTAGATCCTCCTTGCAATAAAATTCAAACAAATGCTACCTCCAAACGTGATGTCTCCTCCTTTGAATGATCAATAAAACAATGTTTGCCTCTAAACAATGGCTTCCTCTAAACAAACTTGAACTCCTTGCAAGCAATGGCTGCCCCCAATCTCATCCTCCTTGCAATGGCTGCCTCCAAACAAATCCTCCTTCCAATGGTTGCCTCCTCTTCAATTCCTCTTTGGCTCTTTGCTCTTACACTTGCAAAAACCAACAATGAATTGTTTGTGTGTTTTGTTAATGGTTGAGTGCCTTTTTATAGCTTTTAGAGGAGTTTAGGGTTTATTATTTTATTCATTTATGAGTTAGGGTTCGTTTTTTTGGTCATTGACTAAGTCAAAATAAAACAAAACATTTTTTAAAGACCCCATAGCCAAACCTTGTGGGTACGTCCTGGGTACATCGCGCGTACCTAGGACGTATCCATAGCGAGTGAATATTCAGGGCGGGACGAACACATGCTTCCTATTAAAGAAGCTTTCATTCATATAAAAATTAAAATTGACCGGGTTCCATTTATGTTTACATACAAGCTTATATAAGCTTGTCTTCAATCGAACCCAACTACTTACAGGATCAACTACCCAAACCAACTTATTAACACTCTTTTATTAACTTAGTTAACTAATTTTTGGGGATGAAGGGGCAAAGGGACGAGGTTTCGAGACGGAAATTTTTTTCTCAAATTTTGGGAACATCGGGGGACGGCTTTTAAAATGATATATGAAAATTAATATTTTAATTTTGTTCAATGAAATTTAGGGATTTAAATTGTATTTAATGTGTTTTAGGTACTTTTGAGATTAGAATTCAATGTTTTTGGTAAAAATAACAGCTTTTTAAAAGTAAAAACATCAGAAAACTTTTTAAAATTTTCAGAAAGTAGGGATGTCCCCTCCAAGTCCCCAAGTCCCCAAAACATTTGGGACGTCACCAAATTCTAGGGGACATGTCCCCGCATAACAATGATTATTAATGACTAATATACATTAATGTAGGTAATTAATGATTACCATTGGTTGCTACCTAACACTATATTAGCCTATTTATTAAAAGGAGTGTCTCACTAGGAGACACATGCTCTTTACAACAACTAACTAACAAAAATGTTATTTGGATCACATGACCTAACAAAATGTCCTGTCAAAATGGTAGGTTGTGTCTTTTGATAGCAACATTTGATCACTAATCGGGATTAATTAAGTATTTAACATTGACTCTCTAGGAAAGGTATCCGAGATAAGGCCATAGCCTCCTCCAACTGGTTGTCCTTGTGTCCAGTCATCTTGTGGCTGATGGAAGGACAAAAATACTGGTAGTATTGGATAGCAGAACCAAGTTTGAATATGGACAGCGCATAGAGCAGTACAATTGAGAGAGCAATCTAATTGCTCAAAAGCAAAACAATCTGAATTTTTTTATAGACCATGCAAAAATAATAAACAATTATCAATCACAACCCATAAAACTACTAGATGTGGCTGAAACTAGCTTCCAAATGCACCAAAATTGAATGGGGAAGAGTGGTAGCGCTGAAGTTGGTGGATCAAGTCATCCACTTGCATATTCAATTGTTGGATCTTCATATATGGTTACATTCATTTCCTTTGGTATTTCTTACAGAAATCTAATGGGAGGTCCTTAATGATGGAATAGGGCATACAATTTTCCTCCCTGATTGTACCATAGTTAGGGAATAACAATTTGGGAATTCGTTTATTTTTTTACCCAAAAAATAGATCCAAAATGTGATTCACATCTTCCCAGTTACCACTTAAAGAAAAACAATGAGGGCACTTTTCAAACTTGTTGATTCTCATGTCAATGTGCTCCTTGTAATCAAAGAGTTGTTCACTTGGCCAATTGGTTTGATAATTGACTCATTCCTCTAACTTTACAATAGCTTTGTGTGAGGTAAGTTATAAGGTAGTTAGCAACTGTGTAAATGCAAATCTGGTTTCTTAGAGCTGAATTCCTAAGTATGAGGCTGGATATAAGAAGGATTAATACTATAGGAACTGATTCTTTTTGTTGGATTTTAATGGCCTAACATGTAGATGACGGAGTTTCCTGCTGATATTGGTGAGTGACTGTGAAACTTTGAGTAGGTAGGGTGTGTAGGACTAACAATGGTTGCAGACGGATAATGGTAACACCACTGGAATAAACATAATTTTGAACTTGAGGGGAGCATCGGTGATAATAAAATGAAATTTATGCCCCAGGTTTGATGAGGAGAGTGAGTTAAGTTGAGGATCAATGAGAAAGGATTTAACACAGGAATTAACGAGGAAGCATGTGTAGTGGCATCTTCCCTACTCTTGTGTCATGTCTGTCATTAAGTTGACATGAGAGCATATCTTTCTCCATTGAACTCTAAATCAGAAGTTTGTGATGGTGATTAATTTAATTAGGGTGTAGATTGATTGCAATATGATTTGCATTAATCGTGTTTCCAATGTTAGCAAGATATGCGGATTTATTGGCCATATGGGTGATGACTACATAAAGAAATTATATTTTAGGTCTAAGGCATCCTCCACTCATGTACCCTTGCTCCAAGGCGAGCCTTTAGGTGTACTCAAATTTGAGATGTCTTATTAAAATATATGAATACCCCTTGACATTAATTGAAGATATTTGGATTCCACTTCTAAATGTAGGTCTTTGATGACACCTCTGATTTCAGAAACATTGTTTGATGCCGGGCCTAGGGCCATCCAAAATGTATTTTAAAAATCATCAAAATTAAGCTGATTGAGTTGACAAGCTGTGCTTCTTAGTTTGCGAGTAAATAAGAGCTCAAGACATGCTTTTAACGTCAATAAGATAGTATTGGGCAAAGCAAAGATGCAAAGTCAGAAGTAGAACAGGTGAACAGGTACACTGAGGTTTAAGTATGATACAAGCATCCCATGGTCCACGCTTTCTGAAAAACAAGTCCTACGTGATGGATTCAGCTCGTGACAAATCCGTACAAACAGGTTAGGCTTTCGACAAAATGCAAGGTGCACTGGGGCTTAAGGATGATGTAGACACCCTTTGGTCTACACCATTTGATGAACAAGTCCTAAGTGATGGGTTCACTCGTGACAGAACGGTACATGATGGTGCAGGGTTACCAAGACGAGTTCAGATTGGTACAAAATTGTACCTTATGTAACAAAATATCAGAACCAAGTGTTGAAAGGGAATTTGAATAAGTTCTTTTTCCATCTCTTCTAGAGGGGGCATTTAGAATCCTCTATAAGACTCATTTTCCCATTCCTTGGCATTTGTATTCATTCTAGGGGCCAAGTAAAGACATTCAAGAAGATTCAAACATTGCTAAGAGTGAATTTAAGGGCATTGTTGAGGTAGGAGATGATTGCACATCAAACGGTGACATTGAAGCATGTTGAATAGCAAATAAGGTTAGCTTATAGAGCATTATAGAGGTGCTAGTAAAAAGCTACAATGAATTTAAAGGCTCAAATTTAAACATTAGCTTGTAAAAATTTGTAAGATGCTAGTGGGGATGAGAAGGTATAACTTCACTCTTCTGGAGTTTTCCACATGGGATTTTCTAGGGCAAATCCTCATGTTAATATCTCTTTTCATGTGTGTTTGATTCATTTTATTTCCTACTTTTGTTTGATGCAACTACTTCATCATTTGAGTACTCAAGAAAGTATCTAATTGATAAGTTTAGTTGAGTACAAGCATAGTACCCATTCATAATAGTAGATGGAAATAGTTTTCAATCTCACATCAGCTAATGAGTCCACATACACTATGTTACACTATTGCTCTTGTGGAATAAAGCAGCCACATGTTGGTAGTAGAACAGGAGTGTGAAATTTGATATATAAGCATTGTAGGCACGTATGTGAGCATGTGCACAATTGCATATATGATGTAGATGGCAGCCGTGTAGCTGTAGTAACATCATATTAAAGCCTTAAATTGTTATTTACAGTAGCAAAAAACACTCGAACAACACAACAGAAATGGTAAATCCATGTTGGTGAATTGTTTGTTGGAATATCCAAGACGATTGCAGGTTATGTGGTATCAAAGCAGGTTTTCCATGTGATTTGTGTGAGGGTATTGCTAACACATTTCAGATTTATGTGTGTATTTGCTTCCATATTTGTTCATTGACAAGGAAGTGTAGACTTCTGGGCATAGTTCGACCATGGGAAAATATTTGAAAAAAGCAAGGCTTCAAGAGTTTGATGAGATAAACCAGAAAATTCAAGAAGAATAGAGAGTTGAGAATGATGGCGCAACATCTGGAAGAGGAGAATCAAGAGTTGCAATCTAGATTCACAAGCCATGGAGAGTTTTTCATGGCATCATGGAGGAGTTGCAACAAGAATTGTTGGCAAACAAAGAGATGTTGCTGAAGTTTTAAGAAGACAGTGAAGTGTGAATAGGAGAAAAGGGTCTACCATGCAAAGAAGGCCATCCTCTACCAAGGATGCACAAATCATGACTGATGCATGCATTGTAAGCACTCCACCATATGTTCTTTCTTCCAATCAAAACATTGAATGAATCCTTTGGTAGTTTTGAGAAGCATACAAAGGAATTGGCCTAAGTTGTTCAAGATGGATTATGATGGCAAAGTTCTTGGAAAGGATTGCCAAGAAATGAGAAATCCAAAAGAGTTTGAGGAAAGCGAACAATATGCAGGATTGGGGTACTTTGGTGGAAAACAAGAAGTTGGAAAATGCTCCAAAATAGTTGAAGCAGGGGAACCCTAAAAAGACAAAGAGCCCAAGCCACTATCTCAACAAAATCAGCCTAAGCAAGGTAATGGCATGATTATTTTTATAAAATCTCATGAATGTAAGAAGTCCCCCAAGAATGGACATGTTTTTAATGAAGAGGAAGGTAGCATTGTGCCATCCCAAAGGGCTAAAATATAGTCTCCAAAAGGAACACGTTGGATCTATGAAAGAGTGTGATGCAAATTGCAATGCAATTCAAAGAGTGGACAGTCTTTTAATAGACGAAAAACATCAAAAAGAGTTGAAAGAATCTCCAAAGAGAGGAAAACAGCCCAAAGGAGAAGGTAGCACATCACCATTCCATCAAGCTTGTGCAACCAAGCATAGGGACATCCCAAGAAGGTATGCAACAGATGAGTATTTTGGTGTTTATTTCCATTGTAGAAAGAGGGGTCATGTAGCACGCTAATGTTGGTATATCTATCCATGTTCATTTTGCAGAATGAGTAACGATTGTGTTACCATGCATTGGAAGTAGAAATCCATCATCAAGAAGCCCAAGTACTTCAAGAAGAAAGCAACACCACTCTTAAAGCATTCAAATTGCAATTATTCAATCAATTTCATATAAATATATGTCAACAGGAACAACTGTGTAATGCATGTGCAGCAAAGCCTAGGAATCAAATCCCCACATGAAACATCAACTTTTTTATTTTAAGAAATGCATCTTATATTACACCAGAGAACAAGAAGATTATATCAGCTTAGCAACATGGTTAGAAGGAAATCCCACCCTAAGCAGGAAAGGAAAGATAATATTTGTACTCGCACTGTAGCAGCGAAGCCTGCATTCGTTCTTCTACGAAAACTAGCAAACCTGGTTTTGACAGTAAGAGATACATCCTGCTTGGACAATCTCAACTCCCCTATATTGAGAGGGCGACCGTCCTCCTGGAAAGCTGCCTTACACCTTGTCCTCTACAAGAAACCAATAGCAAAAGGTTAGTTTTATGCCAGAATACAACTGTCCCTGATTATCCAATTATCCTCCAAGAATGCCTGTCACCTCAAAAGAGAGGCAATAAATAGAAGATTGATTTGAGAAGCATAGAAACACTTTCAAAGGAATTTGCAACAGAACTCCTCCAGAAGACTTGGGTGATTGACTGTTGTCCCAGTACATAAGGACTTAGTGAAACTAGACTTGTGAATTCTTGATCTGACTGCCAGAGCTTGGTGAACACTGGCTATTGCAAGAGCTTATGCTCAAAGGAGGGTCTTGACTTCCAAATTGATCACTGGCATTTTATCCGCTGTGCTTCAGTGAACTGGAGGTGTACCTAAATCGATCACACAAATTCCTGATCACATAATAAGAAAAGGCCTTCCTATTACTCCACCTCCAATCTCTCCAATAAGGGTCTGATCCTGAAAGCTGTACCTTGAAAAGTTTCTGGGATCTTATTACAAATCAATCGATAAGAAAACTTGTTGACGCTACTCAACTTATGAGTTCAATTGAAAATTTGAAACTGTACCACGTATGTTGTTGACTCAGTTCAAAGTTTCGTATATCTCCCGAACAAAAATTCCTTTCCTTCTAATCCTCTGAAAAGACAGGTATGAGGCTAAGCTGATCACGTGGAGAGTAAAGCTGTCCATATAAGCCTCAAGAAAATGCATAGAGGACACTAGCATTAAATTAAATTTTATTTAAATTGAACCTAACAACAAAAGGCAAATATTGTAAATACGTCAAAATATATCCTGCATGAGGCAGGGTTGATATTTTAGCACTGCACACATCGTTTTTGCAAGTTGAGCAGTCAAATGGCACTCTAAAATACTTATTGAAATCTGCACCGTGTATAACAATGGATTGTGATGCTTTTTAATTTCTTGTATGTGGTAAGCTGGACTTTCAGTCAGCAGGCCATATTGGCTTTTTCAAATCTGTGTTGATGCAAATGGCATAAAAACCCAACAGAGGGTAGGAAAGGGCTCAAAACCTTTAAGAAACAATAACTAAAGAGAGAGAACCAAACCCCTGGCATGATGATGAAACACAGTGCCAAGCTGATGTTTATACTTTTAAAGTTTTTTGAGGCTCAATAGGTCTGAATCGATCTCTCACTTGTTGGTTTAGACATTAAGGTTGACCTTCAGCTTCTAGTAGTTCAATCCATATGGTTTAACATGACAGAAGATTGAGGGGAAATCAGTTGAAGTAACTTGTCGAAGGTAATGTCATCTCATTTTGCCAAGAAAGGTCTATACCCCAGAGAAGCCTGGATTTTTAAAGTCAAGGAATGCTCTCCAATATTTCCCAGTAATTTCATCTAAAATGCTAGAAGAAAAAAATCATCATTTGAGTCTTGCCCAATATATAACTTGATGGATCGTTCTAGCAATTCAGAGGAGGTCATTTTTTTGCAGCTAATTTGATATGGATGCAGTCCATTGAGTGTAGGGTATTGCATCTGATTCAAAATTTAAAGTGCTTAAAATAACGTACACACATGACTTTATACAGTACATTTTGATGCTGGAAGTAAATTTACCGTAGTTATATGAAGACACTGCAGAGACTCAAATAATTTAACTAACAAGATAAGTGATGTTTAAGGCACATAACTCTCTTTAGGAATGAAGAAAAAATTATGGGGTGAACAGACTTGATGTTATTCACTTCACACAATCTGGCAGATTTCCACGGAATGAACCATTTATTGTAGCAGCAGTTACTGTCGGGTGTTGATTTTCCTTCTATGAAAGTTTAGTTTAATGAATGCAAGTCTCTGTTTCACTCACCATATGGTGCGCAGCATTCCTTATCTATTAGTTGACAATGGACATCATCATAAATAAGGACAGCGAAGGTCAAAAGGATGCATACATTGCATAGTTAAGGCCCCACATACTATTGAGAGAATGCCTAAAAATTCTAAGTGACAACATAGGAAAACATCGAGTCCAAAAGCCTGCCCTTGATAGGACTACAGCTACCATGAAAAAATGCATTCTGTATCTTGCAAATGTATCCCAGCAACAACATAAGGGAATCAATACTATAGAAGAGTCGCTTCTTAGGGGCCTTGCTCACCAAAGAATGGAGGAGGAATGTAGTTAGTGAGAATAGTTTCAGCTCCCTCTTAAACAACAAGTGTTTCAAGGGGATGGGCCTGGAGTGAAAGGATTTTCTGCTGATTGTGCTGTTCCAATCCATCGCCCTTGAGCAAGGATCTCTCAACTGGTCTGATACTGATTTCTTGAATGATGAGGCAAATGGCCCAGTGGACTAAGGCTCTGTTATCTGGCCAATGGAGTTGTTCTCAGCCATTTCTTCTCATTGATGTTTTTCATCATACTGGCGGCCAATGGTTCCAGCGTCAATCAAAACACCGGATGTTTTTGAAAGAGAGACTTTGTAGAAGGCAGATTTTGGAACATGGACCACCCATTTTTGTTACTCAGCCTGATGAGCTTATGTATTTATTTTTGTGCTTTCATATAGTGTAGGAAATCCTAATTTCTTATTATTTTCTGTTGATGTCATTGTTTTCTCTAGCATAAGTCAGAAGATTGGTTAACAGTGGTTTTGGACTTTTGGAAGATAATTATCCGGAATATAAAGGGGCTGTGATGTCTTCATCTGGTCTGAAATGCTCATGGCCTCTGCATTTTATTATAAGTCACAGGCGTTTTATCTGTCATTATCTCACCTACACTAATATGATCTTTTTACTTCGTTTTATTAAAATATAAGAAATCTTAGACTTAATAGTAAGAACGTGATTTATCAGATTTAGGTGCATATTTGTTTCTTATATGGTAATTTTGATCTTCTTTGAATTTCAACCATGCAAACTTAGGCTTGTTTCAGGCCCATGCAAATCATACCTCTTCAGAAAGTGGCTCACAGAAGATGGTTGTTTTGAAACAGAGTGAAAACCCAAACAGCGGTTCTCTTGGATCAAAAAAAATGTCATCATCATCTCTGGGAACAGGTAATTACTAATTGGTTACGCCCTAGAATACAAAAATAACGGTGGGTGATTATATAATATGTGACATGTTCTGGTTTATCCCCTTACAGATTGCTTACTCCAATTCATGACAATGCAGATGGTAACCTGTCTTCTAGTGGCTCCTGCTCTGAGATGCCACATGGTCCCGTTTCAGATTCACAGTCCATAAAAAATCAAAATGCAAACAAGAATACAGATGGTCTGCACAATGTTGGATGCGTAGGAAGTCAAAGGAGCTTGCCTTATGGACTTCTTTCTGTTGTGCAGCACAATGGGAGTTCGGGAAGTGGGCATTATACCGTCTATCGTAAGGTAAAGGATTGTAAGGAGCTCACAGATGCACCTGCACTGTGTATGATAAGTAAAATGGATTATTCAGAACAAGCAATATTCGTGGATAAAAAAATGACAACAAACTCTGAAGACAATACATTTGCCAGAAATGGTGATAAGACTACGCCTATCTCTGATGTAATTTGGTTCAGAATTTCAGATTCTCATGTAGAGAGAGTGACAGAAAAATGTGTTCTTGGAGCATATGCAAGTTTGCTTTTCTATGAAAGGCTTGAAGATGCTGACTAGGAAGCAGTTTATGCTGCAATTGGTGACTTTTCTTCCATTGAAATCCATGAACATCAATATTTATTTTTCATCATTCATAATTCAATTGAATCTTACTGAAGATGTTCCTCAATAAGTTTGGACTCTCATTGCATTTCTTATATTGCTGATATCTTATGAGAGTTTGATGTCATCTTGTAATATTTTTCATAAACATGGTTGGCGTGGCATTTATCAAAAGACCAAAAGCTGAGTAGACATTGACCCCGGGTTTCGCATCAGGGTTCTAACCCCCACTTTTGTTTAGGTATCAAGTATGTGAAGTAGGTTGAGCAGAAGACCACAGGAAATGAAGGCTGAAAAAATGGAAGCCGACCTCGATCTTATTCTTATGAGACTGGTTCCAGATTTGAAGATTACGGAAACAAATCAGGTGTGAAGTGTGACATGTATTGGAAATGTGGAAGACCCGGTGGAGTTCACCTCACTTCATGTGTATGAGATTGATCTTTGGGGATAAGGATCCCATCTTTTGTAAAGCATGTTGGTGGGGTGCCTATATAAACCCATCCCTGCAAGTATTAGAAAAGGAGAAAAAATCATAGGAAACATTACCAAAACAAGGCCTAATGCCCATATCATGTAGTATGGAGATGATAATGACTAGATGTATTATTGTGGAATTTGAGCACATTGTCTTATTTGATGTTAATATTGTATGATGGGTAAAGATGGTCCCAGCGAGGTTCTTAAATGTAGGGATCAAATCTAAGTCCAGACATATGATGTAGATACCAAAGGTGGTCAAGGAGCGCAAATGTCATAATTCTAGAGGATAGTAACCCTAACTCTAGGTTAGCTATAAGTTTCCAAGGCCTATATCTAAGAAAAAGTTAAGTATTCTACTAGAATTCAGAATTAGATCAAGAGATGGATAAAGGCAAGGGGTATAACATAATAAGATAAAGTAATAGACTAAAGAAAACATATATCTATCCTAATCTATAGCAATGAATACTCAATCATCCAGCCAAAAATAAACATAAGATAAAGGAAAAAGGGTTAAAATACTTGTAGTGTGGCCGTTGATGCACGATCCTCCTAGAGACATCATCGAGAGAGAGTTGCTATGGGTGGAGAAGGGAAAGCTCAACAAGAAAACTTCCAGTCCCAACTCACTATGTTGACCCAAATGCAAAAGGGTAAGCTACAAACCTCAAGTCCCATAGATAAGTGTGAGCTAATGTGAAGATGCAAAGTGTGTAACGATAATGAATGATGATGATTGATTCATAAAACAAGAAGAGTGAAGGGGTATTTGTACCCGGCGTGGTCACCCATGGGCGATGGCATCGGCTATGTTAAAAACCAAATGCGACACCATCACCCGTGGGTGATGGCGTCAACCTTGGGGGAAATCCAAGGTCAAAGTGTGCAAAACAATATAAGGTGTAAGCAAGAGAATAAATGAAGGTAATGTCGAAGGTCCAAGATGACCAAAACTAGGGATAATAGCATGCATGAGTGTAAACAAGTGAACATAGTGGGACAAGTAAGAATAATGGGTACAATGTGTGAACAAAAGGGGAAACAAGGTAAGGGTAAGAGATCAATGACATAATAACATGTCTCGAATGATGTAGTCTAGCCCATGTGACCAAGTCCAATCACACCCAATCCCTGAGACCCCTTGAGGCCCTTGTTTAGGAGGAAATGCATCAAACCCCCCTACAAGAGAAATTGTTAGCAAGCGTTAAAAACAAGGTGTATACATATGCCCCAACCGAAGATCAATGTGTATCACAATAGTGAAACATGAGATGGTCTTCGGAAAAAGATCTATGCAACGCTTGAAATCGAAAGTAAATGTTGAAAGTAAAGTAGTAATGTAAGTGCTGTAAAGAAATAATGAACTCCAAATGAAATATACCTACCTCATACTTACCTCTCGATGTCATCTCGGCTTGCTTGTGGCAAGTACAATAATTGCTTGGAACCTTGAAGAAGCAAGACTAAAAAGAAACACTAGAAGATAATTAGTAAAATAAGACATAAATCACCTAGCTAGAGGACATGGGAATGATGATAGCCGAGAGGCGGATAACAATGTTGAAGAGCACAAAAACTAATGGGTAGATGCTATAAGTATGATAAAGTGAGATAAAAGGTGCTAACCAGGACACAATGTCAAAGAGTATCCAAGATAGGAAGCAATGGCCATATAAATCCAAGAGGGAATCCAAGATAAACCCAAGCAAAAAGGATAGACCCAAGCGGGAAGAAAATAAAGAAATAATGTGTTGATGAAGTAGTTAATTTGAAGAATGTTGTAGAAAGAGGTGTTATTCTTTGAAGATTTCTTGGAGTTGAATTTTTTATTTAAAGGGAGGGTGGGCACCATGAGGTGCCCCAAAATATGGTATGGTGAAAGAAGTGGCATTGTGAGATGCCCCAAAAGAAGCATCAATCATGTTGGTATTATGGTTAAAGGTATGCATTCTAGCCAAGCTCTTTTGATAATGGAGTACATCGAGGTGTCTAGATTGTGCTTGTGACATGATGTAATCCTCATCATAGGAGGGAAGAATGGTGCATGTAGGTATGTTAGTGTCATTAGGGGTAATAATGTCAAAAAAGTCTAGATCGGTAGAGATTCTCCAATTTATTGAAAGATAGGGGAGAGAGGTGGATAATCATGGAATAGTTTGGCAATTCTGAATTCATTACATTCAAAGAGATCCTCCTTAAGGTTGTAGGAGGTTTCAATTTTAGTACAAAGAGCCTCGCCAAATTCTAATATGAGAGGAAACCGGTCCCGGGGTAAAAGAATCAGAGGAAGCCAATTAGTGATGGATATGGTGGTTGGTTCTTGTTAACCATGTTTTGTAGTTCATTAGGCTCATCATCATCTGAGTCGACAAGAGTGACATTAAGCTCGGTTTGTAGTCATAGAACTCGGGATATGGAACACTATATACCGTAGGAACAGTGGGAATGTGGAGGGGTACAAGCATGTCCCATGGGTTAGGATCAAAATCGTGCTTATACCATTGTTTGTTATGAATGAATTTAAGGCATTGTACCCAAATGATGCAACTACATGCATGCGACACGTCTAAGGTTTGCCTAATAAAAGATTGTAAGAAAGAGGTCGATCGAGAACCATAAGTTTGGTGTGGATGGTTTTGGGGCCTATTGTAATAAGGAGCCAAATTCAACCAACCAATTTCTGATGGGTTTTGTCAAATCCATGACAAGTTAGTCGGGTATGCTTAAATTCATCATCAAAAATCTGAGGTTTTTAATGAGAGATAAAGAAGTGACATTAATGCCCGAGCCCTCATCAACCAAGACTCTTCTTACTTGGGCATCATGAATGATGACACTAATAAGAAGGGGAGGATCGTCAACATGGAATAATATTTCATCATTAATCATATCATCCTTGGGAAATTTTATGGATATAGACTTAAAAGCTCGAGGAGTTGAGGAAGAGTGATTTTTGGGATGAGGCTCAATTGAGAGAGTAAACTCATCCTTGGATTTTGCATGAGATGCACCAATAAGTTTTTAATTAGTTGGTGAAGGCTTTTTGGGATTGTAGATGGATCCTTATGTGTGGGTTTACGTCATTAGTTAATCTTAGCCATATTGATATATTGCGAATTGAGATAGTTATGATCATAAGATCCTTGATAGTCCATAAAAAGTTGTTCATACGTTCTTTTGTTATGGTTGGTCTAAGATTGGCGGTTGTGATGAGCTTGCGAAGGGATTGATATTTCTCATAACATTATTGGATAATGGCGTTGGTGTCAAAATGAGGTCCAAGAAGAAATCAAGGGCAACCTTCTTAAGATCCCTACAATCCTCATGGGAATGGTCGATAGTGGTGTGCCACCAATAGAAGAGGTCATGATTGAGGAAGCCGATGATTGCCTTGGAGGAGGAAAAAGGCGAGGCATGGGAAGAACTAATTATAGTTCACCATTTGACAAGAGTGGTGGTGTGGGTTATGAGAAATAACATTTTGAGTATCATTGTTTGAAGAGGAATGTGTGATAGATTTGCCTTTAGAAAGGGCTTGAAGGTTGATGGCATTAGATGTTGATGGGTGCTTGAAGGCTTAGATGGTTGTTCAAATTCTAGTATAAGGTAGTCCTATCTTGTTGCACTTGCTTTGCTCAAGAGTCTTTTCCAATGTGGTGGGAGAGAAGGATCAACCTTATATTGGAGATTAGGAACAAGAGCCTTAAGGAAGATTTGACAAAGATTTTGATTATCAAGATGATGGTTGACTTGATTAGATAAAATCTTCCATCGCTTGATGAAATCATGGGCTGATTCATTAGGGGATTGTTTCAAATTGATGAATTTTGAAATGTATTTTTAGGGAGATCATGTTGAAATTCCTTCACTAGAGCTTGGACTAAAGTTTCTAGATCGACAATAGAGTGTGAAGGGAGTTGATTATACCATTCTAAAGCATCTCCTACAAAAGTTTTGCAAGAGCTTAGTTGTAGCATAGGTATTGGTTTGAATCCACTCCTTGTAGATGTTTCAAAGTTTTTAAGATAGATGGTTGGATCAATTGAACCATTATAAAAATGGTAGAAGAAATCCCCCTTATATCCATAGAAGCTATTTAAGGAGCTAGGAGTTTGTTTTGTAATGTTTGAATAACCTTATTGCGGATTGGAGGAGGAAGGATGGGATTCCCATTAACATCCAAAGGAAAAGGAGGTGTTGAAGATTAAGTAGGTCCTATGGGGCCATGCGAAGCCATTTTTAATATATAATTTTGTATTTGAATCATGTTAGAAGTGGTAGATGATTGCATAATGGCCATTTGATCTAGTAACTTGATAAAATGAGATTAAGATCAAGTGTTGAATTTGGGATGCTAAAGGAAGAAGCATTGGTATTGTTGGTTTTGAAAGGGAGTTTTGAAGATTGATTGGGGTTTGCTCCATTTGCGGAGGCTTGTCATGACTAATTGGTTTTGAGAAGGGTTTTAAAGTTGTCTCTTCCATAGGACCCTTGCCTTGAGAAACATTGATTAATTTCCCCTCCTTAGTGGGTGTGTAATATTCGTTCTTATTCGGGTGTTTTTGATGATTTATTTGGGATTAATTATTTGAATGTCTATTGTATTGCAATCAATCGTTGTTGGATATATGGATGAGATTGGTTGGTTGTCTTTGGAGTAGAGAGGCCAATGGTGTTGGGAGGAGAAAGGGTTGGCCTAGAATTGTTGTTATTGTTAGGAGTAGAAAGAGTAGGCCTAGGTGGGATCAACTATGTGACTACATAGTGGTTGGCTAAATCGAGAGAATGGAGCAAAAACTATCGGTGTAAATTGACAAAAAAATGAGAAGATCATTTTGGGGTGTTCTAGATGTGATAGAGTAACTAACAACTATTTCTAGATCTTTGGTTCTAATAATGATGTAAGTCATGTTATTATCTAAAATTTTGATGATATTGTCAACATGCTTAAGGTCAGTTGAAGTGTGCCCCATGGTTGGGTGCTCATAGGAAAATAGCCACTAAAAATGGGGTTTTGATAAAATATTTTTGACCGGATCAGTTGTGTAGAAGTTGCACATGGGTTGATGGCATCACGATGGAGAGTATAGGGGATGATAAGCTAATGAGATTGGTCGTGCAAGTGTTTGCATAGTGGTCGATGGCGTAAGGTCAAGAAAGACAAACACATACAATATCGGTCGTGTAAAGGAATTTACACGGTGGACGATGGTGTAAGGAGATCGGGAAAACTTAAATAGAAGATGAATTTGACCTAATCTAGGAGGAGCAAGATTCTCTTCATTTGCTTGCACATCGGACATTTGCGCATATTTTTCACACCTAGTTGATAAACTTAAGGTTTTGGACATTGCCATTTTACATTTGGGTCACCATAGTGAGCTAGGACTGGAGGTCTTCTACTTGAGCTTCCCCCTTCTCTACCCATAACGATTCTCTCTCGGTGTTATTGTCTCTAGGGAGGATCATGCATCAACAACCACATTGTAGGTAAGTATTTTTAACCCTTTTTTGTCCTTTGTTGCTTTTATATTGTTGTTGTGTGGAAAAGTGAATGTGTCTTGATGAAATCAAGAGAAACAACACATACTAGAACCTTCATCTATGAGGGCTCTCTTAACCATGGTGTGGCTAATTTGGTTTGAAATAAAGAGGGAAGGGTTGTCTATATGAAAGAGAAGCTCATCAGAATCATGGAATCAAAAGGGATCCGGGTGCATGAGGGGAGATCACCCAAAGGTTGGTGGAAATGGATAGCTCTTCACATTGACACATGATGCTCTCTTTCAAACTATGTAGGGTAGGTTCCTACCCCAAAGTGGGTGGAAAAGGGATGTTCATAATGAAAAAGTGTTGACATGAGATGTTCACGATGTTTAGGTGAGGTACAAATAAGCTCCAGGAATGGGATTTGACTTGGAAGCCGAGAGAGTTTTGTAAGGGGATCACAATCTTTAGAGTTGAATTGTATAGCAGTCTAAACACAGGGGTATCCGTCTCGAACATGTTTTGAAGAAGTGGGGCTTGTAAAGAGCTCCATATTTTGTTTTTTTGACATTTCTACAGACAAGACATGGTAGAACGATCTTCACAAGGGCCGATGGTGTAGCAAGGTAGTAAAATGAATGTTAAACAAGATTAGTCGTGCGGAGTGCACATGGGTTGATGGCATCCGAAGAGGATGATGAAGCCACATATGAGATCGACCATGCAAGAATGTTTACATAGGGACCGATGACATTTATTTTGATTGTGGAATTAGGAATTGATGCCTATTCATGTGAGGTTTGTCTTATAGAGCATTAATATGTGACTTTGTAAGCTTTGGTATGAGATGGAGGATATGGTGGCTCAATACTAGAAATGATATGTTTGGTACCCTTGCATGTTGACTGTGTTCCTCCATATATGTACTAGTATTTGAGGTGTTAACACGTTTTTGTGGCATTATTATTCGAGTAGGACTACGATCACGTTGTATAAATTTGCATTGATTGGGGAGTGAATTATTATAGACCTATGTTCATTGGCTTGATGAACTACCTCATGTTGATCATGTTGTTGAGCTTTATCATGTTCCTTGATATCCTCATCTAACCATTCTTGCGTGATGCATTCATGATCAAATTTATTGCCTAAGAGGAAGGTATAGGAAAAGGATTGAAGGGTGTGACAATTGTCATAGGAATGCCCCCAAACTAGCATGCCACCAAAAAAATTTGCTTTCATCATGCCATTGAGGATGAAGTCGAGAGGGGTCTATGGTCATGGTGAATGGTCAGGTAGGCATCATCTCAACTCCTTAGAAAAAGGTTGGTGATATTCATAATGGGATGAAGAGAAAGAATTTCGTTTTGGTTTATAAGTAGATTGATCAATGTTGTGGATGGTCCTATTAGAAGAAGTGCCTTGAGGAAGAGTGTCTGTGACTCTGTCATCGGTTACATTCTTGATTCTAGGGTGCATGAGGACATGAATATTCCTAGGTTGTTGTTTCTTAGTGGAATGCTTTTCAAATTCCTTCATGAGTTAATCTTGGCGTTTTCTTGCTTGAATGCTTCTTCCAAAGAAGTGGGAGAGAAGGATCTCACTTTGTATTGAAAACGAGGTTTGAGGGCTCTAAACAATAGTTGAAATAGACACTCATCAAGCATGTTGTATTCAACCTTAGTGTATAAGGTCTTCCAACACTTGATGAAGGCTTGGGTTGATTCATTGTTAGCTTGTTTGCAATTAATGAAGCATTGATGTTATTTTTAGGAAGGTCATGATATTGAAATTCATTTACTAAGGCGGTCACCAAGATTTCAAGTTCAACAATAGAGTTGGTTGGAAGGGTAAGATACCAATCCAACGCATCTCTTGTAAGTGTCTTAGTTGAGATTTTGGCAATGGCGTAGGAATGAGCTTGACCCCAATCCTTGTAAAGGTTGTTAAAGGCTTTGATGTGAAGGATAGGGTTAGTAGAACCATCGTAAAAGATGGAAGGGGTGATCCCTCCAATGTCCATGGAAGCGATGTATGGAGCGAGAGGATCTCTTTGAATGGCTTGAAGGACCTTGTTATGGATGGGAGGTTGTGTAATGGGTGCCCCATTTATCCCAATTGGAAGAGGAGGGGGCTGATCTAGGTTTGTCATGCCTTAAGAAACTGTTTGTGTTCGACTAGTAAGTTGTACTAGGTTATTTTGCATTTGTAGGAATTGATTTGTGGGTGTAGTCTATTGTTGACTCAAGTGATCAATAAGTTGCATGATGAGTTGCGTAGAATCATTATTTGGAGGAAGATTGGTGTTATTGGTTGCATCAACATTTTCTCCACTTGTAGGAGGCTCGATGTGATTGATATTTGAATCCAACTTGCTAGAAAGGTAGTCTTCAATGTATTTTTGCAACATATCGGGTGACTCTCCTACATATTTAGGGAAATTTTGAAGAAATTTCTGTATAGCTAGAGGGTAATTAGATTCGGGACATCTTCATGTTTCCCTTCTTCATATTCAAAGACAAGATTTCAAGTACTAGATTGGGTCTTAACATTGGGAGCGAGTGGTTTTGGCTTCTTTGAGTTTGTAGATCCTACAACCGAACAATCAACATAGTGAGGAACTAACTCGGGTATTGGTCTCAACAATATTAGCATTGTGAATAGATTATGTGGCACAAGATTCATTGACATCACCAAGAAAATATTTCATTGTGAAGTTTTTTTGAAGCAAGGATGACTGGGACAAATTTTGAGATGATTGTTCGACGGGATGAAACGTGCAAAAAGATTGCACAAGTTCTAATGTCATCGTGGAAGATAATTATGAGGAATTAGAGATAATCAAATGGGATTGACCATATAAGGGCTTGCACAATCGGATAATGCCATCAAAATTGAGTGAACAAGGTCCATACATTATTGATCATTTAGTAGTGTTTTGCACATGTGATGATTACGTAGGAAAAAAAAGAGAAGGAAAGTGAATCTTACCTATTTTAGGGCTAAGTAAGGTTCATTTCAGGTTCACTAGCAAGTGTATGACAGAAAATATGGGTGCTTGGTTGGGTTGTCAAATGTAGGGATCGTAAGTCCGGCTAAACACGATGTAGATACCAAAGTGCTCAAGGAGCACAAATGTCATAATTCTAGAGGATAGTGACCCTAACCCTAGGATAGCTATAGGTTTCCAAGGCCTATATCTAAGATAAAGATAGGTATCCTACTAGGATTCAAAATAAGAGTAGATCAAGAGATGGATAAATCCAAGGGACATAATATAATAAGACAAAGTAATAGACTAAAACAAACATACATCTACCCTAATCTATAACAATGAATGATCAATCATCCACCAATAATAAACATAAGATAAAGGACAAAGAGGGTTAGAGATGCTTACATGTATTGTGGTCACGATGCATGATCCTCCCTAGGGAAAACAACATCAAGGAGAATTGAAATGTGTAAAAAGGAAAATCTCAACATGAGGACCTCCACCCTAATTCACTATGGTGACCCAAATGCAAAAGGTTGGAATCTAAGAAATCAAGTCCAACAAATAAGTGTGAGCTAATGCGAAGTGTGCAAGTGATAATGAATGATGATGATTTATTCATAAGTTAAGAAAATAAAGGGATATTTATACCGACATGATTGCCACGGGCGATGGTGTCAACCACGGTAAAAACCAAACCCGACACCATCGCCCATGGGTGATGGCATTGACCTTGGGGAAAACCTAAGGTAAAAGAGTGTAAGACAATATGAGGTGCAAGAAAGAGAATAAATGAAGGTAATGATGAAAGTCCAAGATGACCAAAAGTAGGGATAATAATGTGCATGAGTTTAAACTAGTGGACATATTGGGACACATGAATATTGGATACAATGGGTGAAAAAAATGGGGACACGAGTTAAGGATGAGGGCATGTGGCATAATAGCGACATATCTCGAATGTTGTGGTCTATCCCTCGTGACCAAGTCCAATCACACCCTAATCTTGACAGGCCCCTTAAGGCACCCACTTAGGAGGAAAATGCATCATCAACATCTACACAAGAGACACAATTGGTAAGTGTAAAAATGAGTTGTATACAAATGTGTTTAGGTCTTGGTCCAATTGATAACCGATAATTTTGTTTTCATAGTTATGCTATCAAATATGAGATTCTTTATCATGCTTTGTAATGGTAAGTGTTATGAGTTTCATGGTTAAACAATTAAATAATATTTCCATTTTCCACATTATAATGGGGATTTGGTTTCCTCTCTCAATGCCTTAGGGGAGAGCTTAAGTGCTTTCATTTAGGTGGTAGGTTTAATGTGAAGAGTATATTACTTGTTAAACATGCAAAATTTGTATAAAACTAATAAGAGTTACATATAAACAATCCAACATTTTGGTTATATTGTTGAGAATTGTCTTGTTGGGAGATGGAGGTCCTCATGGTTAATGATGTTCTAGATTATGCTAGAGTGTGTGGAAGAATGATTTGGTGAAAACGATTTGGAATTCGCACAAAATGCACACATGGTCATGGAGCTATGAAGCCTAAGTTATGATTGAAACAAGAGATTTAGTCCCTTGTAAGAAGCTTTCTTTGTAGAGCTTGCAAAACACATCTACGTGTGGCTAGTAGCCTACATAATGGGATGCAAGAGGAATCTTCGTTGAACAATTAGTATGGATGGAAGAGTATATTGAGAAGCTCAAAGGAACACATGAGTTTTGGTTAGTGTGGCGGATGTATGGTGGAGAGGAGCTTTGGTTAGCTACATGTTACAATTTTTGGTATCAACATATACCTACTTGGAGGAGGTTGAGTTCTAGTTTTTGCATGAGCCACATGGATGTTTTATTTCTTAGATTAAGATGTTGGTAGATTGTATTGGGTACTCAATTATGGAGAATTAAATCTTTCTTGGGCATGGACCAAGTGGATGGTAGGTGTGAAGGGAAGGTGAGGTTATGTTAGATCGGAGAGATCTCCAAAGGAAATGATGGGATGTAGGACCAAGGTGAATGTAAGTGAAGGTTGTACAAGTATATTGAAGAAAACAAAGGCAATTGCCTATGTAAAATGGACCTTAGGAGGAGGTAGAAACTAAGCTACGAGGATGTTACATGGATAAAGCGATCGGGAAGGGAAAGTGATTGATTCCCATGTAAACGGTGAACACTCGAGAGAAAAGTAGGCACACACATCCAAGACCATGATGTCGTTTCCATCGAGGAGATCCAATTAAGGGTGATACTTGGGATCCGATAAGTTTGACAAAAGGAAGGAGCGTAGGTTTGAGTGAAGGATCACCATACTCTACTCTAATTGATGACATTGTTTGTGCTTGTGTCCATTACCCAAGAAGAGACTTTGAAGCATGTGTGGATCTCGTAGATATCAAAGACTTAAAAGGAAAAGGAAGCCACCATTATAAGTGATGTTGTATATTTAGATTAAGTCAACCTTCATAAGTAATTGAAATACATCACAACTTAACATGTGTTTTCTTGGGACGTCATATTGAAGGACATGAAGTGTAACCCTACCCCTATAGTGTCATTAATAGTTAATCCAATGGGTAAAACAACATCATCAACACGTGTACAAGGAAGTCTAATATTAGGAGGAGCGGGTTCAACACCATGTGTTGGTGTAGGAGCCCTAGACCCTTCAAATTTTCATTCTAGAGGGATGGGAGCATAAAAGTACATACCTAGGCTCCACATCAACACATATTTTATGAGATGCCAATAAAGCTACCAATATAGAGGCATGGAGGATGTTGTTGAGCAAGTGCACAAGTGTCATAAAATTTGGGAGCAAAGGAAATTACAACACATGGGCACAAGAAAAGTTAGCATGCCACAACTTTGTTGGATTGCACACACTTAATGCCAAAAAATTGATCCAAAACAAACAATGATCAAATGTGTTGTTGTTAAAGGAAGCATTCCTTAAGGGCTTTGACATGCAAAATTTTGAGCCACAAATCACCTTTGTGTTAAAGGAGATAAAGTGATTTTCATTTGAAATTGCATGCATATATGATGCAGAGAAAAGTCAAAATCCATCAACTCTTTGTGTGAGAAATGATGAATCACTCAACAATGCCTATTAGGCCTTCCAAACTACTTTCTTGTCAAGTTCCCAAGCACCCAAAACTATGCAATCTCTTGAGCATTCACCTCATTTCACTAAACCAACCAATTTAACATGTGCTTAGACCTTTACCTATGCCAATTCCATCTTTGCAGTGGTTTAAAATCATCAAAATGTCAACTTTACCTTTATTGTGTAAAATTGCCCTTGAATGGCTTCTCAACACATTGCTCTTGATGCTTTCATAGTTAGGAACTTCTACAATGCTTCACAATAAAGTAATATTAGATTCTAATACCCTTTTTCCATTGTTGGTGTGTACAAAGTTTTGTGACTCAATTCAATGTTTAAGTTCTCCTTCCCTTCACTACTTCTCTCTTAGCTTCCCACTCTTCACCAACCCTGACTAGACTCATAAACCCCTTTAAATTTTATTCCGATGACTCAAATCTCAAACTATTAATAGTTCTAAATACCCATTAAGGTCCTTTATCTTCTTAAAAAGTTTTAGGATAGGTTCCTATGGAGAAATTCATTCAACTCACCTTCCCGGATGACAAATTAGGTCTTTTTCAATTGTTCTAACCTTTCAAGCATAAAATGTCACAATTTTAGAGAAAATGAGGGTCTTGCAACTCTTCAAACCCCTCTTATTTCCTTCCCCTATTCAATTAGGTGCTAGGTACAAAGTTTCAAGGTTCACTTCTTCTTAATACTCCTTCCTCTATCAATATCTTTTCTTATCCCCTTGATAATAATGTATGCTACAGTCTACCAATAGACTCAATCATGGAAAAGTTAGACTTTGGTGACTAGTTAGAATTCAAAGCTTCATGAAAAATCAAGAGGTTGTATGGAGATGATAAGTTATTAAACTTCATACCTAATTTCCTTCTTGAAGGCCTTTAAACTATTACTCTTGCTTAAACCCTATACCTCTTCATATTTCCCTCAAACTTATAGGTGGACTGGTAGAAATATATTTACAAAGAAAGACTGTTAGAACTCAAAAATTTGGGAACATTTTTGTATTTCCCTCCTAATGATTTATTTCAAAGTTGAGTTCTTGATTCTATGTAGAAGTCAAGAAACAACCAATTCTCTTCAAACCCTAATGAGGGTTTCTTCTAAGCCCAAGATGTGAAATCTTGACACCAAAAACAAATGACTTGGTTGTAGAGCTTTTCACTTGAACCACAACTTTATGGTAACCTCCTACATGTGTATAACTTACGAGTACAACTCAAAATGATCCCAAACCCGTGAACGACTAAAAAGACTCACCGCCTTTGCCTCCTTAGAAGCAAAGGAATCTTGTCTAACAATACATTACATAAAGAAAATTAACAATCACTTACCCTCGAAGGCCTCAAATTACATGAAATGAGTCTACGACAAATCCTCGCTCTCTCTCTCTTGACTATGATTATAAACCTATTACACAATATTCTTGTATCAATGTAAGCTTCTTGATCTTAGTAATCTCCTTTAGGACATGTCACCGACTTATACTGTCTACCAAGCATGCATCCACACAAAACACTATGGAATCACACAAATGTCAATAAAAATACACATTTAGATCTTATTTTCAATTTTAGACTCCCTATCTATTGCATGCAAAGAATCTTGTTGATCACACAAATATGCAAAACACCATTAAACACCAACATCAAATTGTGCACACACAAAATTCCTCTTCTAAACCTTGTTGGAGTTCACTTCCATTAATGACCATTCAAATGATAGGGAGAAAATGGTTACAAGATGGTTAAATATTCTTGACAAGCCTGCCCTAACTGATTCTTTCCCATTAGACCCTTCATATTCCATGATTTGGCCCTTTATTATAACATTTGAAAAGCTAGTTTAGTCTAGGACTTCTAGGGTTTAAGCACTTTGGTCCAAAAATAGGCCCAAGAAGGACTCCTAGAACTTAATAGTACTAATTACAAGCTTACACATCCTTTTCATGCTCCAAGAATACATCAATATGTCTAATACAATCCAAAATTTCCCTCAATGATTCAAATTGCATTTTGGAGGGAAATGACAAAATTTGAATTTATCAAGGGCTTATTCAATCTCAACACATCTAGACAACTCTAGCAAACCTCTAAACCTATCAAGATATTAGGAAAGCTGAAATTGATGTAATCAACCTATATATAGACTAGGGAAGTGATGCTCCTACATCAAAAGCTCTATAACCCCCTTTGAACTCTCTTATGACGTTCATCCTTTGTAGCATGAGCTATGGTTTGTTGGTGCAATGCTTGCACCATTTTGAAGGAACTTGTCTATGAAGATTTTTTCATTAAGGTTGTGGTGCACACAACCCTTAGGAGAAGATCATAGACTGACATCCTTGTGGTTATATCATTCAACCTTTCTCGAGGAGTGTGGCCTGCATCATGTCTTTAGCTATTTAGCTATGGGAACTATTATGAAGTTGTCGAAGGTTGTACCACTTAGTTTGGTTAGAGTTTTTCCTTACCTTGAACACTCTAAACCATTTAAGTGTGTGCCTTGTATGGTGCATGTTGTGCTCTCAATAATATACACATGTTTAAGTTACAAGTATTAAAGATTCTTAGTTGTTGTCTCAAACAAAGGTGGGGAGTATGTCTTAAGTTTCTCCACTTCTAAATTAGATGTAAGACAAAGTAATGTGACATATCAAGAACAAAGGCATTCTCACTAGCTTTGCATAATATGGTGTAGGGACCAGATCAGTGCAAATTTGTATCTTCCTATGAGGACACTTGAAGTGTTTGTTTTGAAGGTGCAACTATGCTTAATCATCCACCCTAAACCCATGAGGTGTATGATGCATGTCATGTTGTTGTTTGTACTTATGTTGCTAACACATGGTTATATGCTAAATTTGTTGGTGAACATGTTGGATGTGTTGTAGAAACTTCCGTGCTTTCCATGTCCTTCTCACGTGTATGTGAATCCATGTCGATGGGAAGTGACGAGATATGTTTAGAGTTGTCTCTCTTACGAACCTAAGACATGTTGAAAGGGACTTTGCTCCATAAAAATGGGATAGATCTATTGTGGACATGCTAAATGTTAAACAAATTTTCATCCCAAGTGCATAGTTGGGCACTATTGTATATGCACAACAAATGGACAAGTGTGTGTTTGATAAATTCCATTTGTTTATCTTTCTTAGGGTGACATGTTGTAAATTGGTCTAATTATATATCCATTATTTCCCACAAAGCATGTCTAAAATGACAAAAAAGCCATTGGTTGAGATCAAACATAATGGATGTTGGTAGTCCAAAGTGAACCCAAACATTACTTGAAAAATATAGTGTAGTTTTATGCGCATTGATGTTATTCTTGTAAACGAACATGATACCCACTATTGAAAACCTATCCATCACAATAAAAAGGTGTGTAAAATATCGATGTCATGTTTGTGGGACTGATAATGCAACTAGATATGCAAGAATTGATATGTCATTTGAATGTCTATGTGGGTGTGAGCCCAACTAGAATGTTATGAATGTTTTTGTAACACCAAAGTGTCATGTTTCCTTGGCCTAATGTGCCTCCTAGATGAGTCTTTAGTGAGGCGCACCATGAGGAACATAAATATGCTTGAGCTTATAAAGAATCATGACGAACTTGTGGAAATCCATAACATGTTCACTCCACACAAGGGGGAATAGACCTAGGAAAAGAAAGGTCTACATCAATAGAGAGATAACCATTTAACAAAGTTGTGGGGCAAGCATGTCAAGCATTGTACTCGGTTCTTGAACACAATGGGAGATGAGGTAGTATACTCCCTTGTCTTTTCCCTTCTTTTGCTTTATCACTATATGGAATTGTTGCAATTATGTAATCCACTTCATGTGGCATACATCCTCTAACTTAATATTTATATGCAATAATTAAAGCGACTTAGGATCACAATAGACAATTTTATTTTTACAAAATATGTAATTGCATTGTTTCTTAATTACTTGACTCGATGGTGTACAACTCTACTTGATAGGTGGAGTAGTGTCAAATTGTTTTGTTGAATGTATATAAGTGATAGGTGACCAAATATCCATGCTTTGAGTAATGCACTAAGTGCATAACCGATACATCAATATGGATCACAAAGGGAGAACAATCTCAATCATTGCTAGAACGGGCGTAGCTTGAAGATGTTGTTTAAGCTCATTGATTACATGTTTGTTGGTCGTCGAAAAGAACTTCAAGAAGAGCCACAATCGAGGGACAAGAAGTCCCTCCTCTTTAATGGGAGAGGTGCCCTTATTCAGAAACAAAACCTCTTTACACATGTACAGAGGATGGTTTCACTATGGAACTTGGAGATCATGAAAGCATTTTCTAAATAATTATCAATCACAAAAGTGCGGAGGAATGAAGACGTGGAAATGAGCAGAAAAACACTCTCTAGAATTATAGATGACAAAATAATTCCTTATGCGTGCCAGAATACAACGAATTGGAATAAGATCATTTGTACTTGAATTAATAAGATGAAATTTGAAAAGACACACAGTTCCATAAATAACATCTACAAGAATACAAAGCTTCTCAGCATAATGCAAACAAATGATCTAACAATATTCAATGGATAGCTTGAGAATAAAAGAATCGGATGAACAAAGAAGATCCCTTTGTATTGATTGCTTTAGCATTTCTTACACTTTCAAAAAATGAGCCAAGTTCCCCCCCTCAAAATGGTGAAGAGAGACCATTATATAGTTTACAAACCAGTTACTCTTGGTAACTACTTCTTTTAATTAATGTTTAGTTAAAGGGCTGCTAATTGCAATACCCCAACTAATTACAATAAATATGAGATGAAGAAAGGAAGAAAGGAGAAGAATCAGGAGGAAAAGACAAGTGTTCACGACTGAGGAGGACCCACTGATTTGAGGATCCACTGTCTAAATCTTTTTAACGCCTCTGCTATGTCTCTGCCATGTGGAACTGATGTGTTGGTGGTGGACTGAGTCCAAAATCCGAGACATTTCTCCATCTCTTTGTCGAATTCGACGTGCGTATGATAATCCTTGCTTGCTTCTTCGATAGCAGACTAGAGAGAGCATATTTCTTTCATCTTTTCCTTTGTGATGGAATCTTCTCTGAACAGATTATCTTTAACAAAAGCTTTGAATTGAGATTTGATTTCTTGCAAGGAGAAGGGCACACCTGAGGTTTCATCTTGGAGGTGACAATGGATATCCTTGAAAGCAGATACCACCAAAGTCTTGAAGGCCTCACCCTTCTGCCAGCTATTTTTCAATTCTCCCAAAGCCTCCTCCAGCACCTTGATTTTCCATTCCACACTGTATACCCATGATTTTGACAAATTATCTTTTGTATCATCAAAGACCTTGCTTGCCATTAAAATATTTTCATCAGTCTACCCCATAAGGCGAAGGTCTACTATACAACTGCTCCAGAGTTTGAGCTCTTTATCTATATTTCCAATAGTGGAGGAGAGCTTTTGTTGTAGATTATTCACCTTCTCATTGAGTTTGAAGGCTTCACTAATGAAATTCAACCCTGCAACAAGCATATCATCCACCATGGCCTCCATAGCTCTTCCATAGATGGAATATCTGTGTATATCTTTGATACTCTGGACTTCATCTTGACTGAGGATTACAGGTGGTGGAAGAGTGGTCAGTGGGGTGGGGTCTAAAACTTTATCCTTGGACAACAGTGACTTGATGAAACCTGCAAGAACCTGGCCTGCTCTTCCAGCTGCTCTATAGTTTGTCACCCTTTTTCAACTCTCCCAATGACCCTGGTGACTATTTCTTGAAGATTGTGAATCTCACCTTCAGGGGTAGACTCTCCCATGGGAATCCTCGAGAGCTCTAGATCAGACGCTTGCAAATCATGCTCTGGCTTGTCTACTTTGGGCTTGGCTATCTCCAGGAATTGCTGGCCCTGAGCATCAGATACTATTCTAGAGGTGGTCTTGGCCTTCTTGGCAGGAGTAGGAGGAGTAGTGCCTAATAAGGCCGCCACAACATCAAAATTGGGTCCTGAGATTCGGGAGGAAGACTTTCTCTTCCTACTATCGATGACGAAAGGTCAGTACCCATGCAAAAGAGGAGGAGGAAGAAGAAGGTGGGGCAAGAGGGTCGAGAGAAAGGGAACTCATGGCACTCAAAGTGTGCACTACTGTTGCCTCCAGTTGAGATATGAGTGGGGCACTCGGGCTTCTGGTATAGAGAGTCAATGGCACTCGGAAGCTTAGTGCTTTGTACTTCTTTCTCTTTATCCATTGGGACTTCTGGAGCACTCATGGAGACTGGAACTTCACTCTCTTCGCTTTCACTGAGAACAATAATGTTCTCTGGACCTGAGGGCAATTCCAAATGCTTCATCATGGGATCTTCTTCAACAGGCTCCTTCTTGACTTCCTTGATTTTCTTCTGATATACTTGGGTGGATGAGGAAGGAGTGGAGGATGTAGGACCTTTAGTTGATGAGGTAGGAGGGGTCTGTACAGGTGCTTCCAACTAGGTGTCAATGCTTCCTTTCTTGGAGTTGAAGTATCCTTGGAGGAGGATTCCCCTGAATGCCTTCTAAGCTCATGAACTCTCCTGTCAAACCAGATTTTGGTTCTTACTAGGACAGGGGCTAAGATTTCAGCTAGATCATCCTTCTCCTTCTTGAACCAATCCAAATCCTCCAAGGGAGTGTGTTTGACCAAGTTGTCATATTCATATGAATACAGGTCGGAATTATCATCCTGAAGCCCTTCAGGAACTTGGTACAAGTTAAGCTCTTGGATCAGTTGGAGAGAAAACCTGCCATAGTGTCTCCTCCTTGCCTCAAAATCATCAGCACAGTTAGCCCAATAGTCTTCTGTGTCTTCCATATGATGGTAATTGATTCTGAGGTTCTGTTCAATAAATCTCTTCAAGTCAAAACAAGTTCTTGGCCTGAAGAAATGGACGGTGATGGGGCCAGGCTCTCTCTATGTTCTGTGCATCTAGAGCCGTCTTACAGGTGTAGTTTCCCAAAGATATAGGGAAGTGCAGGCCAATGATTTTCTTATCCTGCTAGGTTCTGTGTAACTTGTCCAATTGCTTGCATATTTCGATCAAGGCCATTTTATCATTACAGAACATAGGGAGCTTGAGAGGGGTGCTCTCATAGCCTGCAAGCCTGATATAGGAGAATTTTCTGAATTGGATGAAGTAAGCACCATACTTCGCTATTAGGCTCATGGCTTCATCCGAGAACCTCCTTGCAGTGTCGCTCTCCAGGAGCCTTACAATGTACATGGTGAAGGCATCATTCACCCTCCTGAAGTTGCATGATTGCTAGTGTCCAGAGTGAATTGAGGGCAGTAGGCATATATAGGGTCACCCTTATGAGCATCAATGTACGAGAATCCAAACCATTTCCTTGATGCTGCTAGGGTGTACATCAAATATGAAGTCATGTAGAACTTCTTGGTTTGTTGTACACTGGACAACTATTCTGATAAGTTCATGCTGATGATTTCTACCTAGTTGATATTCTGAGTTCCTTCGCACACCATGTTGATAAGGGGGCACATCTAGAAATGGAACTTGTTGGTAGAGGGTAAGCCCATGACCCGAGCTAATAGGATTATAAAATCGATACACTCCTCATTGAAATCAGCACGAAACAAAGCTTTGGATAGACGGGACGCCCCCTTTTTAGGGTTTTTAAGCCAAGACTTCACCACCCTTGCCTTGTATTTTTCACTGTCCTGGTCGAAGAGGGCCTGTGCCTGGTTCTGAGAGATTACTATAGAATTGTCCATTTCAGGAATCCTTAGGGCAGTGCCAATGGCGGTAACATCGAGCTTGGTAATGAGCTCCCCATGCACATTCATTAGTTCACTCGAGTCGGGATTGAAATGAGCACCGCAGGCGAGCACCGTATCTACACATTGTACTGAGATTGGGAAACCGGCGGTGAATGCCAAGCCACTATCGTGAATCATTTGTGCCATAGGAGAGGGGTTCAGTCTTTCATCCTAGTCCATAAAATCCCCAAAGTCCAGGTGACGAACTTCACTGTCCCCATATCGGGAACGACAGACTCGAGCGGTGAAACTTTCTCCTGACCTTGGAATTTGATCTTCATGTTGATAGCAATCTGAAAAAGTCACAATCTGTACTCTTGATGAAATTATAGGGGAATGGGTATGCGCACAAAAATTTTGATTGCGAGGGTATGAGCAATTGATAAGAAAGTAGTGTGCAAAAATGCGTAGCGGGTAGCTTATTAAATAGCCATTTAGGAGAGAGAAAGGTAATAAATGTGCATTAAATACACATCTACCAACTTAAAAAGCAAGATATTCGGAAAGAGTGGGAAAAAATAGCCCGGATGGCCTTTGGTTCATTTGGAACATGCGGGACACGAAAGAGCGATTCGGCCGATGCGGGGAATGCGGGGACAAAATGCACAAATGTTTATGGGACATGAGGGACGCGAGTACGTGAAGTGCGCGATGCGGCCGATGCGGGTGAAAGGTGAACAACGAGCCCGAGTGACTTGGGACATTTGGAACAAAAAGTTCTGACGGGCCCGCAAGAAAACAAATTTTTGGGTAAAGCGGCCGATCGGCGAACAGGGAGCCCGAATGAACTTGGGACATCTGGGACAAAAATGTCCGATAGACCCGTAAATCACACAAAATGACCCAAAAACGTAGATTCTTTCCAACTTTTTGACTTTTCCTCTTACCAAAACAACAGAAAAGGTGATTAACCTCAAAATTTCCAATTTTGAACTTCTCAAAAGAGGGGGAAATTTTGAGAGGACAATAATTGGCTCCTTCTGGGGATGACTTGGCTAAAGTCTAAAGAAATGAGACAAGGCAAGAACTCTCAGAAAATCTAGGGAAAGTAGATCAGTGTCTCATCCATTGGGCCACGGAGTCAAAAGAAAACCAACACAGAAGACAACACACAAAATGAACAAAACAACAAAAACAAGAGGGGGAAACACATGCACACGCTATACAAAATATACAAAGGACTTCCTGATCACCTAAGACTTAAACAATTTCAGGTACTACCCACTATAAGGAAGTGGGAGGGAAGAACCATCCATATAATCAAGGTAAAAAGAATTCTCACCAGCAAAGTGCCTGATCTTGAAAGGTCCGAGCCAAAGAGAATCAAACTTGCCATGGCTGCCACGAGGTTCATGCCTTTTATCCCACAGCAAAACAATGTCTCCAACATTGAAATCCCTGGATCTGGATTTTTTATCAAACAAGGCCTTTACTTTCTGTTGGTGAGCAGATATTCTATCAGTGACCTTCAACCTGTCCTCGTTCAATTTGTGAAGGTACATGATCCTTTTATCCAAAGAATCATTAAAACTGGTGTCTTCAATGGCCTTCATTAAATGCAAGGCTGGTAGTTCCACTGTTACAGGAAATTGAGCTTCTACTCCATATACTACCTGAAAAGGAGACATCCCAATGGCTCTTTTAGGTGTGACCCTATCTACCCAAAGAGCATCATAGAGTTTCTTGTGCCAGTTCCTCTGAGATTCATTAACTAATTTCCTTATAATAGCCACCAGATTTTTGTTTGTCGATTCTGCTTGTCCATTACCCTAAGGATAATAATCTGAGGAGTGAGCCAGGGAGATGCCATATCCATAACAAAAATCCATCATCTCAGTTGAAGAAAAATTTGAAGCATTATCTGTCACTATCTTGTTTGGCACACCAAACCTCACCAAGATGTTCTCTTTGATAAAACTGCATACTACTTCTGAAGTAGTACTCTTTACTGGAATGGCTTCTACCCACTTAGTAAAATAATCTATGGCAGTTAATACGTGGGTGTGACCAACACTAGAAGAGGGATTAAGTGTTCCAATGAAATCTAAACCCCATTGTTGAAAAGGCTCTTCGATCACAACTGGTTTAAGGGGCAAAGAGGCCAATTTGGGTCTACCCACGAAGGTCTGACAAGCTTCACATTTATCAATCCACTTTGATGCATCTCTGAACAAGGTAGGCCAGTAATATCCTGCACGAAGAATCTTATGAGTAGTGACAGTTGATGAGTAGTGCCCTCCACATGCTTGGTTATGAAAAGTTAAAAGTAGCTTCCTCTGTTGTTCCTTATCCACACATTTTAGAAACCTTCCATCCAACCCGCGCTTAAACAAGGAATTCTCCCACAACACATATTGGGCTGATCTTAGCTTAACAACTCTCCTCTCTTTGGTAGTCAAATGAGAGGGACATTCTCCATATGTGAGAAAGTGTGCGATATCGGCATACCATTCATCAATTGAGCCAAGAAACAAAACGGTAGGAAGATCAACTTTATCCTCTAGTAACTCATGTCTAGCTCCCTCAGCGATGAGTTCACACAGGCCTTTTCCACGGATGAGCTTGGTTGGTCTGATGTCAATGTCATATTCTTGGACCTTGGCCACCCAGTTCCCTCTCTTGGATCCAAACTCCTGTTGTGTGAGAATGGACTTGATGGTTGTATCCGGTACAAATACTGTGGAGTGAGAGTTAAGAATGTAAAAACGAAACTGCTTGACAACTTTAACCACTGACAAAAGCATGTTTCTCCATTATGGTGTATTTTAACTCATGATTTTTTAGAATGTAGCTCATAAATGCAATTGGGAGTTCGTGATCATTAGAATCTTCTTGAGTCAAAACAAAGTGACCGGGTGTTATCTGTGGCATAACAATAGATAATAAATTCTTTGCTGAAATCTGACATGCTAAGACGGGAGTTCTAGCAATAGCCTTTTTAATACCTTCAAAGGCTCTTTTACCTTCAGGAGACCAGCCAAATGTCTATTTTCCCTTCATCATTTGGGAGATATTCAAGGTTAGCTCTATGAAATCAGGGATGAATCTTCTCAGAAAGTTAATCTTACCAAAGAAAGAATGCACTCCCTTCTTGCTGGTTGGAAGGGGAATCTGCTGAATAGCCTGAACTCGCTCAGGATCAATTTTTATACCGTCTTTAGAGACAACATGCCCTAACAATTTTCCTCTCGTGACACAAAAGATAGATTTCTTAGGATTTAAAGAGATCCCATGTTTTCTACATTTCAAAAGAACTATTTCTAGATGCTGAAAATGATCTGCCCTTGTTTTGGAAAATACAGTCAAGTCATCAAGGTATACGACAATACACTTTCCTTTCAAACTTCCAAAGGCCAAGTCCATAGCTCTCTGGAAAGTAGCACTGGCATTAATGAGCCCAAAAGGCATCCTTTTGTAGGAAAAGGTACCCCAAGGGGTAGTGAAGGCTGTTTTGTGTTGATCTACGGTATTAACTTCTACCTGATTATATCCTGAGAAGCCATCAAGCATAGATAACATTTCGGATCCTGATTACAGCTTGTAAGACTTGATCCATCATGGGAAAAGGATAGTTGTCCTTTAAAGAAGCTTGATTCAGATTCTGAAGTCGACATAGATACGAATCTCACCATTTTTCTTTCTAACAGGCACAATGTTGGCAATCCATGTTGAATGGTGGATAGGGAAAATGATCTTGGCTTTTAATAACTTCTGTATTTCCTAAAAGATGGTGTCAGCTATCTTAGGATTGTATTGCCTTTGTTTCTGTCTGAAAGGCTTAATCCCAGGTTTGAGAGGGATGAAATGTTGCATCTCCTTTGGTTGAAAATATTTTAAATCCTCATAGGAATAAGCAAGAACATCTTTATACTTCCTTAAAAGATTAATTACTTTCTTCTTTTCTTCTGGTGTGCAACATTTTCCAATGTTCACGAGTTTAGGGTCAATAGAACTCCCAATATTAGTTTTATCATATTCAGCTGATTGTTGTGATCCAGTAGAAGCTCTAAACTTCACATACCTGTCATGTTTGTCAAACAATTCTTCTAAACTCACCAATCCCTTTGGAATCTTGTTCCCTTTGAGTTTGATACATCCATCTTGATCTGTCTCTTCTTCTTTGACATCTTCTTTGTTGAAGGGCACACTTTCACGAGGCAAATTGTCACTTCCTTCAAAGTACAATTGTTCAAAGTTATCCCCGAGTTCTAAGAAAGAAAGAAAATGCTGATCATCATTGAAAACTTGCCAGTTACTTGCATTATTAGGTACACTGGGCCTATGGATCATCTCGATGGTAAACCTATCTTGAGAAAAGTCAGGATGAGGTATCAGCAATGATCCTGAGACTGCTAGTGAATCAGCCCTGGTGTTCTCCTCCCTAGGCACTGCTTCGATGGAGAAGGTGTCAAGAAATTCAATAGAGTCCCAAACCTGATTCCTATAATGTTTCAATCTTCTATTTTTTACCTGGAAAAGGTTTCTAACTTGCTTGACAATCAGCTCTACATCTCCACGAGCTAGAAGATTCTTCACACCCTTTTCTTTTGCCACATGAAGCCCAAGAATGAGAGCTTCATACTTTGTTGTATTATTAGTATTTTCAAATTGTAACTTGAATGAGAAAGGATGACCTTTCCCTTGGGAGACACCAATATTACACCAGCTCCAGAACCAGCTGAGGAACAACTTCCATCAAACTCTAATATCCAAACACCATTAGGATCCTCAGGTGATATTTTGGGGAGTTGGGTTTCTTCTGGAGACATAATCATATAGTTTCCATGCCCCATATCCTCATAAAGTATTTGTGCTTTGGGATCATCTATTTTTTGTACAATATACTCAGACTTCTCATCTAGCAACTTCTTCATTTGCCCATTAACAGGTATGAGGGCATGTGACCAATCCATTTGAATTTCTCCACCCACATCCTTACAGAAGTTCCTACTTAGCAGCATCCCATATGAAGGAGGAATGTCTGCTACTAGGATAGTAGCCAAAAATTTCTTCTCAGGAAAAGTAGCAAAAGCTACTTGTGCATCTTTAATTCTTCCGATTAGGGGCACTTCTTTACTCTCCATAGAATAGCAAGACCCATAAGTGCGTGTGAGAGTTAAGCCTAAGGCATGGGCTACTTTAGCAGGCATTACATTGTTTGCCCCGATACTGTCTATGACTATGACCAGCTATAAGGAGGGTTACATAGAATGGTTTGATCTTGTCATTAGGTGAGGTGACAGAGGCTACCAGATTGGGTTGTGGTGTAGAAGATGGAGTGGGTAAAAGACCTTTAGAGGTGGTTTTGGAATGAGAATTGACAAAGTGTACCATTTTAGCAAAAGCCTTGGGATGGGTTTGATAATACTCAGCCTCTGAGATTTGAACCTTGGTCCTTTTCAGGTGATCAATGATATCGAAAGACCCAGAAGTGGACGAGCTATCCTCGCTTGGAACCTTGGGCTTATCCATCTTAGGAGTTGAAAAAGAAGTAACTTTAGTAGCAGAATTGACAGGACTTACCTTGGGTGTGGACGCAATGGGGATAGGAAATCCTCTTTTTGCAATTACAGGAATAGTCGTTGGATGTTCCTTGGATCTTTTGCCGGCTGCATCACTTTCTCCTTTTTGTTTGTCTAGCTCTCGAGTCATGACAACGTATGATTCACTATTCATGTCCACCACTACCTCGTCATAATCATCTTCTTCATCAACGCCTTCAGTAGTGAAGAAATTAACTCGAGATCCCTCAAGTTCTTCTGTTTCTTCATCAACCTCTTCAACAAATTCTTCACAATCTTCACTAACTTCTTCATCCTCCGGCTCTTCAACTTCACAGGTTGCATTAACAGGGACTTTAATAGGAGGTCCTTCAAGTGCTAGCCTTGTTTGAGAAGCAGGTAAATGATTTTGGGCTGAAAATTCCTCCTTGGAATGTCTGCATAGGGGCGTGTTTGAGCCAATTGTTTCTTAATGGCGATGAGATCATTTGCAAGTTTTTGTACTAATGGATCAGTATTAGGCCCAGGAGTGGAAGAGGAGGAAGGGAAAGACCTAGATTTAGAAGGATCTCTTCTCAACTTCCCTGACATGATTAAATCATCTTCGACACTAACAACAAGAGTTTGATCTTCAGCCAACGTTGCAAGATTAGCTCTTCTCAATGCATAACTAACTTCGGGCAATTGGGCATTCAGGAAGAAGCATTTTTGAATTTGATCTATAGGTTGAGTGTCTGGTGGAATTTTTTTAATCAATTTGTTGAATCGAGCCACAAATTCTCTCATGGGCTCTTGTGATTCTTTCTTTATTTGAGAAATTTGGGCCAGCAAAGCATGCACGTCTTCTGCTAGTTTGAAATGATTCTCAAACTTTGCTCTCATCGTGTTCCAGCTAGTGATAGCTCCACCGGAAGGTGATAGAACCAATCAGCCGCATTATCTTGTAAAGTCTCAACAAAAAGCCTTACGAAGACGTCTTCATGTTCAACTCCCAGAACTCCACATGCAACTATGAAGGCCGCGATATGTTCATCAGGATGTACCTTGCCATCACCTTTGAACTTGGGAAAGTTCTTCCGGTTACCTCTAGGTAACTCATGCAAAGGCTGAGGAAGGGCGAGAGGCCCAACACGATGATGGCCCCAAGGCAAATGGTATCACCATTCTTGGAAAAATGACTTGAAGGGGAACTGAAATGCCAGCAAGAATTAGAGCTCGGAGATTAGGACTAAGTTTCTCTGAAGGAATACCACCCGTAGGGGTTCTATTTTTGACAGGAGGAGTGCTTGTTGAACGAGATTTTCTATTTCTTCCTGCTAAAGGGAAAGGAAAACCCTGTTGTTCCAAAAGCTGAAACTGAGAATATTCAATACCAAGGGCCCTTCTCCCTCGAGTAAAACATGGAGTCGCCAGATCAAGAATGATCGATAAATGGTTAAGGAACTGGAAAATGATTCCCCAGTGGAGTCACCAAAAACTGTTGGTCATTGAAAAAGAACTTCAAGAAGAGCCACAGTCAGGGGACAAGAAGTCCCTCCTCTTTAGTGGGAGAGGTTCCCTTATTCAGAAACGAAACCTATTTACACATGTACAGAGTATGGTTTCACTATGGAACTTGGATATCATGAAAGCATTTTCTAAATAGATCATCAATCACAAAAGTACAGAGGAATGAAGACGTGGAAATGAGCAGAAAAAACACTCTCTAGAATTATAGATGACAAAATAATTCCTTATGCGTGCCAAAATACAACGAATTGGAATAAGATCATTTGTACTTGAATTAATAAGATGAAATTTGAAAAGACACACAGTCCATAAATAACATCTACAAGAATACAAAGCTTCTCAGCATAATGCAGACAAATGATCTAACAATATTCAATGGATAGCTTGTGAATAAAAGAATCGATGGACAAAGAAAGATCCCTTTGTATTGATTGCTTTAGTATTTCTTACACTTTCAAAAATGAGCCAAGTTCCCCCTCAAAATGGTGAAGAGAGACCATTATATAGTTTACAAATCAGTTACTCTTGGTAACTACTTCTTTTAATTAATGTTTAGTTAAAGGGCTGCTAATCGCAATACCCCAACTAATTACAATAAATATGAGATGAAGAAAGGAAGAAAGGAGAAGAATCAGGAGGAAAAGACAAGTGTTCACGACTGAGGAGGACCCACTGATTTGAGGATCCACTGTCTAAATCTTTTTAACACCTCTGCTATGTCTCTGCCACGTGGAACTGATGTGTTGGCGGTGGACTGAGTCCAAAATCCGAGACATTTCTCCATCTCTTTGTCAAATTCGACGTGCGTATGATAATCCTTTCTTGCTTCTTCGATAGCAGACTGGAGAGAGCATATTTCTTTCATCTTTTCCTTTGTGATGGAATCTTCTCAACAATTATTATTTTAACAAAAGCTTTGAATTGAGCTTTGATTTCTTGCAAGGAGAAGGGCACACCTGAGGTTTCATCTTGGAGGTGACAATGGATATCCTTAAAAGTAGATACCACCAAAGTCTTGAAGGCCTCACCCTTCCGCACAACTATTTTTCAATTCTCCCAAAGCCTCCTCCAAAGACCTTGATTTTCCATTCCACACTCAGTATACCCATGATTTTGACAAATTATCTTTTGTATTATCAAAGACCTTGCTTGCCATTAAAAGATTTTCATTAGTCTACCCCCTATAAGGCGAAGGTCTACTATACAAACTGCTCCGAGTTTGAGCTCTTTATCTATATTTCCAATAGTGGAGGAGAGCTTCTGTTGTAGATTATTCACCTTCTCATTGAGTTTGAAGGCTTCACTAATGAAATTCAACCCTGCAACAAGCATATCATCCACCATGGCCTCCATAGCTCTTCCATAGATGGAATATCTGTGTATATCTTTGATACTCTGGACTTCATCTTGACTGAGGATTACAGGTGGTGGAAGAGTGGTCAATGGGGTGGGGTCTAAAACTTTATCCTTGGACAACAGTGACTTGATGAAACCTGCAAGAACTTGGCCTGCTCTTCCAGCTGCTCTATAGTTTGTCACCCTTTTTCAACTCTCCCAATGACCCTAGTGATTGTTTCTTGAAGATTGTGAATCTCACCTTCAGGGGTAGACTCTCCCATGGGAATCCTCGAGAGCTCTAGATCAGACGCTTGCAAATCATGCTCTGGCTTGTCTACTTTGGGCTTGGCTATCTCCAGGAATTGCTGGCCCTGAGCATCAGATACTATTCTAGAGGTGGTCTTGGCCTTCTTGGTAGGAGTAGGAGGAGTAGTGCCTAATAAGGCCACCACAACATCAAAATTGGGTCCTGAGATTCGGGAGGAAGACTTTCTCTTCCTACTATCGACGAAAGGTCTGTACCCATGCAAAAGAGGAGGAAGAAGAAGAAGGTGGGGCAAGAGGGCCGAGAGAAAGGGAACTCATGGCACTCAAAGTGTGCACTTTGTTGCCTCCAGTTGAGATATGAGTGGGGTGCTCGGGGCTTCTGGTACAGAGGAGTCAATGGCACTCGGAAGCTCAGTGCTTTGTACTTCTTTCTCTTTATCCATTGGGACTTCTGAGCACTCATGGAGACTGGCACTTCACTCTCTTCACTTTCACTGAGAACAATAATGTTCTCTGGACCTGAGGGCAATTCCGAATGCTTCATCATGGGATCTTCTTCAACAGTTCCTTCTTGACTTCCTTGATTTTCTTCTGATATACTTGGGTGGATGAGGAAGGAGTGGAGGATGTAGGACCTTTAGTTGATGAGGTAGGAGGGGTTTGTACAGGTGCTTCCGAAGTAGGTGTCAATGATTCCTTTCTTGAGTTAAAGTATCCTTGGAGGAGGATTCCCCTGAATGCCTTCTGAGCTCATGAACTCTCCTATTAAACTAAATTTTGGTTCTTACTAGGACATGGGCTAAGATTTCAGCTAGATCATCCTTCTCCTTTTTGAACCAATCCAAATCCTCCAAGGGAGTGTGTTTGACCAAGTTGTCATATTCATATGAATACAGGTTGGAATTATCATCCTGAAGCCCTTCAAGAACTTGGTACAAGTTAGGCTCTTGGATCAGTTAGAGAGAAAACCTGCCATAGTGTCTACTCCTTGCCTCAAAATCATCAACATTGTTAGCCCAATGGTCTTCTGTGTCTTCTATATGATGGTAATTGATTCTGAGGTTCTGCTCAATAAATCTCTTCAAGTCAAAACAAGTTCTTGGCTGAAGAAATGGACGGTGATGGGGGCTAGGGCTCTCTCTATGTTCTGTGCATCTAGAGCCGTCTTGCAGGTGTAGTTTCCCAAAGATATAGGGAAGTGCAGGCCAGTGATTTTCTTATCCCTGCAGTTTTGTGTAACTTGTCCAATTGCCTACATATTTCGATCAAGGCCATTTTATCATTACAGAACATAGGGAGCTTGAGAGGGGTGCTCTCATAGCCTACAAGCCTGATATAGGAGAATTTTCTGAATTGGATGAAGTAAGCACCGTACTTCACTATTAGGCTCATGGCTTCATCTCCTCAGAACCTCCTTACAATGTACATGGTGAAAGCATCATTCACCCTCCTAAGTTGTGATTGCCTCCAATGTGAATGGGGAAGGCATCATTCACCCTCCCGAGCATCAATGTACTAGTGAATCCAAACCATTGAATTGAGCTTGCTAGCAAATATGAAGTCATATAGGGTCACCCTTATGAGTTCACTAGATTTCTACCCCATATTTTGAATCCTTCACACACCATGTTGATAAGGGGGCACATCCAGAAATGGAACTCGTTGGTAGAGGGTAAGCCCATGACCCGAGCTAATAGGATTATAAAATTAGATAGCTCCTCATTGAAATCGGCATGAAACAAAGCTTTGGACAGACGGGACGCCCCCTTTTTAGGGTTTTTAAGCCAAGACTTTGCCACCCTTGCCTTGTATTTTTCATTGTCCTGGTCAAAGAGGGCCTGTGCCTGGTTCTGAGAGATTACTATAGAATTGTCCATTTCAGGAATCCTTAGGGCAGTACCAATGGCGGTAGCGTCGAGCTTGGCAATGAGCTCCCCATGCGCATTCGTTAGTTCACTCGAGTCGGGATTGAAATGAGCACCGCAGCGAGCACCATATCTGCACATTGCACTGAGATTGGGAAACCGGTGGTGAATGCCAAGCCACTATCGTGAATCATTTGTGCCATAGGAGAGGGGTTCGAGTCTGTCATCCTAGTCCAGAAATCCCCAAAGTCCAGGTGACGAACTTCACTGTCCCCGATATCGGGAACGGCAGACTCGAGCGGTGAAACTTGCTCCTGACCTTGGAATTTGATCTTCATGTTGATAGCAATCTGAAAAAGTCACAATCTGTACTCTTGATGAAATTTCAGGGGGAATGGGTATGCGCACAGAAATTTTGATTACAAGGGTATGAGCAATTGATAAGAAAGCAGTGTGTAAAAATGCGTAGTGGGGAAGCTTATTAAATAGCCATTTAAGAGAGAGAAAGGTAATAAATGTGCATTAAATACACATCTACCAACTTAAAAAGCAAGATATTCGAAAGAGCGGGAAAAAATAGCCCGGATGGCCTTTGGTTCATTTGGAACATGTGGGACGCGAAAGAGTGACTCGGCCGATGCGGGAACGTGGGGACAAAATACACAAATGTTTATGGGACATGAGGGACACGAGTATGCGAAGTGCGCGATGCGGTCGATGCAAAGCGAAAGTTGAACAATGAGCCCGAGTGACTTGGGACATTTGGAACAAAAGTTCTCGACGGGCCCAAGAAAATAAATTTTCGGGTAAAGCGGCTGATCGACGAACAGGGAGCCCGAATGAACTTGGGACATCCAAGAAAAAATGTCTGACAAACCCACAAATCACACAAAATGATCCAAAAATGTAGATTCTTTCCAACTTTTTGACTTTTCCTCTTGCCAAAACAACAAAAAAGGTGATTAACCCCAAAATTTCTGATTTTGAACTTCTCAAAAGAGGGGGAAATTTTTGAGAGGACAATAATGTTGCTATAGAAATATCTAGTTGGCATACATGATCTGGATGGGACACCATTATGCACTAAACATCTCAGGGGAAGTTGAAGTTCAAATTAGCAAGTGTAATAAATCTCCATTTCTTAGTGAGATTATGTTTAGTTGGAATATTGGGTTACTTTAATCTTCTTTAAAACTACATGTATGCATGCATGGTCACCGATGTAGCTCGGATAATGAATATACAAGCCAATGAATGTACATTTGGCTAATTTGGTTCACAACTTGTGTTTTGCACAATGTGTTAAGGGCGAGCTTGATGTGCTCCACATTTTCATCTTAAGGATGGATGATGACATGGACGCCATTCACATAGATGATGACAAAGGAGTTGGTAAAGGACATGAGTATGCATTCATTAGGGGTGTGAATCTTTTTAGTGCATTAGGAAATTCTAAAGGCATTAACAACCATTCATATACTTTTTCTTTTGTTTTGAATGCAACCTTCGAGATGGACTGGTACTTAATGGTAAACTGATTTTAGGGAGCTAGTATAAAATGTCATCAATGCAAGATATGTTGTTGTATAATTCTATATGCACTAATATTAAGTTGACATAGGTTATCTTAACTATATAGAGAGTGCATTGTATTTTTCTTTAGGTTTAGAATATGTTAGGTGTATAATCAATGTCACAAACATTAATTACCACCAACATTACTAAATGTCACTTATAAATGGGCCATTCACATGTGCCTAATAAGTGGCCTAGAAGGAAATGGAAGCTTGCTCATGCACACGCTATTTATACCTCTATCTCTTTGTATATTGTTATGGTATGCGATGCAATTTTGTGATATACATTATTCTTTCCTCTATTCATAGTGTTTAAACTTGATGTGAGTTTAGGGAAATTTTTAGTGGCGATTCTTTGCTAGATTCGCGTATATTTACATTTTTAAAATTTACATTTAGCGATTTTGAGGAGTCATACGGAGCAACATTTCGCCTAAAATTTCTAGATGCAAGTTACTTTTGTGGGTCGGCTCACCTAGTGTTTAAAATAATTTTCATATTTATGCATGTATATCGCTGATGACTCGAAACAAAAATTGGGTACTTTCACCAACATATACTAGTAAAAAATCTAAGCATATGTGAAATTCAAATTCCATAAGGTTCTTTCGACCATATTCTAGATGCACATGTCCATAGTGTAGACACTTGAGTGTAGGCGCATGAATGCATATTCTAGACGCTTGACCGTAAAAATTCCAAATGACATAACAACATAGTCCGGATGCGTGACCACAAATTCCAAACACTTGGTCCCATTCAGATTCCTGAATGCATTTTCTATATGCTGGCTGTACCTAGACATCTGTTTACAAGATCCAGATGCCCGCCACTTTCTCCGGATGCTCGACTATATAGTTCAGACACCCATCTACGCTGACTCTATACGCCGTTTTGTGTGCTTCAGATGCACGCCCATGCAGACATCTAACTTTCCATCCTGACGGTCGTCGGTGCCTCGTCAGGATTTGAATGGTGCTCAAAATGTGGTGGGTCAATCATCAAAAAAGGGAATCTTTTATCTTATTTTAGCCATCCAAAAAAAGGGGTCATGCAGATACAACCATTGTACACTTAAAAAATAGGTATTGTGTATTAACTAAATAATGAAGTTTTCTTATTTATTTTCAAATTAAAAATTGCAATAATATACTTAATAATACAAATTTCAAAAATCCCTTTTTATGCAGAACCCACTGATGATGACATGCCTCCACTTGAGGAAAATCCTCATTATGTGCTCAAATTAGACAATATTCATGATTACGGTATGCAACAAATAGAAGATATGCCTCCACTTAAGGACAATCTTGATTATGTGCCTACACTTGACGAAAATTGCATTCATGATTATGATATGTAACAAGGAGAATACATCTCCAGTCATCAAACACCAACTTTAGCTGGAAATTCTACCATCAATCCTTTGAAAAGGAATAGAATAGACAACATTTCCAATGACGAGATCCACCAAACTAAAGATATTTCTACACATAGTGATCAAACACATATTACAGGTGATAATACAACCCAAAAATGTGTGCAAATAAAGAGAAGTAGATGGACCATTGGAATGTCTTTTAAGTTTGACTGGGTAGCTAAGTATCCATTCATTGAACCAATACAACCAAATAGAATGTAAATGTATTATTTGTAGTTGGAAACTTGGAAAGGGTCGCAAAATGTAACTCAAGCTAGACACAATTGAGAAACATTGTGGTAAAATATATGAATCAGTTAAACAAAATAATGGTCAAATAAAATGAACACACATGGAAAAATGAAAAAGAATGCATGCATGCAAGATATGCATCAGAGTATGAAAATGAATAGAAAGGACTAGAAAATATTTTTGAGAAAGGAGGAACAATTACAAATCAGCTAGGAAAATTTGTTTAGTCTAATTTATGTGCCAAAAATATACAGTTCTCAACTATTTACCACATTTAAAAAAAAGGTAGACCTATTTTTGATTTTTAGGATTTTAAATTTTAATTCAACATAATGGATTCCCCAATATTCCACAATCGCATTGGTAAGACAACAGTTCTTGGGAAATGGTGAAATTTCTAGCGATGATTGAGAAGGAAAATTTGAAAGAAAAGGTAAAAAATGCATGATCTATCTCACTATCTATTGATGAGGTCACAATAGTTGACAACACATCATGGGTTTGCATTCATGTTTATACTTTTGAGAACCATCTAAGGACACATCATTTATTAACATTCCATAAAATGATAGAAAATTGCAATGCAAATAACATTTACAAGTGGGTTATTTCAAGTTTGAGGGATATAATGGGCATATATGATTATAATATCACTACTAAGTTGGTGTGCGTCGAGTCTTGATGGTACATTAGTAATAAAACCATTATTTGCCCATATATGATTACAATCCATTGCATGGTGCATATAATGAACCTTTCATGTAAAATAGTTAGCACATTTGAGAGTGTTGCAAAATTTGAAGAGCTTATCTGTGATTTGCATGCATATATGTCCAACAGTCCCAAAAGATTTCTAGAGTTCCAGAAATTTTCATTCGAGTGAATGATGGTAAAAATATTCTAAAATATGTTGATACAAGGTGGATTTCCATGTATGAACTTGCATGTAGAGTTTTTGAAGAATATCCATCATTGGCAGGTTTTATGTATAAATATCATAAAGAAGTTGATAAGGAAAAATATTTTTATACCATTTAATAGATTTAGAAATATTACTAACATTAAGTGGAATTCTCCCCATGTTGAAGGAAATCAATTGTTTGAGTAAACATGCTCAAGAGAGGTCCATATATATTGTTGATTTCATACGGTTGAGAAAATGTGTATGTCAAACTTTAGATATTTTATACGTGTCCTAAGACAATTTTAAAGGGTTTGTATTTGAGAATTGAAAAATGTTAATAGACATCAAGGATCCTAATTGCTATTTGAAATTCAATATTAAGGATTATCTTTGTATAGTTATTAATGAGAAGGAGATACCAATGCATACGTTTCAACAAAGAGTTGATTTGGTGGGAGAAGAAATTGAAGAAGTTCTGAAACACGTTTTATATGACACTCATATTTTTCGATACATGAATGAAATTGACAAAGAGTTCACAAAGCTTATCTATATAAATTTTTGATCATTTTAAAAGGGATGATCTTTTAGAGGCCATGAGAGTAGTGAATCCTATATTTTGGAAAATTGTTGATGGTCATAGTGAAGAACTTGTAAGTAATTTATTTTTCAAATATATGATTGTTCTGATAAAGCATTTCAACAAGTTTGTACAGATAAATGGAGTTGAAATTAAAGTAATTTTGCAAAAAGATTTATTGACATCTCAATCAACACATTTTACACTTACAATGATTGATCAATATTGGTATCTAAATGAACCAATGGAAAATGGAGCTATCACAAGGCTATGGAAAAATTGTATCCAAACAACGTCCTGTAGGAAAATATTAGTGAATATTTTTGGTTATATGAGATTTTCCAAATGATGATTTTGGGATCAGTAGAAGATGAATGGGTCTTTAGTGCATTATCTTTTGTTAAATCAAAGCTTTGAAATATGTTGGATAAAAATTTGGAGACATGTTTGAGATTATATGTTTCACATTATCTCATGGATGCATTTCCTTATGAAAGGGAACTTTCCACTTGGACTTCATGTACTGAAAGAAGAGGAGTCACTAATACAACAAGCTTTTATGACACAATATATATAAATGTCTCTAAGGAAAAGGGCTTGCTCAAATATTGTTTTAGTTTCCTGAGTTTTAGGCTTTTACCTTGGTAAGAGACATGTTTTATAAATATTTATTACTATCAAAATAAATCATATGAAATTGTTACATATATGTATGTTTTTGGATAAACTATTTTAGTATCCTTATTTCTTATGATTTTTTATAAAATACAAGCATATAATATGAAACCATTAATTATGAATAGAACTCATATATTTAACTTTACATTGTTATGAAAAAAACACTACCGATGCTATAAAAAAATATATTAATAAAGTGCCAATTGATTGTTTCAAAATAATGTACAAAAGTGCAAAACATCTCAATTAATATTTGAGAATTACATTTCAATTCTCGTGTTACAATTAGTCATACAATATAAGGAAATACAGTCTCATTCTATGATGTTCCCTTTGGTCTTGTATCATATGTTAGTGTTCATGATTTAATTAGATCATCATCTACGTCATTGATACTAGCGAGATTTTACCTATCGTGTTTGGTTGCATCACCTACTGAAAGTAAACTAGGATCCTCATATGTTGAATAATATTTCTAGATCCCCGCCACTCCTTAATTATTTTATTCAATGTGTTGTTTTGTTTATTAAGGAGCACAAGTTTTTCCTTAAGTGAAATAACAACATTTAAACTTTTTCATGCATTCTTAAGATGAAGATCTAAGACCAGTACTTCATTCTTCAATTTTTCATATATTGACTTCATTTGAACAAATAAATATTATTAGTTAAACTTTTTAAACATGTAAACTAAAATTTCAATGCAAAGAAAGAGTTAAACTTACGAAACCTTTATCTTTTTCTGCATTTGCAATGACAACCAAGTTTTTATCTTTAGCCCATTTGTTATAGTAAGCTTGGGATTCACCATTTAAATTTTCCAACTTGTTTAACATTACATCCAAAACATTATCATTATAGTCATTTCCTACTATATTAACACTGAGATAGCTTGATTCAACAATACATCTAGCTTTCTTGGCTCATTCTGAACTAAAGAAAATAAACAATTTCTTTATGAATGGTTGTGATGATTGGATTTTATTTCCTTCATCAAATATTTGGCCCGTAGAACTCCCATGTTTTCAAAGTCTCTATATCCGACATAACAACTTCATTAATATTAGCATAACAACTATCCATGTCGACAAATTATGTAATGGAAAAGTTGTTGATTGATCATCACATTGTGATACTAGTATCTATGTTGGAGAGGGTTTGTTTGTATGATGAACTAGGTGTTTTTGCCTCAGTAAAACAACATATATTTGGGGACTTTGTGAGCCCCTGAATCATATAATGTGGATTAAAAGTAGTTGGATCATGTTGGTGAAATAATGGGAGGAATTTTCAAGTGATGAGGGGTGAAGGAGAGAAATTAGGAAAGGGAAGGTTATTGTTGTGAGTAGGCAATAACAGAGTTCACACCCAATAACTAGAGTAGTTCAACATTCAATTAGAGGAAAGCAACAATGTAAGCCATTAGTGAGACTAACAAATTAAAGACACATAGTTCTTTATATTCATCTATCAAGGATGCAAAGTTCCTTCTTGATCACTATGCTTACAAAGTGCATAAAAAAGAGAGAAAATAGGAACACATGAAAAAGGGAAATGGAAGAAATGTAGCTTTTATTTCTTGTGTTGGTGATACAAATCTCACATCCAAAACCACAATCCACAATTTCTACAAAGAACTAAATTTTAAACATTTCAGGATCCTTTGGAATGGAGAAGCCATCCCAATTTATAGCATTGTGAATTGACCTTTCATCTACCCCCACATGACTCTTCATGATCTCATTCAACTTGTGACTTTACATCTTCCTAGGAAATGAGAAATAAGTTCCCTTTTTATAAATTAAAGGACTTTTACAATTTAACTTTAGAAAGTCACTTAAGTGAATGAGAAAAATATCATGATTACACACAATGAAGAATTAGAAAGGGGAGAGAAGAAAGAGGGAGAAAGAGAGGAGAGGGAGAGAGAGTTTTCATATCTGATGAAGAAGATCCTTATGATGAAGAACTTTTTGATTCATGATTCCTGATGAGAAGAGTTTCGGAATGGGCTCTTGTTCCTTGAATTCCTTACTTGAATTGAGCTATTACAAGTGTCAACTTATCTACCTTTGGAATGCAAACACAACCCAACACCTTGGTCCATGCCCCAGGAACATCATTGATCTTCTTGCATTGATTGATCCATCCTTCATGATCCTTTGCAATTTAGAAATGCAACTTTTGATGTTGGCCATAGGACTCTAAGTTATCTTCATTGAAGGAAAGAGAGTCACCTACCTCTTTCTTTCTTGACTAACTCCAAAAGGAAACAATAGTTCTTCTGATGATGAATCTTCAGTGAGTGGAGGGAACTCAAGTTTCTAAACACAATTATAGACCTCATTCAAGATCTCAAAAGCATGTTGTCCACAAGAGTCCAACTCGAGATTGCATTTTTGAGCATTCCATATCTCACATCCATGATGTGGATCCAAACTTGAGACAAGTTCTCAAGTGATGCAAACACATTCTTTACTCACGAGAGTGTGAGAGTTCAAAGGAGCTCATCTCAGACACCAAGTGGGAACACCTCATCCAAGTGAATTACCTCTTTTATAAAACTCCTCCTTTTATTTACTTTCTAAAAGTTTGCAAGAAATGTACTTGATGAGAGAAATGACATCTGAAACAATGCCTTGCCTTGCTCAATGATTTTCTCAATCCACTTCTCATTAGCCTTCCCTACATCATGTATCCTTGTGCTTTCTTGATCACCTTAGGATCAACATTTATTGATTGAGGAATGTATTCTATAGAAGAGAGAAGATGTTGAATCGGGTTCCAAGAAGGGTTGAATGTGAGCACTGAGAGATTTTACTTGTTCCTCCAATTGCACAATTGTTTTTTTATTCTTCATTCCATGAGAAAGGAGGCGAAAGAGGATTCCTTGAATAGATGAGAATCACCCTCATGAAAGCTTGACCCAATGAGATGTGGATCAACTCATAATCTAATGGAGTCATTTCCTCAATAGGATTTTCATTCCTAGGCCTAACAACTTCAACATATTGATTACTTGAGGTGCCATTGAAGAAGAAGAGATGTTTTTGGGCCTTCTTCCTTCACTTGGATTTAAAATTTCTTCCTAATATTTCTTCAAGATTGGGCATGATAGCAAGCTGTATTTTTCTTGGCTCACTCTTGAGCATTTCTTGAATCCATGGAAATGGATCTCTTCAGGACATGATGTTGTCACCTAAGAGAACTTTTAAGAACTTGTTGTGGATCAAACTCTTGATCACCATGGGAAGCTTTTCACATTGGGAAGACATACTTGATGCCCTTGAGAAGGATGATTGCAATGAATCACTCTTGATGAGATCTTGATGGACTTTTCTTACAACTTTAAATCACTTTGTGTTTTTGATTACCTCACTTTTAAAAACTCATTCATAACTAACTCACTCTTTACCTCAAAACTCACCTAGGATCTTGGCTCACTCAACTCACAACTCATCTTGACTAGCTCAACTCAACTCAACTCAGCTCATCACTCAGCTCAACTCAACTCAGCTCACTGAGCTCAACTCACCAACTTACTTGAGGAGAGATGATGATGGATTAAAATTGATTGATGAGTTATTATGATTAAATTTCAATGATCTTTGAATCTTTTTTAATCTCTTTTCAATACTACAATGTCCTTGGATTTTTACTTTTGCCCTGTGATGTGTCTTCTTTTTTCTCACAAATTTGATCAAAATGATGCTTCAGATCCCTGTGAAGAGATGAATTTACCTTTTTTTGAGCTATGAAACCACCTTAAACCCTATGAAGATGTCAAAAATAGTGAGATGAATGAAAATGAGCCAACTCACAAACTTTCTACATCCTCAAAACGAGACTTTCTATTTTTAGCAGGTGGAACCAAGACCTGCTTATTTTGGGATATTTCACCTATTTTTCTCAAATTTGAACTTCTCAATCATCTAGAATACTCAATTCAACTATTTGATGATGCTTTTTATTTTTTTTGAAAAAAATTCTTTTTTAGAAAGCTTTTTCTTTTTTTTTTTTTTTTTTTTTTTTTTTGGGGAAATATTGCCTAGTTTATCATCTTCAATGTTCTCTTGAATGAGTATATGATATGGAAAATTTTATTTTTAATATTTATATTTTTAGTAAGTGAAAAGACCAGATACTTACTATTTTTAAATGGAACTTTCCACCTCGATTGCAAAAAAATGACTTCATTAGATTTAGGCTCACTTTCGAGACTCTCGTGCTCAAAATTTCACTTCGATCCACCCAACATGAATGCTTGAAATTAAAAAAAATATCATCTAGGGCATAAAAATAGGGTTTTTGCCATTAAAAATATAGGGAATATCATCTTATTTTACTATTATTTTCTTGAAGGCATCTTGATTGAAGATGAAGCTATGAAAATTTCACTTCGATTTCCATTCACCGGATTAGAATAATTTTTTTGAATGATATGAATTTTTTTTTTTTTGCATTATGGTGGCTTCACTTGATGAATTTTGATAGGTTTCTAGATAATTTATAGGTTTTTGGAGTTATGAGTTATGAAAAATGGGATTTAAGGTTAATTTTAAAATGAGGTGAAAAATTGTTGAATGAAGTTTTTTAAAAAAGAATTTTATTTGGGGAAAAAAAATTTTTTTGGATTTAAGAGGTAAATTCCCAAAGCTTTCAAGGGAAGAAGTGAAAAAAAAATTTTTTAGCTTTTTTTTTTTTTTAATATCATAAATGGGGGGAAATGGATTTTTTTTTCCCATGGGAAATATAATTTTCCCAAGGAAATTTGGGATTGTGTTGGGATATGATGACAAGTGGTGACATGGATGGATTGAGAGGAGGGGGAGGAGAGAGAAAAAAAATGCAACCTGAAAAATTTTTGTCACATGAGTGAACTGGAAAGGGGATAAGGGTGGTGAACTTTTCTTGTCCCCATTATCATGATGAAAATGGGAATGGGACAATAAAATGTGCCCAAGGGTTTAAAAAACTGCCCTTTGCAATTTCAAACAACTTAAAGACTCTCACTTATGAAAGAGGAAAATCATGTGAGGAAAAAGAAATAATGAAGGGGGGGAAAATTTTTTTCCCATTTTTCCCCAATATCCCCATGGGACAAAGAGACACAAAAATATTCAATCAACCTAGAATGACATGTGTTCCTTGGAAAATTGGCTAAGTATCAAATGACTTACCTTGAGAGAGACTTGAAGACATGTTTTCCTTGAGCTCCAGGAGGTATTTTTATGAAAATTTATATTAATTTTTGACTCCAAAAAATTTTCAAAGATCAATGGGATGGTTTTAAGACTTAATTTTTCCTCCTTCTCCTCAAAAATCTCCTTTTTTCTTCGGGACAACAAGTGTGTCTCTGCACAAAAATGAGCTTCTTTCTCCTAAGAAATAATTGTCTTGTGAAAAATGTTTGAAAGTTACCATCATGTAGAGATATTGAATTATATTTCCAATGAATATTTTTTGACCTAAAACTCCTTACAAAGCTCCCAAATCATCTTCTTGAAAGCTCAAGTACCATTTTAACTACAAAGCTCCTTACCTTAAAAAACCCACTTTCAACTGTTCTTGTTCCTAAACCTCCAAAACTTCCCTAAATTTCCTAAACCAGTTCCATGTTCTATAAATCTTAAAACCCTCCAACAACATTATTGGATGGTTTTGAGCTTTCAAAATTTTCCCCAGGATGCACACATATCCAAAAAACTAAAAATAGCCTTTTAGGCTTACAAGAGATTTCACCACCTTAAAAGCACTTCCTTTGAAAAATGAATGAATGACCTTGTTTCAAATTTTCAAAACACTTGGAAAGGTTTTTACAAAACACATATGAGGACTTTAAGGATAGGATAGATAGCATGACACATAGAGGAAAATTGATCTCAGAGGTGTTTAGAGGGTTTTCAAGAAAAAATTTTGACACTAGGGTTAAGTTGTCATGTTTCAAGTTTGATTTTTCCCTTGCAAAAACATGAAAATAGTTGGATTCTAGCTTGGGGACTTGTTGGATCAAGTCACATGAGGATAGGAAAGAAGGAACCCCAGAATCTCAAGACATTATGTGGACTAATGCTTTCCATTGGGCTTATGGAGTCATTTCTTCCAAAAACAAACACACAAAACAAAAACATGACAAAAAGGAAACACACCAAAAAGTGGGAAAAAAAACACAAAAAAAATGAAAATATATTATAGGGGAGGGATATTTATAGAGGTGGGGAAAAATGTACACATACCTAAAATGGGTTGGGAGAAGTACACACCATCATGGAACAACAACTGAAATCCAACCTCCAAGCTCAAAATCACTATCTGATCATACCATGCTCCTGATGGCTTTTTTATGGTTTGAGAAGAAGGAGACATACCAAGATTCCATTTCATATTCATATATTTATATAAAAAAAACATTTTTCATCCAATGAAAACTTTGTTACCTTTTTGAAATCCTTTGCTTCTTGTAGCTTCCACTTGATGCTTTATGATTATGAGAAACCATTCCTCCATGTTCTCAAAAGTGGAAACATTGATTTTATCATGGAAACATTCATCATCCTTGAATTTCAACATGAAAATCATTCCTTGAATTAGTGAGGCACTTAGAGAAGTGAGAACAAATTGATTCTCTTCCCATTCAACAACTTCTTTGAAAATTTCACTTTGTTGTTGAGAAAATTGCTTTTAAAAATGGAGGCTACATCATGGTATGAAGGTCTTCATCATCCTCAGAAATTTGCAACATGGAAACATGTTCAAGACAAGTTGGAGCTTTGGGAAACATGAGTGTAATCTGATTCTGAAACCATTCACAAGATTCTTGCACATTCTCACTTTGTTGTTCTAGAACAATTGTTTTCAATACCTACTAGCTCAAAAATTGACCTTGACATCATTTTCAAAACTGCAATCCTTGATTTGGTCATGGAAGCATTCATCACCCTTGAGTGAATATTTCAGTATGGATTCTTGTTCAAAATTGGTAGGGCATCCAAAGGTGGTGAGAAAAAGTTGACCTTGACTCCACTCACAAGACTCTTACATTTTCACTTTGTTTTAAACAATTATCTTCAATACAAAAATTAGCTCAACATTTTTCCTTTCTATCATCCTCCATGGTGGAGATGTTGTCTTCAAGATTGAGAATATTCATAGGAGATTCAAGAATATCCTTTCCTTTGCATTCATGATCTTCTTCACAAAAAAAAAGAGGAAGACTTACCTTCACATTCATCTCATCTATCCAATGGCATTGAGGAAAATAACATCAAGCTCATCCATTTTCTTCCATATCATCATCAAACATTGGTGCATGGAAAGGAGAAACATAAATTTCCTCATACCTATCTTGCATTTCCATGGCCCAGTCAGGATCTCAAGACTGAGTTGAGGGTCTTCAGTTTCTTCCATAGTCCTCAAGATGTCTTGCAGTGATTTCTCTTTCAAATCTTCCATATACTCATTTTCATCTTCATTAGAAGAGTCATTGCATTGTGCCTCAAGGAGATGATTGAAAATCTGATCCACACATGGCCAAAATTCATTTGAAACATCCTCATTCTCTTCTCTATATTTCTTTCATCCAAGGCTCACCTTCTTACAAGAATGGGCATACTTGGTTTTCAACATTCTCTGATAAGGAGAAGAGATCCAAGCTATGCGGGAAGGGAACACCTTTGAGCTCAAATCCATTTCATCATCTTCATGATGGGAAGTAGAGAACCATGTTGGGGCAGAAATATGAGAAGAAATTTTCAACTCCATCTTGATCATTTCTTATAGATCTTCTTGTTCACAAGGAAAAGGAGATATTTCATACTTACTATGATGATCATCATTGTGCTCCTTTGGTGAGGGTGGTGAAATCAAATCTTGAGAGGTCATGTTCAATTTTTCTCATCCTCCTTGGTTTTTAGAAATAAATTGAACTCTTCCATTTGTTCATCCATGATTGATCAAGAAGAGAATTTGATTCTTCAACTATCTCCATTTCATCATTCAACATTTCTACATCACTTGAAGAATCAAAATTGGAAAGGATATTATCCATGATTACCTCAAATTCATCATCTTGAGTTTGGGATGAAGGATTTATTTCTCATACTTCTTCATGGTTGATGGAGTCTTTAGAAAGCATTGGGTCATCATCTTTTCATACAACAAGAATCTTCCTCTCTTGAATCCATTGTTTCTCCAATGGGTTGCCTCAAGAGTAGAATGAGTTGATGAATGGAGGTTCAACTATCATGTCTTCTTCATCATCCTCCAAGGTGCTTGATTTGATTCTCATTGGAAGGTTCAAGGATATGAAATTCATCAAAAGTGCACAAGAATCTTCTAGGATGAACACCTCATAGTGTGGAAATCATCATTATGATCTTCTTGAGTTTCTTCTTCCTCAAATTATGAAGTGCTTCAAGATGTTCATACCTTTTTTTTGTAAGGCCAATGCATAATTCCAAATTTCATGATAGGATTTGGGATCAAAATTTCCTTCTTCCACACTCAAAATCCTTTTGCACATACTCTCTTCTCAAAACATCCATTTCTTCATCTCCATGCAAGAAAATCATCTAGAGGAAGGAGATGAAAGAAAATGTTATGAGTTTCTTAGTCAACTACGTGAAGTTGAAAATGTTACCTTCAGTAGATTCTTCACCATCATGCCATTCATACAATTTCATATCTCTTTATGAATCTTCTTCATCCATTTCTTGGATTCTTCGATCATCAGCAAGTGAGATTCCCATTTTCTTCTTCTAAGCAACACTCTTCTTGAATTGTAGCCACCATGACTTGATGATGAGGTCTTCACAAACAACAATATTCTCCATTCTAGAAAGTCTTTTTCATGGATACTACAGAGATGGTATGGACCTTATTTTTCCTTCATTTTTTTTGAGATTTTTTTTTTTTTTTTTGCAAGAGATGTTCCAGAATGATGGTTGATCAAATATTTGCATTTCTTGGAGTCATCATTCTTCTTCTTCTTCACTGTCACTCATTGGTACCAAAATCCAATCTTGAAAATTTGTCATTGTGTTGTGGGAAATGAATGTGACATGAATTCATTCCTTGATGGAGTCACCTTCAAAATTGATTTTTTTTTGAAATCTGATTTTTTTTTTTTTTTTGTATTATTAATTTTTTGTATTTTTGTAGAGATCTTTGGGTGCACATGGGAAAATATCTCCCCAATGAGAGTCACCAAAAATGTTGGTGAAATAATTTTTCATATGAAAAATTAGGTGTTTCCACCAACACTGCTCACAGGGCTATGCCCCTCCTTCTTGTGTATGGGAGGCTCCCATTATTGAATGTAAACTATCTAATCCTATCTAAATGTTGTGGGGTGGCCAAATAGGTCAGGGATCACACAGGAACACTTCACTTGAACATGAAAAGTTCTTGTATGGGGTACAAGGGAGGAAATTTGCAGTGATGAGGGGTGAAGGAGAGAAATTAGGAAAGGGAAGGTTATTATTGTGAGTAGGCAATGCAATAATGAAGTTCACACCCAATAACCGGAAGTAGTTCAACATTCAATTAGAGGAAAACAATAATGAAGCCATTAGTGAGACTAAAAAACCTAGACACACATAGTTCTTAGATTCATTCATCAAAGATACAAAGTTCTTTTCTTGATCACTATGCTTACAAAGTGTAGAAAAGAGAGAAAATAGAGGAACACATGAAAAAGAAAATGGAAGAAATGTAGATTTTATTTCTTGTGTTGGTGATACAAAAGCTCAACACCCAAAACCACAATCCAAAATTGCTACAAGAACTAAAATTTTCAACATTTCAGATCCTTTGGAATGGAGAAGCCATCCCAATTTATAGCATTGTGAATTGACCTTTCATCTACCCCCACACATGACTCTTCATGATCTCATTCAACTTGTGACTTTACATCTTCCTAGGAAATGAGAAATAAGTTCCCTTTTTATAAATTAAAGGGAATTTTACAATTCAACCTTAGAAAGTCACTTAAGTGAATGAGACAAATTATCATGATTACACACAATGAAGAATTAGAAAGGGGAGAGAAGAAAAGGGAGAAAGAGAGGAGAGGGAAGAAGTTTCCATATCTGATGAAGAAGCTCCCTATGATGAAGAAATTTGTTGATTCATGATTCCTGATTTTCTAAAGCTCTCTTGTTCCTTGAATTCCTTATTGAATTGAGACATCAAGTGTCAACTTATCTCTCCTCTGGAATGCAAACACAACCCAACACCTTGGTCCATGCCCCGAGAACCTCACTGATCTTCTTGCATTGACTAATCCATTCTTTATGATCCTTTGTAATTGTAGAAATGCAACTTCTGATGTTGGCCAGGGACTCTAAGTTATCTTCATTAAGGAAAGAGAGTCACCTACCTATTTCTTACTAGAAGGAAACAATAAGTTCTTTTGATGATGAATCCTCGGTGAGCGGGGAAGTCAAGTTTTTTGAACACAATTATAGACATCATTCAATATCTCAAAAGCATGTTGTCTACAAGATTCCAACTCGAGATTGCATTTTTGAGCATTCCATATCTCACATATCCATGATGCGGATCCAACTTGAGACAAGTTCTCTACAACTGATGTAAACATGTTTTTACTCACGAGAGTGTGAGAGTCAAAGGATCTCATCTCGGACACCAGTGGGAACACCTCATCTAAATGAATTACCTCTTTTGAAATCTTCTTATTTTCTTTATTTATTTCCAATAAAGTTGCAAAGAACATACTTGATGAGAGAAATGACATCTAGAAACAATGCCTTTCCTTGTTCAATGATTTTCTCAATCCACTTCTCGTTAGCCTTCCCCTACATCATGTATCCTGAAGATAAGATATTTGATTGCACTCCAAGAAAGATTGAATGTGAGCATTGAGGGTCTTTACCTATTCCTCCAATTGCATAATTGTTTGCTTGTATTCTTCATTCTATGTGAAGAGGAGGGAAGAGGATTCCTTTAATATGAGAATCACTATTGTGTGAAGCTTGTCCTAATGAGATTTAGATAAACTCATAGTCTTATCGATTCATTTCCTCAATAGGATTTTCATTCCTAGGCCTTGCAACTTCAACTTAATGATTACCTGAGGTGACATTGAAGAAGTGAGATGTTGTCTACGACTTCTTCTTGATTATGCTAAAATGTAATATGCTTCGAGCCTAATTTGATGCTATAAGAGAAATAAATAAATAAGAAATGAAATAACTAAAATACACCCAAGCAAGTTAAACAATAAAAATATGAAATCCTAATGTGCAAAAAATGAGGGTTAGAAGAGCCTTAGATGATTCAAGATGTTGTAGACTATGATTCATAGTGGATACTAGATGAACATGAGGCGGAAACTGTCACACAGATCATAAAATGTAAATTTGGAGGATTTTATTGGACTGGGGCACCTCGGGAATGATAGGGGCACCCGTGGGCACTTGTTTGAATTATGGGCTCCTTGGTTTGCACAGATGGTTGGAAACCCAAATTTTTAGGGTCACAAGATGTCTACACTCCTTCACTTCTTGTCGTGTGTATGTCATTGCACTTCGCCAGATGTCGCCATAAACCTACAATGGAAGAATCACCTACAAGACCCCAAACCAAGCATCAAAACCCTAAAAAAGAAAGATGCATATGAAGGGGTCGAACTGTCCTCAATTTCCAAATAGATGGACTTATCACTTAGCATTGTACTACATCTCATACCCAATATAGTTCTAGGTGTGTGTGTGTGTGTAATTGTACCCTAGGTTGCTCTTGTGCCAGTCACACTTTGTGAAGTAGCGAGAAAGTAACTAGATGTATAATGTAATAAATGTGTGCATGGAAACAATATAATCCCTTCCTATAAAGTGTGATGCAGATGAAATAGCCTTGTGTGCCTTGTGATGGAGCTAGATGGATGTAGCTATAGATGACTTTTTATGGATGTAACTTAGGTGGTGATAGTAAGTGCTTAGTGCTTGGTCCCTTATTATGATCACATAACTTTATATTTATATGATTCATTCGCTTGAATTTTGTAATTAACATAGAAAAGGATGACTACAAAAAGATAGGATGCTCAAATGGCTAGAGAGGACCTAAAAAGTGAGATTAAAGTGTAAAGATGAAAAGGGTTCCCAAAGTGGACGATGAGGGTGCATGGCGCAGCGTCTGATTGGGTGCTCCAATCCGAAAAGGTAAAACTAAAGTATGAAAAGACAAACTGGGTCAATAAAGGTGCAAGACCAAAAGTAGTAATAGAAAGCAACAAAAGATGGCCAAAGACATGGGTTAATCAATACTCTTCTTGTTTAGGAATCATGCAAATAGTAGTATGTGATCAAGATTAGATAATGATTCAAAGTGCGTGATTTTGATTCTACATTTGCCCCCACTTTATGTTGGTGAGAAGAATTATTGGTAACATAAAGTAGATAGAGATGTGTACATGATATCCATGTAGATCGATGTAGAATTCTTTCCTAGGGACTAGACAAGGGGTGGAGTGATAAAAAAAGATGGAGCATGGAGACTAAATATGCCAAAATGTAAAAAGGTGATGAGAGTGAACCTAGGGTGGAAGTGCGTGTGTGAATGCCAATGTGTGTGATGTACCTACATGTTAGTAAGATGTGATTGTTTATGTTGACTGCTTGCTTCCCTATACGGATGGACCTGCAAAAGAGAAGATGATCAAGTAGTCAAATACACATGTATATGTGTAAAAATGTGTATTTTTATTAGATAAGGCAAAAATAGGTATCGGCTCCTATAATGAAAGAGAGGAACAAAAATAGAAAAAACAAGAAAGACAAATGTGCATAAGATCCCAAAAATGTGAGTTAAAAGGGTGTAACTCTTACAATTCGGATCTGGATTCCCAAAAGGAAAAAATAGACAAATAAAAAACAGGGCATCTCACGGCCAAAGTTTGCAAAAATTTCAAAAACCTACAAAACCTCCATAGGGATAGAAAGTCACCGATTTATCCCATACAAACAAACTAACTAGGAAACCGAAAAGATAACACCATTTATTCCTCCTCCGAGCTTTGGGATGCAGAGGCCAATCTCCTCATTTTCTTTTCTCCTCCAATCTCCTCCACTGGATAAAGCACTTTGACCCGAGTCTCCTCCAACCTTTAATTCGGTTGTTTAATCTAGACACCATTGCCACCATCTTCTTACGAAATGTTAATGATATTCAAGATGGATTCCCTTTGCCCTCATTTGTGTCCTCCATAGCTTTAGGACCCCCTTTTGTACACCATCTTCCTGCTCCATTCTTCAAAACAATGGGATCACCCACACAATCGTTCTTCGTGTAAAAATGTGTATAAAGATGCATGTATATATGTAAAAACATGTAATGGAAGCATGAAAATGAAAAAGAAACATGTTCTCTTGATCTTTGATGAGAAAAATGATGTATAAAGGATCCTATCGATGAAGTGTGGGTTTTTGGGAGATCTCACGCCAATAGTTGAAGAAGTGTAGGGATGAAAGTATGATTTATCCTCCAACCTATATGTTTCCCGAAATCAAGAGATATTTGTACTATCTATTTTATGTACAAACAAGCATGCTTAAAATGAAGAGATATTTATACTACCTAGCTTAAACAAGAGTTAGTACAATCAAGCATGCATGTAGAAGACAAGTGTAAACTATGAAGACAATGTGTAAGAAGATAATGTAAACACCCAAGAAGATAATGTAGACCACAAAAATTGGGTTGCAAACATGGGACACCACTCACAATGTCGCAAGATAATCAAGGCTAACGAAGCCAAAAGCATACAAGTGTGCACACAAGACAAAGGGAAAATCCCACAAACAATGGCATACAATGACAAACAAGTACAAAAAATATAATAGATAACCATGGTGGAAAATAGTCATGCAAAAAAATGTTGCCTCATGAAGCATCCTATTAGAACATGTTATAAAGATAAAACAATTATGTCAAAACATGTATAATTGATAAAGTCGTGTGTTATGAAAAAAATGAAAGAATAACACATGTAGTGTCCAAAAGTGGATGCCCCGGGAGGTTTTGTGGGACTGGTACTAGGTACTACGCCAAGCATCCATGCTACATGTAATGGATCTGTAGAGTCTACAATCACAACTAGAAAGAAAGTGAACACACATGTGTGTATGATAAAGATAATGAAATACAAAATATCTATCTAGCATGTGTAATAAAGTGAACATATACAAGTAAATGTAAAAGAGTACTACAACTAAGATATGCAATATGTCATGGATGGATGAAATGGAATGAAAAGTGAATGATAGGATCCATGTGCCCCCTGAGTGAATGGAATTGTATGTAGTGAGGCTCATTTGTTTATGCCCCCTCAGTAGTCAAGAATGAACCGTAAACAAGAGTGCCATCAAGAAATGGTTGAACTATGTGTTATATGTGGCATGATGTGATGATTATGTATTGATGATGTGTGACATGCAGACATAGAGATGAATGTGTGATGTTGATGTATCCTAAGCGTATATCATGAAAAGATGATCGAAGGAGTGATGATTTATCCTAAAGCATATATCACTAAATGATGATCAAAATAAGTGATGATGATGCTAGAGTAAGTGATGATGTAGCCTACGATGTTTATCACTACAAGATGAGTAGAAGAGTGGTGATGTAGCCTAAAGCATATACCACTAAATGATTCAAGTGGAAGTGATGATGTAGCCTATGACATATATCACTAAACTAGGAATGTCACGTGATAGAAGGGATTGAATGACTGAATGTGTGAGTATGGTGAGGTCCATTTGATTTGTATACCCTCAACAATCTAGTATGGATCATGTGACTAGAGTGTGTCATCGGGTAGTGAGAGTACAATGTATATAGTAGATGTGTAAAATGTGTAGAAATGTAGTGTGATATGTAAAGTGTGTAATGTGTGATGTCTAAGATGTGTAGATGATATAGGTATAGAATGTGTATGATGTATGAAACACAAAGTGTGAATGATACATGATAGATGTAATATGTAGGATGTAGAATGTAGATGTATGATGTAAGATGTGTAATGCGCGATGTGTAGTGTCTAGTGCACACTGTGTGAGGTTCATGTGTATAGGATGCCCTCAATAGTCAAGTGTGAACCGAAGCACAAGAGTGCGTCATAGGGTAATGACGATGTTAACATGTGGATGAATATGCGTATGCTAGAAGGTAGATGTGTGATAGTGTGAGTATGAAACATGTGTTGAGGCTAGGGTGGTGGGGTGGATGTGTGAATGTTATGCCCCCAAGTTTGTGGTGGTGAATATGATCATGTGACACTATCTAAAAGATCATCAATGTCATGATCGAAACATACTCCAACATAATTGGAGATGTGATAAGAAATAGAATGAGGTGGATCATACAAAGAGCCATAGTGTGTATATTTTTAATGCATACTTTTCATTAGAAAGGGTACTGGTGGAAAATCATGTACATACCAATGAGAAAGGTTTGGATCATAAGTGGGAGATGAGTTATTACTAATGGAAACATTTCCAAAAGGAATAGGAAACATGAGAGAAGTGTGATCTATTTCTAAAGTACCATTAATATAGTTGAGCCAAGATTGCCCAAGTGTCAGTGGAGAAGTGTGAGGGGCACGTGCAATGAAGATCGTCAAGTGAAACACACAAAGGCCATAGGTGGCCGTAATGTGACAATAACCATGATAGAGATGAGGTGAGTGAATTGGTGGTAAAATGTTGTTAAGCGTCAAGCCAAGCCTAGTTAAGCCCTCATGTGTGAAAATAGTATCTGAACAAGTATGATCGACTAGAATATGATGCCAAAAGAGTTGATCAATAACGTGCATGTGAAAGGTGATGGTGGAGATGTAGACTGTGTAGGGGAGATGAAACAATGTCTAAAGTGTTAACAAACCCTTAATAAAGTATCATAACATTGGTAGAAGGAGGGGTCTTGAATTTATATTCACCAGTGCCATTGGCCATAATGAAATCCTCAAATAAGAGTCATCTACATCAATAGGTGTAAAATTTAGTTGGCCTAATGCTTCATTAATGAGTTCAAAACATCAATTTCATCATCTGAATCCTCATAATCATTTGTGTTAGCGTTATCATGTTGTATATCTTTATCGAGTATATTGTGAGGATCTTTACTAGGTGGAGGAGAAAGATATGTATCGATAATCGAGTAGTTGTGTTTAGCGAGCATATAAGGTAGGTGTGATAATTTCCGTAGTGTGAGTAGAAATAGCTTAGAGTACTCGGAGTGGCGGAAGAAGGTTGTGAAGCTTTAGATTGACCAATGTCATATGTGTCAATGCTACCATATGGAATAGGTTGGGGAGGATAAATAAGAATACCAGTGAAAGGGATTATGTGACATAATTTGAATAGTTTGGGATCAACAATAATAGTATGTTCATAACCATCATGCAAAAATTTAACACATTGATGAATAGTAGATGGAACTTTCTGCATTTCTTGAATCTTAGGTCTACCTAGTAACAAGTTAAATTGAAATGGAGCATCGATAATATGGAATTTTGTGAGGATGGTCTTAGGATCGACCTGAATATGTAATGAAATAGTCCCTAGACATGTGTGAGTAGTAGAGTCATAACCTCAAATGAGAGTATAATTTTTAGAAATTAGGTTGTCATTGATACCCAATTGTTTGAGAAGGGAATGAGCACATAGGTTGAGGATGACCCATTATCAATAAGTACACGTTTGATACAAGTGTTAATAATAATGAAAGTAATGAGCAAGGGTGTACATGGATTGGTTTTAGAAAAAAGTGATAGATCCTCAATGATATAGCATGTGAATTTCTAAGAGATATACATGTTGAAAGGCCAACACATATTATCAATTTATATATAAATGAGAGGATTCTTCTAGTGTTTGATTAAATTCTAGTGCACTACGTAATAGGTCATAGAGGGAAATCTTAGCTGGTGTGTTTTTAAGTTGTTTTATGATATCATAACCCTTAGGAAGATGAAGGGCCTTGAGGAAGTGATAGGTGGAGGAAGAGAATCGGGTGGAGCCATAGGAGGATGAGTGCAACGAGTAGTAATGAAATTGATGGATGGATCATCCCTAGGCATAACAAAGTGAGGAGGATGTTGAGTACGCACTTGCATGAAATCAACAACAGTAGTGACTATACCAAATATTTTAGTCGGTGTGAAAGAAGGATAAGATGATTGAGTCATGACTTGATAAGGAGAAGACATGTTCAAAAGGAAGGGTTGAATCATTCGGGTTCACCAAAATGATTATGCTAAAATGTAATATCCTAGCCTAATATGATGTTATAGGAGCAGTAAATAAATAAGAAATGAAATAACTGAAATACACCCAAACAAGCTAAACAATAAAAATATGAAACCCTAATGTGTAAAGAGGGTTAAGAGAGCCTTAACGATTTAAAGATGCGGTAGAATTGTGTCACAAAGGAGACCGAGATGAACATGAGGAGGAAATTGTCACACAAGAGCCTGAGAAAATTTAGATCTGGAGGATTTTACTAGACTGGGGCACCTCTAAGGAAAGATTAGGGTCGCCCGTGGGTGCCCTAGCCTAAATTATGGGCACCTTTGTCTAAATAGATGGTGGAAACTTGAATTTTTAGGGTCGTAAGATGTCTTCACTCCTTTGCTTCTTATCACGTGTATGTCGTTGCACTTCTCCAAATGTCTTTGTAAACCTGCAATGGAAGAATCACCTATAAGACCCCAAACCAAGCATCAAAACCCTAAAAATAAAGATGCATATGAATGGGTCGACTGTTCTCTAGGTTCCTAATTGATGGAATTATCACTAAGCATTTCACTACATCTTAGACCCAATATAGTTCTAGGTGTGTGTGTGTGTGTGTGTGTGTGTGTGTGTGTGTGTGTGTGTGTGTGTGTGTGTGTGTGTGTGTGTGTGTGTGTATTTGTGCCATAGGTTTCTCACACACTTTGTGAAGTAATGCGAGCAAGTAACTAGATGTAGAATGCAATAAATGTGTGCATGGAAACAATAGATTCACCTCCTATGAAGTGTGACAAAGATTAACCATCCTTGTATGCCTTGTGATGGATCTAGATAGATGTAAATATAACTATAGATGCCTTTGATGGATGCAACCTTAGGTGGTGATAATAAGTTCTTAGTGTTTGGACCCTTATTATGATCACATAACTTTATATTTATATGATTCCTTTGCTTGAATTTCGTAATTAACCCCGAAAAGGTCGACTACTAAAAAGATAAGATGCTCAAATGGCTAGAAAGGACCTAAAAAGTGAGAGTAAAGTGTAAAGAGGATAGGGGTGCTCGTGAGGGGATGAGGGCACCCGAGGTTGGCATCTTGGCTAGGCACTCCAATCGAGTAAAGGTAAAATTGAAGTATGAAAAGACATCCTAGGTCAATAAAGGTGCAAGACCAAAAGTAGCAATGGAAAGCAATGAAAGATGGCCAAATACATGGGTTAATCAATACTCTTCTTTCTTAGGAATCATGCAAATAGTAGTATGTGATCGAGACTAAATAATGACTCAAAGTGCATAATTTTGTGTCTACACTTCCTTCTCTTGATTTCGGGGTTCTTGATATTTCTTCAAGACTACGCATAATAGCATGTTATGTTGTCCTTACCTCACTCTTGAGAATTTCTTGAATCCATGGAAATGTATATTTAAGGGTTGACATGATGTATGTCACCAAAGCACCTTCAGGATCTTGTTGTGGAATCATCTCTTAATCACCTTGGGAATCTTTGACATAAGAGAAGACATACCTAGATTCTTCTCAGAGAAATTATCTGCAATGGATCACTGCTTAAATTGTGAATTTCTTTGAGATCTTCAATCAACTTTTGATGCTTACAAACTTTCCTTAACTAGCTCACCCTAGGAAACTCGTCAAGTTTTCTCAACTAGTTCATCGAGATTCAATCAACTAACTCATCGAGTTCCAATCAGCCAACTTGCCAAGGAGAGATCATGATGGATTCAACTTGACCAATGAGTTATTATGAGTAGTGGAGTTCTTGAATATTTTGAAACCTCCTCAAATCGCACACTTTGTCTCTAGGTTTTATTTGTTGTGCCATGTGATGCTATGCCTTGTTTCTCGGACACAAATTTGATTAGGGTGATACTTTAAGAGATTTGTGAAGAGATGAATTTATTTTTTTGAGCTATGCAACCACCTTACAACCCTATGAAGATGTCAAAAAACAACGAGATGAATGAAAACATAGCCAACTACAACTTTCTGCACCCTAAATGTAGACTTTCTATTTATAGGCGGTGGAACCAAGACATGCTATTTTGAGATATTTCACCTGTTTTACTCAAATTTGAACTTCTCAATACTCTGGCATACTCAATTCAGCTTCGTTGATGATGCCTTGCTATTTTTAGCAAGTTTCAATTTTTGGAAAGCTGCCTTTGTTTTTTGTTTTTTTGCAAAAGATTTCCTAGTTTGCCATCTTCAATGTTCTCTGAGTGCACTAATATGGGGAAAGTTACTATTTTTGGTGTATTTATATTTTTAGTAAGTAAAATACTATACACTTACAATATTTAGAAATGGCACTTTCCCATGTCGAATTTCGACAAAAATGAGTTTAGTGGATTTTGTTCACTTCAGGACTCCGTGCTCAAAATTTCACCTCGATTCGCCCACCTGGAATGATAAGAAACTAAAAAAGCATCATCTAGGGCATAAAACTAGAGTTTTATGCCATTAAAAATCAGGCTATCATCTTCTCTTCTATTAAAACCTTCTTGAAGGTTCTTGGATTGAATAAGAGCCGTGAAAATCTCATCCGAATCCGTTCACTGGTTTGTAAGATATGAGTTTTTCTTAATTTTAGAGTATATGGCTACCTTGGATGAATTTTGACAAAGTTTATGGATAATTTACAATTTCTTGGATTCTTGAAGTAGAAAAAATGGAGTGTTTGTGTAAAAATGAGGTGAGGAGAGGTTATTTCATGTTTTAATGACTTTCACCAAAGACTTTTGGTTCACGGGAAATGAAAAACCTTGAAGAAGCAAGTTTGAAACACTTAGCCAAAATTTAGGTTTTCAAACTTCATAACATGGGGAACATTTTATTGTCCCTTATGTCCCCTTGGGATAGGGACAAGAGGGGTTGAAAAATTCACCCTCCTTTGGGCTTGACAAGTGGCAACTCCTAATTGCATGATAGGAGGGGCTAGAGTGAGGTGAAAAGAGCCCTCATCTTTGTTTAGCAAAGTCACATGAAGATCCCGAGGGAAAAGATGGGGTGGGAATAATTTCATTTTCCCCTTTTTCCCCAAGGGATAGGGACACAAGGGACACAAAAATGTGCCTCAACTTGGAGGTGACTTGTGTCCTCTTGTAAAATTGGCTAAGTATCAACAAAAGTTTACCTTGAGAGAGATCTGGAAGACGATGTTTCCTGAGATCTAGGAGACCTTTTTTGATGAAAATTTATATGAATTCGAATCCCAAAAACCATACATGATAAATGGGATTGGTATCAAGATCTAATTATTCCTACAACCCCATTCAAATAGTTCCTTCTATCTTGGGACAACATGGTGTGCTCTGCTGAAACCGAGCGTCTCTAAGAAGTAATTGAGTCTTGTGAAAAATTTGAAAGTTCCATCAAGTAGAGGATTTATTTATATTTCCAATGACTATTTTTTTGACTCCTAACTCCTTACGGAGCTCCCAAAATGATACAATGAAGCTCAGTACCATTTTCAACTACAAGCTCCTTAACCCTGAAAAACCCACTTTCATTGTTCTTGTTCCTAAACCTACAAAAATTTCCTATATATTCCTAAACCAGTTCAATTAATCTCCAAACAATTCAAAAAAAATTCCAGATGGTTTATGGCTCTCAAATCTATCCCGGAGTATGCACACATGCTCAGAAAAGGCTAAAAATAACCTTTTTAGTTTTATAAGAGATTTAACCTCTGAAAGTGTTGCACCGAAATAAATGAATGACATCATCAAAATGTTTCAAACACTTTGGAAAGGTTTTGTACAATACATATGAGGAATTGCAAGATCAAGATATGCATGAAACAGAGGACATATTGATCCGAGGAGATGTTTAGGAGGGTTTTCAAGAAAAAATTTTGACTTGAGGGAAGTTATCATGTTTCAAGTTTGATTTTGCCCTTGCAAAACACATGACAATAGATCCCCAATACCGCTCTCTATACCCAAGATATTATCATCAAGATCAATTTGTGATAAAATGGTGGTGCCCATTGCACTAGGGAGACCACCAAAGGAGAAATTTGAAAACTATGTTCTTGTCAGATGAACTTTGCCACCACTTTGTCTTGGGAAAAGATATTTTTTTCCCCCTTGTTTGAACTTGTCTTTGCGGCGGTGGTGGTGGCATATTTTTCATTTGAGAAGTGGGAAAAGGAATTGCAAAATTAAAATGTGAAAAAAACACAAGAATTCAATATTTAGTAAATTTAGCAGAAAAGTTAAAGTTTGAAGTGATACTAATAATGTACATTGTACCTACCCTACAAGAGTATGTCTAGGTGTAGTTTCTTCCACTATTAGTGGTTGAATCCTTGTGGATTTTGTTGGTTCTTTTTGAGGTTGAGAATTTTGTTGAAAACTATTAGAGGAATCTATAAATATGCAGTAATGATTAAAAAAAAAGCATGGTTTGATTAATATACATTTTAAAATAATGTATGTTCCATTATTCATAGCTTGATAGACTGATAAGAATACCTCAAATAATTTATGAAGTTCCTTATAACACTTGCAATTGAGTGGGTGTAATAGAACTCATGCATTTTTTTCTCGAAACTGTAGGATTCAGAGATAATTGTACATCCATGTATGAATATACGTAATCCTGGGATGTTGATGACCTTTCATTGCAACTTGTCTTCTTTTATGCAATGTAATTGCTTTCTTCTGAAAGAAAATTGAAAATTATCTGTATTTTACAAATAAATACATGAAGCTATTTTTCAATAATTTAAAATTTCAAGTTACCTCTTTCTCACCATTTGAAAGACAATTTACTCTCATTTCTTCATCAAGTGCATTCAGAATATTAGTATTTTGTGAGTTCAACTCAAGAGAGGGTTCATAATATAATGAAATTATATAATTACAAGATGACAATGTTAAAGTCTCATTGTAAATAGTATATGCAAATCATGTCGTATCCTAAAATCATGTCAGCACACCAATCAAATTGTTGGTAACTTAGGGAACGAAGGATGTAAACAAGATCCCAATATGAGATGTTAGATTGTATTCCCTACAAGACTATTCTATCCTGAAAAAATTCAATCATGGCCTAAAAATGTGTGTTGAACAACTTGCATAGATAACCCCTTCTTGATTTAGAGGAGTTAACAATACCTGCACATTCAGAAAAGGAAAAATCATGTTATTAGCTTATTGTGATAATAATAGAAAGAAAAAATGTAAAAACATATTATTTCCTTTAACATGTACGCCAAAGTGGGACTCCAGATACTTTTTATTTGAGTCTGAGAGTAAGGATTTTGTTATCACAGGTTAACATTCGAGTGTGGAAGGCGGTGTATATCTTCGAGAGATGTCCCAACAAAAATTATCGTAATGTCATCTTGACTGTGAAGACATATGTGGATTTGTCAAAATTGGATAAAATAAATTGCAGCAAACCGGTATTAGTGTGATATTGAGGCATGTAAATTATCCCTCGAAAACAACATTTATCTACCCAAGTCATTGAATGTGCCCTTTAGTTTGAGAAATGTGGAAATTTGTGGGCACATAAGGTTTTTGTATTGAAGTTTGGGTTTATCATGAGACCGAGTTTGAGAGGATGTCGAATGGCATGCCATTTTTGGATTACGATGTAGATGTTTCTACTCTAGAGCTTGGTTCAATATTCATATGTCCTTGGAGCCCGAGGTAGAGACTAGGCGAGATTGGAGTTGGAAGAGTAAGTGAGGAAAAAGAGGGAATTAATGAGGATCCAAGGCTATATATAGGTGAGGGAGGGGTCAGGGCACATGAGAGAAAATGGTTCACTCACTCGTAGCTATACATCCACGGCTGAATGCCATTTACACATGTAACTAGATGACTATGTATGCATTTTCCTTGGCCGCATATGTAACTAGGTGTCTCCAAATGAAGACACATTTCTACATATGCAACCAAGAGGCTATGTACACAGACACCCGATTTTATATGCAACTAGATTCTTGCACATGCATCCGTCTGGATGTATATGCAATCAAGTGTTTGCATATATGTAGATGCTTGGTTACACATGCAACCGGGTGGTTACATCTATAGGCACCCAGTGCATATGTAATCGGATGTCTGTACATGCAACCGCCTAGTTGTGTATGCATCCGTGTAGCTATGTATGCAAATGTTATCCATTTTACCCCCTTTGCAAAATTTGAAAACTTGAAAATGGGACTCGGGCATTTTCATGAGATCATGGAGAAGAAATGATGAAAAATAGGTATTTTCTATGTTCTTGGCACTTGAAATAGTCTTAAGGCATTCTTTCCCCATTCACAGCTTAAAGAATCAAGTACTTAGCCAAATTTTATTAAAATGGATAAAATTATGAAATTTTTCTTTGGGGCACTTCTATACTCTTTACTTAACTCCCTAGATTGACAAAAGTTCTAACAGCTTAGAGAAATTTGAGAAAAATGAGAAAATTGAGATTTTTAGTGTATTATGGGTATGGGGGATGTAAATGGAACTATTTCCTAGGAACCAAGGTTCCCCACAATTTTTTGGAGCCGCAATACTAAGGTTTTAATGTATTGTAGATGGATCAAATAAAATTAGAACAAAGGGTACATGTTCTTGCAAGGGCTCATTGTTCCCGTATTTTCGCTCCTACCGCAAGGCAAAGAGTTCATATTGTGGGTAGAGATGGATTCAAAGGAACAATGTAGATGGGGAATGGTTCTCAAGAAAACTTGTTCCCGTGGAGGCTTGGAAGCCATAAAACAAAGTGGGAAGTTCAATGCGAGATCATGGAGATTTGAGGAACACAAGGAACTAGTTCCTTGCAGAACTAGTTTCTTGCAGGAACTAGTCCCCACATTGGTCTACCCGACCTAAACACATAAGAGGCAACAAGAGTTAGTATTGTGGGGGTTCAATGTAGTGCAGATAAGCAAGGGGTTATAGGTGTCGGGAGTTAAGGAGGAACAAGTTCGAGGGGACGTGAGTTACTCGGGAAGGTGAAATACATACAAACCTAAGGAAAGACAAAGGAGGGCGTAGTGTTGCGGATATGTGAAGAATACGGGTCCCGGGAAATAAACAACCCACTTCCTCGCACCACTAGTACCACGAACACCCATAATATCTGCACTATAAAGGGAAAAGTGATTCTAATTGCATGGAGTGTGATTTAGAAAATGGAACTCGTGTGGACCCTTGACCCCATAAACTTCAAATGGGCATAACTTTTGACCTAGACCTCCGATTTTCACAAAATTGGAATTTTTGGAAAAATTTCAACATCCTCTACGCCATAGAAACTCTTTTTATTATTTTTATTTACGTTAGGTGTGTAAAAATGGGAAAGCATCTCCAAGTATTAAAATAAACAGTTGTAGGTAGCTCAACAACCAGTGTTAATGAGGTATGGTGCCCATTATTTCATTTGCAAGAAATATACAACGAGGAATGGTATTACAAGGTTGCCCATTCCTCTTTCCAGAAATTTAATGCAATTTTTTGGTGTGTGGAAGGAGGAATTCAAGTTTCCCTCTTCTCTCTATCCCATTTCTATATAATGTCAAAGGAGGATCATTTGTAATGTTGGATACTTTTGGAATACAAGGGCATCATTGAAAAGTGTTGCATAAGTGTTCTTGAGTTGCAAGCCTTGGATTGTAATATTGTAATGAATTCACACATCCTTCCTCCATTGTAATGATCTATGCATCATCTTGAAGTAAGAAAATTACTTGTTTTATGGCTATATTCTACCTTAGCTGGTGATTATTGTAATTCTTTCTTCTTCATTTACTTACATGTATGTTGTGTATGTTTCTTCATATTACAAGGTTTATTTCTATTGTGCATTGTGTGAAAATGGGAGTTTAGATGTTGCTCTATATTGTGGTTGTCATTTTTGCCCTCTCCATTATTGTCTTATTCCATTTTCTCTCTTTTAAAAGTATATTTCCCCTTATTTTTGGTGCTATCACATCATGTAGTGTAGGATTTCACTTTCATGCATTTCCCTCTCTCCTTGGTCCCTTAAAATCATAGATTATAGATAGGTAGTTGTATTTCCCTTCCTAGGAGTAATTTAGAAGTAGGAATAAGGAGAGGAAGCTGACCTTCTCTGGAGGTTTGTCTCGGTTGCATGTCCCACAACTTGGAGACAAGACAAAGTTGCCTCAAAATATCAAGTTGTTTATGAATCACGTAAAAGTGTAATTTTGAGCTCTAATAGCAGAAATCTGCCCAGGTTACATATGCAATCGGGTGTCTATACATTTGTGTGTTTATTATTATTCGGGTCACCCTTGTGCTGTTCTTGATGTGCCTTTTCCTGAATAAATTATTCATTAGCATCACTATATATATTTTTCTCATGTTCACCATCAACATAAAATCCGTATTTTACAATTCGCCAAAAAAATCAAGGTTGGATTTTGGTAAGTGGTCTTAAAATTTACCATATGAGTTATAACTATAAAATCTATAATCATATGGTTTTTGACCATTCTTACGTTGAATAAAATCCTTGGATTTCATTTTTTTAGCTATGCATTATGATTTTTAATCAAAATTTGATTCCCACACTTTATTCAAACACTTAAGATAGTTTTGAGACAACCCATTTACTAGGTTTCTAAAATTACCCTTTGGGTATTTTCATTTGGGAAAACACTCTCATTTTATGTTTTTTTGAGAAATTTTCCCATTTATGAAAAATTCTAATTTGATCGAACTAACCTCTAATTTTGTTGAAAATTACTCATAAAAATACTTTTATTGGAAATTTGGAGTTTCATGTGATTTTTAAATTTTTGCTTTGGAGGAAAAGAGAGGAGTAGAAGAAGACAATTAACATTTTTTAAACAAAAACCTGGATCAAGGTATAACTCAAAGTCTTCATCTTCTTTGAGATATTTCAAACAAGTATTCATTTTCCCAAACCATAGAACTATTTTCTTCTTTGCTGAAAGGTGGTGGGTGAGTTTCCTATAAATAGCCAACTCTCCATCCATTGCAACGAGTGTTGCAACTGGAGGTGAAAATGGCTCCCAAGCTTGCTTAAAAGTTTGTTCCAAAGGTCTACGACAAGTTATAGAATCTGAATCATCCTCGAATGTTGTTATTTCTTATGAATGTTTAGACCCTGTGGTAAAATGGTATCATAACAATTACCTTATTGCATATTTTTGTGGTTGCATTCCCTCATAAGATTACCTACAAAACTAGATAAAGAACCATTAGGAGTCCAACGGTATCCTGGTATCAGGTATCTATAACCTCACTAAATGGTTTTATCTCTTTTCCTTTTGTGAGCCTTATTAGCTCCAAGCCCTCCTCCTTAAGGCAACTTATTATTTAGGAAATACCTTTTTAGTTCTTTCTTAGTGGACTCCCAAATTTAGCCCCACCAGCCAGGTTTCATTGAAAATTCCAATTTCGATTGAACTTCATGGACTCCCTGTTCATCTCTAGTTTTTCATTCCATATATAGTTAAACCCATTGACAAGGTGATATGCCATGAGAAAGATCATTTTTTATGCTCGTCCCAAAAAACAAGTTTGTGTCATAGTTGACCTTGCAAAATATTTACAGACCACCTAGATATTCAAGTTAGGTCCCTATGTATCTCTCAAAAGGTGGTTTATTTCAATCCCCAACATGTACTTTCGTTGTCAAGCCCCGCAACACCGTATTCGCGACTATCCCGATGTAACCCTCGGTATCTAATCCCAAAGGTGATCTGTCGAATGATGGTTGGACTACGTTGGGAATAAGAAGGGATCTAGTGTAAAATCCACTCTCATGGTGACACCTACCCCTCTCCTTCCCCCTCTGTCCAAGGATGATTTGGGATCAGATCCACCCCGCTCGTCAATTTCCATTCCTTCCAAACCCTCGTAGATTCAGGTTTTTCCTTCACGATCGATAATTATGGGAATCTCGATTTAACATCTCTCCTCTCGAGACACTCTTATAGGCCACCCCGAGAGGTGTCTCATGATGTGGGAGGAGGTAATGGGTCAAACGCCGCTCCATTCATGTTGAGATTTCTAATTTAGACCAGATCCTCTTGCTAATAATTTTTCCATTCTTGGCTCGGAGGATGGCATACTAGATGGGCAAGGGGAGTTTGATATGTCTGATTTTTCATGAATTTTATCTCATGGAATGTTAGGGGAATTATAGAACCCTCTTGAAAATATTCTGTTCTTTTATCTTGCCAATGTTTTAGTTGGCTTGATATTATTTGTCTGCAAGAAATTAAATTTTTGTTTTTTTGCTTGTGAATATGCTAACTTGTATTGCTCTAGATTTTTGCATTTTCATACTCAACACATTGATGGCAAAGGTGGCACTAGCATTTCCATAGCCCTGAAATTCTCAACATTAATCACCTCCTTGGGCTAAGATCCTTCAAATCGGGCGTGTGGGTGATTATGGTGATTAATGATCTTTCATTTGGTATTCTTAATGTTTATGCTCCTAATGATGGCTCTGAAAGAACGACATTATGGAAATGGTTAGGTGACAACTTGCCTTTAGCTTATTGGATGGTGTGTGGTGAATTTAATATGATAGAACATTCAGATGATAAAATCAACACCATCCTTATGTGTTGGTGTGTCGATGAGCGTGCAAATTGGTATTTCTTTAAAATTCGTTGGGGGCTTTCTAATCCTTTTCTCAGACGGTGACATGAATTTAAGGCTTAAGCTTGGTATACTTAGACCAATCTTTGAGAAGGATGCAATCGGTATTTAAAATACTTGATCATGTAATTCTCTCTCAATAACCTATATTTTATTTTGACACAAGGCTTCACCCCTATCATGGTGTGGTCAAATGTGCTTTTGTCGATCATCATTTGATTTATTTTAAGATTATTTGGCATGGGGCCCCTTTCAAAGTCCCATCTAATCAATTCCTTCTTAATGTTTATTTTCTAAGTCACTGGGTGTGGTCTCACTTATTGCTAAAGTTTGGAACATGACACCACATCTACCTTTTGCTACTAGTTGGAATAAGTGGTGGGAAGTGGAGATTCAATGCACCACCCTATTCCTTCACTAGTTCGGTAAGCAGTTACTCAAGTGCGTAAACGGGTGGAATTGGCTCTACACAAATAATGTAGAAGGATATCTATTCTTCTTGTGTTCTAATGCTTTCAACATACCTCTTCAATTACAAGATGTTGATACTTGGCACAAGATCAAGCTCATGGAATCTCACTTGGCCTATGCATCGCAGATCCAGTCGAGGGTGCACTGGCTCAAGGTGGGAGACAACATGTCAAAGCACTTTTTCAAATCCCTCCGAGCCAAGCATACTTGTCAAAAAATCAAAGATATTCAAGTTTCTCAAAAGTAGATCACATATTTTCTGATATCTCAAATGCCTTTGTTGAGCATTATCGGTTAGTCTTCCAAGCTCAAGAGGCTACGAATGAGTGAGCTACCGCTTTGTAACAATGTATCGAGGTGGTTTTGGTCAATATTTCTCCCAAGGATTGTGAAAATTGTAATGCTCCTCTTTCTTTAGATGAGATTTATAATGCTTTGTTGTGCCTAAATGATGATAAATCTTCGAGACTAGATGGCTTTCCTTGTGAATTCTACAAAGCGACATGGTCTTTTGTTGGTCTAGACCTACTTTGGGTCTATAATGAAGCTCTCCAATCCAATTCTTTAGGAAGTTTCATCAAGGAAACATTAAATTCATTCCTAAAGTTGGTGATCCAAAGAAGATTACTAGTTGAGGCCTATCACTTTGTTGAATGTTTCATACAAAATTCTTGCTAAGGCTCTGGCTCTTCGCATTGTCGATCTTTTACCCAAGATTGTTCACATCGAGAAGACGAGATTTGTCAAAGGCTGCTACATACTCGATAATCTTTTAGTTTTTGGGAAGGAATGGAATGGGATCGGTTGTCTCTACAATGTCCTTTATTTTTCAAAAAATTGACTTTGAAAAGGCTTATGATCGTATCGAATGGCCATTTATTTTGGCTATGCTCACAACTTTAGGATTTGGAGAATTTTTACCTCAATAGTCTAAAATTTGTTCTCCAATGCATTTTCTTTCCTAACTATAAATGGGCATAAGTCCACCTCGATTGGCCTCTTCCTCTCTCTATCGAAAGGGGTGCCCTCTAGCGCCGCCCTCTATTTTTCTTAAATGACGATGCTCTTTGTTATCTCATTGATTGATGTGTTGATCATGACCGCATTCGGGGAATTTTTTTCCGGATCATGAGACTCAACTCATTAATGAACACTTTGTTGATGACTCTTTTCTTACCCTTGCTGAATCTGAGAAGAATGTGGTTTTATTTTTTGGTTGCCTTGACATTTTTATCTTGCTTCAAGATCCAACATTCAGATGGCTAAGACATTGGGCTATCGTGCTTTCTTGGCCGATGCCTAACTGGTTGAAAGCTTACCCCTAGAAGTGGATAGGATGTGGAGAGTAATTTAAATTTTTGGGCATTCCTTTTTCCTTTGATAGTGATTTCACTACTCTATGACAGTATGTGATCGACAAAGTTGAACATAAAGTTTCTCGGTGGTCTTCTAAACCCCTTTCCTTAGACGGTAAATTCCAGGTGTGTACCAAGATTCTTGCAGCCACCCATGTTTATTATTATGTGTGTTGGTGCCCATCTAGGGATTCCTTCGCCAAGATTTCCAAGATGCTTCAGACTACCTTTGGTGTAAAAGTTTTGGTTTAGTTAGCTTTCATCGGGTGGCCTAAGAAGTGTGTTGTTTACCCCATGATCAAGGTGGAATGGGAATTATTGATGTTTACAGAAAAGCGTGGCTTTATGCTCTAAATGGTGGTGAGTTGTCTTTCTAGAAGTCAACCCTAAAAATTATGCTTTAGCGTTATATTTCTTCTAGTGCTCTTTATAGGAAAAAATGTTGGAATAATATAGGGTTGCACACTTTAATTATCACTAGGGATCCTATTAAGATTTATGGAACCTTCATCACTAAAAGCATATGGAAAGATTTTGAAACTGTGAAACCCCTATTATGTTGGATTGGTGATGGATTTCACACTAGGCTCTCTTTCAATTCCTAGAATATCTGGTGGTCTCCCATCATCATAGATGATAGTCTTCCTCTTACGGAAACTTGGGAATCAAACATCCTCGAATATATCACAAGGGTATTCACACCATTTTGGATTTGGTTTCCCGTAGAGACTAGATTTCCTAGCCCGAGCTCAAGACAAAATTAATCTTTCCAATTCAAACCTTTTGTCTATCTCGCAAAATTCAAGAATTGATGCGATGATGTCATGCTCCAAAACTCGAGGCTTAAGCCTCTGGATGTATAAAGGGCGTAGTTGATAGTGGAATCATGATATTGTTTTTTTCCGCTACAATTTCGACACCATTTACCAGCTATTGAGCCCCATCACACCTTCCATTTCCAAACTCAACACCCAATGGGTCCTATAATTTGCATAGTCTACATGAATTTGTAGGATTTCCCGTGCTTGGAACTCCTTGCTTGAGCCTAAATTTAACCATTTTCTTTGGTGCCTTATTTATTAGGGCCTTCTTGTTGGCGAACGTCTAAGTCACATTAGAATTCCAAATCCTAAATGACCTTTCTTCTCTAGACTGAATCTTTTAAGAATTGTTTTTGGTTTTGTCCATTTGCTTATGCCATAGGGTCTTGGATTCATTCATTCTTTCAACCCTACCACCTTGAGTTCTTTCATTGGTGTTTGGATTTGTTTGGATATTTCAGCCCTTGGCCTAATTATATTGATAATCTGTGGCAATTATTTAGAGCTTGTATTCTATTTCATATTTGGAAAGCTCAAAATTTTATGTTATTCTAGAATGATCAATCTGTTTCTTTATTCTCCACTAATGACAAAGTGGTTATATTGTCTACTGTGCGTATACAAATTCAAGCTCAAGTAGAAAAAAATCTCTAGAATTTTCTCACTTCAAGGAAGTTCTCATGCACTAGGGGAGTGCATCATGCATGATGATTCAGGTCCCTCCTGACCATTTTCCACCGCCACCTCTACCATCTCTACCTCTCGTGGCCTCATCCACTAGGAATGTGTTGCGAAGCCGCTCTCTTAGCCACTAATCTACCTTTCCCTAGGCTCTTCGCTTCAGCTCCATCCTCTTCTAGGTCAGGTTGGATCCCTCCTCCACGGGGAAGGTCAGGAAAGCTCTATGTGGTGGGCCTCTCCTCCACCTAGAGTTCGACACTTGCTGGCTCTCTACCCCCTGGTTGGGGAATTATTGTGCCTTTATTGATGCAAATGCTGCGGATCCAAGATGGATTATAGGCTGATCCTCCTCAACCGAGCCATCAGTGGATAATTCATCCCTCCTCGGGATGATACTCTTTTTCCTCCCAGAGTAGTGGCTTGTGCCTAGTGCTCTATGATTTTATGGAACTCTTGTGCTTTCTATTTTCCCTTTGGGTGATTTTTGGTGACTACGCGACATTTTTGTGGGACCGTGAGTTTTCTATTTGCCCCTACTCTTGTAACTCTCTTTTATTTTAATTAATATAAAGGGAAGTTCCTATAGTAAGCATCCATGGAAAGTGATTGAAATCAAAGGGTTTTTTAAAGGCATCTTGTTAGGTGGGGGTGACCAGTTGTCACTATAGGGGTGACGCATCACAAATTTTCCTTTCGCTTGCGCTACTACTTTTCACTTCTTGACCACCATTCAAATCCTTGTTTATATCCTTTGTTGGGCTCATTGGCCATATACCAATTGAACTATGGAATCACTTGCTACATGGGGCATAAGCCCTTGTCTTGAGACACATGTGCTCTATGCTACAACATCCACTTGGATAATTATCACTTCCCTACCATGCCATATAGTGCCCATTTAATGTGCAACACGTAGCCTCTTATTAGCAAAACAATCTCTCATCACTCCCGTGAGCTCCTTTCACCAAATATTAGTTTCCATCTGTCGTTATCATGTTGCTATAGATTTTTTTGTAAGTTACCAAGTCATGTGGTGGTTCATCATCACAAGCTCTCAAGATCCTCCAAACTACCTAGTCTTAAGGTCACATTCAAGATGACCATGCTCTAATCTCAACTATTGCCACCGATATTCTTAACTCGCTAGTAGTCCTGCCTTGAACCTCTAGGAGTATCTTAAGTGCCTTGTTATGCATGTGACCATACACAAATGCTTATCTAACCCCAAGGGCCAATTCCTACCTAATGGGCACTTTCTTTTGATCAAAACATAGAAGGCTTGTAACTTTCAAAAACTAAGGGCTATATGGATGATTTTTTTCTTCACCCTTTATTTTTTAAGCTCTTCACATTGGTACCATCGAATTTTCTATCTAAAACTATTTTTCTAAAAATCAAAATTTTTACCTAAAAAACCTAATTCAATACATAATTCTCATTGTTTCAAACTTCAAACGATTGTAAATTTTGATTCATTCATCGGATTGAGGTGCCTTTTGAAAAATTTCATGTTTACATGTTTTACATTTTGGTCACTTTAGATTAAATTCATTCTATAACAAACATACAATTTTCTCATTTTTTTAATAAAAGTTGAAATATAAATGAACATGTAACACACTATTTATAAATTCCCTCTTGATTACTATTGGGGGCTTCTTGTTTTAGTGTTATATAGAGTTTGATATTGCCTCTTAAAATTTATTTTTCACATAACAACACTTTTTGGGAATAAATTCATTGTAGAACTGCAAAATCTAAGCAGCTTATGGGGATAATTTTTTCAACTTCTCAACAATTTTTCACTTTTACATTTTGTAATAGATTCAAGCCACAACCTTTGCATTAACCACTAATTATGAAACACCATGCTCTTTTCTAAATTTTGTGCACTTCGTAAAGACATGATTCATTATGTAGAAGATAATAAGAAACTAAAAAGCAACTTATTATTCCTTAACTTCGGAAAGGATGTCTTCATACACTCACAACACGACACACAATTACACATTTGCAACATCATATTAACACACCATCTATCGAGCCTAGTCCATATATTGTCCTTGATGTAACACATATAGATTCCGATTCACTAGAATTTGATTCACATCTTATACCCGATGCATTTGTTGTCACAACCATCTGCAATCCCCACATTATATCCATTTACAATCATGCTTGGCTCATTTGAGAAACACAAATTTTTATGGTTCCCACATACTCCATTCCATGGGTCACCTTGGCAGAGGTATTGTATGCACCCATAGAGTATTATTTCACCTATCTAGCCTATTTTTGATTGCTTGACATGACATAAGCTATAAAATCGGTGCTTCAACATCATTGGGATCATTTCATGTGATCTCACTAGTATTTGTACACTAATCTTTGAGAGGACACTAAGCAACATATGAGTTCCTTCACACATTCTCCCAAATTTAAGAAACTTAAGACCGCACTAGACAAATATGATACACTTGACACATCATTAGATGATTCCTTGCATTCATTGTTTGTGTACATAAAACTAAATCATATGCGGTTGTCTTCTGTCATCATTTAAGTTCACCTATGATAGATTTCAATTCATTTGTGGTGTTATCATAATTCTTTGCATTTACACTACATGTGTGGTTCTTTTATCATCCAATGCATCGTCAACACACTTGTCATACTGTTTAGTAGTGCTTCCTTGAAAAATTGATTTTAACATTTAATGTATCATATTCTTTATTTTTTTGGTCTACATATTATGCTTGCACCTATTTATAAAGTGCCATTGGGGGTTATTAATTTTATCCTTATCTACTTTTGCGTGTGTATTATACTCGTACACATTTTGTTTCCAATTATTGGGTCCTTTTTTCTCTTATATCCATTCGATCCTTCCTATAGCTCTTAGCTATTTGTGAGATATTTTCTATAATTTTGACACCTATTTTGATAGATTGATAGTATACTTGAGCTATACTAGTATCTCCAACATATGTCTTTTTTTTTGAATAATGGCTTCACTCCAATCATAAAGATATTTCCTATATATTCAAGACCTCTTTGACATATTGATTGTTTCTTTGGAAATATATTGGTATCCTTGAAATAATTTGGATAGAGTTTGCACAATTTAACACACAATAATAAGATTCCTTCAATTAATTACATACAAAGTGGAACATATTGCATATATATAGGTCCTGGTTTTCTCCTATTATTTAAGATGCCTATAACTAATCAATCATAAAATTACTCAAGTTGATTTAACAACTTGTAATAAAATTTACCTAATTATGCGGGTTGTTGTAACTCACAACAACTCACTTACTATTATATAATATAATTACTCAAAACAATAATTTACCACACATAAATTATTAATAACCATGTGAGTACTATCCAATGATTTCCTAACATTCCTCCCTTAGTAAAAACATGGTAGAAACACAATCACATGTCTTCTATAGTGTGTCGCCTCCGTGTGCTCATGACATTGGCCCACCACTCAAATTGAAGGTAGATAAGGAACACATCAACCTCTCATCAACCATGCACTACTGGGAACTAATCGGACTAGACCAAAGGTGGGAAGGTCATGAAAACGAACCATCTATATATCAACCATGCACTTTGTTGGGAACACATGGACCAAACCAATGTGGGAACTATTAACATGGACTATTTGTTCAACTTCACAAATAAATGGTTTCATACAAAACTGAAAATAAACTAAAAATGAAAAAATAAGTATTCGATCATATCAACACAACACAATGAAAAAAATATCTGAAAAAACATTGAAAAGCATATACCACAACTTCATTGGTGGCCCAATCATTTTTGGTTGGTGAGAGGATGTTGATTTTCCTCCTTCCTCTGGTCAATGTTGTTACACAACAAATGCGATCTTGAAGTACATTTACTTCCGCATTGTGTTTATTCTCTCCCCCCGCACAATGCAATGTGAAACACTTCAATAGATGTTGGGTTATGTCTAAAGTATGTTTGTAAGGAAAATTTCATTTTAAAATTTTTTTAGACACTTATAAAATGATATGTTTGGATTTTGATGCACAATGACTCTATTTTGACAGTTGACATTAACTAGACTCTTGATTTTCACAATAAGAAAATGTAGATTCAAGACGAAACTTAAGATTTTATTTTTAAAGACCAATTCTAATATTACTTTTACTCATAATTAGAATTTTAACAAACAATACTAGAATCAATAACTAAATCTATACAAAACTAATTTTGACATTATTACAAACTCTACTTTAATAATGGATCTTTATTGTTTTAAATGCATTTACTAATACCATTTGATACTTCACTCTTGACATCAATTTTTAGACTCTAAAAAAATAATTGACTAAATAAAATAAATCTCGAGATAAAGAAACACCTAAAACTCAACATATAAGTAAAGAAATAATACCACTTCATATGACATGCTTATTGCAAATGCAAGTGAATTCAAGAAGATAATGAGGCATGAAGTTGTGATCTAACTCTTATATATATTTTCTTGCAGACGACAATTATATGCAGAGAGGACGGAGGAGGAGATCCTATCATGCAATGTATGGCGTGGACTTAACAAGTGGAACAAATGGATAATGGAAAATTTGTAGAAGTATGCGTGAATTAATAACAAGTAAGCAACAAAACATTGATTTCGTGGATATGTATGCACTCAAGCGAGGATCTCGTGGTACAATAGCCAATGGATATTTTACCAAAATAGCTTACTATTGCCAAAAACTATTAGTCTATGCAAAAACAAACTTTAATATTCTCGAATAAACTACATATGAAACTAGTCTCCAAGAAACTACCATGCACAAGGCAATCAAGAAGATTGAATTACCCCTTTGCAATTAAATAAACATATTGTCTCGGGAACAAATGGTGCTCTAATAGAAAATGAAATAATTTGGATAGAGATGAGTTTGCACAATTTAACACACAATAATCGGTTTCCTTCAATTAATTACGTACATTGGAACATATTACACATATATAAGCCTAGTCTTTTCTTATTATTTAGGAGGCCTATAACTACTCAATCATAACAATTACACAAGTTGTTTTAACAACTTATAACACACTTAACCTATTTACACGTGTTAATGATGATCTCTTTTCACTTTCAATGGTAATTATCTTCTCCAATTTATCCAATGCATTCCAAAAAGTATTCTTTTTGCACTTTCAGTGGTGTTGATAGTTTTGAACCCATCATGTGCATTTTGTAGTGTTCTCCTCTACACCTTGAGTGATGATGATGGTTTGTAGCCCATTGTGTGCATTGTACATAGAGTTGTACACCATTTTTTATTCATTTGTTTGTACCTTCACTAGTGGTGATGGTCTCATGCAACCCATATGGTACATATCTCTTCAACATTTAGATGTTATGCTTGCGTATTGTTCTACTTCATGGGATGCCTTGAACATATCCCAAAACCTCTAGCCTCAATTTTTTTCTCGATCTTATAATTTTTTGAGAACCTTGTTGTGACTCATTTTTTTCTAGTTTATACTTCATTATATGTGGGTACCTCATCAATTATAGTTTTTAGGACCCATTTTTTTAGAATTCTTATCTTTTTTCTTGTAGACAATCCTTCCTATGTTGTTAGGGGTGGGGGTTGGGGTCGGTGCGTTGTTCTATATGCACCACTATTAAGTTAACTTAGGTTAGTTTAACTATATTGACAATGTTTTGTGGACATCTCTAGGAATAAAATATGATAGGTGTGTAATTTAAGCCATAAACATTAATTTCCACCAAAATTAATGCATGCCACCTCTAAGTGGGCCATTCACATGTGCCTAATAAGTGGCCAATAAGGAAAATGAAGCTTTCTCTTAAAAATACTATTTATACTCCCTTATCTCTTTATATATTCATGTAACATGTGGCAAAATTTTGCGATATATTATCCTTTCCTTTATTAATGATGTTTTAACTTGGTGTGAGATATAACTATGAAATTTATAATCTTATGGGTGTAGACCATTCTTACATTATATTAGAGCCTAGGATTTCCAATTTTCAGTTTTGAATTTATGTTTTAAAATCAAATCTTAATTCCCACACTACTTACCAAGCCCCTAACATAGTTTTTGAGCTAGTGTAAATACTAGGTTTCCAAGATTACCGTTAAGGCTTTTTAATTTGGGAAAAAATGAATTTTTGTGACATTTTCCCATTTTTGAAAAATCATGTTTTATTCAGGGGCCAACTACTATTATTATTGAATGGTGCTGAAGAAATCATGAATTTAATTATTATGGGAATTTAAGATTATGTAGTGAAAACTTTATCAAAATTTGAAGTTTCAAATTTAGAGGAAACATGAAGAGCAACAAAGGACAATTAAATGTTATTCGTTATTTACAATAACATGGATCAAAACATAACTCAATGCATTCATCTTGTCAAGTATTTTGTTTTTCCAAATTGGAGCATTGAGGTACCCATGACAATAATTAAAGTTGATGGGAAGTTGTTAGGTGAGGATGGAAACCTACCACTACCGGGTTGACACCATTGAAATCCTCCACAACCACCCATTGTGGCCACTTTTCCATCATTTTTCACCTTTTTCCACAACTTATATCCTTGTTCAACCCCATGGAAATATACTAATCAAACTTTAGAACCACCCACTACATAGGTTGTTATCCCCTTGCCTTGAGTCCCCAATCCTATGTTCTTCACCATCCACTTTGCCAAGTGTCACTTTCTTTTCTCCTATTCACCGTGCATTGCCTCTCATCTCTACAACAACACATGGCCTCTTGTCAAAGCATAATATTGTTCATCGTTATCATGAAACCCCTCACGAAATCTTGGCCATTCCCATGACCATATCTCTTACCATACTACATGACACCCTCACATTGTTATAGTTGTGATCCAAATTTAGATCTCAAATGTACCCAATTCATGTGATTCATACTTATAATCACTTTTTAAGGCATTTCTTGTAAAACAAATTAGATAAGATAGTTCCCAGGATTTTACCATGTATGGAATTCATAATATGTATGTTTTGAGTACATATTTGGTTTCCCCTTGAAAACTACCCGCTTTCAAATAAATGAGACCCAAATTTGAGTTTGTATAAAAATTTATGGCCTTTGGAAGTTAGATGGAATTTTTGGTTGTAGAATTTCCCATGAAACGGGTGGAAGTTATGCGGGTGTTAATGGCAATTGTGTAACCATCTTGACAGTGTGCAAGTGTTTCGACAGCTTTTACAAAGCACCATAGAGGTTGTGCAATTGTCCTGTCATTGAAATTGTTGGTTTCACCATGTGTCGAGAAAAACGTGGATTGAAGTTTCAACTTCCATAATCCATTTCTTGAAATTCTTAGTGATTTCTAAAGGAAAAGGGGAAAATTGTGGGACAAATGGATGTTAGGAATGATCAAGAAACAATACAATTTTTTTGGAATTGGATCTTCCATTATCATTAAGGAAGTTAGGGGTCTTTATTTAGAATCAATGGTTCTTAATAATTAATGATGTATTCTTGTTTTGTAGTGAGAGGGAGAATGTATTTAACATGTTAGAAATCTTATACAAGCTTTAGAGCCGGTGAGAATTGAATTCCTACCTAAAAAGGCCATGAAATTGGCACCATATTGTACAAAACTATAAATTATATAGTGAAAGGGGAGTGTTGTTTCCTCACCCAATGGAGTTTTTTCCCGATCGAGTTTCTCCATGATACTTCTTCCATTCATGGGTATTTGCAGTTGTTATTACTTCTTTTGTATGTGTTACATGTTGTACACATTCATTTCCAACACTTAATAACTCTGTTTATATGCAAATTGTTGGTGTGAGGTACTTGCCTTATCACTCGGGGCATTGTCCACCTCACATGGTGAGTCATCTCACTTAGGTGAGGTCATAGGTCTTTAGGAGTTATATGACATATGAAAATTCCGTCATGGAACCCGTCATTTTCATATGCATTACAAACATCATATGAGTTACATTCCATCTTGGTAATTGTAACTCCTTTTTCCCTCATGGAGGGAATGATTGTCCAAGCATGGGAGTTACACAACACTCCCATATGTACCCTCTTATTTTGATCTATGAGTATGAGTAGACTATTTTTTCCTATGCATGATTCTTATTGTTTGATTAATCTTGCTGATTACTTGGAGCTTGTTCTATATCACCGTAGTACAACCTTGTTGATGTGTATGGGTTTCCGCTTTGATCCTCACAAGACAATCTTACATTGTACCAAATATGCAATTAGGTAAATGTGTACTCACATTTATTAGTTGCTAAATACTTCCTAGTTTCATTTTTATCACTTCTCATGCAATTTTTAATCGTGTTAAATCTGGATTAACATCTCTTATCTTGGATTTTTTGTTGTTTGTGGTTTGTTTGTGCATGTACAATTTTAGGAGTTTTATTGCTAACTTGGCTAGTCACAAATACATCTCATGCGAACATATCTAGTTGGAGTTATTTATGGTTGGTTTTATTGGAAAATTTTCGTTAAAAGTTCATTTTTTTGAATTTTTTCTTGTTTTCATCTAGCTCCTCCCTCCTTTCTTAAGTGATCAACACCGGCTTCTCCACCATTCTCACCGAGCTCCCTTCCTTGCCAACTCGAATGAACCCCTTCCCGGCTCGGTGAGCTCCTCCTTTGACTTGACGAGGTCTCTCCTTTGGTGGCTCGGTTGTGGTTACTTCACTCACTCGAGATCATTAAAAATTGGTTTGCGTTTTGTTTTGGGCTCAACCACTTTGACATTGATCTCACTCTACATTTGCCTTGTTCATTGGAATCGTCCGTCTTTCCATGCCTCTCTCGTGCTCATGTTGGCCTCTAATCTCTATGAACCCTACATCATGTTGGTGCCTTGTTCGACGCGATCATTTCAACCCTACGTGTGACCTTGCTAATTTTCATTCACTCGGCTCGCTTGGTATCATTTTGCCTTTGGCTTACTTACTCAAACTACCCCACTATGTAGTGATCCAGTTCCTTGGCTTGCTCGACTACCCTCACTTGTCTCATTGGGTTCATACTTGGGCCCCTATACCACTGCACCACGTGGCACTTCTTCCTTCTATGTTTGAATGCTACTTTCCCTCCCTTTTTTTTATCTTTTCTTTTTTTTTTTATACCTAGGTTATTTAATTTTAGCTTAGGTCCTTTTTTAATAGGATAGCTTAACCAATTAAACTAGGGATTTTTTAATTGTTTAAAAGGAAGAAAATATTATCTTGAGTAGGTCAATTAATTAAATTTAGAGGTAGTTATTTTTGCTAAAATTTAGTCCCGTTATTTTTTTAATTACATTAATTGGGAAAATTAATTGCAAAACTAGTGTTATTGGGCATTTCTAATTGTATGGGTGTTTAGGGGTGTTTTTTTGCTTTCTGGAAGATTTTATTGCGTTTCAGGAGTATTTTGGCTCATTTTGAGTCATTTTATCCTTGTAACGCTCTCGTTATTGCTTGTGGGATAGTGAGAGCATATGCCACAACCTTGCGGCAAGGAAGTTTCTTACGATGTGAGACACCATTTTCACACGAAACTAGTTTTCTCTCCCTTATTCTTGTTTTCACTCATTTCGTGCTTTCTTGCAGTTGTCGAACCTGCTGCATGATCACTCAAAACTTGATTATGGTCTCCACACTTGGACATTTTTATGCCGATTGCAAGGTGAGTGGCTGATTGTTTCATGACGCACATTCACATCTGATTGTAATCAACACACTAAACTATAAAGTTCCGTAAATAGGGGGTGAAAATATTGTTCTTGGGTGTTGTGTGTGTACTTCCTTTTAGTTTCTACATTCTCGTTTTCTCTCTCTTCATGATGAATCTTAGTGTTGTAGCTTTGCTTACGCCATTTAACTTCTTCAAATGAAAATCTAAGATGGTAATTAAAATAAGGGGTAAAGGGTTGTTTCGCATCACTATGAGAGTTGAGACTGAACTTGATGATGATCCTGAAAAAACTAAGTGGTTAAACCAATGTGACGAAGCCTTAGGTCTTATTTGTATGTCTGCTTCTCATGACTTGCTCTTTTACATTGAGTCTTCCGACACACCTAATGAAGCATGGAAAATTTAAACGATATGTTCAAAAATATGATGACATGAGAGCACATGCGTTGGAAAATCAATTTCTAGGATTAACTCCTTTGTGAATTTAATAACCTACATGTCTTCTTCTCAATTTTTTCCACACTATATTTCTCTTAAAGGAATGTAAAGTTGAGAAAAAGGAAGCCCAATTGATCTTGGCGATTCTTTCTACCTTCCATGCCACGAAATAAGCTCTAGGGACTACTTGGAAAATTCCCTCATTTGACAACTTCTCATCCCAACTCATTCGAGAACAAGATAATTTGATTCAAATGGGAGCACTCAAATCCAAGTCACATTCCCTTATATTAAGTACTTGGTAAGGAAAATGATAAGAAAAATGAAAATAAGAAAGAGAAAAAGGACCAACCAAACCCAAACCAAATCTAGCACAAACGCTTCTACTTCTGAGCTCAAAGCAAAGAAGGAAAAGTGTAAGTGTTCCTATTACAAGAATACTGGACATGAGGAGAATTAGTTTATGAGAAAAAAAATAGATCACCTAACTCATTTACATGAGAAGAATAATATAAGTGTTCCTAAGTCTATTAAATAAAAATGCTCTGAATTTTGAGTCTTCCAAAAAAAGGAGTCTAAATCTTAGAAGAAGAAAGGAAAGACCCTTGTACATAGAGTTTCTCCTTCATTGATGTGGATCATTTATTCTGATGCCTCACACCACATGGGATCTTTACATGTTGAGTTTTCCAACATCGAGCCATGCGGAGCCAAATCACTTTGGGTGATGATACTTCGGTTTCGGTTTCTAATAGTGGATCAGTAGAAGTAGAAGGTGGAACATTTAACCAATTATTGAGTGTTCCCGATATCTCTACCAATCTCCTATCGGTTTACCAAATCAATCATCTTGGTGAAGGAATGTGAGTGTAGTTTAATTTTAAATAAGTGATTATTCATGAGCTTCACAGTGAGTCTATACTGGCTAAGGGAAATGTTAATCATCTGTCACGATTATACACATTCTCCAACTTTACTTCTGATTCGATGCCCACTACCTTTCTTACTCATGCATATGAGGTCAACAAGCTATGCCATGAGCATTTGGTCATCTAAACTATCGTTACATTGAAGAGTTGATCCAAAATGAGATGGTCAATAGGTTACCCCACATCAAATTTTCTAAGGGTCCTTATGAGGGTTATGCCCTCAGAAACACCCCGAAGAAAGTTTTGGCAAAGGAAAATCCTGGAGAGCTTTTGGTCATTTGGATCTTGTTCATAATGACATTTTTGGCCCTTTCCCATCTCCTTCATTTATTAGAGATCTTTATATACTTACCTTCATTAATGGATTTTTGCATTACACTTGGGTGTATTTTCTCAAACAAAAATCTAAAGTTTTTTGACCACTTTCAAGACTTGAAGATTCTTGCTGAGAAACAAGCTAAAAGGTCTATCAAGGTTATTTGAACCGATAATGAAGGAAAGTATGTGAGAAATAGGTTTGAATATTTCTATACCTTCGAAGGGATTACTTTGCATATTACATTTTCTTACAATCCTTCGCAAAATGGAGTTACGGAAAGAAAAAATTAAATGCTTAAGGAGATGGAAACTTGTATGGTTCACTCTAAATCCTTTCCTCTGTAGTATTCGGTTGAAGTCGTGAAATGTGCTTGCTAGATTCAAAATCATGTTCCACATAAGGAAGTAAGAGAAATGACACCATTTAAAGCCCGGTTCGACAAAAACATGATGTCGAGCACCTTCATGCCTTCGAGATAAAATGATATGGCCTGGATTCCCAAAAAGAGACAAGGCCTTGGAACCATAGTCCAGACCTTGTATCTTTGTTGGTTATCCCGATGGTATGAAGGGTTATAGATTTTTGAACCCTACTACTCATCAAATTTATATTGAGAGAAGTGTGAATTTTGATGAGTCATCTTCTACTTCCACTTCTCCACCTACTGAGGTCCTTTTTCCTCTCTATGATTCTGATTCTTACTCTTTTGATGATGATCTTGTTGAGTCTCATCCTCCTAATCCTCCTGATCCTCCCACTCCTCCCGATCCTCATGCTTAAAAATCTTCTGATTTTGACATTACCGATGATGAGGGATTTGTACCTTCTCACTCAAATGAATAATCTATAGAATATGAGCATGAATCTCCTCTTGGTCCTTTTTGGGCTAGGTAGACCTTGTAGAGTTATGTATATTAGATAGGGGATCATTCAGATGAGAGAAAAACTCATTCTCGAGTTCACTGGATCCCAAAACTTCGTCACCTCTGCTTCCAACCCTTAGTCTTTCCAGGACCTTTTGGGATTCTTGAGTGGGATTATATCATGGACAAGGAATATTCCTCACTCATAAAGAATGATACTTGGGATCTCACCCTTTTCCGAAAGGAAGAAAAACATTCAGTGTAAGTGGGTGTACCAAATAAAGTATTGTGCCGATGGGGACATTGAGAAGTATAAAGAACGATTTGTAGCCAAGGGTTTCTCCCAAGTAGCTAATAGAACTAGAAGCTAATGCTTTTGTTATTATTCATAGACCAAATGATCTTTATTTATACAATATGATATTGACTTATTCTTGACAGGTGTGTGTGCGATGACAGTGGGAGACAAATGTACGGAGGGTAATGTGATAATTGACAATAGACTAAGTCTAATATGGACTTAATATAACATTCCCCCTTATTACATTGTTCTTACAAATGGATCCTGAAAAAAATCAAATTTCACCTTGCCTAAAGGCTTAGTGAAAACATATATAATTTGTTTTTAAGTATGACAATACTGTAGCTAGATATTGTGGTTTAAGACTTGTTCTTGAATAAAGTCACATTGTACTTCAATGTTATTTGTTGTCTCATGATGCACTAGATATTTAACAAGCTTCAACACACCTTGATTGTCGTAGTGAATGACTGATAGCTTGTCATTATGTATGCCCATATCTTATAGAATATGACGAAGCCAAATTAATTCACAGATAGCCCCTCATGTGACACGATACTTAGATTCAATGGATGATAATGCAACAAATTTCTAATTCTTATTTATCCCCAAAACTGGTCCTGATCTAAAATGAAAAACATATCCTGATGTTGATTTTCTATAATCAATGGATCAAACATAGTCTGAATCTATATATCCTTATAAGAATAATTGTGAGTTCTTATTATATTACAAGCCATAACTTAATGTGCCTTTGACATATTGTATAACTCTCTTTGTTGCTAACCAATGACACTACTTTAGCTCCTACATGAACCGTGAAAGATAACTAACAACAAAGAAAATGTCTAGCATGGTATATGTTAATTAAATGAGACTTCCAACACGTTTCTTTTAGTGAGTTTCATTAACTTGAGGTGAATCCTTGAAACAAGAAAGTTGCAATCCTTTTTCCATTGGAGTCAACATTGGCTTGAAATCTGTCATCCCATACTTCTCAAGGAGGGCCATGGAATACTTCATCTGACCAACACAAATGTGATTTTCCTTATGCCATATCTCTAAGCCAAGACAATAGTGCAAAGAGCCCCAAATCCATCATGTTAAAAAAATTCTTGAGATCATTCTTTACTTCATCAATGAGATTATCCATGCTCCCTGTGATTACAAGATCATCTACATAAAGAACAAGAATAACAATCTCATTACCTATTTTCTTGATGAGTTGTATGATGAATCATCAAATACCGGGTTTATTTTTTAGAGATTTTTTCTTTGGTTACAAATATGACTTTCATTTAATCGACCCTTGCCATCGCTACCGCAAACAAACGGGAAGTCCTTAAAATGGATGTTAAGAGTTCCTTCCTTCATGAGGACCTAGAGGAAGAGATCTATATGGAATAACCCCCGAGTTATGTCCATGATTCATCCCTTGTTTAAAAGTCAAAGAAGTATATTTATGGCCTTAAGCAAGATCCTCGGGATTGGTATGCCAAGATGGAATACTTTCTTCTTTCACTCGACCCTAATGTTTACATTATGCAACACGATGACTCCATGCTCATCCCATTTTTGTATGTTGATGACTTGTTGATTACAAGTAGATCTTCCTCAATCATTGATTATGTGAAGACTTCCTTAGCCAACAAGTTCTCCATGACTGAATTAGGTTTGCTTCACTACTTTCTTGGGATAAAAATTTCACAATTTGACTTGGGAATTGTGATTACACAAGCTAAATACACCCTCGATTTTCTAGCCATATTTCACATGACCGATTCATCTCCTACTCCTTTCCTTTCTTTGGGTTAAGTTAGTTACTTGATTGCTCCACTCCCTTAGTCGATGATACCCTTCATCATCAGTTGGTGAGGAGCTTGATCTACTTGACTCACACTCTACCAGATATTTCGTACGGTGTTGGGATCATGTCAATATTTATGTAGGAGCCTCATAAACTGCATTGGAGAGAAGAAAATAAAATTCTTCACTATGTTTGTGGAACTCACACTGATGACATTCACTACTTAGGAGGGGCAAAGATTGATTTAGTTGGTTTTAAAGATTATGATTGGGCCGGTGATCTCGATCATTAGAAATATACCTCAGGCTACAATTTCTCTCTTGGTTTGGGTCTTCTCAATTGGTTGGGCAAGAAGAAAATGCAATTGCGATATCTTCTACAAAGGAAAAATACAAGAGAGCAGTCAACACTACCATGGAAATTGTTTGGTTATAGATGATTTTGACAGAGTTTAGTATTCACTTTTAGTTTCCTACTATCATTTACTATGACAACATGAGCACCATCTCAATTTTTCAAAGTAAAGTTCAACATGAACAAAGGAAGTATATTGAGATCCACATGCACTTCATATGGGAGCTAATTCATGGAGACATCATCGACTTACAATATTGTCATACTTCTAATCAGGTTACAAAGATCTTTACCAATCCCTTCAATGAAGCTAAGTTCCTTCACTTCGATCTCCTCTTGGGGTGAGGTCTTCTGTAGCCACCCATCTTCTTCAAAATTTCTAGTCCTCTTCTCCTCTTCTTCTTTTCTAGAAATATTATAGTTTATATATGGGTAGCTCATCAAGCCTTTAGTTTATGTGACCCATATGACACATCTTTCTTAGTTGTTTAGAGGAGTTCTCTTTCATTTTCTGGCTTGCCATCCCTCTACATCAACTTCAATAAAGGTGGGTTTCAGGTGTGAGGTACTTACCATGTCACTTAGGGCATTCCCACCTCACATGGTGAGTCATCTCACTTAGGTAAGGTCATATGTCTTTAGGAGTTATATGACGTATGACAGATTCCATCATGAATTTTTTCATTTTCATATGCATCATAGGCATCATAAGAGTTACATTCCATCTTAGGAATTATAAATCATTTCTCCCTCATTGAGGGAATGATTGTCTAGGAATGGGAGTTACATAACACTCCCATATGTACCCTCTTATTTTGATCTACGAGCATGAGAAGACTGTATTTTTCGTATGCATGATTCTTATTATTTGATTAATCTTTCTAATTACTTGGAGCTTGTTCAATTCTATTGGAATGAAACCTTTTTGATGTGCACGATTTTGGGTTTTAATCTTTTCAAGAAATATCACACAAACTTGATTCTACTTCATTATCATTTATTGAGTCGGGATTAAAGGATATGTGTTGGTGAAACCTAGTGTGGAATATCCGCCTAGTTTACAAATATGATTGGTATTAGATTTGGTTTATTATTAGTATTATTACTTGTGTGGTTTTTAGTGTTTTACATTGCAATTTATGCACATCACTTTGGAGCCAACAGATTATAGTGATAAAGGTATCATATTGCCCTTTGACACATATATTTCCACAAGAAATTGGAAGCAAGGAATCCAAAGTATGATCCATATTGATGAAGGATATTCCCGTATAATAGAAATATTTCACAATCTTGAAGAGGATGTTACTAACATCTCTCCTTTTATGAGTAATCTTGACTGGTTAAAGTCCATAATGGAGCTTCTTATGGAAAGGATTAACATGTCTATGGAGAAACTAAGAATGGACAAGGAGGATGATCTTGAGTATGCGGAGAAAGATCCATCCCGTGCAACCATTATCCACCTCCATTCAAGGCTAAGGAAAACATAAAAATTCAACCCTATGATGGAGACATAAATGCTTTGAGAAGCTATACCATTGGCTACCCCAACTTGAGGTATATTTTAGTTTACATCAAATTAATGAACGCCAACAAATTTCTTTTAAGAGGTTAAAATTAACCGATAATTATTTTACATACTTTAAAATTTATGTTCATATGGTTGGTGAAATAATTTGTTGGAAGACAAAATTAGTGGTTTTCACCAATGGTCATAGGACTAGGTCCCTCTTAGGAATGGGGAGGCTTGCATTTATTAAATGTAAGAAAATTAAAATCAAGTGGTGGTCATTAGGCTAGGGATCACATAGGAATACTCCACTAAACCTGTGGCAAATTTCTTGTAATGAATACAAGGGAGGAATTTGTTTGGGGAGAGGTGAAGGGGAGATAAGAATATAAGGAGAGAGGGTTAAGGTAGTGAGTAGGAACTGGAAAACTTCACTGACATTAACCGTAGTAGGTCCACATCATTGTGTTAGTAATAACCAAATTAACAAATCAAAGACACAAAGTTCAATTGATTTATTCCTCAAAGATACAAAGTTATTTCTTCATTATTCAAGATTACAATGCTTGCAAATTTGAAAGTAGGAAGTAGAAGAACATAGACAAGAAAATAGAAGAAATAGATTATTGCTTGTAGTAAGAGAACAAAAGCTATCAACCCCTTGGAATGGAGAAGCCATCCCAATATATAGATTTACAATATGTCTCTTCATCTCCCCCACATGACTTTTCACATTCCTACCACTTGTGACCTTTCATATTCTTATAGGAATAAAGATGAGTCCTTTTCTTATTAATGAAAAATAACTCTTACAATGTAAAATTAAAAGGTCACTTAAGTGAATAATAAAAAAATAAAAAGTGTACATTCCCAACGATGAATTATAATGTTGAGAGAGAGGGAAGAGAGAATAAAAGAGAGTGATCAATTAGAGGATGAAGGAACTTTTGATGATGAAGAACTAGCTCTTAGAGAACTTTGAGGAAATGATCCTAAAATGAACTCCTTTCCTTTGACTTCCTTATTGAAACAAGTTGCTGCAAGTGCCACCTTCTTTGCACGTGGAATGCAAACATAATCCAAAACAGTGATCCAAGTCTCATGAATACCACCGATCACTTTACATTGTTTGAACCAAAATTTTTGATCTCTTACAGTATTAGATATTGAACCTATAATTTCCATGAGGGATTTCAAAGTATATTCATTGAAAGAGAAAGGATCTCCTGCCTTTTTTTGGACCAATTCTTGGAAAGAATTTAGGAGGTATTCTAAGGATGATTGTTCACTAAGCGAGGGTGATCCGAGTTTCGCACACTATCACTAACATCCTCCAAGATTTAGATGCATGTTCTCCATAAGACTCAAGTTCTGAAATAACATCATTTATCATATCACACTTAGTACTCATTGTGCGTGACCACACGGGAGACAAATTATCTAAGATAGATGTGAATACATTCTTGCTCACTAAGGAGTGAGAATCAAGACAACTCATCTCAGACACTAATGGGAAAACACTATCCCAATGGGCCTTTTCTTTCTCAATATCTTCCTTGGTCATCTTTACCTTAGAAACAATGGCAAGGGAAAATTTGAATAAAGAGAGAACCTTGAGCAATAATACCTTTCCTTTTTCTAGAATCTTCTCCACCCATTTTTCATTGGCTCTCCCACATGGTGTACCCTTGAGATCTCTTGATCACTTAAGGATAAAAACTATTGATGGGAGAGATAGCTTATGCTTGAGGAAGTGGTGCTACATTGGGTTCTAAGAATGACTGTACATAGGCGGTGAGGGTTCTCACATGCTCTTCCAGTTGCTCCATAGTTTTTTTATTTTCTTTGTTTATTACAAGTAATTAGGCTAGAAGCTCTTTAAATAGCTACACATCTCCCTCATGTGTGGCTTATCCCAAGGAAATCCTAGTCAGCTCATAATCATCTTATGTCATTTCTCCCATAGGTTTAATAAATTTTGGACGTGCAACTTCCACATACTGATATCTAAAAGCCTTAGTGAAGAAAAAAGAAGTTGTCTTTTCTTTCTTGGTATGCTTGGATTTGTTGTACTTTTAGATGGCCTTAAAGATAGGTGTTGTGGCTTATTGCACTATTCTTGATTCTCCTCCAAGAAAATATTGTACCCATGGGAAGGTCTCATCCGGAGTGGACAAAAATTCAGTTATAGAATAATTCTCAAGTGCTTGATAAGGAACTAGAGCTTTCCCAAGATGAGATGAGTCAGCTACCAAAGAGGAAATGAAGATTGTGATGGATTGGTTTACCTTAATTCAAGTGGCTCAACAATATCTTCTCTAACCATTTCCTTCATGTAAATCCTCCTAGGGGAAGAACCTTCAGTGCACTTAGATTCCATAAGCTTCCTCTTAAAATATTCCTCCGAATGAGAAAATCTTGTGTCCCTTTGATGTGCATTTAGAAAATAAGTGAGAGACACTTTCCGGTGAATACAATATACCATCGGATTCAATGAAAGAGGCCCTCTTCCGCTTGAACCAATATTTTTACCTCTGAATCACTACCATGGTTCTTTCTTTGATGTCACCAAAATCTTGAATGTTCCATGGGGTGGGAGGAAGAGGAGATGATTACACTGCTTGATATTCAAGATCAAATAGGTCTGATCCATCATCCTTCATTCCTTCTACAAACTAGTCAAACTTGAAGTCCCTCATATGATCTACTATCATTCTCATGTAGTCCCACTTCCTGACCTCAAAGTCATCAGTGCAATTAGCCCAATAGTCTTCAATTTGTGGAATGTGATGCAAACCTAGTAGGAGGAAGGTCTCATGATTCTTCCTATCACAAAGTCAAACCAAGATACATAGGAATACAAATTGAAATATACAAAGGCGGTTTCAATGTTTACTACATTCATGATACTTTTTCATTAGTATATTCCTAGGTAGATATGAATGGATACACCTTTCCTCTTTCCACCCTTGCACCTGGTGTGAAAATGGGATAACTACCATCACAACTCAACCGTGATGATCTTGTCACTTGAGAACCTTAGTAACATGTGAGGTGCATGATCAAACCATCTGAATCTGATGTAGGTGAATGTGGAAACTCGAATGAAGTAACTTCCATATTTATCGATCAACCTAGATGTTTGAGATGAAATTATTCCCTCGGGATTTCCTTCGAGTAATCTTATGATATGCATGGTGAATGCATCATTCACCCTAGAGTAGTGAGAATTACTCTCCCAATATGTGAGTTGTGGGTATTTTTCATAGGCTGGTGACTTTTGTGGTACATTAAGCACATTGGAGAGACCTCGGAAAGGCCTTATGTATGGGAGGAAAACATGAGATAAGAAGTTATGGTGAACTTATTAGAGGTAGGAAACTGTAAAAGTAATTGATGAATGTTATTGCTTATGATTTGTCCCCAGTCAATCATTTGATCTCCTTTTGTGACCACTAGAATGAATTGATCCATCCAGTCTTGGAATTCCTTTGTGGTTTGGTTCCCTTATCACCCTATTTAGGACAACTTCATTAGATTATGCTTCACAAAATTCACTTTGAGATCATCTTTTAGGAATCGAGAGATTTTCCTTCCATGTTTAAGCCATGAGTGATTTGCTAAGCCCCGCAAGTATGAGTATGTTCTTTCCCATTCCTATGAGGAAAACTTGCAAGTAATAATTACAATGTTATTACAGGTAGGAATTTTTAGGAATTAAGAAATACCTTGAAAATCATCATGTCTACCAAGAACGCATCAAACACACATACAATAAATATGTAAAAGAACATGAATTTAAAATAGGTGATCCAGTTCTCAAATAAAATCAAAATGTCACTACTTTGGAAAGGAGTAAATATGGAAAGTTTTCCCCAATTAGATTAGTCCATACATCATTGAAACTGATTGACATGTTGTTTCTAATGTTGTGATGTGTTGGAATAGGGTCATGGGCTCACCATGGAGTAGTAAGACATATGGACTCGCTTCATTGTATGGGGGTATGCCCCAAGGGGGTCATGGGGCTGTGTAGCTTTAGAGCTACAGGTTACTATGCCACTTGGGTGGAGGTGACGAGCTCTATGTGCCTAAGGCCATAGGGTGACCCAACCTCATTGAATGGAGAAATAAGATGATATGCTAATATTATATATATATATATATATATATATATATATATATATATATATATATATATATATATATATATGTTTTATGTTGGTTGGAGGTAAAGGGGTTGTTTTTATTTTAGAGGTAAAAGGGGGTTGTGTTTGTTGGAGGTAAAAAGGAGTTGTGTGGGAGTATCTTATTCATATCTTGAGACTATGTTTGCATTGTGTAAAAATCTAAATTCCCCTTTGTGACATCTTATCATATGACATTCTTGCATATCAAGTGGATATATCTGTATTGTGAAAACATGACTTATCTTGTAAAAACTTCATACTGGACCATACCACCAGAAAAAGGTATGAAATGAATTTGTATAAAACAAACCTTAGGGGAAGTGTTTGTATCCATTCACTCTTACCATAATTTCAAGATGAAAAATAACCTCCTATAATTGAAAATCACTTATCAATCCTTATGTTGAAAATATTCTTGTCATGATAAAATAAAATAACATAATCGTATATCATACTCTTTGCATTTTAGCCCTTATATATGTCATTTCACTCCTCTATGTGTCACCGGTTGTAAAATTCAAACTATTACCTCTAACCCTTAAACCAGCTTAAAAATGAGAATTAGTAAATGAGAGAACTGAAATGACCATTTTATCTAAAACATCACATTAGTAGCCATTATGTTACAAAAATTCCTTGAAAACCCCCTTCTAACCTTGGAGATCCTATCAAACTATGTGCTTAAACAATGAAAACTTGTTGGCTTATGGTATTTGGTTACTTTGGTGTATGGTGGTGACTTTTGTTGTTCATGATGAGGGGAGGTGGTGTCTCGTGCTTGGCACTTTGGGAGAGGTTATTACTTGATATTGATTGGATCGTGAATCATGTTTGGGGAGTTATTGATATTGATATGTTGTATTGTGGTGCATGTTTTGATTCATGAGTACTCATGTGAGTTTGGTTATGTTTTATGTTGTTGAGGCTTGATGCTCCTCATTGATGATATGTTATTTGATCCCATATTGACACTTTGTGTAGATATAATTGTGGTCTTGAGTTATGCAAAACATGTATATATGTATTGTTGTGATGCCTTATTGTTATATTAGACATGTGTTATGTATATTATTTATGTTGGGGGCATGTGGGTCGAGTACTATGTTGTCTAGATTGCATGTTTCTTTCAATGGTGGGTTGGCGGTCTTGTGTTGAGTTGCAATCATGAAAATGTGTTAACAAGGTGTCTTGTCACCATTAGTGTTGTGTTTGAGTTTTGTGTGACATCATGATGTCATGTATTTATTGGGTACCCATGAAAATAAATAAATTGAAATCCTAAACAATAAAATATTATGAGCTTAATATTAAGAAATGGTGTAAAGGAAAAGACTAACTGCGTAATAAAGTAAAAAGAACTACTAATCTTCACAGAACATTAAGGAATTGTGAAGAATTTAAAAAATGTGATTTTCTTCCTTATGGTTATATTTTAGAAACAGGGTCCTTTCCCTAAATGACATTTGTCGTTGTTGATTTTCCTTTTCTTACTAATCCCTCTATCTAAATCTGGTTTTGTATCGCATCAAGGATGATGCTTTTATAAGGGGGATTGTAGTGTCCGTTACACGTATACATAATAGGTGAGGGTGAATAAACTTTAATGAAATGACGTATTTTACCAAACACCTAGGTTTGGCATTGTGGAGAGGAATTACTTTTACAAGTCATCCTGGCTTGAAACATCATCCTTAAGGTTTTCCTATGCTTTCGATGTATGATAATATTATAATTAACATTTTGTCATTAAATATATTTACATATATTTTAGATTAAAATAAATAAACGCAAAAGGATATTTTTAAAATAAATGACCAAATTAAAAATAATAATAGTAACATGTATGTATAGTAATAATAAAAAATTTAAAAATGAAATATTGAATAAAATATCATAATACATTTTTATGGTAGATGGCGAGGCTTGAAGGGGGTTGGTGAAGGATTTTTTCCCAATGTATTTTAATGCATTCCCAACTTAAACAACCCACTCGTGAGTGTACTCTACCCTACACCAAAGAACATTTTCATTAGAGTTATGGTGTGTAGTATCATAATCGAAGAGCAGAGTGGTGATATTGACATGTTTAGGACATTGAGGTATGGGATGGTAGTATCTTCTTACTCCATCCAAGCACCGAGATAAGACCGGGACGCCCAAGGCATATTCTCAATCTCATCAACCCTTTCCAAAGCATGCTCTTGGCCTACGTCAAGTGTCCAATCTGAATAGGGAGAGACACCAATAGTTGAGCGGGGTCTAATTGTGGATATAGTGTCTTGAATACAAAACACTCAATAGTTGTCATAAAGGTACCTGGTGATTAGTCATTTTTGACATGACAACATTCAATCATATCATGACATGTAAGATTTGCCTTTTTGAAAATTTAAATGTTCAACCATTTTCACCCATGATCAAATATGGGTCCCAATCAAAATGTAGTGTAACTAAAATTTACAATTTTAAATAAATTCAAAATATATTTTTCCCTCCAATTCAACATTAAAAAAATATATGTAATTTAAAAAAATCTTAAACTACATGCTGGTGAAAAAATCAGGTTCCCACATTTTATATAATTTATTTTGTGCCCCCTAACATAGGGTGCACCACTATTGGTGTGTCTCCCCTATCTCACCTATGTTAAGATGGGAGTTATATAGTGTACGTGTAGGTAAACTATCAAAATATATGCAGGAATGTGAGCGATTTGGAAAAATGTTCTTCCATGGACAATAATGATATGTAAAAATGGATTTGTTGAAACATCCTTAAATTTTTTCAAGAAAAATATAGTTGGTATGTGTAAATCTTGATTCCAACCTCGCGGCATCACCTCCTCCATTTAGCCACGTTACCTTATGGTGTGAGATTGAGATTGGCAAAGGATGTTATGGGCACTATATGGTTTTTTTAAATTTTAATTCCTAGCACTTTGGAAGGTGAGAGGAGACATGGCATGTGGGATGTGAGGGTTGTGGGGTTGAGTCCTTGATATTTGAGTGTGTTAAAAAGGTGCTAGAAGATTTCAAGAAAAGTGTAATTAACAGTGTAAATCCCGACTCTAAACCATTACCAACATATACCCTCCATGAATTGTAATAGGAGATTTGAAATCTGGTATGAATGTACATCGAAGTATTAGAGGGAGTTTTTCCATATATTATAGTTGCTAGTGCACTGGTAGATCTGTATGCAAGGTGGAAGAAGGCATAAAGCATACAAACAATTTAACAAAAATGGCTTAAAGAGATGCATTCTCATGGAACACATGGTTGTAGGGCATACATGAAGGTTGATATTTTTTATCCTTCCGGTGGAAATGTTGATGAGAAATCCACATTTGGAAACTCTCCTTAACTCGGTGACAAGATTTCTGCAACTATTCATTCTTGCTTAATGATTGGTGATTTACAAATTTGTGCTTATGAGATTGGTTTTGGAATCTACTGATCGCTTATGAAAATGTGTTGTATCCTCAAGGTATCTTCTAAGTTTTATTTTTTCGTAACAAAAGGGTGACATATTGTTTTATCTTCACAATGGGAACGTTCATGAACGAGGTGCAAGGGTTGTACAAAATGAGTCTATGAAAGAATTTTTTTTAGAGTTTTGAAGCAAATGCGATTGAGAAGCCTATGAACCACTTTGAGCCACATTCACCCCGCTTCGTTTGTAAATAGGCATGGTTATCTCCCTATATCTTACATGAGTTCAATGTTTTATAGTTTTCCTTTCTTATGGTTATTGAGAAATAATACCAATGATGAGTATGCCTTAGTAAATTTTAATGAGTTGTAACATTGGAAGATTGAAATTTTCCCTTTTCCTACGCAACTAGAAGGAATATTTTTGAGGGAAATTTTTTCCTATTTACCTCCTTATATGTTTGGATAACATGACTAGATAAAAAAAATCACCAAAATGGTGAGTCAAACTTGTTTTCTAGTTTAAAACTACCTTTTGGTTACCTTGTAAAAGCTATCAAAACATGATTTTTTGTGATTCGTAACACACCTCTCTCGAACCCTAAAATGGAGAATATAAGTAGTGACTTTGTTACTGTCATCTAGAGTGTTATAACAAACCTTATAATGACCTTGAATGTCTATTCATGCATTTTTTGTCACTTGTCTAGAGCCCTATTAACCCTTTTTGTAATTTTGGGAAGTCACTTTGAAAGTCAAAAGTTGGGTTTTCTTTTAGCTTTCTGTTTAGGCCCTAGGTGAAGAAATAGATATTCACCTTTGTATAACTTTAGAATTTATATGGGAAAATCACTGTCAACCCTTTATGATAAAATCACTTCATAAAATAGTTTTACAAGGAAGTTTTATAGGCCTCTAATCATTGGGTGATCAAGTCAAAATAGTGCAATTATGACATGTAGTTTAGGGAATTTAGCCATCATTCGAACCCTGTTTCCCACCTCTGAGTTTCGTTAACTCATATGAACTCCCTTTATATAGGAGAGTATATTTTTTGTCTCTTGGTACATTTGACCATCGAAACTAGTTTTGAACGTAGTTGCATAGTCCTAGGGTTAATTGTGGATGTTTTTACAAACTACTAGAAAAATGTGAAATATCTTTGTGGGACCCTCATTAAGTCAAAGAGCGGATGAGAAAAAAATGTAGGTACTAATATAGGACTATGTGAAACTCCCTTTTGTTGCTTGTTTGATAATTTTTATTGGCGGGAAAATGGTGTTGTTGTCTCTTGAGTCTTCTCTCTCTCTCTCTCTCTCTCTCTCTCTCTCTCTCTCTCTCTCTCCCCCTCTAGTTAGGAAATTAAATGAAATAAATTGAATGTATCTTTAACTCTCTCTTGATGCGTGATAAGTATTATAACCATGTGAATGAAAAACTATGAAATCATGAATTTTGCTAGTTTTGGGTTGATGTCATAGCAATAGTTTGTGCTAACCATGTGGTGGTTACAGTGCACCGGAATAAGGATAAAGTAGAGAGTTACCGGTGTTTTCATAATAACATGTTGTCTTGGAAACAATTTAATTGTATAGGATATATCGAAATATTTCTACAAATAGAAATTTTATTTATTGTTTTATGTGACAAACATGAAATTGTAGCATATTGAGAAAGTGTACTATTTTCATACTCAATTGTACTTCTATATGTTGACTAATTTCATTCTTGGTCGTACTTTGGTATGTTAGTTAGGTAAAATAAGTTGATTGTATCATGTTGCTATGGAAATTAATTCAAAAATAATCCTATAGATATTATTTGAATAATTATAGGATGGTGAATTTTGAAATATTGTCATCTAAAATTGTTTTTACCAAAATAATTTTGGATGTGGATTGTATCGATAAAATTTATGGTAATAAATTGAAAACAACGTATCCTACCTATTTTCTAGTGATGTGTTTACAAATGAAACCTTTTAGTCTTCGAGAGGAAAATTATAACCTATATCTACGTGTTTCCATTTTGGTCGAAAAGTGAGAAATAAACTTGTAACATGAATTAATGACCCTTGTTCTATAGAATGCCCCCTCCTTGAGCTTACCCCGTGCCCTTGTTTCTTACTAGGGATGTGTTGGAAGAAAAAAAGAGGTGGGGGTGAATCAGTTTGCATACAAAATTTTCATTCACTTTAACCATTAACATTCATCAACCATTCAACTTAGATTATTCATTAAGATTGATCAATATAACATAACCATCAAAGCATATGCAAGAGGAACACAATAACACATTAACACAAGATTTAAGTGGGAAACCCTTAGGATGAATTAAAACCACTGATTTTTTTATTATTATATCCATGTTTCAAATTTAGTTGAGCACCAACCCAACAAGGAGCACCAACCCCTAGATTTAGTGAGGCACCAACCCCAAAAGGAGCACCAACCCCTAATTTAGTAGAGCACCAACCATACAAGGAGCACCAACCCCTAGTTTAGTAGAGAACCAACCCTACAAGGAGGAACCAACCACCTAGATGATTAAAAACCAATAAAATACATATAAAATGAATTCCATCTCTGAAATTTTTCTCACACAACTGATGATGAATCTATGAAGCTCACTCTCCTCTCTATCTTCCTCAAAACATCTCTCTAACCTCCATGCCCAAGAACCTCTTCCTTTAAGACGATTTTACCATCTTCCCTAGCTTGCCCATACCCTATCTCTCTCTAGAATAGATTCAAATCCTCATTACCCTCACAAATACCTTCTTCACCTCCTTTAACCACCCCTGTAGGTAGCACTTTTCTTCCTCATACACAACTATCTCAAATAAGCCTTTTAACTTACCTTTATAGATGTTTCTTTATTAAATTTCACCTAGGTTGGAAATCATAGAGTAAATACACTCCCAACATCATAATAAAATGATTAAAAACATCACATGTAGGACCATATAGGTCTCCACTAACACCTAGAGCCATCTAGACCATCATTGGGACTTAACAAGCCCTAAAACACCAAAACAACCAACTCGCCATAAGATGAATGTTGTAGACAAAAAAAAATTCACCAAATCATGGAAAAAATTTATACATGTTTTATAATCCTTCATAAACCTCTAGCAACCATGAAACAACTCAAAAAATCATCTCTCCTCATGAAGCCTCTCAAGAACATGTACAACCAAGCCCCCAAAAACTAGTATAAGAGAAAATCCATAACTTCATCAAAAATCATACAAAAGTATGATATTCCAAATTGGAAATATATTTATCTAGGGATCACCATAAAACTCAAACCAATCCATAAATCCAATCGTAGAACATCTAAAACCGTTATTCATCTAGAATGCTCCAAACTGCCCAAAATTGCCTAAAACCAGTCCTCATAAATAGGGAAAACTTGATCTCGTAATGATCAAACATTATTTAAAACCATCATGTACATGAATTAAAATTATTTTATTCCATAAATTCTAAATTAGACACCGATTCAATGGACAACTTTTATAGAAACTGGAAATATTTAGAAACTAACATTTTTGAGTGTGTCCCACATATAACCAAAACCTATAAATTACACCTGAAGAAATTTGGAGGATTCTACTACAATATAAAATCATCACTTTTTCAAAAGGAATAAATTCTACACCACTACGAAAAATTCTTCCAAGTCACTTCTTAACTAGGGTTTTGAGAGGGATTAAAAACAGTTTGGATTCGTAAGGATTGCTCATAAAAATGTGACAATAAAATAACCTAATTAAACTTGGAAAATATTAATAATATACTTATTAAACTACCCAGAGGAGCTTGGGTTCCCATCCAAATCATACACTCCCTAACAAGCATTTGAAAGTCAAATTTTAGCTCAAAATATCACCTTTGGAAACTCAATATGGGAAAAAATGCAATTTCTTACTTCAACATGCAAACCAAGACCTAAAACTTGACCGCACCATAATATCAACCTAATCCACCTTTTACAATTCTCACCTTTCCATTTCCATGATATAAACAATCCAAATCACTTCACTAGGGCATGCTTTCTTAAGGATTAGGTCTAGTTTATACCTATAAACCAGACTTCTCCTCACAAATGCATTATTAGACACTTGTGTGTGTCCCTAAACCTCATCCACACACTTACCATGCTATCACTATGCATATCTAACTACTATAAGCTTCACTTCATCATCTCATGCCCCATTCCACTCTTTAGTCCTCACAACAAGCACTTGAAACATGCTTGTTTCACCAAATATGACCTCAACTCTACTTTTCCAACCTTAAACACCATCTAAGACATTCATCACACTTCATAACACCACAAAACATCACCAAGACACCTCATCACCTCTACAAGCCCTCAAACTAACTCAAAACACCATGAACCATCACCAGATCAAGAAATCTCAATTGACATTACTAATCAACCTTCATGACTCTTAGCTCTTTTAACATCAATGACATCAAAATAATGAAAACATCACTCTTTGACATAAATGAAAACACCATGGCCAAAAATCTCCCTTAGTCATTGATGTCAAACCTATTGATGGAAAAAACATACAAACAACATTCTCCCCCTAAGCAATACATGCCATCAGCCCATTCTCCCCTTTGACATTAATGACAAAGGATCCTACAACAACTTGACAACACAATTACAACAATACTCACATAATTTATTTTCCTTAGATTATGTTCACCTTCTTGACTTCAAAACTTCTACATATCCTTGGATTTGGTCTTCAAACATCTACAAGACTCCCCTTGAGAAAATACATACCTTATTTTGACTTTTGACTAGCTAAAAACATCCTTTATATTCCTATTATCTATCCATGAAGCTAGAATACTAACTCCCCTTGACTTGACACTTTTTCACAACTTTCTTGAAGTAGATTAGTCATTTTAATTACTTCCCTTCAGACCTACAACACCTCTTGAAGCACATATCACCCGCTTCTTCATTCTTCAAGGATGAAAAACACTAATTTGTTCACAATCCTTGCATATATTGAAAAGTAAGACCTTGTCATATTCCTTCAAGAGTCATTTGTATCCTTGTGAAACACATAACTACCAACAGTCTCTTTCAATATTTCATAAGCCAAGAATCATGGTACAAATTCACGTAACTAACAAAAAGGACCTCTTGATGCAATTGATACAAAAGTTCATAGAGATGTGACAACCTTTCTCAATCTCAATACTAAAACCACATGAAAATGAACACATAACCAAGCATTGACATACCTTATAATGAATGACTTAGACCTTATTCAAAGAAAGCAATACAAGATATATCCAACATCCCTTTGACCATTAATTGCATCTTCAAACAAAGTCATTGTTCACTCACCCCTGTTCTTCTCCAAATACAAGACTACCTAGATACATGTGTAAAAACATACATAGATTATACCTTCAAACTCTTCACATCTTTACCATCTTACATGATCTTACCCTCCTAATCAAACATCTTTCAACATTGAATAACCTTTTAAGACCAGATCATTGTTACTCTAGGTTATTTCTTAGGATGACTGATTCCAAACTTAAAACTCGGACCTTTCAAATAGCTTGTAGCATCATTATGGGTGTTACCTAATTGAAGTATCATTCTGAAGTATTCATATTTGTGTTCCATTTCATTTAAGAGAATAATACCTAGATCATTGAATCTCGAGCACAAACAACAAGATACTAACCTGCTTGACATCATACTTACCACTTCTCATAGATATACATGCATTAAAAAGCTCTGTTAATGCATGATTTCCAATAAATTTACTTCAAACACAGAGTTCCCTACCTATACTTGCTTGCTAAAATTTAAAAAGATTCATGAGACTTATTATGTGATAGTCATAGCCATAAATCAGACTTAAACATGTTCAAATTACCTTGAAGCATCTCCCATGACAGCTTCATCATTCCTTTAAGGTCTTGTAAACATCATCTAAGGTCTTCATGTATTCCTTCTATGTCGTACCATCTTATTATTCCTTGTAGCATTTGGAACTCTCCTACTAGTTCATCATCATACATCATCTTTCCATGATTTTCTTATTTCTTAAGGATGTCTAACTCCTCCTTAGACCATACTCAACCTCTACATAATTTCTTTTGTAGATGAATCATGCATTATTGGACTATCTTGATCTTATACCTGCTTGCGAACATGTTTGATCTCCCATTAATCCATACCCTATTAGTAACTCACATACTTCACTCATCTTACTTGAAGCTCTTTAGATGTATGTATCAGACCTCGATTCAACACTATACTCAACTCATTCAACATCACATCTTCTTGATACTTCAAATACTGATCGTTAGATACTAAGGCACAATTTTTTTCCATTGAAGTATTGAAAAAAACTTCTTGAATCATTGTGCTAACATCTTAATGCAATCTTGGTATTACATATCTTTACCTTGAGGAAATTGTATCCTTACTTGTTCATCATCATGAACATCATACCTTCATCAAGTTTCAATTAGTACAATGTCTAAAGTGACTTTATTAGTAATTCAAACATATCAACTACAAAAATTACCTTGTATCTATATCTCTATGTACCCCTTTTAATATAAAGCATTTGACTTGATAGGCATTTCTAGACCTATATTTTATAGTGTATAGTATTCCTTGCAACCTTCTTGAGTACATTACATTCTTCTCGAATGGTATTTAACTAAATGACACAAATTATTGATAGCAAGAATACAAACCTTTCATTGCACAACTTTATAGAACTATTATTTAGATTTTCAAGATGCAAAACCTAATTTCTTTTTAAACATATATACTCAGATTTATTTATGAATAGTCCATCTTATTAACCATACCAAGTCATTACATCAACCAATTCTATCTTATCACAACTTGTAATACCTTATACTCTTCTTAAGGGCTCTCATGTTACACTTGTGACCAATAGATCAAGTTATCAAACAAAATGCATTGTAACATACCTTGTCATTTTGTATAGATATGTCATGCAACTCCAAAATGAATCTCTCCTTGCTAGGTCTTCATTGAAGCATTACACCACATTTTTATTCTTCAAGACTCATCAACCAAGCATCTATAATCTTTATTAGTTTCGCCTCCAAACATTGTCAAATTCAAGTTTTGTTATGGTAGAACTTCAATGCAACTTTTTCATCCCTTTTCAAATTGTCTCACCTAACATATAGACCTTAAGAAATAATTAAAAAGATCAAGTATGCTTATCTCAATGACATAAGAACATTTAGTCCATATTTGACTCTATCTTCACAAGACAAACCTAAGTAAGGTCACTCACCACTTTTCATGCATTCATATTTTCAAAGCCTTGAGCATCTTCATTGAAACTCTTATCACTTTCTTCACTAAGTTGAATACTCGAAAAATTCATACTTCTAGAAGCATCCACAACTTTATGGTTTGTAAGCATATTTAAGACTAATAAACACTCCTTAAATACCTTCATACACTCGAATCTCAAAACCATAGAGAAAAACTCATACTTGCAAGCCTACATGAAGTGCTTATATGACATTTTAACATGACTCCAAGATAATGACAGAACCCTATGAATGATATTTAGATAAAAATATACCTAAACCTTTTTCTTCTTCATACCAATAAAAATATTGTCAATAATAAATCATATCCAAGATCCTTTTAGTATTCTTCGGTAAAAATAATTGGATTACAAAGCTTAAATAAACATGATTTTATTCAACCTTTGGTTTAGCCTTCTTGACATATTTTTATGATTTGGATTCTTAAGTGTCACCTTTAACTTATCCTCGTGATCTAACTTAAATATGGTCTTGGAATTCATAGGTTCCTTCTTGGATATATTATTGGGATAAAATTCTTTAAAATCTTAGGCCTCCATACTTCCTTGATTTCGGGAGCAACAAACTTCTTGCCTTGTCATGGAGCATCATGGTGATAATTCCTAGCAATATGAACTTCTTGGTGACAATTGTAGTAAGCAACACTATACATACCTCTTGATTGATGAAGAATATGATCTCTTCCATTATGCCATATATATTCACCGATGAAATACCTCCTTTAATCCCTTGCTTTATGACCATATTCATTGCAATAAAAATAATAACTGTGAAACAAAGTTCCATACCTTCTTTATTTTAGCTTCCTAATGGGAAGAGACCTTAAAAAGTTCTTGGAATAGACCTTCTTGGTACATAAACCTTCATTTTCACCTTCTTTGGAACTAGGGCCTACTTATTGACTTGGTATTTTAGACTTATTGTCTTTTCCATTAAAACCAAGATTTGATTTGTCACAAGCTGAGTATTGGCTGCTCAAGATATCTAGGGTCATAATACTCTTCTCAAACCTCTCAAATGTCTTCAAATTTTTAGATACCTACTTTAATTCAACCTTCAAAGATCTTATCTCTGCTTCATACCTGATGGATTCATCTTATTTGAATTTTAGGAATTCTACCTCTTCCTTGAGTTTGGTACACTCTTCATCTTTTCATTTTAGAGCTTCTGCCACTAACCCAACTTGAGAGTCCAACTCTTTGATGCTCTTATCATTATCAACATTCGCATAACTAATTTGATCCTCATATCCTCGACCAATGATTATAAAATTTATTTCTTCTCTATTTGAAACATCAATTCTCTTTCATCCTCGGATGCTTTTCCCATCTTTGTGCTTCAAGGATCACCTAAATATTATTAATCTTTCTCTAAAGGACATTCTCTGGTACCAATTATTTGAAGCACAAATAATGGGGGTGAATCATTGTGCATACAAAATTTTCATTCACTTTAACTATTAACATTCATCAACCATTCAAATTAGATTATTCATTAAGATTTATCAATATAACACAATAATCAAATCATTTGCAACAAGATCACAATAACACATGGACACAAGATTTAAGTGAAAAACCCTCAAGGGGAAGAAAACCCACTTGAAAAAAAAACTTTGATATATCCATGTTTCAAATTTAGTTGAGCACCAACCCAACAAGGAGCACCAAATCCTATATTTATCAAGGCACTGACCCCACAAGGAGCACCAACCCCTAGTTTAGTAGAGCAAAAACTCTACAAGGAGCACAAACCCTTATTTTAGTAGAGCACTGACCTAACCCCTAAATGATTCAACAAATATGAAACCTATAATATTGAAGATGAAAAAATATTTACTACATAAGTCACACTCTTCACAAATATGAAACCTATAATACTAAAGATGAAAAAATATTTTGCACCCCGTACTTTGTAACCTCTAAACTACGCCACTATCTACTCAATCACAAAACTTATGTTGTCACCAATTTCAACCCACTCAAAACCATGCACTCTAACCATATCACAAAGGTGACCGAGATAACTTGGTGTATTATGCTTATGACTAAGTTTGACCTAAAATTCATATCACAAAAGTCCATTAAGGGCCATGCCATCATGGAAAACCTTGCTTTGAAGCACCCATTATTGACACTTGAATTCCTCATGAACAATTCCTCGATGAATATATCAACACTATCGATGATCAAGAATTCACTCCTATCAAAATGACCCTCTTCTTCAATGGATCTAAATTCCAGCAAGGGGGGGATGGTATCATCATCATACCTCCTTGGGGACTCCTATTCCTCTATCATTTAAACTTAACTTCGAATGTACTAATAACATGGCTGAATACGAATCTTTAATAATGGGTCTTCAAATTTCTATCATGCTGTGCATTCAAATCTTAGAAATTTATGGAGACTCACAACTCGTCATTAATCAAATCAAAGGATATTATCAATGTAAAAATGAAATCATACAAAAGTATAAATCTATCATTGAATTTATCCTTGAAGCCTTCAATCATTATACCATTCAAACTGTTCCATAGTATTATAATAAATTCATGGACACCGTGGCTTCTTTAGGATCTCTCGTCACCTTATCAATTGAAGAATCAACTGATAATTCCAAACTTTTCATTTTTGTCCATAGATTAGATCAACCCTTGCACATAAATCAACTCCATTCTATAAACACTATCTAAAAACATCCGATTGATCTATGGTACTCTCAAATATTTGATTACCTCTTGAAATCTAAAATTCCCTTCAACCTATCCCAAAATGCTAAGCAATCATTTCTTCAATGCACCACTCGCTACGTCATTATAGGTGGTATCCTTTATAAATATGGTTTTGATGGCCTTCTATTAAGATGTCTTAAATCCCATGAATCTACTAAAGCAATTCAAGAAGTCCATGACGGTATATGCGGTGGATATTTCAATGGTTTCACCATCACTAAACTTGTCTTATGGTTAGGAAATTATTGGTCTACCATCAACTAGGATTTTTGCACACGTTAATAAATGCATAAAATGTCAACAACATTCAGACCTCATGCATGGTCTCTATTAAGCTTTACAACCATCTCAAGACCTATGGCCCTTTTCACAATGGGGGTTAGACCTCATTGCACTATCAATCCTCGTTCATCACAACAACATCATTATATCATCACAACCATTGAATAATTCACAAAATGGGTTGAATCCATCCCCTTAACCTCAACTAAAGAAAACAAAATCATCGAATTCATCTATCAACACATCATATGTTGCTTTGGTATTCCTCACAAACTTGTCACTAGATAATGGAAAATCCTTCAAAAACAAGGATGTTAAGAAACTTTGTGACACCTTCAATATCAAACTTAGATTTTCATCACCATATTATCCCCAAGAAAATGGACAATCTAAATCTTCTAAAAAACACTTAACAAAATCCTCATGAAAACAATAGACGAAATAGGCAGGAATTGGCATCTCCAAATCCCGTTTACTCTTTGGGATTATCAAACTAGCATTCTTACTCCTACAGTGATACACTCTTTCACTAATCTATGGATTCAAGGTAGTTATACCCCTCAAAGTTTAAATCCTATCACTTCATGTATCTCTCAAATACTTTATCCCTAACAAAGAATACCAACAAGATCATCTAACATAATTAGAATTGTTAGATGAAAATGTTGACAACCCTTGAACATCATCATGTCTACCAAGAACGCATCAAACACACATACAATAAACATGTAAAAGAACATGAATTTAAAATAGGTGATCTCGTTCTCAAATAAAATCAAAATGTCACTACTTTGGAAAGGAGTAAATATGGAAATTTCCCCCAATTAGATCAGTCCATACGTCATTACTCATAAGTATGAGTCGAGAGCGTATCACCTAGCCTCCTTTATGGTATACCTAAAAACGAACCTCCGAATGACTCGCATTTGCAACCTTTCTATTGTTAACATTATGATCATCAAAATATTCATTACAACTAAAATATCTTATGCCACCATTAACCAACCATTTTCTCATCATAATGATTTGAAATTATGTGGTTTTCCGTCACTATCCTCAAAACCTTAAATATGAGCACCACGGCTCTTTTCATCGCATCTTTCACTTGGAAAAGTTCCCCTCTATGGGAACCCCGTAATCATTACATTCATACAACCTTATCTACCAAAAACGTGTCATGGGGCACATATGTGTAGGTCATGCACACATTCTTTCTCCCCTCATTAAAAACAGTCTATTAGTTTTTTTACCTCACCAAAATAAATTCACAAATATCTATGGATGCATCTTATCAAAAATAAATAAATCGATCCCTTGAAGGATAACTATCCTAAATCATATTATCAAAAAAAAAAAGTAGACTGATCCTCAAAGGATAACTACCTATTTAAAATCATAGACTGATCCCTCAAAGGACGACTATTTATAAAAAGCAAATTCAAAAGTAAAAAATTGTAGACCACTCCTCAAGGATGACTACCCATGTAAAAGGATTCTCGCATTGATCATCCTTCAAAAACAAAATATCAAAGTATCCTAGGAAATATTCCCACATTGATCAGCTTTCCCATCAAAGAAAAATTCCCACATCGATCAGTTTGCATCAAAAAAGTAAAATATGTATAGTTGGGGCATTTCTCTATGAAACTGTTGAAAAGGAGAACCTTACTCCCCACACAACCTACACATGTTAAACCCTTTCATGTTTTAGGAAGGTACATCTTATCACTTCATCTCTATATTTGAGATCCCATGTGTAACTACCTATTAATAGTCTTATGTTAACATTTATTGTTAAGGACAAAAGTGCAAGTGCCTTCACCATCTTTATACCCATCACGTATGTATCAAATCTAATATCAAAGAAATCATTCCATTTTTACTCCTATTCTAAAAAGTTAGAATACATTTTGATAAATTTGGATCACATCTAAGTCACAATAATATTAATACATCACCATTCAAACATTGAACATTCAAATCACATAAATTTAAATTGAAAATATTAAAAACATATATACATCAAAACATCCATCATATTACAACCAACACATGAATCATAAGTCAAACCATGTCATCATATATATAACCATGATCAAAGTCTCAATACATCAAAGGAGTCCCCTCACTTTGTATATCAAAATCTATACATCAAGGCTTCATAAAAGATTCATATACATATCAAAACATAATACATATCATAATTATCCAGAACTCACTAGCAAAAACAAAAATCCCTTGACCATCACCTCCTTCTTAGTCCCCAAGGTGGCTGGCCTATACTCACTATGCTAACACTAGGTACTACACTTTGTAGAGCTCGGTGCTCCCCATATCGTAAGGAGGTGGGCATGTTATTTATCACCAAGTCCTTATAATATTCTAACTCCTCTCGAACTAATCGGTAATGGGAATATCTAGCCATACATGGTGCACCCGTCTCGCTACTAGTCTAGGATTGGGCTTCTAACTCACCCCGATACTAAGAGCTTGTAATAATGAGATTCCTTCATAGGGTATCTCGCTATCGCTGTTTATACCTATCGCGGTTGGTTATGGGTTGCGTAAACTACTTCCCGAGACCGTCATGCTCAACTACAAGACCATGCCTCTCACCAATCAGGGTATCCCTCAAACCAATCAAATCGTCTCGCTCCACCCATAAACCATCTCTCTCAATCTCAACTATGGCCTTCTCGGTTGTCAACTACACAATAGTAGCCTCCAAGGCTACCCCCGTCATCCTTCTCATCATCACTGACATTAACAACCTCTTGTGCCTCCTCTACTCGAGCACGCACCCTCCTCCCTCTCCAAACCAAACTTCCTCTCCCCACTTAGCATAAGCACCAATCCACAACTTCCTATAACATGTAATCACTCCATCATCATCTATAGGCACTCAGTCGCCATGCTCATCTATGCCCATGACTCCTTGCTCATCAAGTATAATAAGAGGTGGTCTCACAACTTCCTTAGGAGTATCCAAATCTCCCTCATCTCATCTATAGGGAAATGGGACATCAGGAAGATCATGTATCAAACCAAATTGTTGTCTAACATGACTAAATATGATGAGCTCCCACTCTCCACCTCATCTTCCTTGCACCCACAAATCCTGCCAGTAGCGCATCAAGCTCACGCTCTAACCTCGACCACACTAGAAAATCAGTATATGGTCTACATAACACATCCCCCACTTGTAATCCTATAAGGATCTCTTTATAATATTCCTCTTGCTGCACTTCCCTTGATTGTCCCCATCACCTCGTCATATCATAAAACTAGAAGATTTATCAATCATGTCCACACCCCTCACGGTAAACCTTGTAGACGAGGCAATGCATAATTATTAAATGCCAAATAGTGTAACAGAAACACAAAATATATCTCAAATCTCTTGTGGACTCTCCACATCCACAAATCATCCTTTTCAAGATCAAAGAACCCACTTATCACATTTTTTGACAAAAATTCTCATTTAGAGACCCCATCCTCAAAAATTAAATCCTTAACAAGATAAACTTAACACATGCAAGTCAAATGCCCATAGGATGCGGGCCCTTTGGCCCCCTATCACTTGAATTCCTCATCCTTGCAACCTACCATTACGAATCATATGTCCATAGGAAATGAACCCTTTGGTTCCCCTATCACTTAATTTCGTGATAGCACTTATCATTTGATACCCCTGTCTTGGGGCAATTTTCAATGAAACCCATACCAAAATTGTCCAATTTTTTTTTTTATAAAAATGGAGATCCTTTCATTGTGTTATATCCACCCCATTTTGAGGGGGTATAAACCATAAAAAAATCTATCGAATCATGTTTTGTCTAGCACTTTGCCTACACCAAACTACTTGACAAAAAGGGGCAAATACAGACACCTAAAATTAACACCGCTAATTTCCCTTACTACATACACTATCTCGACAATTATATTAAATAAAAATAAGCCATTTAATTATATCCATGAACCATTTATCCTAAGTCTAAAAACCCTCGCAATATTTACTCCATGTAAATATCTTCACACATCCCGTAAATACTATTATACAACCAAGTAAATCATGTTAAAAACCACGTAACTACCCTAAATCAACCCTAACCATTTCAAAACCATCCAAAACCTATTCTCTTACTACATCTTAACCTCTACACCTCATCCTCATCCTCCCCTTAACCATTTACCAAGATCACAAACCAAATAACCTTATTTAGAAGTGGTTTCAACCACTTTCCAAACACTTTCCCCAAAAAACTAGATCGCTAATGATTCTACCTAATTACCAATGATTATAAATAACACATTTGTTCTCTCTCTCAAGGATCTTCAATCTTTAATATTCAATCTTCGATCTTCAAAATTCTATCATTCATGCCCAGACGTATCTTTCATACTTCTCATCATCCAAGACACACTAAGAGATCTTCGAGACATCAATATCAATCATCTACAATAACATTTTTATGGCCATTTCCATCGCTCAACTTCTAGAGACCGAATATTTGAGGAATCTTTTAGCTCCATATATATATCCAAAGGTATTCCTACATATTTTTTTATCATTTACATGTCATAAGAAACATTAAAATCACTCAAAAACATCATTTTAGGATTTGTAACTCTTGTTTTTTATAGAAAAATGTCAACTTCATAGTAATCGCTAGCATTCACCCTAATCGCGAGTGATTGGCCTAAATCACTAGCGATTCCTATCAAAATTTATATTTTTATCATTTTATCATCTTTATATCATTTTTATCAATCTCTGTGCATTTAACATGTTGTTTCTAAGTATGGATCTCTATTAGATGGAAGTTCCCAACCATTAACATCCAATTATGAGCATTTACAACCTCCCTATAGTCCGAAACCCCTTATTTTGGGAACAATACAACATTCTCCATGAGTTGAATCTATGTGCCATCCAATTTTCTATCAACGACCAAGACATTGAAGATCAGTTTGAATTCCTCCATGAGATCGAACAAGAGACCAATGAATTTTTGTACGATTACTTTGAACACATTTAAATTGCATCCACCCTTGTTTGGGCCACCTTCGAAGCCACTCAAGAATTTCCTATCAACCTTGAATTCTAGAGCTTTATATGTACAATCTATTTTTCATTATCTATTTCATATCCTCACCATTTATTTTATCAATCAACTTAATTGTCTAAAAGTGAGTGACATCCTCTAAGGAAGTCTTTTTAGATTTCTGAATCGGCCTTTGCTGAGTGACTCATTTACCTATATTTTCTATTTAGTGTCTTTGAGTTCAGAGTGCTTTTCAAGATAGGAGGACTTGTGCATTTATTTAGATTCAGAAAATTCAATCAACCATCAACATCAAATTTCATCTTCGCAGGTATCGGTAAACCTCGCTCATCTTCTTACGAGGTCGGTTTTGTTTATGTTATTTCACTTCATTAATTTAAAGTAGGAAAAAAACATCTATGAAAACTCACCCATACTTGATATCTCTCTATAAAATCATCACATCCTCATTACCCTCTCAAAAATTTCATAAATACCTTCTTCACCTCCTTCAACCACCCATCTAGGTTGCACTTTTCTCCCTCATACACAACTAGCTCAAATGACCTTCTAACTTGCCTTTATTCCTACTTATTTATTAAATTTCACTGGGTTAGCCATTATGGAGTAAAAACACTCCCCACATTATAATAACATGATAAAAACATCATTCACCAACACTTAGAGCCTTTTAGACCATCATTAGGACTCAACAAGCCCTAAAACACCAAAACAAACAACTCTCCATAAGAGGAATGTCGTAGACCAAAAAAATTCACCAAAGCATGGAAAACACTTAGAAATTTTTTCTAAGCCTTCATAAACCTTCAACAACCATGAAAAACACAAAACAATTATCTCTCCTCATGAAGCCTCTCAAGAGCATGCATAACCAATCACCCCAAAACTAGTCTTCGAGAACATGCCATAACTTCCTCAAACTCATCAAAAATAAAGTATGATATACCATTAGAAATATATTGATCTTAGGATCATAAAACTGAGTCATAAATCAAACTGGAGAACCTTTGAAACTACTTTGTACCCGCAGACTACTCCAAACTCCCCAAAACTGCCTAAAAACTAGTCCTCAAAAATAGGGAACACTTGACCTTATAAAGGATAAAACATGATATTAAAACATTATGGAAATAAATTAAAATTACCATACTTCAATAAATGCTAAATTAGACACCAACTTCAATGGAAAACATTTACGAAACTAAAAATATTCGAAACTAACATTTTTGAGTGGGGCCCACATACAACCAAAACCTATAAATCACACCTGGAGAAATATGGATGAGTCCAATACAACATCCAATCATAAATTTTGTAAAAGGAATCAATTCTTGACCCCTACAAGAAAGTTCTTCCAAGTCACTAGTTA